>CM056737.1:23991850-25191850 GCA_029844215.1 Przewalskia tangutica
AATCATACTTCATCTATATAAAGCAGGAGACATGTATGATAACTGAAACTAAGGCCTCACAAAGCGTAGAAGCGAGCCAAGTCCGGTGACTCACGCGCCCTCAAAGTCACTTTCACTCAAATATAAATCTAAGCCGGGTCTCACGCTTACAACATCCATCATGTTCGTGATCATGGCCGCCGTGACGCCTTTGCCGGATATCTTGACGGTGTAGGCGTGTCCATGATGCAACAATAATAATAAACAAGATAATGTAATCCAAATGGACGATACTTTGATGCGCTACGCGACGGCCGATTATGTCCCAAAGGGAAACAATAAGGCAACATTCCAAATGGACGAGATACTGCGCAGCGCTTACGGACGCGTCAAATATGTCCAAAGGGAAACAATAGGATGTAAAGCATTCCAAATGGGACGATACTCGCGGCGCTCACGCATCGGGTCGCGATGTCCAAAGGGAAATCACAAGCACGATAATCAAAATGGAAACATACCCGCTGCGCCACGGGTAATCGTCAGTATGTCCAAAGCGATTAACAACACATAATACTATCACCACGAGAACGCGTTCGCGTGGAATTTCTCAAGCCAAATCGCCGAATATCGCCCAAGTAAGTTTCTCGCTAACTTGACCAACCGAATTCATTCCATCGAGACGCGATAACACGAAATACAACGCTTTGCACAACAAAGGCTATCACAACAAGCATAGGCACGTTTCACAACAACAAGCATGGCCGAGTATCATACAACTCCAAAGTACTTCATTTTATGCCAAAGTCCTGCTTTTAACCCCAAAGTACTACATACGTTAAGTTCTTTTTAAAAGAGATCCATTACTTTTATAAAAGTCACCCGATACCGTAGTATTAGAATGACCAACCCACGTTCCTTTTCAAAATCAAGTAACAATATTCTTTCCTAAGTTCCGGTTTGCCTAGTTTCAATTACTCAAGCTTCTCATTTTCAAATGGTTTCATAGTTCATAAACTTAATCACTTGATTCCTTTTAGAACAATTGAGTAATATATGTCTTCGTGAGTAGGTTATTCTTGTTTACAACATTCTTATTACAAAGACATGATCTAGAAAATGTATATCATTTTGTCTCATCTTAGTTTCTATGCAGATGGAGGTTTTACTGGTTTTAATACAATTCATCATTATTTAATACATTTTCCTTTATTAACGCTGCAGGTCCTGTCGATACACATTCTGATTTCAAATCAAAGAAACATTATCCCTTTAGATAAAACCAAGTACTCATTACTCATGAATGAGGTTTCACACAAACATTCACATTAAAACAAATAAGTTAAGTCTCTTATCTTATAAGATCAAGTCTCTTAACTTCTAACATTAGTAAACCATTTTCTTTACCTCCTCTTAAGACATTATACCTAACTCCCATAAAGCTAGTATAACTCTTTTTAAAACCTTTTTTAAAACCAAGTGTTACTCTTCCTTCAAAACGCATTTATAAATCTTTTGAAATACATCAAGTTCTTTTATTATAACAAGCCGCTTATAATTCACATCGATTCCTTTTAAAACCACAAAGTATTTTCTTACCTACATAAAGTCATTATAACCAACTTCCCATAAAGCCGTTATAACACTTTATGTTTTACAACAATCAAATACAACTCACACATGCAGTACGCCTCACGCATGCTACATAGTTCACACATATCGCTAAGAGATAGAGAGGTTCACATACCTCGCGGCGCAGTATCGACTAATAGCAAACGCCTCCAAACAAATGGCACTTAAGCCAAGTAAATCGCGCCACACGTAGTACTTCAACCTATAAGGCCACAAGGCGCCTATTATCATCTAGACCACAACGTAGAATATTCTACGTAAAATTCAAGAAGACCTCCCAGAATTAATCTCCTCCACATCGAGGCCGCTATCAAGCCAACCAGGGGTTATACATCTAACCCCACCCGGTACAATTTACTCCGCGGTACTCTACACAAGTCTCGCATGTAATACGCTATGTAATTACAGATTCGACTGGATTCTTAATTTCTTCAGCTTAAGTCAAAGACATTGCCACGATTAAGTTCGCCTATATATAGTATACAACAACTATATATTCAACACTTATGTAATTTCCAATTACAATAGGACAAGATATTTACCTCGATAAGCCCAAAATTATCCGAGTTTAATGTCGCCTCCCGAGCAAGGTTTAGCTCTACTCCGAGTGCTCCGATCCGCTCCAACAACCCTTAGAAGTTCTAACCAACTTCTTAAGTATTTGAAACAACTGTGAAGATTTCCATAGGGTTCGTTTAGTGGCTAAAGGAAAGTATAACGGTATTTTCTGGCTAGTATAAGTGTAACCTTGGGAATACTACAGGGTATTTCTCGCTGGGGGCGAGTATTTGACATTACAACAATACTTTGAGAGTATTTCTATACCACAAAGGGGTATTTATACGAGACAACTAGGCTGAGGTACCGCACGGCAAACACCACCAAGGGAGTGGGGTGGCTCGCCAGGGGAAAGGAGGGCTAGGACGAGAATTCTCAAGAGGGAGGGAGAGGGTTTTCAAGACTTCAGGCAATTTGTGGATGAAGAACTCATCAACTAATGGGGTATTTATAAAGTCGGGTGAAGGCCAACCAATGGCGAAGATGAAGACAAGTGCATAGCAAGTGTAAGGCCAAGATTTAGCCATGCTACCTTATCCATCTACCACACAACTTGCACAAAATATCCTACCAACTAAAGTGGACTCAAAATCGCCCAACACATGCCATGGTTGTCGTCCAGTTTTCCGATGTGAGGGTGACACATGTCACCTCCCGTTGGTCCAAAATATTTGCCTCGGAAAAATCATAAAATTATAAATGACATAGCCGGAATTTTCTCTGAAAGTCGTGGAAACGCTTCGTGTAAAAACGACTCTATTCGGCACTTGTGCCCAAATTTCGAACCAAGCCAAATCTTAAGGCAAAAATTTAATACGTACGCCCTCACGTACATACTCTGGAAATACGGGGTATAACAATTTTCCGTCGGAAAACAATTCTTTCATCCTTAACCTAATTAGGGCTTAAACATTCGTACGTACGTCCTCACATACATACTCCGGAACTACGGGGTATAACAGGATCACCGTTCAACTTTTGGGAAAGCCCCGTTTCTCCGGAGGCTTATCTTTTGGGTATGATTTCCCTGTCATTGTAGGTTATGTACATTCGTGGTATGGGAGGCCTCGTCCCGTCATAGTTGATTTCATTCTTAGAGGTCTGTAGTCCTGTTGTAAATTTGGGATGTAACTGTTCAGTTTTGATTTATATATACATGCCGAAAGGCAACTTTTTCTTGGTTAAACTATTTCTCATTTAACATTGTTTTCTATTGGTAAGTTTATATTCCGCTGGTTACTCTGATGTATATCTACTTGGGTGCCCGGGGTAAGACACCAGTCACGGGCCCGGGAACGGGTCGTGACAAAAGTGGTATCAGAGCAGTTAATCCTCGGAAAGTGTCTACAGACCGTATCTAGTAGAGTCTTGATTATCGGCGTGTTGTGCACCACACCAATAATCGTGAGGCTCTGTGATATTTAGGGATTGGTTTCCATTCTTCTCACTCGAGATCGTGCCTTAGAGCCGCATTATAAGTTGGACTCTCCGACGTATTTCTTTTGTACCACGTGCCTCCACGCAAGGCAACCGGCCTGAAGAGCAAGGCAGCCGAGGAGCTGCTAGTAGGACACAGGAAAGTCACGAGCGGGTGTACGCCTTACTGATGTGGTGCTTCAGACGGCGAGTTCGGACGATGCCGCCAGCAGTTTAGAGCCGTAAGATGGCCATCGAGACCACGATACCGAGCCTCCCCCACACCGGAGCAGGAGATGGGTTACAAGAGATGGCCCGCGATTATTAGCGGATCGCGCACGACGAGGATAGCCGATGCAGCAGTTCCGATGAGCACCCGCTGTTCACCCCATATCGGATAGTTTGAGACTACGGATTTTCTCGAAAGGCGCCCGCGCAGTTCTACGGTCGAGGCACGAGGATGATCCGCAGGAGTTCATCCGACAGCCATAAATGGATCATGAGGATCAAGGCTTCGAGACCGAGTCGGTGGTCTTAGGTTCGCGTCGCGTGATACTGCAATGACTTGTTCGACCCGTGAGCCGCCCCGGGAGAGCATGCACTTCCAGCAGTATGGGACGAGTTCTCAGAGGCATTTCTTAGCCACTTCTTGCCTCCACAGATGAGGAGAGCACGCCGATGCGATTTACGTCGAGACAGAAGGCGACGTTCGGGAGTACAACATGGAGTTTGACTCGTTGGCTCGGTATGTCCCCATGTTAGTAGCAGATATGGAGGACAGAGTGCACCGCTACGTCACCGGGCTCGATGATTATTTGGCAGAGGGTTGCTCGGGCAAGACTTCAGCGCATGGACATTGCCCGATGCAGCTTATGCACCGGGATGTGAGCGTAGAGGCGGCGGGTCGTGATATTAGCGTAAGCGCCGGGACGGCAGGTACTTTGGTAGCTCTCGGGCGACACTCAGCAGACTAGATTTGCACCACAGCCAGCTCAGAGCACTCCTACACTATTTTCGTGGCAGCAGTGGTATTCGGCGGTCAGCCCCGTGGCTTGAACATCCAGTGCGGTGGATACTAACCGATCGAGACCACCCTCCTCTCAGTGTGGCTGATGCGGTAGATCCCATTACGGTAGATGTGGTGATACCTCGTGGAGCTTGTTACACTTGTGGCCTGTGGTCATATTTTGAGGAACTGGTCTGACTAGAGGTATGGCAGATGGTAGGGCTCAGCCATGGGGTCTTTTACAGTCTTCATCTCCTCCAGCTTTCTCGCCCGGGTGAGGTGCTCGTAGGCCAGCAAAGTCGCGGTAGAGGTCGTGGCAGGGTCCCGGTCAGCCCGGTCCTCGACTGCATTTATGCCCTGCCCACCGCTGTGACCCGGGGCGTCACCGGATGTCGCACAGTACCTTATTAGTTTCATGTTGTGACGTGTATGCCTTGATAGATCCAAAGTTCTACCTTGTCTATATATCTCCCCATATTGTTAGTAGGATAGGGATAGAGCTCCGAGTACATAGACCGCTTTGGAGGTAGCTACGCCATGGGTGATTCGTGGTAGTTGATCGGGTATCTGAGGCTTGCCATTGACTATCTGTGATCGTCAGACCCCTAGTCGACTTGATAGAGTTGGATATGACCTATTTTGATGTGATTATGGGTATGAATTGGTTAGCTTCCTTGCTACGCCTAATGTAGCTGAGGAGAGTGGTACAGTTCGGGCTTGGGGCCGGTTATCGAGTGGGAGGAACAACGTGGCCAGGGGTAAGTTTATTTCTTACCCGAGGCCGTAAAGATGGCGCGAAGGGTTATATCTACCATCTCATTCGGGTGTTGATCGAGGTCGAGATACATGTCACGCACTCTCAAGACAGTTCGACCGCCTTTTACCGGCACCCAAGTAGACATACATCGAGTAACGTGAATATAAACTTTGCAAACATGAAACAATTATATCAAGAAAAGGTCATTCTCTCGCATGTATATAAATACCAAAAGTGAACAGTTAAATCCCAAAATTACAATAGACTTCATATACTCCTAAGAAGGTGTAAACACTACATGACCAGCGGCCCTCACGACTCGACCGGGGCGGCGGTGCCCTACCTGGCACCCTTCTAATCATACAACATAATAAATCATGGAAGATAAATAACACCTTTTTTTTTTTTTAAACCAAGGCTGCCGATATACGCCATAATCATAATAATTACCCGAAAGGGTCTCTACCTTTTTAACAATGTAAAACAACTCTAGCTACCCGGTATGAGATGAATACTGCACTCTAAGATTTGAACAATACTATGGCGGACAAGGCCCCGCCGCACCTCAATATACATAACCATGACAAGCTCAGGAACATTGGAACCATCTCAAAATCTGAACCGTGATCCTAAGCTCGCGGATCCACAATGGTGGTACCTAAACGTGCGGACATGAGCGGCCGAAGGGGTCTAACAGTGCAGAAGATTATGGAGCGGAAAATAAAGGCAAGAATAAATCATAAGCGTACAAAAAAAATGGCGAGGCGATATAAAGAAATGGTAAATACCAGATCCTACCGTGTCATTTCCATCTCGTGAACTTAATCGTACCTTATTATCTTTTCCCCTTTTCCATAAGAGTATAGTCAAATTCTTACGTATATACTTAATAAAACTCATCGAGTTCATCAACATATTACTTACATATCTTCAGATAACCTAATCCGTCCCTTTATGAAGGCTCTAATCTTGTCGGCCCAACTGGATGCGATGAAGTCACATAAGTCCGCCCGTAAAGGTATCTTGCGTGCCCAACTGGGGCGATAAAATCACATAAGTGCGCCCATAAAGGTATCTCGATAAAAATAGGAGGCTCGTGATCAAAGCGGGGTCTCGCGCAGATATCGTAAGCAATCCTACTCACGGTAATATTTCACCCGCATAGTCCCGTGGACCGCGTAGGTATTCCTGATAGGTATCTACCGCGTGAGACTATTTCACCGCGTAAGCCCATAAGGACTCGAATGAGGTATTCCTCGCATCATGGGTAGCAAATCCACGGGCGGTGGTATAACGCCTCGGGGTTTACCCGCCGTTTATACTCTTACCACAAGCGGTGGTATAACGTCTTGGGTTTACCTCATTTATACTCTTACCTGGAGAAGGTGGTATAACGTCTGGGGTTTACCCTCCGTTTATACTCTTACCCTAACTCAACCTACCATCATACATAACATAAGCCCTACCGGCTATCATACATAACATAAACACTACTGAAATCATACATATAACATAAGCACTGCAATTTATCATACATAACATAAGCACCACACCGCTTACATAACATAAGCCAAGTTAAGAAATCCCTAACATCTTATTAATTGTTCATATACACTCTCATTTTTGTTTACTTAAGGCACTAACATGTCATTATAAAATTCGGAATTTAACTTAACGTCTACGTGCCTCTACTCCTTTAAAATGATTCTCTTTCAAGTAAAACTTCCAAGATACTAATAACCGTAGTATCAAGTCATATCTACTTTTCAAGACAAGTCACAATACCTTTTAGAAATACATTTATAGGCTTCTAAATCAAGTGACTTCTTTCTTTAAAACTTTAAGCAATTGGTACCTTTAAAACAATTTGCCCTTCTTTATTTCAAATCATTTCTTTGCTTACATTACTGAAGAAAACCATTATTTTAATCTTCCATAAAGTTGTTATAACCAACTTCCCATAAAGCCGTTATAACTCTTTATGTCTTAGACAAATTCATTCCTTTTATAACCAAGAGACTTATACTTTCAAATCAAATCACATAGCTTTCAAAATACTTGAGTCTCTTAACGTTTGAAATCAAGCTTCTTTAACTTTTAGAAATCAAGTCTCTTATCTTTAAAATGGCAAGAAATCAATTCTTTCCAAATCAAGTATTCTATACTTTTAAATCAATTCATTTCTTCCTTTAAGAATCAAGTCCCATAACTTGAAAAATAAAGTCCCTTAACCCTTTAAAAATTTGAGGTTCATAGTCTTAAAACTTCATACATAAATTCTTATAAATTAAGTAACATATACTTTGGTGCGTTGTGAATAAGTTATACTTATTTATAACGATCTTAATCGAGTAGCCATGATCTAGAAAATGTAATACAATTTTGTCTTATCTTAGCTATGCGGATGGATTCTACTCATTTTAACTTAGTTGATTGTCATTACATTTTCCTTTATTAACAGCGGTGGCTTGTTCGATTCTTATTCTCATTTGTGCCGTAACTTAGCCAAGTCAACTTGGCTCCAAATACCTCCTAACGACTATTACCAACATCCCCCATAAGACTTGGTAAGAACTTAGGATAACTTAGACATAACCTTTACGTAGAGTAAATCAACATACATACCTCTTAACTTCTAAGAGTAGAAGGAATCATGAAATAGTACTACATGTATATTCCATACATAGAATCATGTCAAAAGAAGGAAGAGGTTCACATACCTCGCGGCGATTATCGACAAATAGCAAAATGCTCCAAAGTACCTAAACCTTGATAGTTATTCCATCCTTGGTAGAATACGCTTATGACTCCCAACCGGGCGTATCGGTGCCCTACTGCACGTGCGCACCCTTCTACCTTAACAACTAAGTAAATCATGGAAATCAATAACACCTCTTTAAAAAAACCAACGACGTGCAAGGCAAGCCGATAAGGCTACCATATAATTTACATAAACCAAAGACACTACATCGCATACAGTCCAATCCCATATGAATAGCACTCAAGAGTTATATTGAACTATGACGACAAGGCCCCGCTGTACCATAATCTGAGTACAAAGCCGACCGAAAGAACTTATACCAAAAAGATAAACTCCCAATGTAAGGAGCTATCCCAAAACTCGGCGAGGTCCTACACTGCCGATCACCAAGCTGCGACCTAAACTGCGGCGTAAACGCGGCCCGTGGGAGGTCAAGACGAAGAATGTATCGGTATGTGAGCGATGTAGCATCGTAATGAAATCATAAGGTCTAAACAAAACAGAGACATGTATGATATCCAACCTACACTACACAATACATAATCGTCATATCAAGTCGGGGGAGTCTCAAAGTCACTACTCTAAATATAACTATGGGTCTCACGCCCATAATATCAATCATGCCCGTGGAATCCTTCCTCATCGCCGTGGCGAATTCATGATATAATATAACACCAATAAGCATGCATGAACACCAAGTCCCACCTGTGTCCTAAATACCGTGGTCGCATGCCGGAATCCACATCAGAAAAGCATTTAACCGCGGGTAACACAAACAAATCCGGGGACGTGTATGATAGTCAATTTACAAAGCTGTGCCTTACTAACAATGAGTAAATGGTAGTATACTTACAATATAAACTAGGAAGCTGCGATCAAGCAGGACCACCTCCCGCGGTGTCATTAAGCAATCCTACTCGACTATTTCACCGCAAGATAGGTCGCGTGGACCGCGTAAGGTATTCGCGTGGGACTATTTCACCCGCATAAGCCCTTACGGAATGCGTTAGGTATTCCTCGCGAATTTGGACCACACCGCACGGGACTATTTCACCTGTGTAAAGCCCTTACGGACTCGCATGAGGCATTCCTCGCATCGTGGGTAGCAAATCCACGGAATATGCAAATGCCACAAACCCGGGGAATGACCCCGAAATGACTGATATACCAATAGCACACAACCGGCTATTACCAACACACATAGGCAATTCTCAATTAAACAAGCCAAAGTACTTATCAAGGCACACATAGAATAATTCTCAATTAATCAAGCCAAAATACTTATCAAGGCACACTTAGACTAATTCTCAATTAATCAAGCCAAAGTACTTATCAAGGCACACTTAGACAAATTCTCAATTTATCAAGCCAAAGTACTTATCAAGGCACACTTAGAAAAATTCTCAATTTATCAAGCCAAAGTACTAATCAAGGCACACTTAGACAAATTCTCAATTTATCAAGCCAAAGTACTAATCAAGGCACACTTAGACTAATTCTCAATTAATCAAGCCAAAGTACTTATCAAGGCACACTTAGACAAATTCTCAATTTATCAAGCCAAAGTACTTATCAAGGCACAGACAAATTCTCAATTTATCAAGCCAAAGTACTATGTACGCGTTCTTTCAGAGACTTTTTTGGTAAAACCCAGATACTAACACTCACGATGTTACGGTGTCTATTTTTCAAAGTAAGTTACTATACTTTTAGAAACTCATTTCAAAGCTTGAAACAAGTAACTTCAAATTTTCACAATCTAGGCAACTTATGCCCATTAATCAAAATAGACAACTTTCTAAACCTTCCATAAAGCCGTTAGAACCAACTCCCATAAAGTTATAACCCTTTTTATGGTTTTAGACAATTTCATTCTTTATAACTAAGAGACTTATACTTAAAACCAAGTATCACAAACTTTCAAATCAAGTCTCTTAACTTTCAAAATACTTGAGTCTCTTAAATATATAGAAAACAAGTTTCTACTTTTAAACCTCAAGTAACTCACACTTTCAAAACAAGTTACTTCTCTTAAATCATGTCATTTCTCCTCTTTTAAAACAATTAAGTAAATCACTCCTTTGACTTCCTAAAGTCATTATAATGACCTTTAGGTTTTGGAACTAAGGCACTAGCGAAAGATTTGAAACCACTTCTCAAGACTTCATGTACTTTAAGTAAAATACTTTCACTTTTAAGAATCCAACTTCACTAAGGCAATGGATTATACAACTTTCAATTTAAACATCAAAGTACAATCAATGGAAGTACATAGAACAAATTCTACTTTAGGCAATCCAAATACAACCAAGGAATGGATCGTTTAAGCGAGTAGGAAATACTTTCTTTATCTTAAGGAATCATGCTAAGAGGAGATAGTTCACATACCTTTTCGGCTAAATCCACAAGCTAAGCGAATACGCGTGCGTAGAAGTGTCAACCTATAATGGTCACAATGAGACTATCAACTTCTAGTCTCTAACGTAGAATAATACTAAGTATACGGTCTCTAATTCTACGGAAAATCAACAAGACTTCCTTTGTTTCTACTCACTTTGCCACCTTTTTCAAGGCGAATACAATAACCAACACGCCACATTTAAGGCTCAAACAACAACCAATCAAAGGGATTACACTCGCTACAATATTATAAAATTCGCCACAATTGACATTAAACTAATACAAACTATTAGGCCAACCATAATCTAGATACAATAATCTTATCCAATTTCCTTTTCAATCCAAGTTGTTAGCATATCATGATATCAAGTCGCAATTGATAATAACTACTATAATCCTCAAGTAAGTAATACGCGACTATTCTAACTACGCACCAACTTGTAATCCAACTTCAAATGGCTAATATGTCATTTCGGATTTTAGGCTACAAATAATCCATAACACTTATAAAACTTCAACACATATACTTGCTTGCTAAAATCCAAAGCTACAATAAGAAATCTTAATTGCTAAAACGACAAGATTATACCTTTTCAAGCCCTTAAAATTTCCAAGATTCAAAGTCGCTCCTTAGCGATTCTTAGCTCCTTTCCTTATGTTCCAACATTATTCAAGCCCTTAGAATTTCACCACCAACTTCTCTTCCATTTCCAATCAAAACCTAGAAAAGCAACTAGGTTTTCACCTTGCGACTAACACGAAAACTCTCTCTTTCCGAGATTTTTCTATTGAGATACACTTACAATACACTCATGAACCTTGGTTTAAAGTCTTGTGGCTAATGGATCACAAACTAAAATTTTTTGTGTGGATGGGAGCTCAAACCCGAGAGCAACATAGGCTATGCTGAAGATTCTCTCAATTTTTCTAAGTGTTAAAGACCGTGTATTGCACTAGCATGATATATAAAACACATTGGAGGGTCTAGATTACAACACATGTAAAAATTGGATGAATGGGATCAAGCCAAATGGCTCTTGACTTGGTCAACAATGTCAAGCTCTTAATTAGCAAGACTTTGTCATCTACACATTGTTCAAATGACCATTTTAGCCTTGCAAATTTTCGACCAAGGCCATGTGGTGGATGTGCCACGTGTCTCCCTCTCATTCGTCCATAAAATTCAGAATCTCATGGGCCCCACAAAACGTAAAATTCTCTGGTGGGCCCACATGACCAAATCCGTAAAAATAAATTTCCATAATGTTAATAAGTTCCCTACTCTTCAAATAATGCATTTTGAGAATCCAATTCTCAACAACAAACATTTTTCCTTTCCGACGTCCGGAAGATTTTCCGTCGGAAAAACAATTCTTCCTTTCGTACCAATTTTCCAAGTCTTGATTCCTTACGTACATTCTCTTATACATGTCCTGGACTTACGGGGTGTAACAACTCTATACTTGGTACTTCAACCTAGAATGGCCATAATACGTCCATTAACCTCTAGCTTCGAACGTAGAATATTCTAAGTGCAAAGTCACTAAATTCTACGGAAAATCGGACAACACTTCCTTTGTTTCTACATACTTTGCCACCTTTTTCAAGGCCGAATTCAATAACCAAACATGCCACATTTAAGGCCCAACAATTCAGCTAACCAAAGGATTACACGCCTTAACAGACGTGTAAAATTCACGCCACAAAATAATACGAAACTAGTTCCTTATTTAAAGCCATTCTCGCTAAACATATACAACAACACAAAGTCCTTTTCAATTCTTTTTCAATCTAACTTAGGCCTAACATGTTATATAGTCATAAACAACTTAACAATTATAATTCCTTCTTATATAACATGTGACGATTAAACTAATAATCCAATTGAATTGAAATCTCAAGGCTAAACATACTAGTTTTCGGATTAGGGTTCCAATATCCATAACACTTATCAACTTCATAATATATATCTCATACTTGCTAATATCCATAGCTACAACAATAAGTAATCTTAATTACTAAAACGACAAGAATTTTACCTTTACAAGCCCTTATAATTTCCAAGATTCAATGTCACTCCTTAGAAATTCTTAGCTCCTTTCCTTTACGCTCCAATCCGCTATTTGAAGTCTTTATAAGCTCACAACCAACTTCTCTTCCATTTCCAAACAAAACCTATGAAAATGCCTTAGGTTTTCGCCTTGCGACTAACGTGAAAATGTCGTTTTTCTGAAATCTTTCTATTGAGATATCCTTACAATACCCTTAGGGACCTTGGGTTAAAGTCTTGTGAATAATGGAACAAAAAATAAAAATTTTGTGTGGGCAATCTCACTAAAGCCGAGAGCACTATAATGTGCAAGACAAGTCTCTCAAATTTTTCTAAGTGTTGTGAGCTAAGTCTTGCTACTTGGGATGATATATAACACATTGGAGGGTCTAGATTACAACACATGGTAAGTTTGGATGAAAGGGATCAAGCCAAGTGGCTCTTGACTTAGTCAACAATCTTGTTATACCCCGTAGTTTCAAGGTATGTATGCGAGGACGTACGTACGAGAATACGACATTGGAATTGGAATGGAAGAAAGAGGTGATTTTTCCACGGAAAAGTTTCCGGGTTTTGTGAAGGAAAAAGATTCGTGCATGGAATTGATTCTAGATTTGGTATTCGGACTTCTGGAATTTTAGAGAATTATGGAGTTTTATTTGGAAATGGTCACGCTGGGCCCACGGAGAAAATTTACTGTTTGTGGGGCCCACTTTGTTTGTTTTGAGATTTTGGCCATCAGGATATTTTGGAAGATGAAATATTTTGACGAGTAGGAGGCGACACGTGTCACCCCTAGTTGGCTTGGACGAATTCCACTTTGTACACAACACCCGCTTAGAGTCGTTTTCGAACGCTTTACAACTTCGTAGGATAAATTCCGGCCATGTCATTTCTAATTTTTGCGAATTTTTCCAGAGACGAAACATTTGGACCAACGAGAGGCGACACTTGTCACCCTCTCATTGATGGATGTTACGGCATTGAGGCCAATTGGATGACAATTTTTGTCAAGTAGTTGGTAGGATATTTTGTGTGCAAGTTGGCCAAGGACACTTGCCTAAATCCTCACCCACACTTGCCTTGCACTTGGCATAATCTTGGCCATTGGTTGGCCATGTCTTGACCTATAAATACCCCCCTTGTTGAAGAGTTATTTCATCCTAAATTGAGCAATCTATCTAAGTCTCAAATCTGTTATACCCCGTATTTCCAGAGTATGTACGTAAGGGAATACGTACGTACAAAAGTTTAGCCTTAAAGATAGGCCAAGTTCGAAATTTGTACACAACTCGCTAAAAGAATCGTTTCGACTAAACGTTTCCCACGACTTTCGTAGAGTAAATTCGGCTATGCCATTTCTTATTTTGCGGATTTTTCAGAGATGAAACATTTTGGACCAGCGGGAGGGCAACACTTGGCACCCCCATTGATGGACTTAGATCGTCCATTGGATGAAAATGGAGAAACATTGGCACGTTTTTGTGCGGCACAAGTCAAGGAGTTGGTAGGATATTTGTGTTTAGTTAATCCTCACCCTACACTTGCCTTGCACTTGTCTTCATCTTGGCCATTGGTTGGCCAAGGCTTGAGCTATAAATACCCCTTTGATGAAGAGTTCTTCATCCACAAAGTTATCTTCCAAAGTCTAAAAATCCTCTCCTCTCCTTTGTAGCCATTTAGTCC
The DNA here is from genome assembly GCA_029844215.1 of Przewalskia tangutica. NCBI lineage: Eukaryota > Viridiplantae > Streptophyta > Magnoliopsida > Solanales > Solanaceae > Przewalskia > Przewalskia tangutica. Next base: position 24,006,093 of record CM056737.1, read on the forward strand.
AAACACCTCCTCCCTCCTCGTGAAGGTGGCCTTGGCGAATACCTCCTAGCCTAGCCGAAATCTACCCCCTCCCTTGGTAGAAAAGTTGTCTTCTAGTATCGTTATAATGCCCAAATACCCAGCCCAAATCCCTTAGTCTTTGGTAGAAGTTGTGAAGAACTTCTAAGGTTTCGAGCTACGGGCGTATAACTTAGGAGCTAAACCTTGCTCGTAGCGACTTTATCTAGGATATTATTGGGCTTACCGAGGTAATAATCCTAACCTCTTTTGAATTAGAGAATACTTCATTGTTGTAGTATAAGGATAAGTATAAATACTTAGAAGAATATCACAGAAAAGAATTGAACTATTACCACGGTAGAAGGTTTTAAAGAAGAATAATCCATTGTACTCACATGGAATTTGTTTTCATGATGAGACTTAAATAGCTCACGGGTAGGGTTGTCTTTGGAAACTTTCAGTAAATTATGAACCCCTTGTTTAGAATGACCTCAGAGTAGTCTTTGATAGATATTTGTGACTATTATAGGTGACTCTGCTTGACATATTGACTTGGCGGTGGTTTTATTTGAGAAGGTATGTGATTCTTCCTAAAGCATGATATTTTACAATATATAGTACGGTAAGCGATACGTGTTAAGCGAATAATACTTATGGCAATGCCTCACGGCTTAAGCTGAATAATACTTATGGTAATGCCTCAGGCTTAAGCTTTGAATAACAAAGAAGCGAAAACATTTCAAAAGAATATCGAATCATTTTTAACAGAAGATAAATATTTGGTTTTAAAACAAAGCTTAAGAGTTATACTAGCTTTATGGGAAGTTAGGTATAACAACTTAAGAAAGATGAAAAGGCTGTTTACTTGTTTGTTTATAAAAAGCCTTGTATTGATTTACATTAAGTGTAGTAGGATTGTTTGATAAGTAGACATGTTATGACGCTACTGTGTTAGTGTCTTGTAATCTTGTGTAAAGGGTCATTCTTGCGTGCTTACGTTGCTAACGGTAAGTCCGTTGTCTTGTTATTGTATCACCTACCCTGACTTATTTATACCGAGGGCTTGCCTTGACGCGGTCTATACGGCTATGCGATGCTGCGAGACTATGCGAGCGGCGGTATGCTCGGGATTGATCATTCCGGCGTTGCTTTGATCTGAGATTCCTATGCGATCCGCTGAGACTATGCGGTCTTTTGAGGCTATGCGGCTGCGGGAGCCTAGGCGGATCGGGGTTGGCTGCCCCGATCGAGGTATACCTCATGCGAGTCCATGTGTGACTATGCGGTGCGGAAGTCGGGACTAGGCACGCAGAATGATACTATAGGCGATTAGCCTTGCCCGATCATTCGCGGCCTAGACTAGACACATTCTGATTTCCTAATCAATTATTGTTTGTGATATGGCACTATGTGCAATTAAACTGATTGTATTTGTGAAAAGGTTTTAAATACTTTGATTTCATTTAAGTACTTTATAGTTTCACATACTTGGTACCTGTTGTACTGACCTCCTTCGGGGGGCTGCGTTCATGCCGCAGGTAAGGGCAAGCAGTGCTAGATCCGCATCCTAGGATCTCTTTGCATTGGTGTCGGGAGCTCCATCTTCTAGGAGGCTCTACTTTTAGTATGATCTCCTGTATTGTAGATAGTTTATGCAGTCGAGGTATGGCGGGGCCTGTCCGCCATAGTTGTATATTTCCTTAGAGTGCTGTAGTCATATTTATGCGATGTCGGATGTAGCGCTAAACCTTGTTCATATATATATGCGAAAGCGACGTTTGTTCACATAAAGCGTGTCTTATTTTATAAACTGTTTCATGTCTTGTTTTATATTTCGATTTCTACGATGTATGACTACTTGGGTGCCGTGAGGCACGATCCACGGGCCGGGCAGTCGTGACAAAAGTGGTATCGAGCGATTAATCCTCGGAAAGTGTCTACGCATCGTATCTAGTAGAGTCTCGATTATCGGTGTGTTGTGCACACCAATAATCGAGGAGGCTATAGGATATTTAGGATTGGTTTCCATTCTTCTCATTACGAGATCGTGCTTTAGAGGCGTGTTATAGGTTGGACCCTCTAACGTATTCCTTTCAGAATGATTATGCCTCCACGTAAGGCAACCGGGCGAAGGGCAAGGCGGTAGGAGGCGCTAGCGAGACACCCAGAGTTACGAGGCTCGAGCCCGGTCTATACGAGACGGCGAGTTCTATGGCGCCGGCCCCATGAGACCACGGTACTCCACACCTCCCATCCCACGGCTGGGCGGAGGAGTTAGGTCTGAGAGATAACCCGGCTTTGGCTAAAGTTGTGGCCCGATCGAGAGAGGCGGATGCGGCGGTTCCAGCTCGGCTCGGTCGCACCGTGGTGCACGAGGCGAATAGTTTGAGGTGCGAGATTTCTTGAGTTGTAGCCCGCGAGTTTTACTGGTGGCGGAGGATGATCCGCAGGAGTTCATCCGTCACCGGCAGAGGATTATCGGGTGATCGGGGCTTGAGGCGAGGCTGTGACATTCGGTTCGCGTCGGTGCGTGACACGCGATCGATTGGTTTGATTCATGGGAGCTTTCGGGAGAGCATGCACCTCGGCAGTATGGGATGAGTTTTGAGGCTTTTCTCACACACTTCTTGCCTCCGCGAGATGAGGAGGGCACGGTGATAGATTCTTCTTCTTTGAGGCAGGGGGCCTGGCCGTCGGAATACAATGTCGAGTTTGATTCTTTGGCTAGATATGTCCCGGCATTGGTAGCAGAATGGAGGATAGGGTACACCGCTACGTCAGGGCTAGATGATTATATGGCCGAGTCATGTGCGGGTGTTTCTCTTCGGGTATGGACATTACCGCATGCGAGCCCATGCACTAGGATGCGAGGCGCAGAGACCGCGGGTAGAGCGATATCGGCGGAGAAGAAGGCGAGCGGCGGTTCTTTTGGTGGTCCTCGGGGTGGCGGCGTCAGCGAAGTCGGTGCACCACGGCCGGTATGAGCGCTCCTACCTCATTTTCAGCCCGGCCAGAGCGGTGGGCGGTCGGGGCGAGGACTTGATTTCGAGGTAGCGGTGCTAACCGTTGAGTGCCTTTCGGTGTGCCCGTTGTGGCGAATACCATACGGAGGCTATCTCGGGAGCTTGCTATACTTGTGGCGGCAGGTCACTGCGAGTTTGTCGGCCGGCGGCGGCGGTAGGCTCGACCTACGAGTGCATTGCCGCTTCTTCATCCCAAGCGATTACTCGCCCGGAGAAGGTACACGTGGATCGGCGGTGTGGCGAGTCGTGGCGCGAGTCGATTCTAGCGGTCCTCGAGCCGCGTATATGCTTTGTCGGTAAGCGGGATCGGGAGGCCTCACGATGTCGTCCATGGTACTGCTCGATTCAGGTTTGATGTGTATGCTTTGATAGATCCGGGTTACTCTCATCTATATATCTCCACTTGTTGCTAGTAGGATAGGGATAGAGCACGAGTCATGCACTTTCGAGGTAGCTACGCGATGGGTGATTCGGTGGTAGCTCGGCGGGTATATAGAGCTTGTCTGTGACCATTTACGATCGTCGAACCACTGGCGACTTGATAGAGTTGGAGATGATTGACTTGGCGTGATCATGGGGATGGATTGGCTAGCCTCTTGCTACGCCAATGTGGGCTGAGAGAGAGTAATGCGGTTCGGTTTCTGAGGCAGGTTGTTGAGTGGGAGAACGCGGTATCGCCGAGGTAGGTTTATTTCCTACCTCGAGGCTAGGAAGATGGTGCGAGAAGGGTATATCTACCATCGTTAGTGTTTGATCTGAAATTGCGGTACCAGTTTTCGATCGATTCCGTAGTCGGCGAGTTCCCGGGCGTGTTCGGATGACCTCCGGGTATCCCTCACGAGAGGAGATTGAGTTTTGTATTGACATATTGCGGATACTCGGCTATTTCCATTCGCCATCTGAGAATGGCACTGCGAAGTTGAGAGAGGCTGAAGGATCGGCTTAGGGATTTGCTAGAGAAGGGCCATTAGGCCAGTGTTTCTCACGAAGCGCGGTATTGTTAAGTGAAGAAGAAGGGCGGGGCCAGCTGCGCATGTGTGTTGATTCTGACGGTGAACAAGGTGACCATTAAACGAATACCCTTCCGGGATTGATGATTTGTTCGACGGTTGCGGGCGCGAGTGTTTCTCGAAGATTGATCTGCGTTCGGGCTATCATCGAGTTCGTGTCGAGAGGTGGATGTCCCTAGTGCGTTAGGACGATGCGGGCATTATGAGTTCGGTCATGTCTTTTGGGTTGACGATGCTCGGCGGTATTCATGGATTTGATGAACGAGTGTTCAAACCATTTTTGGAACCGCGTTTGTGATAGTGTTCATTGATGATATCTTGGTTTATTCGCTCGAGCGGGAAGCGTGCGGAGCATTTGAGGCTGTCTTGTGATTCTCGAGACCAGTGATTTATGCGCCAAGTTTTCCAAATGTGAGTTTTGGTTGACTTGATGGCGTTTCTTGGGCATATTGTCGGTGATGGCATTCGAGTTGTCTGGCCAATCGGCGATCGAGAACTTGGCGAGACCTCTTACTCCGAGGTTCGCGATTTACGGGCCTTGCGAGGTTATTATCGGTTCGTGGAGAAGTTTGCTTCTATCTGCGCACCATTGACTAGGTGACTCGGAAGCGGCCAAGTTTGATGGTGATGCTTGTGGCGGGGTTTCCGATTCTTGAAGGAGGCGGCGGCGCCCCGGTTCTTCTTCCGGAGGTCGGATGGTTATGCGTGTATTGTGATGCGTCGAGCATCGGGTTGGGATGTGTATTGATGCGACATGGCGGGGTTATAGCATATCGTCAGGCGGTGAAGAAACACGAGAGGAACTACCCGCGCGTGATTTGGAGTTAGCGCGTGATTCACGCTTTGAAGATCGGAGGCACTATTTGTATGGGGTTCACGTGGATATTTATACAGACCACGAGCCTCGGTATATCTTGGCGGAGGAGGCGAACTTACGGCGAGGCGGTGGTTAGAGTTGCTTAAGGATTACGATGTTGATATCTATACCACGGGAAGGCGATGTTGTGGCGGATGCTCTTAGTCGTAGGTCGATGGGAGCCTATCGGATGTGCCTAGAGAGGAGGACATGGTTCGTGATTTGCATCGATTAGCGAGCCTTGGTGTCCGTTTGATTGATTACGATAGCGATGGGGTTAGAGTTCGTGAGGTTGCGAGTCTTCCATCGTCGAGGAGGTGAAGAAGCAGCGATTCGAGATCGGCTTTGATTCGATATCGTGATCTGACTCTTACGTGAGGCAAGGGTCGCTTTGAGTAGCACTTTGATGGGGTGCTAAGGTTTGAGAAGCGGTGTGTGTTCGGATGTTTGGGACTTGGCGGAGTTCTTGAGAAGCCGCAGCGGCGTTACTCTATCGTCAAAATTCGACCAAGATGTACCACGACCTTAGATCGTGTATTGGTGGGATGGCTTGAAGAGGGCGTTGCGAGTTCGTAGCTCGGTGCGTGTTGTCGGCCGGTGAAGGTAGAGCACGAGAGGCACGGTGGTTTATTCTGAGCGATAGAGATCCCGAGCACGGAAGTGGGAGTAATCAGCATGGACTTGTGCGGGATTACCTCGCTCGGAGAGACATGATTCTATATGGGTTATCGTCGGCGGTGGCGAAATCAGCCCACTTTCTTCCGTCGGGCGACTTTTAGGTGAGATTATGCGGACTTTACATCAGAAGATCGTCGGACTACATGAGTCCTGCTTGATCATATCGACGAGAGCCGGTTTACGGCTAAGCGGAGAGTCCTTCCGAAGGGTTTAGGGGCGGTGAGCAAAGTCTTGCATTTCATCCTGAGCAGACGGGCGAGGCGAGCGCCTTATCGGACTCTTGAGGATATCTGCGAGCTTTGTGTTATTGACTTTAGTGGTAGTTGGGAGGATCATTTGCCTCTAGTTGAGTTCGCGTATAATAATAGCTACCACTCCGGTATTCGAATGGCGCCTTATGAGGCCTTGTATGGGAGAAGTGCAGATCGCCTATAGGTTGGTTCGATGTGGGCGAGGGGCGGCTAGTGGGACGGTTTGTTCAGCGGCGATGGATAAGGTGAAGCTTATCCGAGGCGGCTATTAATGGCTCGAGTCGGCAAGTCGTATGCAGATCATCGTCGTCGGCATCTTGAGTTCGAGTTCATGATTGGGTTTTCCTAAAGGTGTCACCCGTGAAGGGTGTGATGAGATTCGGGAAGAAGGAAGCTCGGCCAGTACATTGGGCGTTTAGTTGTCGCGAGGTAGGCAAGGTTGCTACGAGTTGAATCTGCCGTCCGTCTGGAGCGGTCATCCGGTGTTTCACGTATCTATCTTTGAGGAGATGTATCGAGGATCCATCTAGGGTGCACCGATTGGCGATGTCGGTGGCCAGGGCTATCGTATGAGAGATTCCATGCGATAGTCGATCGTCGAGTTAGGCGTCTGCGGACGAAGGGCGTGGCTTCCGTCAAAGTCTTGTGGCGGAGCGAGCTCGAGGAGGAGATAGCGTGGGAAGCCGAGGAGGACATGAGGCAGAAGTATCCTCGCTTTATTCCCAGCACCTCGGGTAATTCACTTTCCTACTTGTAAATTTCCATTATCATTTATGCCTAAGTGTTGTTTGTGGCGTGTGTGGCATTTGCTAGCTGTTTAAGCTTAACCCGATAAGCGTATTGAGAAGGAACATTCGGGGCGAATGTTTCTAAGGAGGAGAATGTTATACCCGTATTTCGGTATGTATGCGTGAGGAATACGTGCGTCAAAAGTTTAGCCTTAAAGATAGGCGAGTTCGAAATTTGTACCTGACTCGCTAAAAGAATCGTTTTCCGCGAAAGCGTTTCCACGACTTTCGTAGAGTAAATTCGGCTATGCCATTTCTTATTTTGCGGATTTTTAGAGGCGAAACATTTTGGACCAGCGGGAGGGCAACACAGCACCTCCCATTGATGGACAGATCGTCCATTGGGCGAAAATGGAGAAACATTGGTACGTTTTTGTGCCATGGCACAAATCAAGGAGTTGGTAGGATATTTGTGTTTAGTTAATCCTCTTTACACTTGCCTTGCACTTGTCTTCATCTTGGCCATTGGTTGTGAGGCTTGAGCTATAAATACCCCTTTGATGAAGAGTTCTTCGTCCAGAGTTATCTTCCAAAGTCTAAAATCCTCTCCTCTCCTTTGTAGCCATTTCGTCCAAACACCTCCTCACTTGTGAAGGTGGCCTTGGCGAATACCCTAGCCTAGCCGAAATCTACCCCCTCCCTTGGTAGAAAAGTTGTCTTCTAGTATCGTTATAATGCCCAAATACCTAGCCCAAATCCTTAGTCTTTGGTAGAAGTTGTGAAGAACTTCTAAGGTTTCTTGGACTCTGGGCGTACAACAGGAGCTAAACCTTGCTCGGCGCGACTTTATCTAGGATATTATTGGGCTTACCGAGGTAATAATCCTAACCTCTTTTGAATTAGAGAATACTTCTTTGTTGTAGTATAAGGATAAGTATAAATACTTAGAAGAATATCACGAGAAAAGAATTGAACTATTACCACGATAGAAGGTTTTAAAGAAGAATAATCCTTTGTACTCACATAGAATTTGTTTTCTGATGAACTTAAATAGCTCAGGGTAGGGTTGTCTTTGCCCGACTTTCAGTAGAATTATGAACCCTGTTTAGAATGACCCTCGAGTAGTCTTTGATAGATATCTGTGACTATTATGGTGACTCTGCTAGCGACATATTGACTTGGCGGTGGTTTATTTGAGAAGGTATGTGATTCTTCCTAAAGCATGATATTTTACAATATATGATGCGGTAAGCGTACGTGTGTTAACTGAATAATACTTATGGCAATGCCTGGCTTAAGCTGAATAATACTTATGCAATGCCTCGTGGCTTAAGCTTTGAATAACAAAGAGCGAAAACATTTCAAAAGAATCTTGAATCATTTTTAACGAAGATAAATATTTGGTTTTAAAACAAAGCTTAAGAGTTATACTAGCTTTATGGGAAGTTAGGTATAACAACTTAAGAAAGATGAAAAGGCTGTTTACTTGTTTGTTTATAAAAGCCTTGTATTGATTTACATTAAGTGTAGTAGGATTGTTTGATAAGTAGACATGTTATGATCTTTACTGTGTTAGTGTCTTGTAATCTTTGTGTAAAGGGTCATTCTTGCTTTGCTTACGTTGCTAACGGTAAGTCCGTTGTCTTTATTATTGTATCACCTACCCGCTTGACTTATTTATACAGGGCTTGCCCCGATGCGGTCTATACGGCCTATGCGGTCTGTGAGACTATGCGGGCGGCGGTATGCTCGAGATTGATCATTAAGGCGTTTAGCTTGACGAGATTCTATGCGGTCTGTTGAGACTATGCGGTCTTTTGAGGCTATGCGAGTGCGGGAGCCTAGGCGGATCTGGGGTTAGCTGCCCGATCACGAGGTATACCACATGCGGGTGCATGTGTGACTATGCGGTGCGGAAGTCGAGGACTAGGCACGAGAATGATACTATAGGCGATTGGCCTTGCCCGATCATTCGCGGCCTAGACTAGACACATTCTGATTTTCCTAATCTTGTTATTGTTTGTGATATGGCACTATGTGCAATTAAGCGATTGTATTTGTGAAAAGGTTTTAAATACTTTGATTTCATTTTAAAGTACTTTATAGTTTCACATACTTGGTACTGTTATCTTGACCTCCTTGGCTGCGTTCATCTGCGGTAAGGCAAGCGGTGCTAGATCCGCATCCTTAGGATCTCTTTGCATTGGTGTCGGGAGCTCCATCTATAGGAGGCTCTACTTTTGGTATGATCTCCTGTATTGTAGATAGTTTGTCTGATCGGTATGGCGGGAACCGTCCGCCATAGTTGTATATTTCCTTAAGTGCGTAGTCATGTTATGCGATTGTCGGATGTAGCGCTAAACCTTGTTCATATATATATGCGAAAAGCGACGTTTATTCACATAAAGCGTGTCTTATTTTATAAAGTATTTCATGTCTTGTTTTATATTTCCTGATTTCTCGATGTATGACTACTTGGGTGCCGGTGAGGCACGATCCACGGGCCGGGCAGTCGTGACAAAATCCCCTCTCCCTCTTGTTGTTCGTCCAAACACCATCCTCCCTTTTGAGAAGCCACAGCAACCCCATAAAGCTAGCCTAGCGAAACACTACCCTCATCCATGGTAGAAAAGTTGCCTTCTAGTATTGTTATAATGCCCAAATCCCTTAGTCCTTAGTAGAAGTTGTGAAGAACTTCTAAGGCTTTCTTGGACTCTGGGCGCAACTTAGGAGCTAAACCTTGCTCGGTAGCGACTTTTATCTAGGATATTATTGGGCTACCGAGGTAAATAACCTTATCCTCCTTTTGTAATTAGAATATATATCTTGTAGAAGTATAGGAATAAGTATTAAATACTTAGAAGGATATTGCAGAATAGAATTGGTATTATCACTGATAGAAGGGTTTAAAAGATGAATAATAGGCTGTACTTACATAGGGAATTCGTTTTCCTGATGAACTTGAGTAGCTCACGGGTAGGGAAGTGCTTTGCCCAAATGACCATAGAATAACGAACCCTCTGCTTAGAACTTTATGCGATCTGATCGGGCGTTGATAGGCGTGTTGGTATTATAGGTCGATACTCTGTGCGACATATTCAACTTGGCGGAGGTTTCGTAGAAGGTATGTGATTCTTCCTAAGCATGATATTTTACAATATATATGAAATACGGTGAGCGTGCATGTGTTAAGCGAATAATAACTACGGCAATGTCTTTGACTTAAGCACGAATAATACTACGGCAATGCCTCGCTAAGCACGAATAACACTTTCGCGATGCCTGGCTTAAGCACGAATAATAAAGCGAAAACATTTCAAAGGAATCTTGAATCATTTTTTTGGAAGAGTAACACTTGGTTTTAAAAGCTTAAGAGTTATACTAGCTTTATGGGAGGTTAGGTATAGCGGCTTAGAGTGATAAAAGAAACGATTTATTGATTTAAGGAAATAAGAGACTTGACTTATTATACTAATATGAATTTTGTTAAAAGTGTGAAACCTCATTAGTGAGTAATTAGTATTTTTGGTTTTCAAAGGAATGATGTTTTACCAATGAATAAATGTCGAACAAACCACAATGGCGCTAATAAAGGAATTATTTTGACTAATAAGGTATTATTAAAACTAGTAGAAACTTCCGTGCATAGGAGCTAAGATGAGACAAAAGGATATTACATTTACTAGATCATGCATTTCTTTGTAATAAGATTATTCTGAATAATAATAACCTACTCACACTTAGGGTATATGTTTCTCAAATTGTTTTAAAGATTAAAACTATGAACTACAAACCCTTTGAAAATGAGAAACTTGAGTAATTGGAATTAGGCAAACTTGAGCGTTAGGAAAAGAATGTTGTTACTTGATTTTACAAGGAGAAGTGTTTTAATGTACTTCAAAGATAATTACTCTATTTTTATACTACGGTTATTGTGTGACTTTTGTAAAAAAGCGGATCTTTTAAAAGTAATACATGAAGTACTTTGGGGCTAACAACGAACTTGTTAACATAATGTAGAAAGTACCTTGTGTGAATAACTTGATTGTATTGATTTGTGATAGTCTTGTAATATTTTCTTGTTATTTGGATAAGTAAACATGTTAGGATCTTCGTGAGTTAGTATCTTGTGATATTTGTGTAAAGGGTTTTCCTTGTTGTGCTTATGTTGTTTAGCAATAATCGGTTATGTTGATATTATATCATTCATAACTCAGGGGTTAAGGCGCCTCCGATGCGGGGTAGACTTCGGCGGTCGATGGACTATGATTCGAGAATACCTTATGCGGTCTGTATGGCCTATCGGGCTGCGGGAGTTCGAGTTAGTATCACGGCCCTTGTGGTCATGCGGTTCTTGTAGCCATGCGGACGGCGAGTCTAGACGGCTGCAGGGAGTAGCTACCCTCGATGCGGGGTTATACCTCATGCGGGCCTATCTGTTTGGCCTATGCGGAGATGCGGGAAGTTCCAGGACTAGATGCGCACATTAGATACTACGGGCGAGTGGCGGCTTTGATCATGTGACGATGCAAGCGGATCTCATGATCTGATTTATGACCTTGTTGGTGCGTAGGTTTTAGTAGTCGGCTACGCGCCGTACTTACCAAATGCAGTTATTGTGATGACTTTGAGGCATGAGTCACGACTTGACATGGCTTATTTATTGTGAGCGTAGTTTTGGCTTATCATCATGTCTCACGCCTTATATAGACTACTATGATTTCATTCTGATATTTTGATTTCCACATACTTGGTACTGTTATCGACCTCCTTGAAGTGCGTTCATCTGCGCGAGTAAAGTACTCCTCCGTTGATCCGTTCTTAGGATCACGGCGTGGGAAAGCTCCGTTTCTCGGAAGCTTAGCATTTTAGTATGGTCCCTGCCGTTGTAGATATTCGTATTGGGGTATGGCGGGGCCACTGTCGCCATTGTTATTTTAAACTCTTAGAAGTCCGTAGACTGTTGTAAGGTTGGGATATGCTTGTTCATTTGGGTTATTTATATACATTATGCGAAAGGCACTTTTTCCGAAGCGTGTCTTATTTATCTTTGTTTCATATCTTGGTTGTTTTATATTCCGTGGTTTTCTCGATGTATGACTACTTGGGTGCGGGTAAGACACCGATCCACGGGCCGGGCAGTCGTGACAAAAGTGGTATCGAGCGATTAATCCTCGGAAAGTGTCTCTGAACCGTATCTAGTAGAGTCTTGATTATCGGTGTGTTGTGCACCACCAATAATCAGGAGGCTATAGGATATTTAGGATTGGTTTCCATTCTTCTCACTCTGAGATCGTGCTTTAGAAGTGTGTTATAAGTTGGACCCCTCTAACGTATTCCTTTCCTTTACGGTGATGCCTCGCGCCCGAACCTTCGGGCCAGAGAAGGCAAAGCGGCGAAAGGCTGCGAGTAAATCTGAGAGATTTAGAAGCACAGGCCCAATCATCACTGGGGTGATGCTTCATGCGAGGAGTTACGAGGCGTCGCGTGATGAGTTTAGCCGTGGCGGCGATTCCTCTGTGGTCATGACATCTGGACTTTCGATTCCACATTGTGGAGCGAAAAATATGGATTGGAAGGAGGCGGCCTGTTGCTAGCAAAGGACTTGGCGGCGAGAGTATTTTATGTACGGTATTCCAAGGATATTGGTGCTTATCTAAAGCAGGGTTGTGAGGGAGTAGCTCTTGATCGAGGGCGAGCGAGGGCTTGCGTTGAGATTATGTGCGTGGTGAGAGAGGTAGATCGGCAGTGGCCAGGAAAGCGAGAAGAGGGCGGTTGGCGGGATCATTTGGTAACTCTCGGCGAATCGCCTCGGCCGAATTAGACATGCGCCTCCGCGATGCAGTGTCCTCGCGAGGTTGATTTTCCTCGGTGTTCCGCGGTGTGGCGGTGTAAATCGGGAAGTGCAGTCTTTTCGCGGTGCTTGTTTTTATTGCGGCCGTCGAGGCCATATAGCGAGGAATGTTCTATGAGGAAGGATACAAGCACGAGAACTCGGCCTACTAGACGATTGTGGATGCGATGGTTCGGAGAGGAGGGTGTTAGCGAGAGAGGCCACCCCGCTCGGTGTGGCGTTGTGGTCGATGTCATCGTGGGAGTGTCGTTCTTGCGTCGACTTGTTATGTTTGCGGCCAGCGGGGCCATTTGCGGAATTGTCCGACCAAGGGTGGTGCGGATGTAGAGACTCGGCGCCGGGATCGATGGATAGTTCATCACCTTCCCTATCGCCCGAGCGGGTTTGATTAGAACGACCTAAGGGAAGTGCGGCGTAGAATCTGGTATATCCTTAACCCTTTAGAGATTTATATGTGGCGAATATCTTAAGTATTATGTTCAGATAGCATTGTGTTAGCGTGATTGGGAATCATGATTAGTTAATCGGGAAAGATTGGGGATAGAAAGTGGGAGCCTTAGGATGTATGCGTAGAGACCTTAGAGGCGAGGCCATCTTTGGTAAAAGAATTACCGTGTTTGACCTTGTCGAGGTGCATAGTATCGTGAGATATTTTGTGGGATGAATCACAGGTAATGTGGAATGAAAGAGGGTAGAAGACCGCTAGGTTTTAAATGCGTGATTTGGTGAGATTGTTAGAATCGGGGAGCTAGTGTTTGCATTCTTGGGTTGGGTGGAGGCCATGTGGCGGGTCGACCGTGGCTGTTTGGTGGTGGGGTCAGTTTTTGGTGGTCCGCCGGGTGGTAGGGTCACTAGGGTGTTAGGCCCAGTTTAGTTAACCAACGTGCGAGTTCGTGGATACATTCGACGATGGTCGGGCCGAGGAGGTCGGCCGTCTTGTCTTCTAGCAAAGGCAGTGTACTCGGTAGGGGTGATTATATCGAGAAAGGTTGTAAGGCTGCAGTGCCTACCTTATAATGACAGTGGAGCCAGTGCAGTGTTTCCTTTTTTGGAAGTTTTACGAGCGGGGTTAAGAACTGGGTAAGTCTCGAGTCGCATTCGCCTCTGGCGTGTTTGAATTTGAGGAGTAGTTGTGGGGATTGTTGTCTCTGTAAAGGGAATGTTTAAGCTACCATTTTCAGTATTCGGATGTCGCCTTAGGAAGCCTTGTAGGGCGGAAGTATAAATTCTTGATCGATTGGTTCGATGTTGGCAAGGTTGGATAGTTAGTTGAGTTTGTTCCGTGATTGTGGATAGGGTGTGGCGAGTTTTGGAAAACAGAGGAAACTTAGCGTGTTACTTTGGGCCTTTTGAGTTCATGTGAAGATTAGGCGGGTTGCCTATATGTTAGCATTGGTCCGACTTAGGAGGCGATGCGTCCGATCTTTCGTATTGTTATGTTCGGAAAGTATCGAAATCCACGAGTGTTCGATTAATGATGACCACGTTAGAGATAGTAACCGAGATTTGGAAACTAAGCGATGAAGGGTGGTAAGAGTTCGGCGTACAAGAAGTGTACGACATCCTCGGGGATCATGGCGGCGGTACCATTTGTTGGGTCGTCGGGGCAAGGCTGCGACAAAGTGACAAAAGTGGTATCCACGGCGAGTAAAGGAAGAACGAGCATGTATTACGAGCATAGGTGTGATCATTCGTTTGTAAAGAGTAGGGCGAAGGAGTATCTTTTTAGATCTCGAGTAGGAGTTTTTGTGATAGAGGTGATTCCTCGTGGACTTAGAGATAAGTATGTGCGCTTGTTGTGTTGTGACCGGGTGTGGCATGGTTGTTTAAATGTAAGTATAGCGGTAAGGACTATCTTTGGCGCTGTTTGTTTGATACCTAGAAGGAACATTGGGACGAATGTTTCTAAGGAGGAGAATGTTATACCGTAGTTTCAAGGTATGTATGCGAGGGCGTGCGTGCGAGAATACGACATTGGAATTGGAATGGAAGAAAGAGGTGATTTTCCACGGAAAAGTTTAGGGTTTTGTGAAGGAAAAAGATTCGTTTATAGAATTGGATTCCCAGTTTGGTATTCGGACTTCTTGGAATTTTAGAGAATTATGGAGTTTTATTTTGGAAATGGTCACGTGGGGCCACGGGGAGAAAATTCTACGGTTTTGTAGGGCCCACTTTGTTTGAGATTTTGGCCATTGTGGATATTTTGGAAGATGAAATATTTTGGGCGAGTAGGAGGCGACACGTGTCACCCCTAGTTGGCTTGGGCGAATTCCACTTTGTACACAACTTTGCGTTTAGAGTCGTTTTTCGACGAAGCGTTTACAACTCGCGTAGGATAAATTCGGCTATGTCATTTCTAATTTTTGCGAATTTTTCCGAGAGGCGAAACATTTTGGACCAACGAGAGGCGACACTTGTCACCTCTCATTGATGGATGTTACGGCATTGAGGCGATTGGATGACAATTTTTGTCAAGTAGTTGGTAGGATATTTTGTGTGCAAGTTGGCCAAGGACACTTGCCTAAATCCTCACCCTACACTTGCCTTGCACTTGGCATAATCTTGGCCATTGGTTGGCCATGTCTTGACCTATAAATACCCCTTGTTGAAGAGTTATTTCATCCTAAATTGAGCGATCTATCTAAGTCTCAAATCCACTCTCCTCTTGTTGTTTCGTCCAAACACACCCTCCCCTTTTGAGAAGCCCTGGCCGAGCAACCCCCACTTGGTAGAAAAGTTGCCTTCTAGTATTGTTATAATGCCCAAATTACCTAGCCCAAATCCATAGTCCTTAGTAGAAGTTGTGAAGAACTTAAGGTTTTCTTAGACTCTAGGGCCTTGTGACTTAGCTAAACCTTGCTCAGTGCGACTTTTATCTAGGATATTATTGGGCTTACGAGGTAAATAACCTTATCCTCCTTTTGTAATTAGAATATATATCTGTAGAAGTATAGGAATAAGTATTAAATACTTAGAAGGATATTAGAATAGAATTGGTATTATCACAGTAGAAGGGTTTAAAAGATGAATAATAGAGCTGTACTTACATGGAATGCTTTCCTGATGAGACTTGAGTAGCTCGGGTAGGGAAGTGCTGCCCAAATGACCATAGAATAACGAACCCTCCGCTTAGAACTTTGTGCGATCTGATGCGGGCGTTGATAGGCGTATTTTACTGTTATAGGTCGATACTCTGCGCGACATATTCAACTTGGCGGGAGGTTTTACGTAGAAGGTATGTGATTCTTCCTAAAGCATGATATTTTACAATATATATGATGCGGTGAGGCGTACGTGTGTTAAGCGAATAATAACTACGGCAATGTCTTTGACTTAAGCTGAATAATACTTACGATGCCTCGGCTTAAGCACGAATAACACTTTTCTGATGCCTCCGCTTAAGCACGAATAATAAAGAATGAAAACATTTCAAAGGAATCTTGAATCATTTTTTGAAGAGTAACACTTGGTTTTAAAAGCTTAAGAGTTATACTAGCTTTATGGGAGGTTAGGTATAACGGCAAGAGTGATAAAAAACGATTTATTGATTTAGAAATAAGAGACTTGACTTATTATACTAATATGAATTTTGTTAAAAAGTGTGAAACCTCATTAGTGAGTAATTAGTATTTTGGTTTTCAAAAGGAATGATGTTTACCAATCGGAATAAATGTCGAACAAACCACTGACGCTAATAAAGGAATTATTTTGACTAATAAGGTATTATTAAAACTAGTAGAAACTTCCATGCATAGGAGCTAAGATGAGACAAAAGGATATTACATTTACTAGATCATGATTCTTTGTAATAAGATTGTTACGAATAATAATAACCTACTCACACTTAGGGTATATGTTTCTCAAATTGTTTTAAAGGATTAAAACTATGAACTACAAACCCTTTTCGAAAATGAGAAACTTGAGTAATTGGAATTAGGCAAACTTGAGCGTTAGGAAAAGAATGTTGTTACTTGATTTTACAAGGAGAAGTGTTTTAATGTACTTGAAAGATAATTACTCTATTTTTATACTACGGTTATTGTGTGACTTTTGTAAAAGCGAATCTTTTAAAAGTAATACATGAAGTACTTTGGGGCTAACAACCCGAACTTGTTAACATAATGTAGAAAGTACCTTGTGTGAATAACTTGATTGTATTGATTTGTGATAGTCTTGTAATATTTTCTTGTTATTTGGATAAGTAAACTTGTTAGGATCTTCACGTGAGTTAGTATCTTGTGATATTTGTGTAAAGGGGTTTTCCTTGTTGTGCTTATGTTGTTTAGCAATAATCGGTTATGTTGATATTATATCATTCATAACTCGGGGTTAAATTGCCCTCCGTCTGGGGTAGACTCGGTAGTCGATGGACTATGATTCGAGAATACCTTATGCGGTCTCATGGCCTATCGCGGGCTGCGGGAGTTCGAGTTAGTATCGGCCTTGTGGTCATGCGGTTCTTGTAGCCATGCGGACGACGAGTCTAGGACGCTGCCGAGAGTAGCTACCTCGATGCGGGTTATACCTCATGCGGGCCTATCTGTTTGGCCTATGCGGGCTGGGAAGTTCCAGGACTAGATCGCACATTAGATCTGCGGGCGAGTGGCGGCTTTGATCATGTGACGGTGCAGACAGATCTCATGATCTGATTTATGACCTTGTTGTGCGTGGGTTTTAGTAGTCGGCTCGCCTTACTACCGTCGGTTCTATTGTGATGACTTTGAGGGCATGAGTCACGACTTGACATGGCTTATTTATTGTGGCGTAGTTTTGGCTTATCATACATGTCTCTGCCTTATATAGACTACTATGATTTCATTTCTGATATTTTGATTTCATACTTGGTACCATTGTCTTGACCTCCTTGGAAGTGCGTTCATCTGCATGAGTAAAGGTACTCCTTGTTGATCCGTTCTTAGGATCACCTTCGGCGTTAGGAAAGCTCGTTTCTCGGAAGCTTAGCATTTTGGTATGGTCCCTCGTTGTAGATATTCGTATTCGGGGTATGGCGGGGCCTGTCCCGCCATTGTTGTTTTAAACTCTTAGGAGTGCAGCAGACTGTTGTAAGGTTGGGATGCTGTTCATTTTGGGTTATTTATATACATTATGCCGAAAGGCAACTTTTCGAAGCGTGTCTTATTTATCTTGTTTCATATCTTGGTTGTTTTATATTCCATTGGTTTTCTCGATGTATGACTACTTGGGTGCGGGTAAGGCACGATCCACCCGGGCAGTCGTGACAAATCTCAAGCTCAAGCCTAGCTAGACTTTCTCATAGTATACGTGAGATATTTTGTGGGATGAATCCCTGGGTAATGTGGAATGAAAGAGGGTAGAAGACCGCTAGGTTTTCGTAACGTGATTTGGTGAGATTGTTCCGAATCAGGGAGCTAGTGTTTGCGCATTGCCGGGTTGGGTGGAGGCCATGTGGCGGAGTCGACCGTGGCTTTGTGGTGGTGGTCGATTTTGGTGGTCCCGTGGGTGGTAAGTCACTAGGGTGTTAGGCCCAAGTTTAGTTAACCAACGTCGAGTTCGTGGATACATTCGACCGATAGTCGGCGAGGAGTCGGCCGTCTTGTCTTCTAGCAAGCGTGTACTCGGTAGGGTGATTATATCGAGAAAGGTTGTAAGAGGCTGCAGGTGCCTACCTTCACCTTATGATGACAGTGGAGCCAGTGCATTTGTTCCTTTTTGGAAGTTTTACGGCAGGTTAAGAACTGAGTAAGTCTCGAATCGCATTCGCCGGGCGATGTTTGGATTTCGAGAGTAGTTGTGGGGATTGTTGTCTCTGTAAAGGAATGTTTAAGCTACCATTTTGATTCGGATGTCGCCTTAGGAAGCCTTGTAGGGCGGAAGTATAAATTCTTGATCGATTGGTTCGATGTTGAGTTGAATAGTTGGTTCAGTTTGTTCCGGTATTTGTGGATAGGGTGTGACGAGTTTTGGAAAGCAGAGGAAACTTAGCGTGTTACTTTGGGCCTTTTGAGTTCATGTGAAGATTAGGCGGGTTGCCTATATGTTAGCATTGCCGTCCGACTTAGGAAGCGATCGTCCGATCTTCGTATTGTTATGTTCGGGAAAGTATCGAATCCACGAGTGTTCGATTAATGATGACCACGTTAGAGATAGTAACCGAGATTTGGAAACTAGCGATATGAAGGGTGGTAAGAGTTCGGCGTACAAGAAGTGTCGACATCCTCGAGGATCATGGCAACGGTACCATTTGTTGGGTCGTCGGGGCAAGGCTCGCGACAAAGTGACAAAAGTGGTATCACGGCGAGTAAAGGAAGAACGAGCATGTATTACGAGCATAGGTGTGATCATTCGTTTGTAAAGAGTAGGGGCGAAGGGAGTATCTTTTTAGATCTCGAGTAGGAGTTTTGTGATAGAGTGATTCCTCGTGGACTTAGAGATAAGTATGTGCGCTTGTTGTGTTGTGACCAGTGTGGCATGGTTGTTTAGTAAGTATAGCGGTAGGACTATCTGGCGCTTTGTTTGATACCTAGAAGGAACATTGGAATGAATGTTTCTAAGAGGAGAATGTTATACCAGTAGTTTCAAGGTATGTATGCGAGGGCGTGCGTCACGAGAATACGACAGTGGAATTGGAATGGAAGAAAGAGGTGATTTTTCCACGGAAAAGTTTAGGTTTTGTGAAGGAAAAGATTCGTTTATGGGAATTGGATTCCCAGTTTGGTATTCGGACTTCTTGGAATTTTAGAGAATTATGGAGTTTTATTTTGGAAATGGTCACGTGGGGCCACGGAGAAAATTCTGTTTTGTAGGGCCAGCTTTGTTTTGAGATTTTGGCCATTGTGGATATTTTGGAAGATGAAATATTTTGGGCGAGTAGGAGGCGACACGTGTCACCCCCTAGTTGGCTTGGGCGAATTCCACTTTGTACACAACTGGCGTTTAGAGTCGTTTTTAAATGAAGCGTTTTACAACTCGCGTAGGATAAATTCGGCTATGTCATTTCTAATTTTTGCGAATTTTTCCGAGAGGCGAAACATTTTGGACCAACGAGAGGCGACACTTGTCACCTCTCATTGATGGATGTTACACGGCATTGAGGCCCGATTGGATGACAATTTTTGTCAAGTAGTTGGTAGGATATTTTGTGTGCAAGTTGGCGAGGACACTTGCCTAAATCCTCACCCTACACTTGCCTTGCACTTGGCATAATCTTGGCCATTGGTTGGCCATGTCTTGACCTATAAATACCCCTTGTTGAAGAGTTATTTCATCTAAATTGAGCGATCTATCTAAGTCTCAAATCCCTCTCTCCCTCTTGTTGTTTCGTCCAAACACACCCCTCCCACTTTTGAGAAGCCTGGCGAGAGCAACCCCCCTTGGTAGAAAAGTTGCCTTACAGTATTGTTATAATGCCCAAATTACCTAGCCCAAATCCCTTAGTCCTTAGTAGAAGTTGTGAAGAACTTAAGGTTTTCTTAGACTCTGGGAGCCTGACTTAGGAGCTAAACCTTGCTCAGTGACTTTTATCTAGGATATTATTGGGCTTACAGGGTAAATAACCTTATCCTCCTTTTGTAATTAGAATATATATCTTGTAGAAGTATAGGAATAAGTATTAAATACTTAGAAGGATATTGCGAGAATAGAATTGAATTATCACGATGAAGGGTTTAAAAGATGAATAATAGGCGTACTTACATAGAATTTGTTTTCACGATGAACTTGAGTAGCTCACGGGTAGGAAGTCGCCCAAATGACCATAGAATAACGAACCCTCGCTTAGAACTTTGTATGCGATCTGATGCGGGCGTTGATAGGCGTATTTTCTTGTTATAGGTCGATACTCTGCGCGCGACATATTGACTTGGCGGGAGGTTTTCGCGAGAAGGTATGTGATTCTTCCTAAAGCATGATATTTTACAATATATATAGTACGGTAGGCGTACGTGTGTTAAGCGAATAATAACTACGGCAATGTCTTTGACTTAAGCTGAATAATACTTACGGCAATGCCTCAGCAAGCACGAATAACACTTTTCGTGATGCCTTCAAGCTTTGAATAATAAGAAGCGAAAACATTTCAAAGGAATCTGAATCATTTTTTTCGGAAGAGTAACACTTGGTTTTAAAAGCTTAAGAGTTATACTAGCTTTATGGGAGGTTAGGTATAACGGCAGAGTGATAAAAGAACGATTTATTGATTTAAGGAAATAAGAGACTTGACTTATTATACTAATATGAATTTTGTTAAAAGTGTGAAACCTCGTTAGTGAGTAATTAGTATTTTGGTTTTCAAAAGGAATGATGTTTTACCAATCGGAATAAATGTCAGACAAACCATGTGACGCTAATAAAGGAATTATTTTGACTAATAAGGTATTATTAAAACTAGTAGAAACTTCCATCTGCATAGGAGCTAAGATGAGACAAAGGATATTACATTTACTAGATCATTTCTTTGTAATAAGATTATTACGAATAATAATAACCTACTCACACTTAGGGTATATGTTTCTCAAATTGTTTTAAAGGATTAAAACTATGAACTACAAACCCTTTCGAAAATGAGAAACTTGAGTAATTGGAATTAGGCAAACTTGAGCGTTAGGAAAGAATGTTGTTACTTGATTTTACAAGGAGAAGTGTTTTAATGTACTTCAAAGATAATTACTCTATTTTTATACTACGGTTATTGTGTGACTTTTGTAAAAAAAGCGAATCTTTTAAAGAGTAATACATGAAGTACTTTGGGGCTAACAACCCGAACTTGTTAACATAATGTAGAAAGTACCTTGTGTGAATAACTTGATTGTATTGATTTGTGATAGTCTTGTAATATTTTCTTGTTGTTGGATAAGTAAACTTGTTAGGATGCTACGTGAGTTAGTATCTTGTGATATTTGTGTAAAGGGGTTTTCCTTGTTGTGCTTATGTTGTTTAGCAATAATCGGTTATGTTGATATTATATCATTCATAACTCCGGAGTTAAGCCCTCCGTCACGGGGTAGACTTCGGGCGGGTCGATGGACCTATGATTCGAGAATACCTTATGCGGTGCAGTATGGCCTATGCGAGCTGCGGGAGTTCGAGTTAGTATGCGGCCCTTGTGGTCATGCGGTTCTTGTAGCCATGCGGACGACGAGTCTAGGGCCAGCTGGGAGTAGCTACCCTCGATGCGGGGTTATACCTCGTGTGGGCCTATCTGTTTGGCCTATCGCGGGCTGCGGGAAGTTCGGGACTAGATGCGCATTAGATGCTGCGGCGAGTGGCGGCTTTGATCATGTAATGATCAGACAGATCTCGTGATCTGATTTATGACCTTGTTAGTGCGTGGGTTTTAGTAGTCGGCTACGCCTTGCCGTACTTACCGTGCGGTTCTATTGTGATGACTTTGAGGCATGAGTCCACGACTTGACATATCGCTTATTTATTGTGAAGTAGTTTTGGCTTATCATACATGTCTCACGCCTTATAGACTACTATGATTTCATTTCTGATATTTTGGTTTCACATACTTGGTACTGTTGTCTTGACCTCGCCCGTTTGCGTTCATCTGCATGAGTAAAGTACTCCTCTTGTTGATCCGTTCTTAGGATCACCGCTTGGCGTTAGGAAAGCTCCGTTTCTCGGAAGCTTAGCATTTTAGTATGGTCCTGTCGTTGTAGATATTCGTATTCGGGGTATGGCGGAACCTGTCCGCCATTGTTGTTTTAAACTCTTAGAAGTGCAGTGGACTGTTGTAAGGTTGGGATGTAGGCATTCATTTTGGGTTATTTATATACATTATGCGAAAGGCAACTTTTCGAAGCGTGTCTTATTTATCTTGTTTCATATCTTGGTTGTTTATATTCATTTGGTTTTCTCGATGTATGACTACTTGGGTGCGGGTAGGCACGATCCGGAACCGGGCAGTCGTGACAAATCTCAGCTTCAAGCCTAGCTAGACTTTCTCATCTTTACAATGGTCAAATGACCCTTTTGCCGCCATTAATTCGACCAAGCCATGTGGGAGGGTGCGTGTCGCCTCCCATTCATCCATAAAATTAGTAACCCTCGTGGGTCCCACAAAACATAAAATTCCTCGGGTGGCCCATGACCAAATCCGTACAAATAAATTTCCATAATGATAATACATTCCATAATCCTCAATTAATGCATTTTGAGAATCCATTTCTCTTCAACGAACATTTTCCTTTCAGGCGTTCGGAAGATTTTCCGTCGGAAAAACAATTCTTCCTTTCGCCACTTTTCAAGTCTTGTGTTCCTTACATACATTCTCTTAAACATGTCCTTGAACTACGGTGTAACATTCTTCCCCTTAGAAACATTTGTCCTCGAATGTTCTTTCTCCAATCTAATTAGAGCGCGACATAGTCTCCTTTACTACACCCTTAACAACATATGTCACCCGTGGCCACGTAACAATACTTATACTAAAATGTCAACCTTGGCACTCAAGCCAACTAGCCCATACTCATAATGACCTCAAAGTCGTCATAATCATCTCAATTAGGTCTACTAGGGTCGGCGACTATATCATTCTGGGAAAATCTCATATACCCATTTACCACCCCAAACTGCTGGTGTAGCTACCTCGAAAAGGTCCTTACGGATTCAGGCTCTATTCCTTTACACTTGGTTGCTATCTTTCTTACTGGTCGTACTCTTTCCGTACTTCCAACTCATACTAATATACATACATAACTTCCATGATTCTGCCCCATCTTTTGAGTCACTCTATTAAACAATATAAGGCCATTTCGGCTCTCAGCACAGTTCGGGTGGAGCAGTCCACGAACAGTAAAACAATTAACTAGACTTGGGCCTTGCACTCGTGACCACTGTCACGCGTAGAACTACTACCAAGTGATCCCACTCTATTTCTATGGGGCGACCCGCAGTACTCACCCGAGCCGTCGTGACAACTCTTATTCTTGGTCTATAATAAATCTTTCTACAGAAGACCTTGTACATCTAAGGTCTCAGCGGTCATCAACATTCTTAGGCTCGCAATTTCCATGCTCCAAGCCTACCTTACTAGTCCCCCCGTAAATGGGTACAATAACTTCTCACAATACCATAATCGTGTCGTCTTGATCACGCGACCCTTACTTACTATACGGATCTCATCCGTATAATCCTCTACGCATACCACGTAGCTTAATCTATTAACACGGCATTCCATTAAGTTTCTTAACATGACTTCTTAAGGGTCCACGCTTTATCGCATGATTCATCCTTTCCCAATTATCCAAAAATATAACATAAGACCTTGGCGAGAATTCATTAACTGTTCCATACCTTCCCGGTATCTAGTTAGTCTTTACCAACTCTTGGTAATCTACAATCATTCTAGGCAACACGCGTCTGACCCTCATACATAACTTTGTATAGTTGTATGTCACAATACCAACTATACTACAATCATTACCAACCTGGATACGCAATCCACAATGTCCTTCCTGGGTCACTGTTGCCTTGCTCGTAGCTGCAATCAACATAACTCGTTAGGGGGGGATGACCCTAACAACACAGCTCTATCGCACGATCTCAGAGTGAGAAGAATGGAAACCAATCCTAAATGTCCTGCGACCTCGATTATAGATGTGGTGCACAACACACGATAATCAAGACTCTACTAGACACGGTCTGTAGAACTTTCAGAAAGTACGCTCGATACCACTTTGTCACGACGGACGAGCGTGGCGGTGCCTAATTGGGCACCACTAATCATACAACATAATAAGCTGCGGAAGATAAATAACACCTTTTTTTAAAACCAAGGCCCGATAAAGTGCCATAATCATAATAATTACGAAAAGTCTACACTGTTAACAATGTAAAAACAACTCTAGCCATTGCCCACGGATGAATCTGACCTCTAAGATTTGAACAAATATTATGGCGGGACAAGGCCCGCCATACCGAATATACATAACCATGGCGACAAGCTCCGAACATTGGAGCCGTCTCAAAATCTTTGAACCGGGATCCTAAGCTCGCGGATCCACAGCGTAATACCTAAACTGCGAACATGAGCGGCCCGAAGAAGTCATTACAACAGTGCAGAATATGGAGCGGAAAATAAGTGCGATAACAAATCATAAGCGTAAAAGAATGAGGGCAAGTATAAAGAAAGGGTAAATACGGATCCTCAGTGTCATTTCCATCTCGTGAACTTAATCGTACCTTATTATCTTTTCCTATTTTTCCATAAGATTATAGTCAAATTCTTACGTACATACTTAAGAAAACTCATCAAGTTCATCAAGATATTACTTACATATCTTGCATAACCTAATCCGTCCCTTTATGGAGGAACGCTTTATCTTGTCGGCCCGATCTGGGACGCGATGAAATCACATAAGTCCGCCCGTAAGGTATCTTGCCCGGTCCAATGCGGGGCGATAAAATCACATAAGTCTGCCCATAAAGATATCTTGCATAAAAATAGGAGGCTCATGATCAAAGCGGTCTCTGCGCTTGATGTCGATAAGCAATCTACTCGCGGACTATTTCACGCGTAGGTCACGTGGACGGCGCGAGAGTATTCCTCGCATAGTGTACCGCCCGCATTGGACTATTTCACCCGCATAAGCCCATAGGACTCGCGTGAGGTATTCCTCGCATCATGGGTAGCAAATCCACGGAGCAGGTGGTATAACGTCTTGGGAGTTTACCTCGTTTATACTCTTACCAGGCGGTGGTATAACGTCTTGGGGTTTACCTCATTTATACTCTTACCACGGAGAAGGTGGTATAACATCTTGGGGTTTACCCTCATTTATACTCTTACCCTAACTCAATGGCCATCATACATAACATAAGCCCCACCGGCTTATCATACATAACATAAGCTACCGAGCTTATCATACATAACATAAGCACTACTTATCATACATAACATAAGCACCACCACCATACATAACATAAGCAAGTTAAGAAATCCCCTAACTTCTTATTAGCTTGTTCATATACACTCTTATTTTTGTTTACTTAAGGCACTAACATGTCATTATAAAATTCTGAGAATTTAACCCAACATACTACGTGCCTCTACTCCTTTAAAATGATTCTCTTTCAAATAAAACTTCCAAGATACTAATAACCGTAGTATCAAGTCATATCTACTTTTCAAGACAAGTCACAATACCTTTTAGAAATACATTTATAGGCTTCTAAATCAAGTGACTTCTTTCTTTAAAACTTTAAGCAATTGGTACCTTTAAAACAATTTGCCCTTCTTTATTTCAAATCATTTCTTTGCTTACATTACTGAAGAAAACCATTCTTTTAATCTTCCATAAAGTTGTTATAACCAACTTCCCATAAAGTCGTTATAACTCTTTATGTCTTAGACAAATTCATTCCTTTTATAACCAAGAGACTTATACTTTCAAATCAAATCACATAGCTTTCAAAATACTTCAAGTCTCTTAAATTTTGAAATCAAGCTTCTTTAACTTTTAGAAATCAAGTCTTTTATCTTTAAAATGGCAAGAAATCAATTCTTTCCAAATCAAGTATTCTATACTTTTAAATCAATTCATTTCTTCCTTTAAGAATCAAGTCCCATAACTTGAAAAATAAAGTCCCTTAACCCTTTAAAAATTTGAGGTTCATAGTCTTAAAACTTCATACGTAAATTCTTATAAATTAAGTAACATATACTTTGGTGCGTTGTGAATAATTTATACTTATTTATAACGATCTTAATCGAGTAGCCGTGATCTAGAAAATGTAATACAATTTTGTCTTATCTTAGCTTCTATGCAGATGGAGAATTCTACTCATTTTAACTTAGTTGATTGTCATTACATTTTCCTTTATTAACGCTGCAGTGGATTGTTCGATTCTTATTCTCATTTGTGTCGTAACTTAGCCAAGTCAACTTGGCTCCAAATACTTCCTAACGACTCTTACCAACATCCCCCATAAGACTTGGTAAGAACTTAGGATAACTTAGACATAATGTTATACCAGTATTTCGGAGTAATATGCGTGTGGCGTGCGTATATAATTTGAGCCTTAAAGTTTGGCTAGGTTGAAATTTAGGCACAAGTGCGAAAGGAGTCGTTTTTACGAAGCGTTTTACTAAACTACGAAGGGAAAAATACGGCTATGTCATTTTAATTTTTGCGGATTTTTAGAGGCGAAACATTTTGGACCAGCGGGAGGGTGGCATGTGTCACCTCACATTGGAAACAAGTGGATGGCAAAGGCAAGGCTAAGGCACATTTTTGTGCCTTGGGTTAAATAGGATATTTGTGCAAGTTGGTGTGGTAGATGGATAAGGTCCATGGTTGAAATCTAGCCTACACTTGCCTAACACTTGGATGAATCTTGGCCATTGGTTGGCCTTTACTTGACCTATAAATACCCTTTAAGTTGAAGACTTTCTTCATCAAAACTTGAGCAATCTTTCTAAGTCTCTAAATGCTCCCTCCTCTTGAGTGTTCTCGTCCAAAGTCTTCCCCAGAGTGAGCCTTGGCGAGAGCCTCCCCTCCACTTTGTGGTGCCTAGCCAGAAATTACCCCTAGCCTAAATTGTTTTAGTATAATACCCTTTTTGTGGTATAGAAATACTATCCTAGTATTGTTGTAATGCCCAAATACCTTGTAGTATCCCCAGTTACACTTATACAAAAGCCAGAAAATACTATATACTTTCTTTAGCCACTAAGCAGACCCTAAGGAAAACCTTCATAGTCGGTTGAAGTGTTAAGTAGAAGTTGCGTAGAACTTCTAAGGGTTGTTTGGAGCGGGTTGGAGCACTCGGAGTAGGAGCTTAACGTTGCTCGGGAGGCGACATTATACTTGGATAATTTATGGGCTCATCGAGGTAAATACTCATGTCCTTATTGTAATTGGAAATTACATCTTGTAGTAGTATATAAATGAATATAAGATTCATAAGAAGAGATTTGAACTGTAATAGAAGGATATTACGAGAAAAGTTGAGCGAAATCACTTGAGAAGAATATAAGTAGAAGTTAAAGCGTACTTATATAGGAATTTGTATTCTGATGGTGATAACCTTTATTGGTTGAATGTTTTGCAAGTAGCATGTGCTACTTAGAAGGTGGACAAGGCTAAGCGGGTTATAAGCCGTGGAGCGTTTTGCTTATAGTCGATAATCGTCGCGGTATGTGATTCTTCCTATACTCTTGAGCATGAAGTATTTTAAAGAATACATATAGTACGGTAGGCGTGCGTGTGGCAATGTCTTTTGACTTAAGCTGAATAATATGTATATATTATATGGTAAATGTCGTGTGCTAGCGAATATAGTTATGCAATGATGTCTTTTGACTTAAGCATGAATAATAAGAACCTTGAAATATTTTAAAAGGAATATAGATATATGCGGTAGGCGTGCGTGTATTAGCGAATGTAGCGTTACGGCAATGTCTTTTGACTTAAGCTTTGAATAATAAAGAGTCTTAAAGTATTTCAAAAGAATTAAGGAACCTTTTTGAAAGAAAGAGTAATACTTGGTTTTGAAAACATAAAAGAGTTATACTAGCTTTATGGGAGGTTAGGTATAACGTCTTAAGAGAGATAAAAAGAATGGTTTACTGATTTTTAGAAGTTAAGAGACTTAATCTGAAAAGATAAGAGACTTGACTTAATTGTTTTGATATGAAGTTTGTTAACAATGTGAAACCTCATTCGTGAGTAATGAGTACGTGGTTTTAAAAGGAATAATGTTTCTTGATTTTGAAAATCGAGAATGTGTATCGACAAACCATGCGGCGTTAATAAAGGAAAATGTATTGAATAATGAAGTATTATTAAAACCAGTAGAAACCTCCATCTGCATAGAAGCTAAGATGAGACAAAATGATATTACATTTTCTATATCATGGATTCTTAATAATATTGATTATGAACAAGAATAACCTACTACTTTATGGCATATGTTACTCAATTGTTTTAAAGAGATTAAGACATTGAACTAGGAAACTTTTCTAAAAGAGACTTGCGTAATTGAAATTAGGCAAGCTGGAACTTTAGGGAAAAGAAGGGCATTGTGTTGTCTTAAAATGGTTTAAAACATAAAGTGTTATAACAAGCTTTATGGGAAGTTGGTTATAACGACTTTATAAGAAAACAAAGAAGGGTTTTATCATTGGTTTTAATGTAGTAGCTGGACTTTAAAAAGAAGTGTTTTGGTCTAAAAGAAGGCATGGTATTGCCTTAATTGGTTTTAAAAAGGAAAGTATGGAAGTTGTTTTGGTTTACTTAAAAGATGTAAGTCACTCTATTTTTATACTACGGGTATCGGGTGACTTTTATAAAAGGAATGGATCTCTTTAAAAGGAATTTAACGCACGTAGTACTTTAGGGTTAAAACCCGGACTTTGGCATAAAATGAAAGTACTTTGAGTTGTGTATAACTTGTCTATGCTTGTTGTTGTGAAACTTGCGTATGCTTGTTGTTGTGAAACTTGTCTATGCTTGTTGTTGTGAAACTTGCCTATGCTTGTTGTGATAGCCTTTGTTGTGCAAGAATTGTGTTTCTATACTCGCGTCTCGATGGAGGGTCGGTTGACTTGTTGAGAACTTACTTGGGCGTCTTGGCGGTGGCGGAGAAATTCCGCAGATGCGTTCGCGTTGATAGTGCTACTTTTGCTAAGCGATTTGGACATCGCGACACGATCGTGGCGCGCGGGTATGCTTCCATTTGATTGCCGCCTTGTTGTTTCCTTTTTGGACATCTTGACACGATCGCGTGGCGCCGGGTATCTTCCATTTGGAATGCCGTCTTATTGTTTCCCTTTGGACATCCGACACGATCGTGGCGCTGCGGGTATGCTTCCATTTGGAATGTTGTCTTAGTGTTTCCCTTTGGACATCTCGACCACGATCGTAGCGCGGGTATGCTCCCATTTGGATTCTTTGTCTTGTTGCTATCATATCATATTTGCCGTGGTGAGAAAGGAATTCCACGGGCACGAGTGATGATTTGGAGGCGTGAGTCACGACTTGATATATTTGTTTATATGTTGTGTCTTGTAGTTTGGTTATCATACATGTCTCTGCTTTATATAGCTGCTATGATTTCATTCTGATATTTCTGATTTCACATACTTAGTACTGTTGTCTTGACCTCGCTTGAAATTTGCGTTCATGCATGAGTAAAAGTCATCTATCGATCCGCGTTTAGGATCTCATTTCAGCGTATTGGGAAGCTCAGTTCCTTGGAGGCTTATCTTTGGTATGTTACCACGAGTGCAGCAGGTTCTTGTGCATTGAGGGTATGGCGGGGCCTGTCGTCATAGTTGTTGTATAAATCTTAGAAGTGCATACTTGTTGTGGGCAGGGTTGTAAGGATTGTAACTGTTCAAATGTCTATATATATATGTTGAAAGGCAACCGTTTTGGTTGGCCTATTTTCTTTATCTTGATCCATGTCTATTTAAATGTTTAAGTTTTTATTTCCGCTGGTTTTCTCTGATGTTGTATCACTAGGGTGCCCGGGGTAAGGCACGATCCGCGGGCGGGTTATTCGTGACAAAAGCGGTATCGAGCGATTAGTCATCGGAAAGTGTCTGCACCGTGTCTAGTAAGTCTTGATTATCGATGTGTTGTGCACCACGTCTATGTCGGAGAGGCTGCAGGCGTTTAGGATTAGTTTCTATTCTTCTCATTACGAGATCGTGCCTTAGAGTGTGATAAGTTGGACCCCTCGGCGTGCCGTTTTTACGATTATGCCTCGCGTAAAGCAACGGGCCCGAAGGGCAAAGCGTGAGAGGAGGCTGAGTAAACGTGGCGAGACCACGATACGAGCCTCGATTCCATGATTTGGAGCGAGAGGAGATGAGTTACAAGAGTGAGCACGATTAATGGCTAGGGTTGTGGCGGACTTGAGGATAGGCTAAACGCAGCGATTCCGTGCACGATGGTTCACCCGAATCGAGATAGTTCGAGGCTACGGGATTTTACGAGTTGTAAGCGCGAGTTTCTGGTCGAGGCACGAGGATGATCGCGAGGAGTTCATCAAGCGATTCTGTGGATCATGAGTGATCGAGGCATCGGAGACCGAGTCGGTGGTCTAGGTTCGCATCGGTTGCGTGATACATGATCGTGGTTTGATTCGTGGGAGCTGTCGGGAGATAATGCACTTCCGGCTATATGGGGCGAGTTCTCGAGGCATTTCTTGCACATTTCTTGCCTCCCGGATGAGAGGGCTCGTGTGATTTTTAGTGTTGCGGCGAGCGGGCGTCTGATTCGGGAAGTCAATGTGGAGTTCGACTAATTGGCGTGCGTCCGCGTTAGTAGCTAGTATGGAAGATCGAGTGCACCGATATATTCTGAGGCTCGATGATTACCTAG
This sequence comes from Przewalskia tangutica, assembly GCA_029844215.1. Taxonomy (NCBI): domain Eukaryota; kingdom Viridiplantae; phylum Streptophyta; class Magnoliopsida; order Solanales; family Solanaceae; genus Przewalskia; species Przewalskia tangutica. Next base: position 24,036,807 of record CM056737.1, read on the forward strand.
CGAGAGAGTTGTTCGGTGTAGCTCTTGTAGGGCATGGACATTGCCGCGTGCGAGCTTATGCACTTGGAGGTGAGGCGGAGAAATCGGCGGAATGACCAAGTCGTGAAGAGGGCGAGCAGCAAGGTCGCTGGTGACTTCGAGGCGGACCGCCGGCCAACAAACTAGTTATGCGCCTCCGCGATGCAGTGGTCCTCCACAATCTTCAAGGCATCCAGTATTCGGGAAGCGGTCGGGGCTCGAGGTTGATTTCGGGAGAGCGGTGTTAGCGGTGAAGCCACCCTACCTCGTTGTGACCGTGGTAGACTCGCGGTGGGAGTGTCGTGCTAGTCAGGGAGTTTGTTTTATATGCGGCCAGCGAGGCCATTTAGGGCCGTCAGGCCGGTAGCCACTGGTAGGATAGCCTGAACTCTGAGATCGATTGCGGGTTCTTCACCTTCCATGCGAGCGGGATGTTCATACTGGCGGGCCACGGTAGAAGTCGCGGTGGAAGTTCCCGATTTTAGCGGTCCTTGAGCGGCCTATTTTACGGTATATCCTTAACCTACAGAGTTTTGTATGTATTGATGTTGTGATGATGTGTTTAGTGTTATGTTCGGATAGCCTTGTGCTAAAGTGTGATTTAGAAACACGGTTAGTGAAAAGGGTAAGCTGGGGTGAAAATGATGAACCTTAGAATATTACAGTTGAGACCTTAGATGTAAGGCCGTCTTGAGTGCAGTTTTGCGAGTGATCCTTGTCGGTGCATTTTATGCCTAGAATGTATTGTGTGATAAGTCCACAGGTAGTGTGAAATGGAAGTGGTAGCTTTCATGACTGTAGAGGTAAGATTGTTAGGATCGGGAGAACAAGGCGTGATGCGTTAAGTGGGTCGGGTTGGGGCTATGTTGAGGGCCAACGCGGCTGTTCGAGTGGGGTCGGCTGCGGGTGGTCCCTCGGTAGTAAGTCACGAGGTGCTAGGCCAGTTTAGGCGACCATCGTATGAGTTCGTGGATATGTTCGACCTGAAGCGGATCGTGAAGGCCGGGAATGGTCTTAAGGGAGGTTGAGGCTTGTAGATGACCAAGTTCGGAGGTGGTGACTCCAAAGTTTTGGGGACTAAAGTGATAAGCGAAGTGTGAATGCATTATACTAGAAGAGTTCAAGTGTTCGAGAGAAGGGCCTGGAGTAAGGAAGGAAGAGAGAAACGTGTGTTATTTCGGTAGTCGGGCATGGCGTTGGCAACTTGTTAGAAGATCTTCATCGTTATCCGTCTTGAGAAGGAACATTCGGGACGAATGTTTCTAAGGAGGGGAGAATGTTATACCCCGTATTTCCGGAGTATGTACGTGTGGGCGTACGTATATAATTTGAGCCTTAAAGTTTGGCTAGGTTGAAATTTGGGCACAGTGCGAAAGGAGTCGTTTTTGGCGAAGCGTTTTACTAAACTTACGAAGGGAAAAATACGGCTATGTAAATTTTAATTTTTGCGGTTGTCAGAGGCGAAACATTTTGGACCAGCGGGAGGTGGCGTGTGTCACCGCATTGAAACAAGTGGGCGGCAAAGCGAGGCTAAGGCGCGTTTTTGTGCCTTGGGTGTTATACCCGTATTTCGAGTATATCGTGGGGCGTGCGTGCGAGAATCTGACTTTAAAATTTGAAAGGAAGAAAGATGTGATTTTTGCGGAAAAGTTTCCGGATTTTGTGAAGGAAAAGGTTCGTTAATGGGAATTGGATTCCCAGTTTGGTGTCGGACTTCTTGGAATATTAGAGAATTTTGGAATTTTATTTTGGAAATGGTCACGTGGGACCCACGGGAGAAATTCTACAGTTTTGTGGGGCAGCTTTGTTTTGAGATTTTGGCCATTATGGATATTTTGGAAGATGAAATATTTTGGGAGTAGGAGGCGACACGTGTCACCCCACAGGTGGCTCTTGGCGAAATCCTTGGACAAGTGGCAAGACAGTGGCCTTGTCTTGCAAGATATTTTAGCTTGGACAAGTGGCTTGTGGGGCCACACACTTGTCCCCAATCTCAACCACACGATTGCCTTCATCCTAACCCTTGGTGGTCTTATATATACACCGCAGTTGATGAAAACTCCACAACTTAACCATTTGAAGACTTGACAAAATACTCTCTCCGCGAACATTGCTCGGCCAAGACCTTGTTCTTGAGCAAGATTTGTCCAACAATTCTTAAAACTCTTAAGTGTTCTTCCTAAAGTGTTAGGAAGATTGTGTACCAAGTGTTGGAGAAGATTTCACACCACAACCTATTCTTGATGCCTTGGCGAAAGTTCCAAGTTTGGAACCACAAGTGTTCTTCACTTTTTGGAGTTGAATCTTGAAGAAAAGTTGGTTAGGAGCTTATGGGTTGCTTGTAGCGGATTGGAGCGTAAAGATTTGGAGCTAAGACTTGCTTGGAGGCGATATTAAGTTCTTGGATAGATTTTGGGCTATTTGAGGTAGTAAATCTTAACCTCTTTGTGATTTGGTAATTTTACATATATTATAAGTATATATGGATTATATAATATATGGAGTAAAGTTTGGAAAGAATGGATCTTGTTAACTTGTTAAAGAAAAGTTGGTAGTTTGCCATTAAAATGGTAAAAACATATCAGCGTATCAACGTATCTTACTTGTGAAGAAGTAATTAACAAAGTAACTATAACTTATATTAAGAAGGGAAATATAAGTTGGATGACTAATGAGTAAGTTGGATAAGTAAAATGGACAAAGTTGGCCAAGGACCCCAACTTAAGAACTGTATTTACTTTGGGATGATTTACTTTGGTTGTATTTACATTGGGTATATTTACATTTACATTGGGGAAGATTTTCAATCGCGTTCCGTTTGGGCGTGTGATCCCCTTTTTAATTATTGTTTTGTTATGAAGGCGTGATAGTAAACGCGTTCTGGGTTGGCGCGTAATCCCTTCTTTTACTTATTGTTTTGTTTTGAAGGCGTGATAGTAAACGCGTTACCGTTTGGGTGTGTAATCCATTCTTTATGTTGTTTAATTTTTGCACCTTATATATGATATATATATTACGGTTATTCGGGCCTTGGAGAAAGATGGAAAAGTGAGTAAAAACGGGGGAGGTGCTGCCGAATTTTCTGTAGAGAAATGGAACCTTGTGTTTTGAAGTTAATGAGCGTTTGTGACCTTTCTAGGTGAAAGTACTAGAGTAGCGTATTCTACTTGAGGAGTGGAAAGGGCTAGCAAGGTTGTAGTATTTGGAGCATTTTGCTTATTGTCGATACTAATCGCGAGGTATGTGAACCTCTTCCTATCTGTTCTAGCATGATATGTGTGTAGCTATGTAATGCGGTGGGCGTGCAGTGCTAAGTGTATTTGTTTGGTTTAAACATAAAGTGTTATAACGGCTTTATGGGAAGTTGGTTATAACTTGACTTTATGTAGGTAAGAAAAATGGTTTCTTGATGTTAGAAGTTAAGAGACTTGATCTTATAAGATAAGAGACTTAACTTATTTGTTTTAATGTGGATGTTTGTGTGAAACCTCATTCGTGAGTAATGAGTACTTGGTTTTAAAGGGATAATGTTTCTTGATTTGGAAATCGAATGTGTATCGACAGGACCAACTGCGGCGTTAATAAAGGAAAATGTATTGAATAATGATGTGTTGTATTAAAACCGGTAGAAACCTCCATCTGCATAGAAGCTAAGATGAGACAAAATGATATTACATTTTCTAGATCATGTTCTTTGTAATAAGATCGTTATAAACAAGAATAAACTACTCACATATATGACATATGTTACTCGATTGTTTTAAAGAGATTAAGACTATGAGTTATGAAACCTTTCTAAAATAAGTGACTTAAGCATTTGAAAATGAGAAGCTTGAGTAATTGAAACTAGGCAAAGCGGAACTTAGGAAAAGAATGTTGTTACTTGATTTTGAAAAGGAATGTGGGTTGGTAATTCTAATACTACGGGTATAGGGTGACTTTTATAAAAGTAATGGATCTCTTTTAAAAGAACTTAACGTATGTAGTACTTTGGGGTTAAAAACCGGACTTTGGCATAAAATGAAAGTACTTTGAGTTGTGTGAAACTTACTATGCTTGTTGTTGTGAAACTTGCCTATGCTTGTGATGATAGCCTTTGTTGTGCAAGTATGGTATTTTTGTGTTCTGCGTCTCGATAGAGGCGGTCGACTTATTGAGAACTTACTTGGGCGTCTTTGGCGGTGATGGAGAATTCACGGGTATGTTTCCATTTTGATTCTTGTCTTGTTATTGATGTCACATGGACGTGTCTACCGTCACGATTAGGGGCATGCGGCCGTGCGGCGGGTTGATTACGATATATTGTTATTGTGGTTACATGGACATGTCTACCGAGTAGAATTCGGGGCATGTGGCCGTGCGGCGGGGTTGATCACTGATATATTATTGTTGATGTCACATGGGCGTGTCTACAGAGGTAGAATTAGGGGCATGTGGCCGTGAGGCATTGGTATTATTGTTGCATCATGGACATGTCTACCACGTAAATTAGGGGCATGCGGCCATGATCACGAACATGATTGATGTTGTGGCGTGAGACCCAGTTATATTTGAGTGATGACTTGAGGCGTGAGTCACACATACATGGCTTTTATGTTGTGAGCGTAGTTTGGTTATCATACATGTCTCTGCTTTATATAGACTAGTATGATTTCATTCTGATATTTCTGATTTCACATACTTGGTACTGTTATCTGACCTCGCCGAAGCTGCGTTCATCTGCGGTAGAGTACATCGGTAGTGGATCTCGCTCATAGGATCACGATTCGGCGTATTAGGAAGCTCGTTTCTCGGAGGCTTATTCTTTGGTATGTGTTCCACTGAGTTGTAGGTTCTTGTACATTCGGGTATGGCGGGGCCACTGTCCGTCATGGTTGTTGTAAATCTTAGAAGTGCATGAATGCTGTTGTAGGCGGGGTTGTAAGGATTAAAGCTGTTCGGGTTTTATGTATATAACGAAAAGCTATTTTAGTTGCTTTGTTTATGATCATATATCTTGTTTCATGTTTATGTTTTATTTTATTTGGTTTTCTACGATGTTGTATCACTAGGGTGCGAGGTAAGGCACGATCCGGGCGAGGATCGGGTCGTGACAAAAGTAGTATCGAAGCGATTAATCCTCGGAAAGTGTCTCTGACCGTGTCTAGTAGAGTCTTGATTATCGATGTGTTGTGCACCATCTATGTCGAGGAGGCTGAGACATTTAGGATTAGTTTCCATTCTTCTCATTACGAGATCGTGCCTTAGAGATGTGTTGTAAGTTGGACCCTCGGCGTATCTCGTTTTTACGATTATGCCTCGCGCCAAAGCAGTGAGCCACGAAGGGCAAGGCAGTAGGAACGCTAGTGAGATCTGAGAGATGCAGCGCGAGCGAGCGATGCACGAGGTTGTGCTTGAGCGGCGGGTTTTGTAGCGCCGCCCAGCGAGAGTTAGGCGCAGCAATAGGCTGCTGAGACCGCGATACTGAGCCTTGATCCACGATGCAGGCGAGAGGAGATGGGTTACAAGGAGATAGCCCGATTCTGGCGAGTCGTGGCGAGATATGAGGATAAATGGATCAGCGATTCGATTCGATGCACCGATGGTTCACCCGAGCGAGATAGTTTGAGGCTACAGGACTTTACGAGTTGTAGCCGCGAGTTTTATGGGTGAGGCACGAGGATGATCGCAGGAGTTCATCCGGCGATTCTGACGGATCATGCGGGTGATCAAGGCTTGAGACCGTCGTGACCTTTGGTTCGCGTCAGTGCGTGATACATGATCGATTGGTTTGATTCATGGGAGCTTTCGGGAGAGCATGCACTCAGCGGTATGGGATGAGTTTTGGGGCTTTCCTCACTCACTTCTTGCCTCCGCGGATGAGGAGGGCGCGGGCCGAATTTTGATGCTTAAACGAAGCGGGCGTGCGGTTCGGGAAGTACAATGTGAGTTCGACTCATTGGCGTGCGTCCAGCGTTGTAGCTAGTATGGAGGATCGAGTGCACCGATATGTTCTGAGGGCTCGATGATTACATGTCGAGGCATGTTCGGGAGTAGCTCTTGGTAGGGCATGGACATTGCCCGCATGCGAGCTCATCTGTGGGATGTGAGGCACGGAGAAGTCGGCGGAGTGACGAATCGTGAAGAGGCGAGAACGAGGTCGCTGGTGACTTTCGGCGGACCGCCTCGACATACTAGTTTTGTACCTCCGCCGGTGCAGTGGTCCTCCACAACCTTGAGTATTCGGGGCGGTCGGGGCTCGAGGTTGAGTTTCGAGGAAGTAAGGTGTTGGCGGATCGGTCACCCTACCTCGGTGTGGTCGATGTGGTAGACCGCATTTGAAGTGTCGTGGTGCGGGGAGCTTGTTATTTTGCGGCCAGCGGGCCATTTGCGAGGCTGTCAGGCCAAGGTAGCACGGATGTTACGACTCGACCTACCGGATCGATGGCTGGTTCATCGCCTTCTACGATTATCGCCTGCGGTGGGCTATGATTAGAGTGGAGCGGTAGTTTCAGGTATATCCTTAACCCTCTAGAGTTTTGGTATGCTTGTTATGATGGTCTCATTATTATGTGCTATGTACGAATAGCGTTGTGTTAATTGTAAGTTAGAAAACATGCTTAGTTGGGAGGATACGTATGGGGGCGTGGTAAGTGTGAACCGTAGACTATGTCACGACTGAGACCGTATGGGTAAGGTCGTCTGGAGTTAAAGATTTATTTTATGTTTGACCACTTATCGAGTAGTAGTATCATTAGGATTTATTTGTGTGATAAGTCCGTGGGTAGTGTGAGATGGAAGTGGTAGCTTTCATGATGTGAATTAGTAAGATTGTTAGGATCGGGAACAAGAGTTTGGCCTTGATTGGGGGTGGGTTGAGGACCGTTGCGGGTCAACAGTAACCGGTTTGTGGTGGGGTCGATTCGAGGTGGTCGCGGTGGTAAGTCACGAGGATGCTAGGCGAGTTTAGTTAACCATCGTATGAGTTCGTGGATGCGTTCGACCAGAATCGGTTCGTGAAGGCGGGGATGGCCTTGGCGGAAAAAGTGAAGCTAGTAAGATGACGAGTGGAGGTAGTGACTCCGGTTTGAGAAGCGGCGATGGTGATGGCACGTCCTGAGAAACACTAGAACCTCAGGGATCGCATGCAGTTCGGTACCATTTGTTGGGTCGCCGGAACACTAGAACCTCGCGGCAAAGTGACAAAAGTGGTATCGCACGACGAGTAAGGAAGGAAGAGAACGTGTGTTATTTCGTGGCCGAGTTGTGGCGTTGGCAACTTGTTAGAGGAACTTTATCGTTATCCGACTTGAGAAGGAACATTCGGACGAATGTTTCTAGGGGAGAATGTTATACCCCGTATTTCCAGAGTATATACGTAAGGACGTACGTACGAGAATACGACTTTAAAATTTGAAAGGAAGAAAGATGTGATTTTTCGACGGAAAAGTTTCCGGATTTTGTGAAGGAAAAAGGTTCGTTAATGGGAATTGGATTCCCAGATTTGGTATTCGGACTTCTTGGAATATTAGAGAATTTTGGAATTTTATTTTCGGAAATGGTCACGTGGGACCCACGGGAGAAATTTACGGTTTTGTGGGGCCCGCTTTGTTTTTGAGATTTTGGCCATGATGGATATTTCGGAAGATGAAATATTTTGGGCCAGTAGGAGGCGACACGTGTCACCCCTAGGTGGCTCTTGGCGAAATCCTTGGACAAGTGGCGAAACAAGTGGCCTTGTCTTGCAAGATATTTTAGCTTGGACAAGTGGCTTGTGGGCCCACACACACTTGTCCCCAATCTCAACCACACAATTGCCTTCATCCTAACCCTTGGTGGTCTTATATATACACCCAGTTGATGAAAACTCCCACACTTAACCATTTAGACTTGACAAAATACTCTCTCCTCGAACATTGCTTCCGCCAAGACCTTGTTCTTGAGCAAAGATTTGTCCAACAATTCTTAAAACTCTTAAGTGTTCTTCCTAAAGTGTTAGGAAGATTGTGTACCAAGTGTTGGAGAAGATTTCACACCACAACCTATCATGATGCCTTGGCGAAAGTTCCAAGTTTGGAACCTAAGTGTTCTTCACTTTTTGGAGTTGAATCTTGAAGAAAAGTTGGTTAGGAGCTTCATGGGTTGCTTGTAGCGGATTGGAGCGTAAAGATTTGGAGCTAAGACTTGCTTGGAGCGATATTAAGTTCTTGGATAGATTTTGGGCTATTTGAGGTAGTAAATCTTAACCTCTTTGTGATTTGGTAATTTTTACATATATTATAAGTATATATGGATTATATAATATATGGAGTAAAGTTTGGAAAGAATGGATCTTGTTAACTTGTTAAAGAAAGGATTGGCCGTTTGCCATTAAAATGGTAAAAACATATCCAATGTATCCAACGTATCTTACTTGTGAAGAAGTAATTAACAAAGTAACTATAACTTATATTAAGAATGGAAATATAAGTTGGATGACTAATGAGTAAGTTGGATAAGTAAAATGGACAAAGTTGGCCAGGACCCAACTTAAGGTGTATTTACTTTGGAATGATTTACTTTAATGTATTTACATTGGTATTTACATTTACGTTAAGGGAAGATTTTTCAATCGCGTTTTGGGCGTGTGATCCTTTTAATTATTGTTTTGTTATGAAGGCGTGATAGTAAACGCACGGTTGGCCGCGTAATCCCCTTCTTTTACTTATTGTTTTGTTTTGAAGGCGTGATAGTAAACCGCGTTACCGTTTGGGTGTGTAATCCCCTTCTTTATGTTGTTTAATTTTTGCACCTTATATATGATATATATATTACGGTTATTCGGGCCTTGGAGAAAGATGGAAAAGTGAGTAAAAACGGGGGAGGTGCTGCCGAATTTTCTGTAGAGAAATGGAACCTTGTGTTTTGAAGTTAATAGACGTTTGTGACCTTTCTAGGTGAAAGTACTAAGAGTAGCGTATTCTACTTGAGGAGTGGAAAGGGCTAGCAAGGTTGTAGTATTTGGAGCATTTTGCTTATTGTCGATGCTCGATGAGGTATGTGAACCTCTTCCTATCTGTCTAGCATGATATGTGTGTAGCTATGTAGTACGGTGGGCGTGCAGTGCTAAGTGTATTTGTTTGGTTTAAACATAAAGTGTTATAACGCTTTATGGGAAGTTGGTTATAACGACTTTATGTAGGTAAGAAAATGGTTTCTTGATGTTAGAAGTTAAGAGACTTGATCTTATAAGATAAGAGACTTAACTTATTTGTTTTAATGTGGATGTTGTGTGAAACCTCATTCGTGAGTAATGAGTACTTGGTTTTAAAGGGATAATGTTTCCGATTTGAAATCGAATGTGTATCGACAGACCAACTGCGGCGTTAATAAAGGAAAATGTATTGAATAATGATGTATTGTATTAAAACCGTTAGAAACCTCCATCCGCATAGAAGCTAAGATGAGACAAAATGATATTACATTTTCTAGATCATGGTCTTTGTAATAAGATCGTTATAAACAAGAATAAACTACTCACATATATGACATATGTTACTCCATTGTTTTAAAAGAGATTAAGACTATGAGTTATGAAACCTTTCTAAAATAAGTGACTTGAGCATTTGAAAATGAGAAGCTTGAGTAATTGAAACTAGGCAAAGCGGAACTTAGGAAAAGAATGTTGTTACTTGATTTTGAAAAGGAATGTGGGTTGGTCATTCTAATACTACGGGTATAGGGTGACTTTTATAAAAGTAATGGATCTCTTTTAAAAGAACTTAACGTATGTAGTACTTTGGGGTTAAAAACCCGGACTTTGGCATAAAATGAAAGTACTTTGAGTTGTGTGAAACTTACCTATGCTTGTTGTTGTGAAACTTGCCTATGCTTGTGATGATAGCCTTTGTTGTGCAAGTATGGTATTTTTGTGTTACCGCGTCTCGATAGAGGTCGACTTATTGAGAACTTACTTGGGCGTCTTTGGCGGTGATGGAGAATTCCACGGGTATGTTTCCATTTTGATTCTTGTCTTGTTATTGATGTCACGTGGGCGTGTCTACACCGTCTGATTAGGGGCATGCGGCCGTGCGCGGGTTGATTACCGATATATTGTTATTGTGGTTACATGGACATGTCTACACCGGTAGAATTCCGGGGCATGTGGCGTGCGGCAGGTTGATCACCGATATTATTGTTGATGTCACATGGGCGTTCACACCGAGGTAGAATTCGGGGCGTGTGGCCATGGGGCATTGGTATTATTGTTGCATCATGGACATGTCTACACCGGCGTAAATTAGGGCATGCGCCGTGATGCGAACATGATTGATGTTGTGGGCGTGAGACCCATAGTTATATTTGAGTGATGACTTGAGGCGTGAGTCCACATGGACATGATCGCTTTTATGTTGTGGAATCGTAGTTTGGTTATCATACATGTCTCTGCTTTATATAGACTAGTATGATTTCATTCTGATATTTTCTGATTTCACATACTTGGTACTGTTATCGACCTCCTTGGCTGCGTTCACGCCGCAGGTAGGAGTACATCGGTAGTGGATCCTCGCCATAGGATCACGATTCGGCGTATTGGGAAGCTCCGTTTCTCGAGGCTTATTCTTTGGTATGTGTTCCCGAGTTGTAGGTTCTTGTACATTCGAGGTATGGCGGGCCCCGTCCGTCATGGTTGTTGTAAATCTTAGAGGTGCGTGGTAATCTTGTTGTGGGCGGGGTTGTAAAAAGGATTAAAGCGTTTCGGGTTTTATGTATATAACCGAAAGGCAAGCTTTTGGTTGGTGCTTTGTTTATGATCATATATCTTGTTTCATGTTTATGTTTTATTTTCCGCGGTTTTCTCGATGTTGTATCACTAGGGTGCAGGGGTAGGCACGATCCACGCCCGGATCGGGTCGTGACATTGGGTTAGGTAGGATATTTGTGCAAGTTGGTGTGGTAGATGGATAAGGTCCACATGGTTGAAATCTAGCCCTACACTTGCCTAACACTTGGATGAATCTTGGCCATTGGTTGGCCTTTACTTGACCTATAAATACCCCTTTAAGTTGAAGACTTTCTTCATCCAAAACTTGAGCAATCTTTCTAAGTCTCTAAATGCTCCCTCCCTCTTGAGTGTTCTCGTCCAAAGAGTCTTTCCCCCCCTTGAGTGAGCCTTGGCCGAGAGCCTCCCCCTCGCCCCTTTGTGGTGCCCTAGCCGAGGGGTACCCCCCCCCCTAGCCTAAATTGTTTTCGTATAATACCCTTTTTTGTGGTATAGAAATACTATCCTAGTATTGTTGTAATGCCCAAATACCTTGTAGTATCCCCAAGGTTACACTTATACAAAAGCCCAGAAAATACTATATACTTTCTTTAGCCACTAAACGAACCCTAAGGAAAACCTTCATAGTCGGTTGAAGTGTTAAGTAGAAGTTGCGTAGAACTTCTAAGGGTTGTTTGGAGCGGGTTGGAGCACTCGGAGTAGGAGCTTAACGTTGCTCAGGAGCGACATTATACTTGGATAATTTATGGGCTCATCGAGGTAAATACTACTGTCCTTCTATTGTAATTGGAAATTACATACTGTAGTAGTATATAAATGAATATAAGATTCATAAGAAGAGATTTGAACTGTAATAGAAGGATATTACAGAAAAGGATTGAACTGAAATCACTTCAGAAGAATATAAGTAGAAGTTAAACTGTACTTACATAGGACTGTATTTACAGTAGACTGATAACCTTTATTGGTTGAATGTTTTGCAAGTAGCATGTGCTACTTAGAAGGTGGACAAGGCTAGCCGGGTTATAGCCGTGGAGCGTTTTGCTTATAGTCGATAATCGTCGCGAGGTATGTGATTCTTCCTATACTCTTGAGCATGAAGTATTTTAAAAGAATACATATAGTACGGTAGACGTACGTGTGGCAATGTCTTTTGACTTAAGCCTGAATAATATGTATATATTATATGGTAAATGTACGTGTGCTAACTGAATATAGTTGTACGGCAATGTCTTTTGACTTAAGCATGAATAATAAGAACCTTGAAATATTTTAAAAGGAATATAGATATAGTACGGTAGACGTACGTGTATTAACTGAATGTAGCGTTACGGCAATGTCTTTTGACTTAAGCCTGAATAATAAAGAGTCTTAAAGTATTTCAAAAGAATTAAGGAACCTTTTTTAAAGAAGAGTAATACTTGGTTTTGAAAACATAAAGAGTTATACTAGCTTTATGGGAGGTTAGGTATAACGTCTTAAGAGAGATAAAAAGAATGGTTTACTGATTTTTAGAAGTTAAGAGACTTAATCTGAAAAGATAAGAGACTTGACTTAATTGTTTTGATATGAAGTTTGTTAACAATGTGAAACCTCATTCGTGAGTAATGAGTACGTGGTTTTTAAAAGGAATAATGTTTTACTAATTTCGAAAATCAGAATGCGTATCGACAAACCACTACAGAGTTAATAAAGGAAAATGTATTGAATAATGAAGTATTATTAAAACCAAGAGAAACCTCCATCCGCATAGAAGCTAAGATGAGACAAAATGATATTACATTTTCTAGATCATGGCTGCTTAATAAGATTGATTATGAACAAGAATAACCTACTCGCCTATGGCATATGTTACTCAATTGTTTTAAAGAGATTAAGACATTGAACTAGGAAACTTTTCTAAAAAGAGACTTGCGTAATTGAAATTAGGCAAACTGGAACTTTAGGGAAAAGAAGGGCATTGTGTTGTCTTAAAATGGTTTAAAACATAAAGTGTTATAACAAGCTTTATGGGAAGTTGGTTATAACGACTTTATGAAAACAAAAGAAGGGTTTTATCATTGGTTTTAATGTGGTAACTGGACTTTAAAAAGAGAAGTGTTTTGGTCTAAAAAGAAGGCATGGTATTGCCTTAATTGGTTTTAAAAAGGAAAGTATGGAAGTTGTTTTGGTTTACTTAAAAGATGTAAGTCACTCTATTTTTATACTACGGGTATCGGGTGACTTTTATAAAAGGAATGGATCTCTTTAAAAGGAATTTAACGTACGTAGTACTTTAGGGTTAAAACCCGGACTTTGGCATAAAATGAAAGTACTTTGAGTTGTGTATAACTTGCCTATGCTTGTTGTTGTGAAACTTGCCTATGCTTGTTGTTGTGAAACTTGCCTATGCTTGTTGTTGTGAAACTTGCCTATGCTTGTTGTGATAGCCTTTGTTGTGCAAGAATTGTGTTTCTATACTACCGCGTCTCTCGATGGAGGGTCGGTTGACTTGTTGAGAACTTACTTGGACGTGCCGGCAGTGACGGAGAAATTGTCACGACCCGAATCCGGGCCCGTGACTGGTGCCTTACCCCGGGCACCCTAGTGATACAACCATCAGAGAAAATCAGCGGAAAATAAAACATGAACATGAAATGAGAGATATTATAAATAAGCAAAGCAACCAAAGCGATTGCCTTTCAACATATATATATATAAAGACATTTGAGCGATTATAATCCTTACAACCCCGCCCACAATTACTCTGGACCTCTAAGATTTATCTGACAACTATGACGGGACGGCCCCGCCATACCACGAGCGTCAAGAACTTACGGACTGTGGTAACATACCAAAGATAAGCCTCCGACGGGCGGAGCTTCCCAAAACGCTGAAATGAGATCCTAAACGAGTCGGCGGTAGATGTACTTCTACTGCGGCATGATCGCACCCGAAGGAGGTCAAGACAACAGTACCAGTATGTGAAATCAGAAATCGTAAATGAAATCATAATAGTCTATATAAAGCGGAGACATGTATGATGACCAAACTACTGATACACAACATATAACGATTCATCAAGTCGAGGACTCACACCTCCAAATTATCACTCGTGCGTGGAATTTCTTCCTCACTGCCGTGATTTATGATATAACAATACCAAGGAGTATACACGAACACGAGTCCCACTGTGTCATAAAACCGCAGACAAGTATAACTACCAGATCCGGCCGTACCAATAATACAATGCAACCACAAACACGAAGGCGACACGGGGCAAGTGCGAGATCAGCGGTCCGCGTAGCTGGCCGGAGCAAGTCTGGTGACCACGGTACCAGCGTATCACGAGACCGTCACTACACTAAACAGGGCAAGTCGCGAGGGCTAACTACCGGTACGAAGGCGAATCAGCCGAGGCGGGGCAATCTGAAGCCGACCACCGGTACCAAGGCGAAACGAAGAAACCTCATGGAGAGCTAGTCCATGGAATAACACTATCAGCGGAGCATACGTGGTGGATTTTCCGTCACTGCGATGCGTCGAAAGTCCTCAACAAGTCACCTTTCAGTTTGAGAGACGGTTATATAGAACACCATTTTTGCACAACAAAGGCTATCACCACAAGCATAAGCAAGTTACACAACAACGGTATAGGCAAGTTACACAACAACAAGCATAGGCAAGTTACACAACTCAAGTACTTTCATTTTATGCCAAAGTCGGGTTTTAACCTAAAGTACTACGTGCGTTAAGTTCCTTTTAAAGATCCATTCCACTTTTATAAAAGTCACCCGATACGTAGTATAAAAAAATAGAGTGACTTATATCTTTCAAGTAAACCAAAACAACTTCCATACTTTCCCTTTTTAAAACCGAATTAAGGCAATACCATGCCTTCTTTTAGACAAAACACTTCTCTTTTTAAAGTCAAGTTACCACATTAAAACCAATACTAAAACCTTTCTTTTGTTTTCATAAAGTCGTTATAACGACTTCCCATAAAATTTGTTATAACACTTTATGTTTTAAACCATTTTAAGACAACGATGCCTTTCTTTTCCCTAAAGTTCCAGTTTGCCTAATTTCAATTACACAAGTCTCTTTTTAGAAAAGTTTCATAGTTCAATGTCTTAATCTCTTTTTAAAACAATTGAGTAACACATGCCATAGGCGAGTAGGTTATTCTTGTTCATAATCAATCTTATTAAGCAGCCATGATCTAGAAAAAATGTAATATCATTTTGTCTCATCTTAGCTTCTATGCAGATGGAGGTTTCTACTGGTTTTAATAATACTTAATTATTCAATACATTTTCCTTTATTAACGCTGCAGTGGTTTGTCGATACACATTCTAATTTCCGAAATCAGTAAAACATTATTCCTTTCAAAAACCAAGTACTCATTACTCACGAATGAGGTTTCACACATCTTACAACTTTTAAATCAATTAATTAAGTTAAGTCTCTTAACTTCTAAGATCAAATAGCCATTCTTTTTATCTCTTTTAGACGTTATACCTAACTTCCCATAAAGCTAGTATAACTCTTAAGTTCTCAAAACCAAGTATTACTCTTCTTTCAAAAAGGGTCTCTTAATCTTTCAGAATACTTCAAGGTTCGTTATTATCACACATCAAGTCAGTTATAAGTCAAATCAGTTATCTTTTAAAAACCGCAAAGCATTTCTTATTTACATAGAGCTGTTATAACCAACTTACCATAAAGCCGTTATAACACTTTATGTTTAAAAGCAATTAAATACATTTAACACGTATGCGTCTCCGTACTACATAGTTATACGTATCATGCTAGAAAGATAGGAAGAGGTTCACATACCTCGCGGCGATTATCGGCTAATAGCAAAGCGCTCAGTACCTCAAACCGTCGGCTCACCTTAAGCCAGTAGACCACGCCACGCGCGTATTTCAACCTATAGAGGCCACTGGCGCCTATTAACATCTTAGATCTCAATGTAGAATATTCTACGAGAAAATTCGCGACCTCCCGCATGACAACGTAAATCTCCTCTCTATCAGCGGCTACCAAGCCAACGGGGGTTTGCGTCTAACCGGGCGTGTACAATTCTACTACACAATGCTACACAAGTCTCTGTCTGATCTATGTAATTCTGATTGATTCTCTTCTTTAAATTCAGGCTTAAGTCGCGAGACATTGCCGTAAGTATTATTCAGGCTTAAGTCAAAAGACATTGCCGCACAACTGTTCAATACTATATATAGTATACCTTAACTATATAATCCAACAACATGTAATTTCCAATTACAACAGAAGGTCAAGAGTGTTTTACCTCGATAAACCCAAAATTATCCGAGTTTATATGTCGATCCTGAGCAAGGTTTAGCTCCTACTCCGTGCGCTCCAACCCGCTCCAAACAACCCTTAGAAGTTCTTACCAACTTCTAATTAACACTTCAACCGACTATGAAGGATTTCCTTAGGGTTTCGTTTAGTGGCTAAAGGAAGTATAATAGTATTTTCCGGGCTCTACGTATAGAGGTAACTTTGGAAGTACTATAAGGTATATGGGCTAGAGTATTTTGGGCATTATAACAATACTAGGAGAGTATTTCTATACCACAAAAGGGGGGTATTTATACGAGACAACAAGGTGGGGTACCCTCGGCTAGGAGCACCTGAGGGGAGGAAGCTCGCGGCCAACGGGCCTTCTCAAACGGGGAGGGGGGGGTGGTGGATGAAAGCAAACAAGAGGGAGGGAGTATTTGAGACTTAGAAAGATTGCTCAAGTTTTGGATGAAAAATGTCTTCAACTAGAGGGGTATTTATAGGTCAAGTGAAGGCGACCAATGGCGAAGATGAATACAAGTGTGGTGCAAGTGTAGGGCTAGATTTTAACCATGTGGACCTTATCCATCTACCACACCAACTTGCACAAATATCCTACCAACTACACCCCACCCTTTCGTCCATTCTGCCCCAAGGCACGATAATGTGAGGTGACACTTGTCACCCTCCGTTGGTCCAAAATGTTTCGTCTCTCGGAAAAATCCGCAAAAAATTAAAAATGACATAGCCGGAATTTTCCCTACGAAAGCTGTGGAAACGTTTCGTCGAAAAACGACTCCTATCGGCACTTGTGCCCAAATTTGGAAACTTGTCAATTCTTAAGGCAAAAAAAAAATAATACGTACGCCCTCACGTACATACTCTGGAAATACGGGGTATAACATTCTCCCCTCCTTAGAAACATTCGTCCCGAATGTTCCTTCTCAAGACGGATTACGAAGAAGATCTTCTAACAAGTTGCCAACGCCACGCCTGGCGACGAACTAACACACGTACTCTTCCTTAAGGCCATTCCCGGCCTTCACGATCTATACGGTCGAACATATCCACGAACTCATCGATGGTCATCAAAACTTGGGCCTAACACCTGGTGACCCTACCACTGGCGGGACCACGGAGTGACCACCTCGTCAGACTCTGGGTTGACATGCAACACGCTCTCAACCCGACCCCGTCACGCCATGACTCTCTAGTTTCTTGATCCCAACAATCTTACCTCTACAGGTCATGAAAGTTACCACTTCCATTTCACACTACCCAGGGACTTTGTCACACAAAACGTTCTAGGCATAAAAATGCACTCCGACAAGGATCACTTGCAAAATCGGTACTCGAGCGACGCTACATCTAAGGTCTCAGCGTAATATTCTATGGTTTATCATTTTCTCACCCCAAGCTTACCCTTTTCACTAACCAGGTTCTACATCACGTTTTAGCACCAAGCTATCCGAACATAACACTTAACACATTAACATAACATCAATACATACAAGTCTCTAGAGGGTTAAGGATATACCTGAAAAAATAGGCGGTTCAAAGGACCGCTAAAACTGGGAACTTCCACGCGACCTGCAGGGGCTGTAGGTGTGCGAACATCTGCTGGTATGGAATGTGAAGAACCCGAATGCTCTAGTAGTCCGTGCTATCCTACGATGCTACCACAGTCGGACAATCTCTTGCGGATGGCCTGTTGGCGCAAGAATAACAATCTCCGTCGATCGACACTCTCCCTTATGAAGTTTTCCCTGGCCCACAGCTGAGACAAGGGCAACCTCATCCGTGAGTACTCCTACTCGCGAAAATCTGAAACACAGGAGTCGACTGCTCACTGAATATCCCAAAGGTCCGAAGGTGTGGAGGACCACTCTGGTAGTGGGCGCATAAGCGGCTTTCTTCTTGAGGCGGTCCGCCTCGAAAGTCACCAAAGGACCTGCTGTTACGACCCTCTTCTGCGACCACAGTCATTCGTCGATTTATCCGCTCCTCACATCCAAGTGCATACGCCTGCATGCAGGCAATGTCCATGCCCGGCTGAAGAGCTACACCCGAACAACTCTCGGCTAGGTGATCATCGAGCCTGTAACAAATCGGTGCACTCGATCCTCCATACTAGCTACCAACGCGAGGGCGTCTGGGCGATGAGTCGAACTCTACATTGTACTCGAACCGTCGCGGTTCTGCGTAACACCAAAAATCATGCGCGAGCCCTCGCATACGTGGAGGCAAGAAATGTGCAAGAAAGGCCTGCGAGAACTTCGTTCCAAAAGGCGGAAGTGCATGCTCTCCTGGGCGGCTCACGAATCAAACGATCATTGCGGTATCACGCGCGATTGATGTGAACCTAGGACCACTCGGTCTCCGATGCCTTGATTACTCTCATGATCCGTATGGCTTCGGATGAACTCCTGCGGATCATCCTCGAGCCTCGACCCGTAAAACTACGGCGGCTCTGACTCGAGAAAATCCGTAGCCTCGAACTATCTCGATCTAGGGTGAACGGCTGGTATTCTGGGCTGCTGCATCCGGCCTATCCTCAAGTCAGCCTGACCACGGCCGTTGGCGGCCAGCTCGCTCCTTGTGACTCATCTCTCTGCTGCGATGCGGGGTGGAGGCTCAGTGCTGTGGTCTCTGCGCTGCTCTACTCGCGACTCCTCTGCTGCCTTGCCGCAGGGCCGGGTTGCCTTACGCGGAGGCATAAGCGGTAAAAGCAGTATGTCGGAGGGTCCAATCTTATCACACGGCTCTAAGGCACGATCTCGGAATGAGAAGAATGGAAACCAATCCTAAAATGTCTGTGATCTCACGATTATAGATGTGGTGCACAACACATCGATAATCAAGACTCTACTGACACGATGCAGACACTTTCCAGAGGACTAAGCGCTCACGATACCACTTTGTCACGACCCGAATCCAGGCCCGTGACTGGTGCCTTACCCCGGGCACCCTAGTGATACAACCATCAGAGAAAATCAGCGGAAAATAAAACATGAACATGAAATGAGAGATATTAGAGGTCTGTAGCACTGTTGTGGGCAGGGTTGTAAGGATTGTAACTGTTCAAATGTCTTTATATATATATATGTTGAAAGACAACTGTTTTGGTTGGCCTGTTTATTTATAATAAGGGCCCCGCCATAGTTGTTGTATAAATCTTAAGTGCATGTAACCTTTGTTGTGGGCGAGGTTGTAAGGATTATGCTTTATTCAAATGTCTTTATATATATATATGTTGAAAGGCAAGCTATTGTTTTGGTTGCTTTGTTTATTTATAATATCTCTCATTTCATGTTCATGTTTTATTTTCCGTGATTTTCTCGATGGTTGTATCACTAGGGTGCGGGGTAAGGCACGATCCGGGCAGTTCGGGTTGTGAGAAATTCCAGTGCGTTCGCATTGATAGTGCTACTTTTGCTAAGCGCTTTGGACATACGGACACGATCGTGGCGCGGGTATCTTCCATTTTGATTGCCGCCTTGTTGTTTCCTTTTGGACATCTCGACACGATCGTGGCGCGCGGGTATGCTTCCATTTGGAATGCCGTCTTATTGTTTCCCTTTGGACATCGCGACACGATCGTGGCGCTGCGGGTATGCTTCCATTTGGAATGTTGTCTTAGTGTTTCCCTTTGGACATCACGACACGTCGTAAGCGCACGGGTATGCTCCCATTTGGATTCTGTCTTGTTGCTATCATATCATAGACTACGGCGGTGAGGAAGGAATTCCACGCACGCAGTGATGATTTGGGCGTGAGTCCACGACTTGATATATTTGTTTATATGTTGTATCTTGTAGTTTGGTTATCATACATGTCTCTCGCTTTATATATTGCTATGATTTTATTCTGATATTTCTGATTTCACATACTTGGTACTGTTATGCGACCTCCTTGAAGGCTGCGTTCATCTGCGCGAGTAAAGTACATCGTCATCGATCCGCGTTTAGGATCTCATTTGCGTATTGGGAAGCTCAGTTCCTTGAGGCTTATATTTGGTATGTTACCACGAGTCAGCAGGTTCTTGTGCATTGAGGGTATGGCGGGGCCTGTCCCGTCATAGTTGTTGTATAAATCTTAAGTGCAGCCTTTGTTGTGGGCGGGGTTGTAAGGATTATGGCTATTCAAATGTCTATATATATATGTTGAAAGGCAACCGTTTTGGTTGGCCTATTTTCTTTATCTTGATCCATGTCTATTTAAATGTTTAAGTTTTTATTTCATTGGTTTTCTCTGATGTTGTATCACTAGGGTGCCCGGGGTAAGGCACCAGTCACGGGCCCGGGTTCGGGTCGTGACACATAACCTTTACGTAGAGTAAATCAACATACATACCTCTTAACTTCTAAGAGTAGAAGGAATCATGAAATAGTACTACATGTATATTCCATACATAGAATCATGTCAAAAGAAGGAAGAGGTTCACATACCTCGCGACGATTATCGACAAATAGCAAAATGCTCCAATGTACTTCAACCTTGATAGTTATTCCATCCTTCAAGTAGAATACGCTATACTTGGTACTTCAACCTAGAATGGCCATAATACGTCCATTAACCTCTAGCTTCGAACGTAGAATATTCTAAGTGCAAAGTCACTAAATTCTACGGAAAATCGGACAACACTTCCTTTGTTTCTACATACTTTGCCACCTTTTTCAAGGCCGAATTCAATAACCAAACATGCCACATTTAAGGCCCAACAATTCAGTTAACCAAAGGGGATTACACGCTGTTACACCCCGTAAGTCCAGGACATGTGTAAGAAAGTGTATGTAAGGAATCAAGACTTGGAAATTGGTACGAAAGGAAGAATTGTTTTTCCGACGGAAAATCTTCCGGACGTCGGAAAGGAAAACTATTCGTTGTTGAGAATTAGATTCTCAAAGTGCATTATTTGAAGAATATGGAACTTATTAACATTATGGAAATTTATTTTTACGGATTTGGTCACGTGGGGCCCACCCGGGGAATTTTACATTTTTGTGGGGCCCACGAGGGTTACGGAATTTTATTGACGAATGAGAGGGCGACACATGGCACCCCCACATGTGGTCTTGGACGAAAATGCTAAGGGTAAAATGGTCATTTACCATGGTGGAAGATAAGTCTTGCAAGCTTGATTTTGTTGACTTGTCAACTTGTCCACATGGGCTTGATCCTAGTGAAACTCATCTTAGCCACCCATTTGTTGAAGTCTAGACCCTCCAATGTGTTTTAAATACATACTAGTAGCAAGACAAGGTCTTGAAGACTTAGAAAAATTTCACAACACTTTCTGCTAGCATAAGTGCTCTCGGGTTTGAGCATCCCCACACAAAAATATTTTGCAATTTTGATCCATTAGCCACAAGACATAAACCCAATGTCCCTAAGGGTATTGTAAGGATATCTCAATAGAAAGATTTCGGAAAAACGGCGTTTTCGTATTAGTCGCAAGGCGGAAACTTAAAGAGTTCTTCAACTTTGAAGTTGGAACTTGAAGATGGGTTCTTCATAGGCTTCTAAGGGGTGCTTGGAGCGGATTGGAACTTAAGGAAAGGAGCTAAGAATTGCTAAGGCGCGACTTTGAATCTTTGAATTTTTTTAGGGCTTATAAAGGTATTAATCTTGTCGTTTTAGTAATTAAGTTTACTTATTGTTGTAGCTATGGGTATTAGCAAGAATGAGGTATATATTGTGTAGTTGGATAAGTATATTGGCTATTGGAACCCTAATCCGAAAAACTAGCATGTTAGCCTTAAGATTACAATTCAAGTCGATTATTAGTTTAAGTCGTCGCATGTTGTAGAAAGAAGGAAATTGTAATTGTTGAAGTTGTTTATGACTTTATAACATGTTAGACCTTAGAATTGATGGTTATGTTGTTGGCCGAGAATGGCTTGTATATGGAACTACTTCGTATTAATTGAGGGGCGGAATTTTACACGTATTGTAAGGCGTGTAATCCCCTTTTTGTTTGGTTGTTGTTTTGAGCCTTAAATGTGGCGTGTTGGTTATTGTATTCGGCCTTGAAAAAGGTGGCAAAGTGAGTAGAAACAAAGGAAGTGCTGCCCGATTTTCCGTAGAATTAGAGACCGTATACTTGGTATTATTCTACATTAGAGACTAGATGTCACGACCCGATCCCGGGCCCGTGACTGGTGCCTTACCCCGGGCACCCTAGTGATACTACATCAGAGAAAACCAGCGGAAATAAAAACTTAAACATGAACATGAGACAAGATAATAAAACAGGCCAACCAAACGGTTACCTTCCAATAAAATATATATAAACAACTCTTTCAAGCGAGCAGTTTAATCCTTTTACAAAACCACCTTGCGATTACTACAGACCTCTAAGATTTACAACAACTATGGCGGACGGGGCCCGCCATACCACGAATGTACAAGAACCTACAACTCGGGAACACATACCAAAAGATAAGCCTCGAAGGCGGAGCTTCGATGCGTTGAAAGGTGATCTAGAGCGGGGATCGGCGACGATGTACTTCTACTGCGGCATGAGCGGCCCCGAAGGAGTCGGTCTGGCGGTACCAAGTATGTGGCGTAAATCAGTAAATGAAATCATAATAGTCTATATAAAGCGAGGAGACATGTATGATGACCAAGCTACGATGCATAACATATAACTAGTTACATCAAGTCGGGGACTCACGCCTCCAAATTATCACTCGTGCGTGGAATTTCTTCCTCACTGGCGATTTATGATATGACAATACCAAGGAGTATACATGAACACGAGTCCCACTGTCATAAAACCGCATAGGACAAGTATAACTACGGATCCGGCCGTACCAATGATATAATGCAGCAAAACACGGCCGTCACGGGGCAAGTCGAGAGCCGACCTCTAGGATACCAAGGCGGTCACGTAGCTGGCCGGGGCAATCACGGTGACCACGGGGACCAAGCCGTATCACGAGACCGTCACTTCTGAGCGGGGCAAGTCACGGTGACTCACAAGTACGAGGCCGAATCGATCGTGAGGCAGGCAAGTCGAGGCCGACCACCGGGGACCAAGGCGAACAGTAAGAAACCTCATGGAGAGCTAGTCCATAAAAATAACAATTCTTGCACAACCAGGCTATCACCGCAAGCATAAGCAAGTTACGCAACAACAAGCATAGGCAAGTTACACAACACAAGCATAGGCAAGTTACACAACAACGTATAGGCAAGTTACACAACACAAGCATAGGCAAGTTACACAACTCAAGTTACTTTCATTTTATGCCAAAGTCGGGTTTTAACCCTAAAGTACTACGTCGTTAAATTCCTTTTAAAGAGATCCATTCCTTTTATAAAAGTCACCCGATGTCAGTAGTATAAAAATAGAGTAGCGAACATTGTTAAGTAAACAAAAATGCTTTCCTTTGTAAAAATCAAGTAACAACCTTATTTTCCAAGCGTTCAAGTTTGCCTAATTTCAAATGCTCAAGTTTCTCATTTTTAGAAAAGGTCTAAGTAGTTCATAGTTTTAATCCTTTAAAACATAATTCTCCTTTAATGATTTGAGAAACATATGCCTTATATGTGAGTAGGTTATTCTTGTTTATAATCGATCTTATTAAGCGGCCATGATCTAGGATATGTAATATCATTTTGTCTCATCTTAGCTTCATGCGGATGGAGGTTTCTCTGGTTTTTAATCGATACATCATTATTCAATACATTTTCCTTTATTACGCTGCGATGGTGCTGTCGATACACATTACGATTTCGAAATCGGTAAAACATTATCCTTTAAATAAAACCAAGTACTCATTACTCACGAATGAGGTTTCACACAAACATTCACATTAAACAAATAAGTTAAGTCTCTTATCTTATAAGATCAAGTCTCTTAACTTCTAACATGATAAACCATTTTCTTTACCTCTCTTAAGACATTATACCTAACTCCCATAAAGCTAGTATAACTCTTTTTAAAACCTTTAAAACCAAGTGTTACTCTCCTTCAAAGCGATTTATAAATCTTTTGAAATACATCAAGTTCTTTATTATAACTAGCGATTATAATTCACATCGATTACCTTTTAAGACCACAAAGTATTTTCTTACCTACATAAAGTCATTATAACCAACTTCCCATAAAGCCGTTATAACACTTTATGTTTTAAAACAATCAAACACAGTTAACACGTATGCGTCTACCGTACTACATAGTTCACACATATCATGCTACAAGAGATAGGAAGAGGTTCACATACCTCGCGGCGAGTCCGACTAATAGCAAAGCGCTCCAAGTACTTCAAACCGTCGGCTACTCCTTAAGCCACGTAGATCGCACCACACGTAGTACTTCAACCTATAAGGCCACAAGGCGCTTATTAACATCGTTCCATATTCTGAGAAAATTCGGCACCTCCCCACAGCGTTAATCTCCTCTGCGAGGCGGCTACCAAGCCAACCGGGGTTGCACGTCTAACCGGGCGTGTACAATTTTACTCACGAATACTACACAAGTCTCATGTCTGATCTATGTAATTCTGATTCGATTCTCTTATTTAAATTGGGCTTAAGTCGCAAGACATTCAGTAAGTATTATTCAGCTTAAGTCAAAAGACATTGCCGCACTATGTTCAATTCTATAAATAGTATACTTTAACTATATACTCCTACAACATGTAATTTCCAATTACAACGAAGGTCAAGAATGTTTACCTCGATAAGCCCAAAATTATCCGAGTTTATATGTCGATCTGAGCAAGGTTTAGCTCTACTCGAGTGCTCGATCCGCTCCAAACAACCCTTAGAAGTTCTAACCAACTTACTTATAACTTCAACTACGGGTGAAGATTTACTTAGGGTTTCGTTTTAGCGTTGAGGAAAGTATAATGGTATTTTTAGGCTAGTATAAGTGTAACCTTGGGAATACTACAAGGTATTTGGGCCAAGGTATTTGGACATTATAACAATACTAGGAGAGTATTTCTATACCACTACAAGGGGTATTTATACGAGACAACTAGGCTAGGGGGGGGGGTACCCCACGGCTAACCACTACAACGGGGGAGGGGGAAACTCTCGGCCAAAGGCCACTAGGAGGGGGAGGGGGAGAGGCTTTGGACGAGAACTACAAGAGGGAGGGAGTATTTTGAGACTTAGGTAGATTGCTCAATTTTTGGATGAAGAAAGTTCATCAACTAAGGGGGTATTTATAGGTCAAGTGAAGGCCAACCAATGGCCAAGATGGTGCCAAGTGCAAGGCAAGTGTAAGGCCAAGATTAAGCCATGTGCAACCTTATCCATCTACACAAAAATATCCTACCTAACCCTTGACCAAAATTGGGCAACAAAAACGTGCCAAGAATGGCCAATTGCCGTCAACCTCTTCCAATGTGAGGTGACATGTCACCCTCCCGTTGGTCCAAAATGTTACGTCTCTCGGAAAAATCCGCAAAAATTATAAATGACATAGCCGGAATTTTCCCTACGAAAGCTGTGGAAACGTTTCGTCGAAAAACGACTCTAACCGGGTGTTGTGTACAAATTTCGAATCCATGCCTACTTTAAGGCTCAAATTGTATACGTACGCCCTCACGTACATACTCTGGAAATACGGGGTATAACACTAGAAGTTGATAGTCATGTTGTGACCATTATAGGTTGACACTTCTACGTACGGCGTATTCGGCTTAGCTTGTGGATTTAGCCGAAAAGGTATGTGAACTATCTCCTCTTCTAGCATGATTCCTTAAGATAAAGAAAGTATGTCCTACTCCTTAAATGATCCATTCCTTGGTTGTATTTGGATTGCCTAAAGTAGAAATTGTTCTATGTACTTCCTTGATTGTACTTTGATGTTTAACTTATAAGTTGTATAATCCATTGCCTTAGTGAAGTTTGGATTCTTAAAAGTGAAAGTATTTTTATTTAAAGTACATGGAGTCTTGAAAAAGAAGTGGTTTCTAAACCTTTTGGCTAGTGCCTTAGTTCCAAAACCTAAAGGTCATTATAATGACTTTAGGGGAGTCAAAGGAGTGATTTACTTAATTGTTTTAAAAGAGGAGAAATTACATGATTTAAGAGAAGTAACTTGTCTTAAAGGTGTGAGTTACTTGAAGTTTAAAAGTAGAAGAAACTTGTTTTCTAAATATTAAGAGACTTGAAGTATTTTGAAAGTTAGGAAACTTGATTTGTAAGTATGTGATACTTGGTTTTAAGTATAAGTCTCTTGGTTATAAAAAGGAATGAATATGTCTAAAACTATAAAGGGTTATAACGGCTTTATGGGAAGTTGGTTATAACGGCTTTATGGAAGGTTTAGAAAGTTGTCTATTTTGATTATTAGGCATAAGTTGCCTAGATTGTGAAAATTTGAAGTTACTTGATTCCAAGCTTTGAAATGAGTTTTCTAAAAGTGTAGTAACTTACTTTGAAAAATAGACACACCTTGATACTACGGGTGTTAGTATCTTGGGGTTTTACATATAAGGAGTCTTTTGAAAAGAATGTACGTACGTAGTACTTTGGCTTGATTAATTGAGAATTATTCTAAGTGTGCCTTGATAAGTACTTTGGCTTGATTAATTGAGAATTATTCTAAGTGTGCCTTGATAAGTACTTTGGCTTGATTAATTGAGAATTATTCTAAGTGTGCCTTGATAAGTACTTTGGCTTGATTAATTGAGAATTAGTCTAAGTGTGCCTTGATAAGTACTTTGGCTTGTTTAATTGAGAATTATTCCATGTGTGCCTTGATAAGTACTTTGGCTTGTTTAATTGGGAATTACTCCATGTGTGCCTTGATAAGTACTTTGGCTTGTTTAATTGAGAATTGCCTATGTGTGCTGGTACTAGCCGGTTGTGTGCTAGTGGTATATCATTCGTTTCGGGGTCATTCCCCGGGTTTGTGGCATTTTCATATTAGTGGATTTGCTACCCACGTCGCGAGAATACCTCACGCGAGTCCGCGAGGCTTATGCGGGTGAAATAGTCCCACGCGCGGGTCCACTATCGTGGAATACCTCGTGCGAGTCCGTAAGGGCTTATGCGGGTGAAATAGTCCCATGCGAGGAATACCTCACGCGACCACGCGACCTATGCTGGTGAAATAGTCGAGTAGGATTGCTTAATGATCTTTGCGCGGGTGGTCCCGCTTTATCGTGAGCTTCCTAGTTTATATTGTAAGTATACTACTATTTACTCATGATTGCAAGGTTCAGGTGCTTCTCGATGTTGTATTATATCATGGATCGCCAGTGAGGAAGGATTCCACGCATGATTGATATTATGGGCGAGACCCGTGGTTATATTTGAGTAATGACTTTGAGGCACGCGTCCGACTTGACGTATTTGCTTATGTATTGTATCGTAGGTTGGCTATCATACATGTCTCCTGTTTGATTAAATGTTATAATTTCATTCTGATTTTACGGTTTCACATACTTGGTACATTCTTCAGATCGACCTCCCCGGCTGCGTTCACGCCGCAGTTTAGGTGCGTGATTTGGTGATCGGCAGTGTAGGACCGCCGAGTTTTTGGATAGCTCCTCTGCTCGTGAGTTTATCATTTTTGGTATAGTTCCTTGATCTGCTTTTGCGATTATGGGTACGGGGCCTTGTCCGTCATAGTTGATTTAACTCTTAAGTGCGTATTCATATGTGGGATTGGACTCATGTACAGTGTAGTGTCTTTTATTATGTATATTATATGGCAGCCTTGTCGGCTTTGCCTTGCACGTACGTTAGTTTTAAAAAAATTGAGGTGTTATTTGATTTCCGCAGTTTGCTTAGTTGTTAAGGTAGAAGGGTGCCCAGGTAGGGCACCAGTCACGGGCCCGGGGTTTGGGGCGTGACACACGCCTTAACAGGATGTGTAAAATTCCGCCCCACAAATAATACGAAACTAGTTCCATATTTAAAGCCATTCTTGGCTAAACATATACAACAACACAAAGTCCTTTTCCAATTCTTTTTCAATCCAACTTCTTAGGCCTAACATGTTATATAGTCATAAACAACTTAACAATTATAATTCCTTCTTTATATAACATGTGACGATTAAACTAATAATCCAATTGAATTGAAATCTCAAGGTTAAACATACTAGTTTTCGGATTAGGGTTCCAATATCCATAACACTTATCAACTTCATAATATATATCTCATACTTGCTAATATCCATAGCTACAACAATAAGTAATCTTAATTACTAAAACGACAAGAATTTTACCTTTACAAGCCCTTATAATTTCCAAGATTCAATGTCGCTTCTTAGAAATTCTTAGCTCCTTTCCTTTACGCTCCAATCCGCTATTTTAAGTCTTTAGAAGCTCACAACCAACTTCTCTTCCATTTCCAAACAAAACCTATGAAAATGCCTTAGGTTTTCGCCTTGCGACTAACGTGAAAACGCCGTTTTTCCGAAATCTTTCTATTGAGATATACTTACAATACCCTTAGGGACCTTGGGTTAAAGTCTTGTGAATAATGGAACAAAAACTAAAAATTTTGTGTGGGCAATCTCACTAAAGCCGAGAGCACTATAATGTGCAAGACAAGTCTCTCAAATTTTTCTAAGTGTTGTGAGCTAAGTCTTGCTACTTAGGATGATATATAACACATTGAAGGGTCTAGATTACAACACAGAGTAATTTTGGATGAAAGGGATCAAGCCAAGTGGCTCTTGACTTAGTCAACAATCTCAAGCTCAAGCCTAGCAAGACTTTCTCATCTTTACAATGGTCAAATGACCCTTTTGCCCTTGCATTAATTTGATCAAGCCATGTGGGAGGGGTGCCACGTGTCTCCCTCCCATTCGTCCATAAAATTCTGTAACACTCGTGGGACCCACAAAACGTAAAATTCCTCGGGTGGGCCCCACATGACCAAATCCGTACAAATAAATTTCCATAATGATAATACATTCCATAATCCTCAATTAATGCATTTTGAGAATCCAATTCTCTTCAACGAACATTTTTCCTTTCCGACGTTCGGAAGATTTTCCGTCGGAAAAACAATTCTTCCTTTTGTACCCTTTTCAAGTCTTGTGTTCCTTACATACATTCTCTTAAACATGTCCTTGAACTACGGGGTGTAACAACCCCGTCATACCCCTGAATGTACAAAACATCTACAACACCAGGGAGAACCGTACCAAAAGTCGAGCCTCCGGAGAAATGGAGCTCCTGACACCTGAGTAAAGATCCTAAGAATGAGGATCCACCACCGCTTCCCTTACTGCGGCATGAACGCGGCCGAGGAAGTGGGTCGACACAATATGTACCAAGTATGTAAAATCGAAAATATCGTAATAATATAAAATCATAACATTTAAAACCAATTCACAAAGATGTACGAAACAACCCGATTTAACAGCGCATAGTGCCACATCATAAACAAGAGCAAAATAGATATAACGTAATCGGGTCTTTTCTAGGCCGCTAATGATCGAAGCAAGGCCAATCGCCCGTAGTATCATTATACGAGCCTAATCCCGGAACTCATGATCCGCATAAAGCCACCTAGGCCCGCATGAGGTATTCCTCGCATCGGGGGTATCTAACCCTCGACATCGTCCTGGACTCCCGCAGTCCGCATGGACACATGGACCGCATGAGGTATTCCTCGCATCGGCGTAACACAACCGAAGTGATCATCCTGGAACTCCCGCAGCTCCGCATAGGTCACATGGACCCGCATGAGGTATCCCTCGCATCGGGGGTGGCTAACCCTCGGCTCGTAACAATTCAGGGGGGTAAGTGATATAATATCAGCACAACAGGCTTATCGTTAAACAACATAAGCACAACAAGAACAACCCCCTTACACAAACGTCACAAGATACTAACACACTTAGCATCATAACATGTTTATTTATTAAACCAACTTACCACACCTTCAGAAATCATTACAAGGCTTTTATAAACAAATAAGTAAATTGTTCCTTTTAACTTTCTTAAGTCGTTATACCTAACTTCCTATAAAGCTAGTATAACACTTAAGTTTTATTTAAAAACCAAGTATTACTTTTCTTCCAAAATGATTCATAATCGCACGACCAAACCAAGACGCGATCGTGCCTTACCCGCACCCAAGTAGTCAAACAACATCGTAGAAAATCGGAAATTAAAACTCATACATGATAACCAATGAAAAGAGGAAACAAAGCAACCAATCTACACCTTTTCGAAAATAACTAACACCCAACAAGTTATAATCCCCGCCACATCAAGATTACGGACCTAAGAATTTTTATAACATCTCACGACGACAGTGGCCCGCCATACCGAATGTACAAAAAGTTCTACAACTTGAGAACCGTACCAAATGACAAAGTCTCCGAAGAATGGAGCTTCGAGAACCGAACGATCCAAAGTGGCGGATCAACAAGCGATGTATCTCAACTGCGGCGTGAACGCAGCCGGGCGGGGTCGATAACAACCAGAGTATGCGAAATAAAAATGCGTAAATGAAATCATAATAGTACATAAGGAAAGCAGAGACATGTATGATAACCAAACTACTGACACCACGTATATACGATTCACCAAATCAAACCACATCAAGTCGTGACTCACGCGAAAGATCATTACTCAAAGTGGACGCATACTCGTGGGCTACCCAACGTGTCGGTATGTCCAACCCAATAACAAGATAGTACTCGCGGTGGACGATACTGCGGCTACCCAACGTGTCGATGTCCCAACCAATAACAAGATAATACTCACTGTGGACGATACCGTGGGCTACCCAACGGTCAAGATGTCCAAACAAATACCCGATAATACTCACCGTGGACGCATACTCGGCTACCCAACGTGTCGATGTCCAACCCAATAACAAGATAGTACTCACGGCGACGATACTGTTGGGCTACCCAACGTGTCGGTATGTCCAAACCAGTTTACAAGATAACATTCCTAATGGAAGCATACCCGGGCTACCCAACGCGGTCGATATGTCCCAAAGGATCAATATAGTGGAAGCATACCCGCTGGCTACCCAACGTGTCGATATGTCCATCATACCACCCGATATCCGGCCTCCGTCGAGAGACTCGTAGCACAAAGTCAAACACTTGCACAACAACAAAACTATCACCACAAGCACAGCAAAGTTACACACAACTCAAAGTACCTTCGTTTAAGTCAACAAACCGGGTTCCAACCCCAAAATACTACATTCTTTCCTACCTTCAAAGACCTCTCTTTACGTAGAAACCATACGATACTATCACACATAGTATCACACACATTCATGTTTAAAACACGTACTTCAAACACAATTAACATAACGTCAAGTATACTTTTTAAAAGTCCAATTAATTAACTCCTTTAAGGTCAAGTATTCCTACCTTTTAAAACCAAGTCATTTACTTTTCCCTTAAGAAAAGTTCGATATTTGAAAACAAGTGATTTATTCTTTCAAACTCAAGTCACTTCTCTTTTCCAAAATCCAGTACATTATCCTTTGCAATCCATTAAGTTCATTCTTTGGAATTTTAAGAAAAGTCAGAACTTGTTATCAATGATTCTCATTTAAGCAGCCATGATCTAGGAAATGTAATATCATTTTGTCTTATCTTAGTTTCTATGCAGATGGAGGTTTCTACTGGTTTTAATATAATCAATTAGTCGAAACCATTTCCTTTATTAGCGCATGATGGTGTGTTCGATACTTGTTCCCACTTTCGAAATCCATTTCACATTCTTATGCCGTTATACCTAACTTCCCATAAAGCTAGTATAACTCTTAAGTTTTCAAAAACCAAGTATTACTCATTACTCACGAATGAGGTTTTACAACTTTTGAATACATTACAAAACTTTCACAATTCTAAGTTAAGTCTCTTATCTTACAAGATCAAGTCTCTTAACTTCTACCAATCAACAACCGTTCTTTTACTCACATAAAGTTGTTATAATCGACTTCCATAAAGCCGTTATAACCCTTTATGTATTACACCAACCAATTACCACATAAACATTTATGAGACCTAGAGGGCTCATTACTTAATCACCGAGTGCCCATTACTAACGGATAAGACTTACTACTCTTACACATAATGAAGCCCTTTACACTTCATAACAAGTCAAGACACAATTTGGAAAATCAATTTCCTTTAACCCACGTGCGTCAACCGCACTATATATTTCACAAATAGTCATCTCAAGAGGATAGGAAGAATCACATACCGCGACGATTGCCGACAAAAAGCAAAACGCCCGCGCATTGAACCTTCAGTAGGATACGCTACTCGTGGCGCCTCAATCCTATAAGGTCATAAGACATCTATTAACTTCTAGTTCGAGCGTAGAATAAGCTAAAAGCAAAGCCCCTGGGTTCTACGGAACTTACTACCTTTATCCAAGGTCGAAAACAGTAACCCATTCTAAACCCTTTTCAATTCTCTTTCAATTCAAGTTTTAGGTTAACATGATGTCTAACCCTAAACATCTTCAACTACCACAATTTCCCTTCTATACAACATGCAACGACTAACTTTGTCACCAAAAGGTAGTTACAATCTTAAGGCTAACATGCCCACTTCGGTTTTCCACTGGACAACAAGATCCAAATCCATGCAACTCAACTACAATGACCGGGCTCACAATTCTATACAAACTTAACTATAACAGCCTCGGGCTCACAATTTATACAAACTTAAATATAACAGCCTCAGGCTCACAGATCTATACTACTATCACAAGTACTAACTCAAATCCAAGAGAAGGGAAACTCTTACCTTTTGGAAAGCCCACAAAAGCCCTTTCCTACCACTTCTTCCGTCAACTCATCCACCAGCGCTTCCCACAAGTTTACCCACACTTTCCTTCTTGCCGCTCAACAATCTCTCCTAAGGCAAGGTTTTCTTCAAAAACTAGAGAAGGGGGAGAGGGTTTTCTCTTGGGAGGGTTTGATAAGAAATGGCCAAGTCTTCCAAGACTTGGCCTAAATATGCCTCTTTTTGGTCAAAGGATGGGAGGGACACTTGTCACCCTCCCATAGGCTCTTTTATAAAATATCCACGATTTTTAGCCTTTTCATGAAAATCCCGCTTGGCGCCGCCCGCCCGCCAGCCTGGCTATACTTCAGAAATTAATTTAACACGAACCGGCGCGGCCACGCGCTTTCGGCGCGGCGCCAACACCCGCGGACTCAAGATAATCGGCGCCGCGCCTCGCTTCCGGCCGCGGCGCTGAACCCCTGAACTGAAGTCACTGCTTTACTTGACTGCGCGCCAAACTTGAAACTTCCATAACTTTTGACTCCGATGTCCAATCGACGAACGGTTGGTTGCGTTGGGACCTAGATTCAACGGACTACACACTAGGCCTTTTAAACACCTTACAATCCTTAACAACTGGGGTCCAATACTCAAAGGTAAACTCAAAATCCTTCCAACACATGTTTGCCAACTTATCTATCTTCTAGAATTTACGGGGTGTAACATTCTTCCCCCCTTAGAAACATTCGTCCCGAATGTTCCTTCCAAGTCTTCAGAACACATGCGCCGGTATAGTCTTCACTACTATACCTACCAAAACTCATTTATGCCTCTCATGGCCATAATATAGAAATCACGCATCTCCAAATTCCACCGGAAATCACCTCTACGTGCAAACATCACTATTTTCTCCTCCCTTGGTCTAAAGGATACTCTCCTTACTCGGCGTACCTTCCTTGTACACTCACACCCCTCTCTAGTACACGTTCCACAATTCAGTCACTGCTTCTGTTTCTACCACCTTGGAGTCACTACCTCCAACTCGTCCATCTTACTAATCCACGTCATGGAAGCTACCACTTCCATCGCAAACTACCCATGGAATCATCACACAAAACTCCATGTATACCATACACTCCGACAAGGATTAACAGTAAAGGCTTCTACCCAAGACGGCCTTACATCTAAGGTCTCAATTGTTATAAATTCTAAGGTTCAATTTTTTTTCTCATCCCCAAACTTACCCTCTTTATTAACCATGCTTCCAAAACACATTATATACACAAAGCTACCCGAACATAGCACTCAACACATCACCACAACATCAAAGCATACAATACTCTGTAGGTTAAGAACATACCAGTAACTATTGCTTCACCTCCCTTCTTGTCGCTCTACTCATGTTCTTTCCCGACGACGCACAAAGGAGGAGGTGAATCGTCCATCGATCCAGAAGGTGAATCTCAACCTCGCGCTATCTCGGTGGGACAATTCCTTGCAAAATGGCGGCTGGCCGCATGTAAAACAGATTCCTATTAGCACGACACTCCCATCGTGGAGCCTACCACAATGGTCAACGAGGTAAGGGTGGTCCCATCCGACTAACATCCTCGATCCCCAAAACCGAAACCTTGGAGCCACGACTGCTCTCGAATTTCTCGAGCGCCCCGGCGAGGGGGAGCACTCCGTCTTGGCGGGCGCATAACTAACCTGCTTCACGAAATTGCCGCCCGAAGGTCACCAAAGGACCCTGCTGCCTTGGCTCTACTCTGCTGATCTTGGTCATTCCGTCGACTCCTACGTGCCTCACATCCAAGTGCATGAGCCTGCATGCGGGCAATGTCCATGCCCGGCTGAAGAGCTACACCCGAGCAACTCTCTGCCAAATAATCATCAAGCCCTGTGACATAGCGGTGCACTCTGTCCTCCATGTCGGCTACTAACGCGGGGACGTACCGAGCTAGTGAGTTAAACTCCACGTTGTACTCCTGAACCGTACGCCCGTTCTGCCTCAACATCAAAAATCTGTCGGCACGAGTCCTCCTCATCTGTGGAGGCAAGAAATGTGCAAGAAATGCCTCCGAGAACTCGTCCCATCTCGCTGGAAGTGCATGCCCTCCCCGGGACAGCTCGCGAATCAAACGATCATTGCGGTATCACGCGGCCGATGCGAACCTAGGACCACCGACTCGGTCTCCGATGCCTTGATCACTCTCATGATCCATTGAATCGTCGGATGAACTCCTGCGGATCATCCTCGTGCCTCGACCGTAGAACTACGGCGGGCCACACTTCGAAAGTCCGCTGACCTCAAACTATCCGATCTCGGGTGAACCATGGTGCTCTTGGGCTGCTGCGTCGGCCTATCCTCGTGTCTGGCCTGACCACGGCAATAATCGGGCAACTCCTTGTAACCCATCTCTCTGCTCCGGGCCGTGGGGTGGAGGCTCGAATCTTGTGGTCTCTGTAGAGGCGCCATTGCTCTACTCGCGGCTCCTCTGCGCCTTGCCCTACGGGCCTGGTTGCCTTTCGCGGAGGCATAAGCGGTAAAAGCGAAACACGTCGGAGGGTCCAACTTACAACCACGGCTCTAAGGCACGATCTCGGAATGGGAAGAATGAAACCAATCCTAAATGTCCATGACCTCACGATTATAGATGTGGTGCACAACATCGATAATCAAGACTCTACTTAGACACGATGCGTAGACACTTTCCGAGGACTAAGCGCTCGATACCATACATCGCGACCGAAGACGCGGCTCCGGTGCCTTACGGGCACCCAGTAGTCAAACAACATCGGAGAAAATCGCGGAAATTAAAACTCATACATGATAACCAATGAAAAGAGGAAGCAGGCTAACCAATCGGTTACCTTTTACGAAAATAACTAACACGAGCATTTACAATCCCTTGCATCGATACTACGGACCTCTAGAATTTTTATAACATCTCACGGACGGGGCCGCCATACCACAGAATGTACAAAAAGTTCTACAACTTGAGAACCGTACCAAATGACAAAGTCTCAGAAGGAATGGAGCTTTACGAGGCGAACAGCGATCCAAAGTGCGGATCAACAAGCGATGTATCTCAACTGCGGCATGAGCGGCCCAGAAGTCGATCACAACAGTGCAGAGTATGCGAAACAGAAAAATCACGTAAATGAAATCATAATAGTACATAAGGAAAGCAGGAGACATGTATGATAACCAAACTACGATACACCACGTATATCTGATTCGATCAAATCAAACCACATCAAGTCGAGGACTCGCGCCGAAAGATCATTACTCAAAGTGGGCGCATACTGCGTGGGCTACCCAGCGTGTCGGTATGTCGACCCAATAACAAGATAGTACTCGCGGTGGACGATACTCGTGGGCTACCCAACGTGTCGGTATGTCTGACGATAACAAGATAATACTCATTTGTGGGCGCATACTCGTGGGCTACCCAACGGTCGGTATGTCCAAACAAATACCGGATAATACTCCGCTGTGGGCGCATACCGTGGGCTACCCAACGTGTCGGTATGTCGACCCGACCCAATAACAAGATAGTACTCGCGTGGGCGATACTCGTGGGCTACCCAACGTGTCGGTATGTCCAAACCGGTTTACAAGATAACATTCCTAATGGAAGCATACGTGGGCTACCCAACGTGTCGATATGTCCCGAAGGATCAATATAGTGGAAGATACCCGTGGGCTACCCAACGTGTCGATATGTCCATCATACCACGATATCCGGCCCTCGTCGAGAGACTCGGTAGCACAAAGTCAAACACTTGCACAAC
Source organism: Przewalskia tangutica (assembly GCA_029844215.1). NCBI lineage: Eukaryota > Viridiplantae > Streptophyta > Magnoliopsida > Solanales > Solanaceae > Przewalskia > Przewalskia tangutica. Next base: position 24,073,349 of record CM056737.1, read on the forward strand.
AACAAAACTATCACCACAAGGCGGGTTACACCTGACTCAAAGTACCTTCGTTTAAGTCAACAAACGGGTTCCACCCCAAAATACTACATTCTTTCCTACCTTCAAAGACCTCTCTTACGTAGAAACCATATGATACTATCACACATAGTATCACACATTCATGTTTAAAACACGTCTTCAAACACAATTAACATAACGTCAAGTATACTTTTAAAAGTCCAATTAATTAACTCCTTTAAGGTCAAGTATTCCTACCTTTTAAAACCAAGTCATTTACTTTTCCCTTAAGAAAAGTTCGATATTTGAAAACAAGTGATTTATTCTTTCAAACTCAAGTCACTTCTCTTTTCCAAAATCCAGTACATTATCCTTTGCAATCCATTAAGTTCATTCTTTGGAATTTTAAGAAAAGTCAGAACTTGTTATCAATGATTCTCATTTAAGCAGCCATGATCTAGGAAATGTAATATCATTTTGTCTTATCTTAGTTTCTATGCGGATGGAGGTTTCTCTGGTTTTAATATAATCAATTAGTCGAAACCATTTCCTTTATTAGCTGCGATGGTGTGTTCGATACTTGTTCCCACTTTCAAATCCATTTCACATTCTTATGCCGTTATACCTAACTTCCCATAAAGCTAGTATAACTCTTAAGTTTTCAAAACCAAGTATTACTCATTACTCGAATGAGGTTTTACAACTTTTGAATACATTACAAAACTTTCACAATTCTAAGTTAAGTCTCTTATCTTACAAGATCAAGTCTCTTAACTTCTACCAATCAACAACCGTTCTTTTACTCACATAAAGTTGTTATAACTGACTTCCCATAAAGCCGTTATAACCCCTTTATGTTTTAAACCAACCAATTACCACATAAACATTTATGAGACCAAGAGGGCTCATTCTTTAAGCACCGAGTGCCCATTACTAACGGATAAGACTTACTACTCTTACACATAATGAAGCCCTTTACACTTCATAACAAGTCAAGACACAATTTGGAAAATCAATTTCCTTTAACCCACGTGCGTCAACCGCACTATATATTTCACAAATAGTCATGCTGAAGAGGATAGGAAGAATCACATACCTCGCGACGATTGCCGACAAAAAGCAAAACGCCACATGTTGAACCCTTCAGTAGGATACGCTACTCGTGGCGCCTCAATCCTATAAGGGTCATAAGACATCTATTAACTTCTAGTTCGAGCGTAGAATAAGCTAAAAGCAAAGCCCCTGGGTTCTACGGAACTTACTACCTTTATCCAAGGTCGAAAACAGTAACCCATTCTAAACCCTTTTCAATTCTCTTTCAATTCAAGTTTTAGGTTAACATGATGTCTAACCCTAAACATCTTCAACTACCACAATTTCCCCTCTATACAACATGCAACGACTAACTTTGTCACCAAAAGGTAGTTACAATCTTAAGGCTAACATGCCCACTTCGGTTTTCCACAGGACAACAAGATCCAAATCCATGCAACTCAACTACACAATTCTATACAAACTTAACTATAACAGCCTCGGGCTCACAATCTATACAAACTTAAATATAACAGCCTCAGGCTCACAGATCTATACTACTATCACAAGTACTAACTCAAATCCAAGAGAAGGGAAACTCTTACCTTTTGGAAAGCCCACAAAAGCCCTTTCCTACCACTTCTTCCGTCAACTCATCCACCAGCGCTTCCCACAAGTTTACCCACACTTTCCTTCTTGCCGCCGCTCCAACAATCTCTCCTAAGGCAAGGTTTTTCTTCAAAAACTAGAGAAGGGGAGAGGGTTTTCTCTTGGGAGGGTTTGATAAGAAATGGCCAAGTCTTCCAAGACTTGGCCCTAAAGTATGCCTCTTTTCGCTGGTCAAAGGATGGGAGGGACACTTGTCACCCTCCCATAGGCTCTTTTATAAAATATCCCTGATTTTTAGCCTTTTCATGAAAATCCGCCTTGCGCCTTGGCAGCCAGCCATGGCGCTATACTCGAAATTAATTTAACACGCGAACCGGCGCCCACGCTCGTCGCGCGCGCTTCAACACCCGCGGACTCCCAGTACAATCGGCGCGCGGCTTCCTTCCCGGCGCTGAACCCCGAACTGAAATCATCGCTTTACTGATCGCGCCAAACTTGAAACTTCCATAACTTTTGACTCCGATGTCGATCGGCGAGCGGTTGGTTGCGTTGGGACCTAGATTCAACGGACTACACACTAGGCCTTTTAAACACCTTACAATCCTTAACAACTGGGGTCCAATACTCAAAGGTAAACTCAAAATCCTTCCAACACATGTTTGCCAACTTATCTATCTTCTAGAATTTACGGGGTGTAACAATAACTCTTTTTGAAATATTCAAGATTCTTATTATTTAGAACTCAAGTCCAAAGACATCAAAGTAAAGCCAAATTTAGTTTAACACACGTACGTCTACCGTACTATATATATTTCACAAATATCATGCTCAAAGGGATAGGAAGAATCATATACCTCCTCGGCTAAATCCACTTGCCAAGTCGGATATGTCGCGCGCAGAGTGTCAACCTATAATAGTCAAAACACGCCTATCAACTTCTAGTTTTACGTGGGATTCTTCTAAGTAAGATTTCTCTTAGTCTACGAAAAATTGGGCAGCACCTCCCCCGTTTCTACTCAATTCTCCACCTTTTTCAAGGCCCGATAATAGTAACCAACATGCCATAAATAAGGTGCAATAATTCCGAAATTTAAAGAAGGGGATCACACGTCCAAACGGAACGCGATTAACAATCTTCCCCTTAACAACAACAATAATTAAAGAAGGGGATCACTGTTATACCCCGTATTTCCAGAGTATGTACGTGAGGGCGTACGTACAAAAGTTTGAGCCTTAAGTAGGCATTAGGGACGAAATTTGTGCACAACTAGCGAAAAGAATCGTTTTCCGACGAAACGTTTTCCGAACTTTGCGAAGGGAAAATTACGGCTATGTCATTTATAATTTTTGCGGATTTTTGCGAGAGATGAAATATTTTGGACCAACGAGAGGGTGACACTTGTCACCCTCAAGTGGACGGCAAAGTGAGACATCTTGGCACGTTTTTTTGCCTTTCTTTTGGTCAAGGGTTAGGTAGGATATTTTGTGTGGTAGATGGATAAGGTACACTTGCCCAAATCCTCACCCTACACTTGCCCACCACTTGTCTTGATCTTGGCCATTGATTGACCTATAAATACCCCTCAAATGCAAGACTTATTCTTCATCCACAAATCATTTTCCAAGTCTAAAAACCCTCTCCCCCTTAGTGTAGTTTTCGTCCAAGGTTCCCCTCCCCCTTTGAGAAGCCTTGGCCGAAACCAACCCCCCCCCCCCTTCCTTGAGTTGTTTTCGTAAAATACACCCCACATGGCGAAAAGTATTCTCCAAGTATTGTTACTATTCCAAAATACCTTGGCCCAAATACCTTGTAGTATTCCAAGGTTACACCTATACTAAAGCCCAGAAATACTATTATACTTCCCTTCAGTCACAAAAACGAAACCCTAAGGAAAATCTTCATAGTCGGTTGAAGTGTTAAGTAGAAGTTGTGTAGAACTTCTAAGGGTTTCTTGGAGCGAATTGGAGCGTTCAGAATTGGAGCTAAACCTTGCTCAGGATCGACATATAAACTTGGATAATTTTGGGCTTATCGAGGTAAATACTCTTGACCTTCTATTGTAATTGGAAATTACATACTGTAGTAGTATAGAAATGAATATAAGATTCATAGAAGGATATTACAGAAGAGAATTGAACTGTAATAGAAGAATATTAAAGAAGACTGAACTGTACTTACATAGGACTGTATTTACAGTAGAATTGTGTAGTTTGACGGGTAGGGAGGTGCTGCCCAATTTTCCGTAGAATAAGGAATCTGTATCTAGAATTATTCTACAGAGTAGTCTAGACGTTGATAGACTTGTATGACCGTTATAGGTTGAAGTACTGCAAGTAGCTTATTCTACTCGAAGGGTGGAAAGGGCTAGCCGGATTACAGTACTTTGGAGCGTTTTGCTAATAGTCGATAATCGTCGCGAGGTATGTGATTCTTCCTATCCTCTTGAGCATGATATTTTAAAAGAATATATATATAGTACGGTAGACGTACGTGTGTTAACTGAACGTGGTTTTACTTCGATGTCTTTTGACTTGAGTTTTAAATAATAAGAGTCTTGAAGTATTTCAAAAGAATTAAGAATCGCTTTTGAAAGAAGAGTAATACTTTTTGAAAGAGTTATACTAGCTTTATGGAAAGTTAGGTATAACAACTTAAGAGAGATAAAAAGAATGGTTTATTGACTTTAGAAGTTAAGAGACTTGATCTTAAAAGATAAGCGACTTGACTTAATTGAATTGATATGAATTTTGTTAAAAAGTGTGAAACCTCATTCATGAGTAATGAGTACTTGGTTTTAAAGAATAATGTTTCTTGATTTGGAAATGAGAATAAGTATCGAGCGAACCAACGCAGCGTTAATAAAGGAAAATGTATTGACAAGTAAGTAATTATATTAAAACCAGTAGAAACCTCCATCTGCATAGAAGCTAAGATAAGACAAAATTGTATTACATTTCCTAGATCATGGCTGCTTTAATAAGGATTGTTATAAACAAGAATAACCTACTCACACATAAGGCATATGCTACTCAAATTGTTTTAAAAGAGAATTATGTTATTAAGTGATTAAGACTTTGAACTACGAAACCTTTCGAAAATGAGAAACTTGGGTATTTGAAATTAGGCAAACTTGAACTTTTGGAAAAGAATGTTGTTACTTGACTTTAAGAAGGAAAGTGTTTTGGTTTAAAATGAAGGGCATAATATTGCCTTAGTTGATTTAAAAAGGAAAACATGGTATTATCTTAATCTGTCTTAAAAGAGCGTTTAAATGTTATGGTCAATTCTATACCGCGTTCATGGGATGAACCGGGAATGTATTTCACACGACACCGCGTTCATGGGATGAACCGGGAGTGTATTCTATATGATTCCACCTCGAGTCCCATGAGATGGGCCGAGACATGTGCGATTTCTATCGAGTCCCATGAGATGGGCCGAGACATGTGCGATTTCTATCGAGTCCCATGAGATGGGCCGAGACATGTGCGATTTCTATCGAGTCCCATGAGATGGGCGAGACATGCGATTCTATCGAGTCCCACGAGATGGGCCGAGACATGTATTCCATACGATTCCCGATTCTATCGAGTCCCATGAGATGGGCGAGACATGTATTCCACACGATTCCACCTCGAGTCCCATGGGATGGGCGAGACATGTTATCGTATCACACGATTTATACCTAGGCTGCGGCGATGAGGAATGAGTTCCACGGGCGTGAGGATGACTTTGAGGCGTGAGTCCCGACTTGACATGACTGTTTTATGTTGTGAATCGTAGTTTTGTTATCATACATGTCTCTGTTTTATTTTAGCATTATGATTTCATTTCTGATATTTCTCGATTTCACATACTTGGTACTGTTATGCGACCTCCTTGAAGTGCGTTCATCCGCATGTAAGTACACGGTTGTTGATCCTCGCTCATAGGATCACAGATTGCGTATTAGGAAGCTCCGTTTCTCCGGAGGCTTATCTTTTGGTATGTTCCATGAGTTGTAGGTTCTTGTACATTCAGGGGTATGGCGGGGCCTTGTCCCGTCATAGTTGTTGTTACATTCTTAAGTGCAGAAATCTTGTTGTGGCGAGGTTGTAAAGGATGTAAATGTTCAAAAGTTTATGTATATATATGCAAGAAGGCAACCGTTTTGGTTGGCCTGTTTTATTATCTTATCTCTTGTTTCATATCTGTATGTTTTATATTCCGCTGATTTCTCTGATGTATGACTACTTGGGTGCCCGGGTAAGGCACCAGTCACGGGCCCCGGAACGGGTCGTGACAAAAGTGGTATCAGAGCAGTTAATCCTCGGAAAGTGTCTACAGACCGTGTCTAGTAGAGTCTTGATTATCGGTGTGTTGTGCACCACATCTATAATCAGGAGGCTGCAAGACATTTAGGATTGGTTTCCATTCTTCTCATTCTGAGATCGTGCCTTAGAGCTGTGTTATAAGTTGGACCCCTCTGACGTATTTCGTTTTTACCAGTTATGCCTCCGCGCAAGGCAACCCGGGCCCAGATGGGCAAGGCAGCCGAGGGAGCTGCTAGTAGGATACAGAGGAGAATGCGGGCGCAGCCCACTCATTACGAGATAGTGCTTGACGGCAAGTTTTGCGGCCGCCAACCTCAGCGGATTTAGGGCGCCGCGGTGGGCTGCGAGACCACGGTACACGAGCCTCGGTCCCGGCACAAAGGCGAGAGAGTTGGGGTACAAAGAGATGGCCCGATTATTGGCGTAATCATGGCGAACATGAGGATAAATTTGGGCCAGCAGTTCGATGTAGGACCCATGGTTCACCCGAGATCAGCTAATTTGAGGCTACGGGACTTTCTGAGTTGTAGCCCGCCAGAGTTCTGGTCGAGGCTTGAGGATGATCCGCAGGAGTTCATTCGGCGATTCTGACGGATCGCGAGTGATCAAGGCTTGAGACCGAGTCGGTGGTCTTAGGTTCGCATCGGCTACGTGATACTGCAGTCGACTGGTTTGATTCGTGGGAGCTGTCCCGGGGAGAGTATGCACTTCCAGCCGTATGGAACGAGTTCTCAGGGGCATTTCTTGCACATTTCTTTCCTCGCAGATGAGAAGGGTTGGCCGGCGATTTTTGGCGCCGAGGCGCATCGCGTACGGTTACGGAATACAATGTGGAGTTTGACTCATTAGCTCGACGCGTCCCGCATTGGTAGCCGACATGGAGGACAGAGTGCACCGCTACGTCACCGGACTCGATGACTACTTGGCAGAGGCTTGTTCGGGTGTAGCTCTTCAGCCGGGCATGGACATTGCCCGCATGCAGGCTTATGCACTTGGATGTGATGAGCGGAGAGGTCGACGGAATGACCGAGATCAGCAGAAGAGGCCGTGACAGCAGGTCCTTTGGTAACTTTCGAGGCGGACGCCTCGCAGAGAGTTAGTTATGTACCTCCGCCCGATGCAGTGGTCCTCCACGATCTTGGGGCGTTCAGGGTATTCGGGGCCGGTCGAGCTCCGGCTTAGTTCACGGTATACATGGGTTCCGGCCGATCGGGTTCATGCTTTCCTCGGTGTACGCGACGGCAAACGTCATCCGGAGAGTGTCGTCTTCTGCGGTGCTTGTTTCACTGCGGCCGTCGAGCCATGTGACGAGGGTCTAAAAGGAGGATACTGGTAGAATGATGCAGCCTACGGTCGATGGCGGAGATCATCGCCTTATAGCTATGCGCTTGGCGGTGAGTTATGATTAGAGCGGCGAAGGAAAATGAAGCAGATGATCTGGTATATTCTTACCCTCTAGAGACTAGTATGCGTTGATGATATGATGAAATGCTAAGTATTATGTTCAGATATCATTATGTTAATATTGTGTTTAGAGAACATGGTTAGTTAGAAGGGTAAGTTTGGGGACAGGGAAAGTGTGAGCCTTAGAGTTTTATACGTAGAGACCTTAGGTGTGAGGCCATCTTGAGTAAAAGATTTATGGTTGTGTTGACCTTTATCAGAGTGCGTAGTACGTGGGATATATTTTTGTGATAAGTCCCTGGGTGATATGAAATGAAAGAGGGTAATTGAGCTAAGAAGACCACTAGGTTTTCGTGACTTGATTTGTGAGATTGTTCCGGATCGGGGGAACAAGTGTTTAGCGGGATAACGGGTCGGGTTGAGGACCAATCGCGAGTCAACCCGTGACCTGAGATGTGGTGGGGTCAGTTCGAGGTGGTCCCGCCAGGTGGCAGGGTCACGATGGTGCTAGGCCCAGGTTTAGGTAACCATCGTATGAGTTCGTGGATATGTTCGACCAGAATCGGATCGTGAAGGTCGGGGATGGCCTTAAAGGAGATTGAGGCTAGTAAGATGACCAAGTTTGGAGGTAGTGACTCCGGAGATTTTGGAAACTGAAGTGATGACTGAAGTATGGTACGTATACTAGAAAGAGTTCAAGTGTTCGAGAAGAGTACGACGAGTGAGGAAAGAATGTGAACGTGGGTTAGCAGGATAAATGAGATCATTTCGTTGTGAAGTGAAGATGCGAAGGGAGTATCCTTTAGACCAGGGTGAAAGCTTTTGTGATGTAGGAATAATTTCTCGTGGACTTGGGTTAAGTATTTTCGCGTGTGTTATTTTGTGGCCAGGCGTGGCATTGGCAACTTGTTTAAGTTAAGAAGAACTTTATCGTTATCCGTCTTGAGAAGGAACATTCGGGGCGAATGTTTCTAAGGAGGGGAGAATGTTATACCCCGTATTTCCAGAGTGTGTACGTGAGGGCGTACGTACAAAAGTTTGAGCCTTAAGTAGGCATTAGGGACGAAATTTGTGCACAACTAGCGAAAAGAATCGTTTTCCGAACTTTGCGAAGGGAAAATTACGGCTGTGTCATTTATAATTTTTGCGGATTTTTCCGAGAGATGAAATATTTTGGACCAACGAGAGGGTGACACTTGTCACCCTCAAGTGGACGGCAAAGTGAGACATCTTGGCACGTTTTTTTTGTTATACCCCGTATTTCCAGAGTATGTACGTGAGGCGTACGTACAAAAGTTTAAGCCTTAAGTAGGCAAAGTGGCGAAATTTGTGCACAACTAGCGAAAAGAATCGTTTTCCGACGAAACATTTTCCGGACTTTGCGAAGGGAAAATTACGGCTATGTCATTTATTATTTTTGCGGATTTTTCCGAGAGATGAAATATTTTGGACCAACGGGAGGGTGACACTTGTCACCCTCAAGTGGACGAAACTTGGGCGTTTTTCTTGCCTTTTCTTTGGTCAAGGATTAGGTAGGATATTTGTGTGGTAGATTGATAAGGTGGGACCCACACACACATGTCCAAATCCTCACCCTCCACTTGCCCCCCCACTTGGCTTAATCTTGGCCATTGATTGGCCTATAAATACCCCTCCAATGCTAGACTAAATCTTCATCCACAAATCATTTTCCAAGTCTAAAAACTCTCTCCCCCTTAAGTGTAGAATTCGTCCAAGGCTCCCTCCCCTTTGAGAGGCTTTGGCCAAACACCCCCTCCCCCTTGCCTAGTTGTTTTCGTAAATACCCCCTTGGTAGAAAATTATACTCCCAGTATTGTTACTATTCCAATATACCTTGGCCCAAATACCATGTAGTATTCCAAGGTTACACCAATACTAAAAGCCCAGAAATACAAATATAATTCCTTTATCCACTAAACGAAACCCAAGGAAAATCTTCATACGGGTTGAAGTATTAAGAAGAAGTTGCGTAGAACTTCTAAGGGTTGTTTGGAGTGGGTTGGAGCGTTCAGAATAGGAGCTAAACGTTGCTCAGGATCGACATATAAACTTGGATAATTTTGGGCTTATCGAGGTAAAAACTTTTGTCCTTCTATTGTAATTGGAAATTACATACTGTAGTTGTATAGAACTGAGTATAAGATATATAGAAGGATGGTATAAAAGAAGAGAATTGAATTGATATCACATCAGAAGAATATTAAAGAAGAAGACTGAAATGTACTTACATGAATTTGTATTCAGATGACTTGTGTAGTTTGGCGGGTAGGGAAGTCTTGCCCAATTTTCCGTAGAATAAGGAATCAGTATCTAGAATTATTCTGCGAGTAGTCTAGACGTTGATAGACTTGTATGACCGTTATAGGTTGAAATCGCAGTAGCGTATTCTACTCGAAGGGTGGAAAGGGCTAGCCGGACATGCTTTGGAGCTATTTGCTTATAGTCGATAATCGTCGCGAGGTATGTGATTCTTCCTATACTCTTGAGCATGATATTTTAAAAGTATATATATATATATATAGTACGGCAGACGTACGTGTGTTAACTGAACGTGGTTTTACGGCAATGTCTTTTGACTTAAGCCTGAATAATAAGAATCTTGAAGTATTTCAAAAGAATTAAGAACCGTTTTTGAAAGAAGAGTAATACTTGGTTTTGAAAGCATAAGTTATACTAGCTTTATGGGAAATTAGGTATAACGACTTAAGAGAGATAAAAGGAACGGTTGACTTAATTAAATTGATTTTAAAGTCTGTTAAAGTGTGAAACCTCATTCGTGAGTAATGAGTACTTGGTTTTTAAAAGAATAATGTTTTACTGATTTCGGAAATGAGAATAAGTTATTATATTAAAACCAGTATAAACCTCCATCTGCATAGAAGCTAAGATAAAACAAAATTGTATTACATTTCCTAGATCATGGCTGCTTTAATGAGAATCAGTATAAACAAGCATTAATTTTCTTAAATTTTCAAAGTAAGGAACTTGATTTCTAAAAGAAAAGAGACCTGAGGAATTGAAGAATTTTCTTAAAAAAAAAAGACATTGTTTTGTCTTAAATTGGTTTAAAACATAAAGTGTTATAACAGCTTTATGGGAAGTTAGTTATAACGACTTTATGAAAACAAAAGAATGGTTTTATCATTGGTTTTTAAAGTGGTAACTTGACTTTAAAAGGAGAAGTGTTTTGGTCTAAAAAGAAGGCATGGTATTGTCTTAATTTGGTTTAAAAAGGAAAGTATGGAAGTTGTTTTACTTAAAAATGTTAGTCACTCTATTTTTATAATACGGGCATCGGGTGACCTTTGTAAAAGAAATAGGTCTTTTAAAAAGAATTTAACGTAAGTAGTACTTTGGGATTAAAATCGGGACTTTGGCATAAAATGAAAGTACCTTGAGTTGTGTGTAATTTGCATGTGTTTTCGTGTGATAGCCTTGTCGTGCTAGTATTGTATTTCTATACCACCGCGTCTCTCAATGGAGGGCCGGCTGATTTGTTATGATCTTACTTGGACGTACCGGCAGTGACGGGGGATTCCACGGGTGTGCTCCTGTTGATAGTGTTATTCCATGGACTAGCTCTCCATGAGGTTTTACTGATTCGGCCTTGGTATCTGGTGGTTGGATTTCGTACTTGCCCCGTCTCGTGGCTGATTCGGCCTTGGTATCTGGTAGTTAGCCTTCGACTTGCCTGCTCGGTTTAGTGGCGAAGTCTCGTGATACGGCCTTGGTATCTGGTAGTTAGCCCTCGTACTTGCCCCAGTCAGCTACGTGACACGGCTTTGGTATCTGGTAGTTGGCTTCGATTTGCCCGATGTCGGCCGTGGTTTGGATGTTTAGTGGCGAAGTCTCGTGATACGACCTTGGTATCGGTAGTTAGCCCTCGTACTTGCCGGTCGCGTGACACGGCTTTGGTATCCGGTAGTTGGCTTCGTACTTGCCCCGTATCGCCGTGGTTTGGATGTTGAGTGGCGAAGTCTCGTGATACGACCTTGGTATCCGTAGTTAGCCACTTGCCCCGGTCACTACGTGACACGGCTTTGGTATCCGGTAGTTGGCTTTCGTACTTGCCGTGTCGCCCGTGGTTTGGTTGTATAGTGTTGTTAGTACGGCCTTGGTGTTATTATATCATGATCGCGGTGAGGAAGGTATTCCACGGCATGAGTGATGTTGTGGGCGTGAGACCCATAGTTATATTTGAGTGATGACTTTGAGGCGTGAGTCCACGACTTGACATGACCGCTTATTTATTGTGATCGTAGTTTGGTTATCATACATGTCTCGCTTTATATAGACTACTATGATTTCATTTGATATTTTGATTTCACATACTTGGTACTGTTATCGACCTCCTTCGGGGGGCTGCGTTCATGCCGCAGGTAGAGATACACCAGTTGTTGATCCTCGCTCATAGGATCACAGTCCAGCGTATTGGGAAGCTCCGTTTCTCCGGAGGCTTATCTTTTGGTATAGTCCCATGTCACTGTAGGTACTTGTACATTCAGGGGTATGGCGGGGCCCTGTCCCATCATGTTGTATAAAACTCTGAGAGGTCTGTAGTACTGTTGTGGGCAGGGTTTGTAAGGATTTAACTGTTTAACTTTGTATTTATATATATATGCCGAAAGGCGACTTTCTCTCAGATAAAATGTGCCTCATTTTACATTTGTTTCATGTATTGTTTTTATGTTCCGCTGATTACTCTGATGTATGACTACTTGGGTGCCCGGGTAAGGCACCAGTCACGGGCCCCGGAACGGGTCGTGACATTTTGCCTTTCTTTTGGTCAAGGGTTAGGTAGGATATTTTGTGTGGTAGATGGATAAGGTACACTTGCCCAAATCCTCACCCTACACTTGCCCACCACTTGTCTTGATCTTGGCCATTGATTGGCCTATAAATACCCCTCAAATGCAAGACTTATTCTTCATCCACAAATCATTTTCCAAGTCTAAAAACCCTCTCCCCCTTAGTGTAGTTTTCGTCCAAGGTTCCCCTCCCCCTTTGAGAAGCCTTGGCCGAAACCAACCCCCCCCCTTCCTTGAGTTGTTTTCGTAAAATACACCCCCCCCCTTGGTAGAAAAGTATTCTCCAAGTATTGTTACTATTCCAAAATACCTTGGCCCAAATACCTTGTAGTATTCCAAGGTTACACCTATACTAAAGCCCAGAAATACTATTATACTTCCCTTCAGTCACAAAAACGAAACCCTAAGGAAAATCTTCATAGTCGGTTGAAGTGTTAAGTAGAAGTTGTGTAGAACTTCTAAGGGTTTCTTGGAGCGAATTGGAGCGTTCAGAATTGGAGCTAAACCTTGCTCAGGATCGACATATAAACTTGGATAATTTTGGGCTTATCGAGGTAAATACTCTTGACCTTCTATTGTAATTGGAAATTACATACTGTAGTAGTATAGAAATGAATATAAGATTCATAGAAGGATATTCTGTAAGAGAATTGAACGTAATAGAAGAATATTAAAGAAGATCGAATCTGTACTTACATAGATTTGTATTCTGAGACTTGTGTAGTTTGACGGGTAGGGAGGTGCTGCCCAATTTTCCGTAGAATAAGGAATCTGTATCTAGAATTATTCTACAGAGTAGTCTAGACGTTGATAGACTTGTATGACCGTTATAGGTTGAAGTACTGCAAGTAGCGTATTCTACTCGAAGGGTGGAAAGGGCTAGCCGGATTACAGTACTTTGGAGCGTTTTGCTAATAGTCGATAATCGTCGCGAGGTATGTGATTCTTCCTATCCTCTTGAGCATGATATTTTAAAAGAATATATATATAGTACGGTAGACGTACGTGTGTTAACTGAACGTGGTTTTACTTCGATGTCTTTTGACTTGAGTTTTAAATAATAAGAGTCTTGAAGTATTTCAAAAGAATTAAGAATCGCTTTTGAAAGAAGAGTAATACTTTTTGAAAGAGTTATACTAGCTTTATGGGAAGTTAGGTATAACAACTTAAGAGAGATAAAAAGAATGGTTTATTGACTTTAGAAGTTAAGAGACTTGATCTTAAAAGATAAGCGACTTGACTTAATTGAATTGATATGAATTTTGTTAAAAAGTGTAAAACCTCATTCATGAGTAATGAGTACTTGGTTTTTAAAGAATAATGTTTCTTGATTTGGAAATGAGAATAAGTATCGAATCTAACCATCTGCGGCGTTAATAAAGGAAAATGTATTGACAAGTAAGTAATTATATTAAAACCAGTAGAAACCTCCATCTTCATAGAAGCTAAGATAAGACAAAATTGTATTACATTTCCTAGATCATGGCTGCTTTAATAAGGATTGTTATAAACAAGAATAACCTACTCACACATAAGACATATGTTACTCAAATTGTTTTAAAAGAGAATTATGTTATTAAGTGATTAAGACTATGAACTACGAAACCTTTCGAAAATGAGAAACATGGGTATTTGAAATTAGGCAAACTTGAACTTTTGAAAAAGAATGTTGTTACTTGACTTTAAGAAGGAAAGTGTTTTGGTTTAAAATGAAGGGCATAATATTGCCTTAGTTGATTTTAAAAAGGAAAACATGGTATTATCTTAATTTGTCTTAAAAGAGCGTTTAAATGTTATGGTCAATTCTATACCGCGTTCATGGGATGAACCGGGAATGTATTTCACACGACACCGCGTTCATGGGATGAACCGGGAATGTATTCCATACGATTCCACCTCGAGTCCCATGAGATGGGCCGAGACATGTGCGATTTCTATCGAGTCCCATGAGATGGGCCGAGACATGTGCGATTTCTATCGAGTCCCATGAGATGGTCCGAGACATGTGCGATTTCTATCGAGTCCCATGAGATGGGCCGAGACATGTGCGATTTCTATCGAGTCCCATGAGATGGTCCGAGACATGTGCGATTCCTATCGAGTCCCACGAGATGGGCCGAGACATGTATTCCATACGATTCCTATCGAGTCCCATGAGATGGGCCGAGACATGTATTCCACACGATTCCACCTCGAGTCCCATGGGATGGGCCGAGACATGTTATACGTATCACACGATTTATACCTAGACTGCCGGCAGTGAGGAATGAGTTCCACGGGCATGAGGGATGACTTTGATGGCGTGAGTCCCTCACTTGACATGACTGTTTTTATGTTGTGAACTGTAGTTTTGTTATCATACATGTCTCCTGTTTTATTTTAGTTATGATTTCATTTCTGATATTTCTCGATTTCACATACTTGGTACTGTTATCGACCTCCTTCGGGGGGCTGCGTTCATGCCGCAGGTAGAGGTACACCGGTTGTTGATCCTCGCTCATAGGATCACAGTTCAGCGTATTGGGAAGCTCCGTTTCTCCGGAGGCTTATCTTTTGGTATGTTCCCTGAGTTGTAGGTTCTTGTACATTCAGGGGTATGGCGGGGCCCTGTCCCGTCATAGTTGTTGTTACATTCTTAGAGGTCTGTAGTACTGTTGTGGGCAGGGTTGTAAAGGATGTAACTGTTCAAAAATTTATGTATATATATGCAAGAAGGCAACCGTTTTGGTTGGCCTGTTTTATTATCTTATCTCTTGTTTCATATCTGTATGTTTTATATTCCGCTGATTTCTCTGATGTATGACTACTTGGGTGCCCGGGTAAGGCACCAGTCACGGGCCCCGGAACGGGTCGTGACAATCACACGCCCAAACGGAACGCGATTAACAATCTTCCCCTTAACAACAACAATAATTAAAGAAGGGGATCACACGCCCAAACGTAACGCGATTAACAATCTTCCCCTTAACAACAACAATAATTAAAGAAGGGGATCACACGCCCAAACGGAACGCGGTTAACAATCTTCCCCTTAACAACAACAATAATTAAAGAAGGGGATCACACGCCCAAACGGAACGCGATTAACAATCTTCCCCTTAACAACAATGTAAATACAGTCCAAAGTAAATACAGTCCAAAGTAAATACAGTCCTTAAGTTAGGGTCCTTGGCCAACTTTTCCAATTTTACTTATCCAATTACTTCATTAGTCTTCCAACTTATATTCCAATCTTAATATAAGTATAGTTTCTTTGTTGTTAACTTCTTAGCAAGTAATGGATACATTTTTACCATTTTAATGGCTAATATGCCAATTCTCCTTTTAACAAGTTAACAAGATCCAAATCTTTCCTTATATCTCATACTCCATAATATACTTCCAATATATGTATAATATCCAATATACATAATAATCAACTTCACAAAGAGGTTAAGGTTCATTACCTCAAAATAGCCCAAAAATATCCAAGAACTTAAAGTCGTTCCTAAGCAAGTTTTAGCTCCAAATCTTTGTGTTCCAAACACCACAAGTCACCCTTAGAATTTCCTAACCAACTTCTATTCAAGAATTAACTCCAAAAAGTGAAGAGCACTAAGGTTCTTGTCCTCACAACTCTCGGCCAAGGTGGAAATTTAGAGGCTAGGGTGTGAAATCTTTTCTAACTCTTGGTTACTAATCTTCCTAATACATTAAGGAAGAACACTTAGAAGTTTAAGAATTATTGGAGAACAATTGCTCAAAATTTGGGGCTTTGGACGAGAACACTAGGAAAGGGAGAGAAAATATTTTCAAGTCTTGAAATGTTCTAAGTGTGGAAGATTTTCATCAACTAGAGGGGTTTATATAGGACAACCAAGGGCTAGGATTGAAACATGTGTATGGTAAAGATTTAGGACATGTGTTTGTGTGGGTCCCTTTTTCCACTTGTCCCACAAATGCCATGCAAGATTTTTGACCACTTGTCTTGCCCACTAACTTAAAAAAAACGTCCATATGCCATGCAAATGCCATGCAAGACTTTTGACCACTTGTGTTGCCCACTAGTCTTGAAAAAAACGTCCACCCATGTCCACTTGGGGTGACACATGTCGCCCTCCTATTGGTCCAAAATATTTTATCTCTCGGAAAAATTCCATAATTGGAAAAAAATATTGAAACCGTAAAATTTCCTTCACAAGGTTCGGAATATTTTCCGTCGAAAAACAATTCTTTCATTCTTACCCTAATTAGAGTTTAGACATTCGTACGTACATCCTTATATACATACTCTGGAACTACGAGGTATAACATTACCTCCCCCTTAGAAACATTCGTCCCGAATGTTTCTCCTAGGTTCAATTAACTCAGGTAACGACATAGTCCCTCATAACTTGAACAATTTGCAAAATGCCACATATGGCCACAATAGAACACTTAAGTACATATGACAATTTAAAATTAACCAGTAGGAAAGTTAGTTACCTGGAGGTGTGGGGAATAAGTGAGGATACTTCTGCCTCATGTCCTCCTCTGCTTCCCACGTCATCTCCTCTCTGCTCTCGTTCCGCCATAAGACCTTGACGGAAGCCACATCCTTTGTCCACAGTCGCCTAACCTTACGATCGAGTATCGCTATGGGAATCTCCTCATACGATAACCCCTATGTCACCTGGACATCATCAATCGGGTGCACTCTAGATGGATCTCCGATACATCTCCTCAGCATAGAAACATGAAAAGCCGGATGTACTGCCTCCAGCTCGGACGGCAGATCCAACTCATAGGCAACCTTGCCTACCCTACGGACAATCTGATAAGGCCCAATGTACCTTGGGCTGAGCTTCCCCTTCTTCCCAAACCTCATCACACCCTTCATGGGTGACACCTTCAGGAAAACCCAATCAGCAACCTCGAACTCCAAATGTCGACGCCGATGATCTGCATACGACTTCTGTTGACTCTGAGCTGTCAATAACCGCTCCTGGATAAGCTTCACCTTATCCACCGCCTGTTGAACCAGGTCCGGCCCGACTAACTGCACCTCACCCACATCAAACCAGCCTATCGGTGACCTGCACTTTCTCTCATATAAGGCCTCATAAGGCACCATTTGGATACTGGAGTGGTAGCTGTTGTTATACACAAACTCTACTAGCGGCAATTGATCCTCCCAGCTACCCCTGAAATCAATAACACAGGCTCGCAGCATATCCTCAAGTGTTCGGATAGTGCGCTCACTTTGTCCGTCGGTCTGAGGATGTAATGCAGTACTGAGGCTCACCTGCGTCCCTAATCCCTTCTGGAAAGACCTCCAGAAATTAGCCGTAAACTGGGCTCCTCTGTCCGATATGATAGAAATAGGGACCCCATGCAGTCTCACGATCTCTCGGATGTAAAGTCTAGCGTAATCCTCGGCCGAAAAAGTCGTCCTGACGGGAAGAAAGTGGGCTGATTTTGTCAGCCTGTCGATGATAACCCAGATAGAATCATGCTTCCTCTGAGTGCGAGGTAACCCTGTAATAAAGTCCATATTGATCACCTCCCACTTCCATGTCGGAATCTCTATCGTCTGCAATAACCCACCAGGCCTCTGGTGCTCTACCTTTACCTGCTGACAACTCGGGCACTGAGCAACAAACTCTGCAACGTCTCTCTTCAGGTCGTCCCACCAATACACAGATCTGAGGTCGCGGTACATCTTTGTCGACCCCGGATGGATAGAGTAACGAGCGCTGTGTGCTTCCCCTAGAACCTGCTGTCGAAGTCCTGCAATATCTGGAACACACAACCTGCCCTCAAACCTTAGCACCCCATCAGGTGCCACCTCAAATGGACCCTTCCCCTCTCGAAGAGCCGTATCTCGATATTGTGCCATAATCGGATCCTCATACTGTCGCCTCTTCACCTCCTCGACGATGGAAGATTCGGCAACCTCTCGAACCCGAACCCCACTACTATCAGAACCAATCAATCGGACTCCAAGGCTCGCTAGCTGATGTAACTCGCGGACCATGCCCCTCCTATCTGGCTGCACATCTGATAGACTACCCATCGACCTACGACTAAGGGCATCTGCCACTACATTGGCCTTCCCTGGGTGGTATAGGATATCGACATCATAATCCTTGAGTAGCTCTAACCACCGTCTCTGTCGCAAGTTCAGTTCCCTCTGGCTGAAGATATACTGGAGGCTCTTGTGGTCTGTGTAAATATCCACATGAACTCCATACAAATAATGTCTCCAGATCTTCAAGGCATGAATCACTGCTGCCAACTCTAAGTCATGTGTGGGGTAGTTCTTCTCATGCTTCTTGAGCTGTCGAGATGCGTAAGCTATAACCTTGCCCTGCTGCATCAACACACATCCAAGCCCGATGCCCGACGCATCACAATAAACCACATAGCCGTCTGGACCCTCTGGAAGAGTAAGAACTGGGGCGGTCGTCAACCTCTCCTTCAGTAACTGGAAGCCCTCCTCACAAGCATCCGTCCACTGAAACTTAGCTGCCTTCTGAGTCAGCTTGGTCAAAGGTGCTGAAATAGAAGCAAACTTCTCCACAAACCTCCGGTAGTAACCCGCAAGGCCCAAAAAGTTGCGCACCTCTGTCGGGGTAGTAGGTCTAGGCCAACTCCTGACTGCCTCGATCTTTGCCGTATCCACCCGAATACCATCGGCCCCGACAATGTGCCCCAGAAACGCCACCGAAGCCAACCAAAACTCACACTTCGAAAACTTGGCATACAACCGCTGGTCCCGGAGAACTCTCAGCACCGTCCTCAAATGCTCCGCATGCTCCTGCTCCGAGCGAGAATAAATCAAGATGTCATCAATGAATACTATCACAAACGTATCCAAAAATGGCTTGAACACTCGGTTCATCAAATCCATAAATACTGTCGGAGCATTGATCAAGCCGAAAGACATGACCCTGAACTCATAGTGCCCGTACCGGGTCCGGAATGCAGTCCTAGGGACATCCATCTCCCTAACTCGCACCTGATGGTAACCAGATCGTAGGTCTATCTTGGAGAAACACCTCGCACCCTACAACTGGTCGAACAAGTCATCAATCCTGGGAAAGGGGTATACATTCTTAATAGTCACCTTGTTCACCTGTAATCAACACACATACGCAGCTGCCCCATCCTTCTTCTTCACGAACAATATCGGCGCTCCCGGGGAGAAACACTAGGCTCGATGAAGCGCTTCTCCAAAGAAATCTCTCAGCTGGTCCTTCAACTCTCTCAACTCGGCAGGTGCCATCCTGTATGGCGGAATGGATATAGGCCGAGTGTCTGGCAACACATCGATGCAAAACTCAATCTCCCTCTCAGGAGGGATACCCGGGAGGTCGTCTGGGAACACATCTGGGAACTCTCTGACTACTGGAACTGACTGAAGGTCTGGTATCTCGGCCTCAGTATCAAATACTCGAATGAGATGGTAGATATACCCCTTCTGCACCATCTTCCTGGCCTTGAGGTAAGAAATAAACTTACCCCTCGGCGACACAGTGTTCCCCTCCCACTCGATAACCGGCTCCCCAGGAAACTGGAACCGTACCAACCGCTTCCTACAGTCTACATTGGCGTAGCAAGAAGCTAACCAATCCATACCCATGATCACATCAAAATCGGTCATATCCAACTCTATCAAGTCGGCTAGGGTCTGACGACTGCATATAGTCACTGGGCAAGCCCTATATACCCGCCACACATACCAGATCCTACTGGCGTAGCTACCTCAAAAAGTTCTATGGACTCAGGCTCTATCCCTATCCTACTAGCAATATGGGGAGATATATAGGACAAGGTAGAACCTGGATCTATCAAGGCATATACGTCACAACAAGAAACTGATAAAGTACCTGTGATGACATCCGGTGACGCCTCCTGGTCCTGGCGGCTGGACATGGCATAAATGCGGTTCTGAGGACCGCTGGAACTAGGACCCTTGCCATGACCTCTGCCGCGACCTGCTGGCCCATGAGCACCCTGCCCTCCGGGGCGAGTAACTGTAGGAGATGAAGACCCGACTAAAGACCCTGTAGGCTGAACCCTACCATATGCGCTGCCCTTGGTCGGACAGTCTCTCGCAAACTGACCCTGCTGGCCGCAAGTGTAACAAGCTCCCTCAGTAGTACCACAATTCCCGTAATGGGATCTACCACATCGAACACAATGAGAGGAAGGTGGTCTCGATCGGTTAGCACCTCTGCTACCCTGGAAGTCTGAAGTCCTGGGGCCTTGACCTGCCCCCGAATACCCTAGCTGCCCTGAAGACGGTGTGGGAGTGCTCTGAACTGGCTGCGGTGCAAATCTAGTCTGCTGCTGAGGTCGTCCACCCCGAGAGCTACCAAAAGACCCTGTCGTCCTTGGCTTCTTCTGCTGATATCTGTCAACCCATCGGCCTCTACGCTCCTCACACCCAAGTGCATGAGCCTGCATGCGGGCAATATCCATGCCCGGCTGAAGAGCTACACCCGAGAAAGACTCTGCCAAGTAGTCATCAAGCCCTGTGACGTAGCGGTGCACTCTGTCCTCCATATCTTCCACTAACGTGGGGACATACCGAGCCAACGAGTCGAACTCCACGTTGTACTCCCGAACTGTGCGCCCGTTCTGCCTCAGCATCAAAAATCTGTCGGCTCGTGCTCTCCTCATCTGCGGAGGCAAGAAGTGAGTGAGAAATGCCTCTGAGAACTCGTCCCAAACAGCTGGAGGCGCATGCTCCCCCCGGGACAGCTCCCATGAATCAAACCAGTCGACTGCAGTATCACGCAGCCGATGTGAACCTAAGACCACTGACTCGGTCTCCGAAGCCTTGATCACTCTCATGATCCGCTGTAACTGTCGGATGAACTCCTGCGGATCATCCTCAGGCCTCGACCCATAGAACTCTGGCGGGCTGCAACTCAGAAAGTCCCGAAGTCTCAAACTATCCGACCTCGGGTGAACCACGGGTACTACTGGAACTGGAACTGATGCATCCAGCCTATCCTCGTGCCTCGCCACGACCCTGGCTAATAACTGGGCCATCTCCTTGTAACCCATCTCCTCTGCTCCAGGCTGTGGGACTGGAGGCTCAGGTGCCGGGGTCTCAGTAGCCACTGCTGCGGCTCTAAACCCTGCTGGGGCCGGCGGCGTCGTGGAACTCGCCGTCTGGGGTATCACCTCGGGTAAAGGCTGGGCCTGGGCCCTCGTGACCCTCTGTGTCCTACTAGCAGCTCCCTCGGCTGCCTTGCCCTTCTGGGCCCGGGTTGCCTTGCGTGGAGGCATAACTGGTAAACAAAAGAAATTCGTCAGAGGGGTCCAACTTATAACACAGCTCTAAGGCACGATCTCAGAGTGAGAAGAATGGAAACCAATCCTAAATATCCTGCAGCCTCCTGATTATTGGTGTGGTGCACAACACACCGATAATCAAGACTCTACTAGATACGGTCTGTAGACACTTTCCGAGGATTTAACTGCTCTGATACCACTTTTGTCACGACCCGTTCCCGGGCCCGCGACTGGTGCCTTACCCGGGCACCCAAGTAGACATACATCAGAGTAACCAGCGGAATATAAACTTTGCAAACATGAAACAGTTATATCAAGAAAAGGTTGCCTTTCGGCATGTATATAAATACCAAAAGTGAACAGTTACATCCCAAAATTACAACAGGACTACAGACCTCTAAGAAGGTGTAAACACTATGACGGGACAGGGCCCCGTCATACCCCTGAATGTACAAAACATCTACAACACCAGGGAGAACCGTACCAAAAGTCGAGCCTCCAGAGAAATAGAGCTCCTGAACCTGAGTAAAGATCCTAAGAATGAGGATCCACCACATGCTTTCCCTTACCTGCTGCATGAACGCAGCGGCCAGGAAGTCGATTACACAATATGTACCAAGTATGTAAAGCGGAAAATCGTAATAATATAAAACCATAACATTTTAAAACCAATTCACAAAGATGTACGAAACAACCCAATTTAACCACACATAGTGCCACATCATAAACAAGAGCAAAATAAATATAAGGTAACTGGTCTTTTATAGGCCGCTAATGATCGAAGCAAGGCCAATCGCCCATAGTATCATTATGCGAGCCTAATCTCGAACTCCGCGATCGCGCGCACTAGGCGCGCATGAGGTATTCTCGCATCGGGGTAGCTAACCTCGGCATCGTCCTGGACTCCCGCAGTCCGCATGGCCATATGGACCGCATGAGGTATTCCTCGCATCGGCGTAACACACCCGGAGTGATCATCCTGGAACTCCCGCAGCTCCGCATAGGTCACATGGACCCGCATGAGGTATTCCTCGCATCGGGGTGGCTAACCCTCGGTTCGTAACAAGTCAGGGGGGTAAGTGATATAATATCAGCACAACAGGCTTATCGTTAAACAACGTAAGCACAACAAGAACAACCCCCTTACACAAACGTCACAAGATACTAACACACTTAGCATCATAACATGTTTATTTATCAAACCAACTTACCACACCTTCAGAAATCATTACAAGGCTTTTATAAACAAATAAGTAAATCGTTCCTTTTAACTTTCTTAAGTCGTTATACCTAACTTCCCATAAAGCTAGTATAACACTTAAGTTTTATTTAAAAACCAAGTATTAATTTTCTTCCAAAAATGATTCATAACTCTTTTTGAAATATTCAAGAGTCTTATTATTTAGAACTCAAGTCCAAAGACATCAAAGTAAAGACAAATTTAGTTTAACATACGTACGTCTACCGTACTATATATATTTCACAAATATCATGCTCAAAGAGATAGGAAGAATCACATACCTCCTCGGATAAATCCACTTGCCAAGTCGGATATGTCGCGCGCAGAGTGTCAACCTATAATAGTCAAAACACGCCTATCAACTTCTAGTTTTACGTGAGATTCTTC
Source organism: Przewalskia tangutica (assembly GCA_029844215.1). Taxonomy (NCBI): domain Eukaryota; kingdom Viridiplantae; phylum Streptophyta; class Magnoliopsida; order Solanales; family Solanaceae; genus Przewalskia; species Przewalskia tangutica. The sequence goes on from CM056737.1 coordinate 24,096,428, forward strand.
TAAGTAAGATTTCTCTTAGTCTATGAAAAATTGGGCAGCACCTCCCCCGTTTCTACTCAATTCTCCACCTTTTCAAGGCCCGATAATAGTAACCAACATTCCATAAATAAGGCGCAATAATTCCGAAATTTAAAGAAGGGGATCACACGCCCAAACGGAACGCGATTAACAATCTTCCCCTTAACAACAACAATAATTAAAGAAGGGGATCACACGCCCAAATGCAATGCGATTAACAATCTTCCCCTTAACAACAACAATAATTAAAGAAGGGGATCACACGCCTAAACGGAACGCGATTAACAATCTTCCCCTTAACAACAACAATAATTAAAGAAGGGGATCACACGCCCAAACGGAACGCGATTAACAATCTTCCCCTTAACAACAACAATAATTAAAGAAGGGGATCACACGCCCAAATGGAACGCGATTAACAATCTTCCCCTTAACAACAATGTAAATACAGTCCAAAGTAAATATAGTCCTTAAGTTGGGGTCCTTGGCCAACTTTTACAATTTTACTTATCCAATTACTTCATTAATCTTCCAACTTATATTCCAATCTTAATATAAGTATAGTTTCTTTGTTGTTAACTTCTTAGCAAGTAATGGATACATTTTTACCATTTTAATGGCTAATATGCCAATTCTCCTTTTAACAAGTTAACAAGATCCAAATCTTTCCTTATATCTCATACTCCATAATATACTTCCAATATACATAATAATCAACTTCACAAAGAGGTTAAGGTTCATTACCTCAAAATAGCCCAAAAATATCCAAGAATTTAAAGTCGTTCCTAAGCAAGTTTTAGCTCCAAATCTTTGTGTTACAAACCACCACAAGTCACCCTTAGAAGTTCCTAACCAACTTCTATTCAAGAATTAACTCCAAAAAGTGAAGAACACTAAGGTTCTTGTCCTCACAACTCTCGGCCAAGGTGGAAATTTAGAGGCTAGGTGTGAAATCTTTTCTAACTCTTGGTTACTAATCTTCCTAATACATTAAGGAAGAACACTTAGAAGTTTAAGAATTATTGGACAACAATTGCTCAAAAATTGGGGCTTTGGACGAGAACACTAGGAAAGGGAGAGAAAATATTTTCAAGTCTTGAAATGTTCTAAGTGTGAAAGATTTTCATCAACTAGAGGGGTTTATATAGGACAACCAAGGGCTAGGATTGAAACATGTGTATGGTAAAGATTTAGGACATGTGTTTGTGTGGGTCCCTTTGTCCACTTGTCCCACAAATGCCATGCAAGATTTTTGACCACTTGTCTTGCCCACTAAATTGAAAAAAACGTCCATATGCCATGCAAGACTTTTGACCACTTGTCTTGCCCACTAGTCTTGAAAAAACCTCCACCCATGTCCACTTAGGGTGACACATGTCGCCCTCCTATTGGTCCAAAATATTTTATCTCTCAGAAAAATTCCATAATTGGAAAAAAATATTGAAACCGTAAAATTTCCTTCACAAGGTTCGGAATATTTTCCGTCGGAAAACAATTCTTTCATTCTTACCCTAATTAGAGTTTAGACATTCGTACGTACGTCCTTACATACATACTCCGGAACTACGGGGTATTACATACCAGACCTTCAGTCAGTTCCAGTAGTCAGAGAGTTCCCAGATGTGTTCCCAGATGACCTCCCGGGTATCCCTCCTGAGAGGAAGATAGAGTTTTGCATTGATATTCTGCCTGATACTCGACCTATATCCATTCCTCCTTACAGAATGGCACCTACCGAGTTGAGAGAGTTGAAGGACCAGCTGAGAGATTTGCTGGAGAAGGGCTTCATCAGGCCTAGTGTTTCTCACAGGGAGCCTTGGTATTGTTTGTGAAGAAGAAGGATGGGACGCTGCGCATGTGTGTTGATTACAGGCAGCTGAACAAGGTGACTATTAAGCACAGATACCCCTTCCCTAGGATTGACAATTTGTTCGACCAGTTGTAGGGCGCGAGGTGTTTCTCCAAGATAGACCTGCGATCTGGTTACCATCAGGTGCGAGTTAGGGAGACGTATGTCCCTAGGACTGCATTCCGGACTCGGTACGGGCACTATGAGTTCAGGGTCATGTCTTTCGGCTTGACCAATGCTCCGGCAGTATTTATGGATTTGATGAACCGAGTGTTCAAGCCATTTTTGAATACGTTTGTGATAGTATTCATTGATGACATCTTGGTTTATTCTCGCTCAGAGCAGGAGCATGCGGAGCATTTGAGGGCGGTGTTGAGAGTTCTCCAGGACCAGCGGTTGTATGCCAAGTTTTCGAAGTGTGAGTTCTGGTTGGCTTCGGTGGCTTTCTTAGGGCACATTGTCGGGGCCGATGGTATTCGGGTGGATACGGAAAAGATCGATACAATCAATACTTGGCCGAGACCTACTACACCGACAGAGGTGCGCAGCTTTCTGGGCCTTGTGGGTTATTATCGGAGGTTCGTGGAGAAGTTTGCTTCTATTTCAGCACCTTTGACTAAGGCGACTCGAGCGGCTAAGTTTGATGGACGGATGCTTGTAAGGAGGGCTTCGATTCTTGAAGAGAGATTGACGCCGCCCAGTTCTTACTCTTCGGAGGTCGGGCAGCTACGTGGTTTATTGTGATCGTCGGGCATCGGGCTTGGGTGTGTCTGATGCAGCGAGGTAAGGTTATAGCTTACGCATCTCGACGGCTCAGAAGCATGAGAAGAACTACCCACATGACTTAGAGTTGGCGTGATGATTCACGCCGAAGATGCGGAGACATTATTTGTATGGAGTTCATGTGGATATTTACACAGACCACAGAGCCTCGGTATATCTTGACGGAGGAGCTGAACTTACGACAGAGACGGTGGTTAGAGCTACTCAAGGATTCGGATGTCGATCTCCTATACCACGAGGAAGGCGATGTAGTGGCAGATGCCCTTAGTCGTAGATCGATGGGTAGTCTATCAGATGTGCAGCCAGAGAGAAGGGGCATGGTCCGCGAGTTACATCAGCTAGCGAGCCTTGGAGTCCGATTGATTGGTTCTGATAGTAGTGGGGTTCGGGATCGAGAGGTTGCCGAGTCTTCCATCGTCGAGGAAGTGAAGAGGCGACAGTATGAGGATCCGATTATGGCACGGTATCGTGATACGGCTCTTCGTGAGGGGAAGGGTCCATTTGAGGTAGCAGCTGATGGGGTGCTAAGGTTTGAGGGCAGGTTGTGTGTTCCTGATATTGCAGGACTTCGACAGCAGGTTCTAGAGGAGGCACATAACGCTCGTTACTCTATCCATCCGGGGTCGACAAAGATGTACCACGACCTCAGATCTGTGTATTGGTGGGATGGCCTGTAGAGGGACGTTGCAGAGTTTGTTGCTCAGTGCCCGAGTTGTCAGCAGGTCAAGGTGGAGCACCAGAGGCCTGGTGGGTTATTGCAGATGATAGAGATTCCGACATGGAAGTGGGAGGTGATCAATATGGACTTTATTACAGGGTTACCTCGCACTCAGAGGAAGCATGATTTTATCTGGGTTATCGTTGACAGGCTGACGAAATCCGCCCACTTTCTTCCCGTCAGGACGACTTTTTCGGCCGAGGATTATGCTAGACTTTACATCCAAGAGATCGTGAGACTGCATGGGGTCCCTATTTCTATCATATCGCATGAGGAGCCCGGTTCGGCTAATTCGAGGTCTTTCGGAAGGGTTTAGGGGCCTTGGTGAGCCTCGATCGCATTGCATCCTCGGGCCATGGACGAGTGAGCGTACTATCCAGACACTTGAGGATATGATGCGAGCCTGTGTTATTGATTTCAGGGGTAGCTGGGAGGATCATTTGCCTCTAGTGGAGTTTGCGTATAATAACAGCTACCACTCTAGTATCCCGATGGCGCCTTATGAGGCCTTGTATGAGAGGAAGTGCAGGTCGCCGATAGGCTGGTTTGATGTGGGCGAGGTTCAGTTGGTCGGGCCGAACTTGATACATCAGGCGGTGGATAAGGTGAAGCTTATCCAGGAGCGGTTATTGACAGCTCAGAGTCAATAGAAGTCGTATGCAGATCATCGTCGTCGACACTTGGAGTTTGAGGTTGATGATTGGGTTTTCCTGAAGGTGTCACCCATGAAGGGTGTGATGAGGTTTGGAAAGAAGGGGAAACTCATCCCAAGGTACATTGGGCCTTATCAGATTGTCTGTAAGGTAGGCAAGGTTTCCTATGAGTTGGATCTGCCGTCCGATCTGGAGGCAGTACATCCGGTTTTTCATGTTTCTATGCTGAGGAGATGTATCAGAGATCCATCTAGAGTGCACCCGATTGATGATGTCCAGGTGACAGAGGGGTTATCGTATGAGGAGAGTCCCATAGCGATACTCGATCGTCAGGTTAGGCGACTACAGACAAAGGATGTGGCTTCCGTCAAGGTCTTATGGCGGAACGAGAACAGAGAGGAGATGACGTGGGAAGCAGAGGAGGACATGAGGCAGAAGTATCCTCACTTATTCCCCACACCTCCAGGTAACTCACTTTCCTACTTGTTGATTTTAATTGACATATATGCTTAAGTGTTGTATTGTGGCCATGTGTGGCATTTGCAAATTGTTTAAGTTATGAAGAACGATGTCGTTATCTGATTTAATTGAATCTAGAAGGAACATTCGGGACGAATGTTTCTAAGGGGGGGAGAATTTTATACCCCGTAGTTCCAGAGTATGTATGTGAGGACGTACGTATAAATGTTAAGCCATAATTAGGTTAAGGATGAAAGATTTGTTTTCCGACGGAAAATATTCCGAACCTTGTGAAGGAAATTTTACGTTTTAAATATTTTAACTAATTATGGATTTTTCCGAGAGATGAAATATTTTGGACCAATAGGACGGCGACATGTGTCACCCCAAGTGGACCTTGTTGGACGTTTTTCATGGACAATTGGCCAATGTCTTGCAAGATATTTGTTGGGCAAGTGGGCAAGAGGGACCCACACAAACACATGTCCCCAATCTACACCATACACATGCTTCAATCCTAGCCCTTGGTGGTCTTATATAAACCCCTCTAGTTGATGAAATCTTCCACACTTAGTATTATTTCAAGACTTGAAAAATATCCTCCCTCTCCCTTAGAAATTGCTCTCGTCCAAACCCCCTTCCCTTGAGCAATTGTTGTCCAATAATTCTTAAACTTCTAAGTGTTCTTCCTTGATGTATTATGAAGATTAGTAACCATGAGTTAGACAAGATTTCACACCCTAGCCTCTAAATACCCCCCTTGGCCGAGAGTGAGGTGAAGTGAAACCTTAGTGTTCTTCACTTTTTGGAGTTCATTCTTGAATAGAAGTTGGTTAGGAGCTTCTAAGGGTGACTTGTGGTGGATTGGAACCTAAGGATTTGGAGCTAAAACTTGCTTAGGAGCGACTTTAAGTTCTTGGATATTTTTGGGCTATTTGAGGTAATGAACCTTAACCTCTTTGTGAAGTTGATTAATATGTATATTGGAAGTATATAATGGAGTTTAAGATATGTGGAGTAAGGTTTGGAAAGATTTGGATCTTGTTAACTTGTTAAATGGAAAATTGGCATGTTAGCCTTTAAAATGGTAAAAATGTATTCATTACTTGCTAAGAAGCTAATAACAAAGTAACTATAACTTATATTAAGATTGGAATATAAGTTGGAAGACTAATGAAGTAATTGGATAAGTGAATTTGAAATAGTTGGCCACGGACCCCAACTAAATGACTGTATTTACTTTGGACTGTATTTACTTTGGACTGTATTTACTTTGGACTGTATTTACGTTGGACTGTATTTACATTGTTGTTAAGGGGAAGATTGTTAATCGCGTCCGTTTGGGCGTGTGATCCCCTTCGTTTATTATTGTTGTTGTTAAGGGGAAGATTGTTAATCGCGTCCGTTTGGGCGTGTGATCCCCTTCGTTTATTATTGTTGTTGTTAAGGGGAAGATTGTTAATCGCGTCCGTTTGGGCGTGTGATCCCCTTCGTTTATTATTGTTGTTGTTAAGGGGAAGATTGTTAATCGCGTCCGTTTGGGCGTGTGATCCCCTTCTTTTAATTATTGTTGTTGTTAAGGGGAAGATTGTTAATCGCGTCCGTTTGGGCGTGTGATCCCCTTCTTTAAATTCGGAATTGTTGCGCCTTTTATATGGCATGTTGGTTACTATTATCGGGCCTTGGAAAAGGTGGAAAATTGAGTAGAAACGGGGGAGGTGCTGTCCAATTTTTCGTAGAATAAGAGAAATCTTACTTAGAAGAATCCCACGTAAAACTAGAAGTTGATAGACGTGTTTTGACTATTATAGCTTGACACTCTGCGCGCGACATATCCGACTTGGCAAGTGGATTTAGCCGAGGAGGTATGTGATTCTTCCTATCCCTTTGAGCATGATATTTGTAAAATATATATATAGTACGGTAGACGTACGTGTGTTAAACTAAATTTGGTTTCACTTTGATGTCTTTGGACTTGAGTCCTAAATAATAAGAATCTTGAATATTTCAAAAAGAGTCATGAATCATTTTTGGAAGAAAAGTAATACTTGGTTTTAAAAAGCTTAAGTGTTATACTAGCTTTATGGGAAGTTAGGTATAACGACTTAAGAAAGATAAAAGGAACGGTTTACTTATTTGTTTATAAAAGCTTAGTAATGATTTATGAATGTATGGCAAGTTGGTTTGATAAGTAAACATGTTATGATGCTACGTGTGTTAGTATCTTGTGACGTTTGTGTAAGGGGGTTCTTCTTGTTGTGCTTATATTGTTTAACGATAAGCCCGTTGTGGTGGTTTTTTATCACGTACCCACGACTTGTTACGAGCGCGGGTTAGCTACCCCGATGCGAGGAATACCTCATCTTGGTCCATGTGACCTATGCGGGCTGCGGGAGTTCGGGATGATCACTCGGGTGTATACGCCGTCACGAGGAATACCTCATGCGGTCCATGTGTGGCCATGCGGACTGCGGGAGTCCAGGTTGATGCCGCGGGATAGCTACCCCCGATGCGAGGAGTACCTCATGCGGGTCCGAGGGACCTATGCGGACTACGGTAGTCCAGGATTAGGCTCGCATGTAATACTATGGGCGATTAGCCTGCTTGATCATTAGCGGCCTAGAAAAGACCAGTTGTGTTACATCTATTTTGCTCTTGTTTATGCTGTGGCACTATGTGCAGTTAAAATTGGGTTGTTTCGTACATATTTGTGAATTGGTTTTAAAATGTTATGATTTCATTTCAGTACTTTATAGTTTCACATACTTGGTACTGTTGTCGACCTCCTTGAGTGCGTTCATCTTTGCGGTAGAGGTACTCCGGTAGTTGATCCCCACTCCTAGGATCACCGTTCAGCTTTTGGGAAAGCCCCGTTTCTCCGGAGGCTTATCTTTTGGGTATGATTTCCCTGTCATTGTAGGTTATGTACATTCAGGGTATGGCGGGGCCCTGTCCCGTCATAGTTGATTTCATTCTTAGAGGTCTGTAGTCCTGTTGTAAATTTGGGATGTAACTGTTCAGTTTTGATTTATATATACATGCCGAAAGGCAATGTTACACCCCGTAGTTCCAGGGATGTATGTGAAGACGTACGTATGAGAATACGACAGTAATTTTGGAAAAAAAGAAAGATGTGATTTTTCGACGGAAAAGTTTCCGGATTTTGTGAAGGAAAAAGGGTCGCTAATGGGAATTGGATTCCCAGATTTGGTACTCGGACTTTTTGGATTAATTAATAATTATGGAATTATTTATCCGGAATTGGTCACGTGGGGCCCACGGGAGGAATTTACGGTTTGTGGGGCCCACTTTATTTTTTTTACGGATATTTTCGGAAGGTGAAATATTTTGGACCAATAGGAGGGCGACATGTGTCACCCTAGGTGACACTTGGTTGGACGAAAATGATGGGTTTAGTTGGCACATTTTTACATGTAAAGGCCAAAACATTTGGTCAAAGTCTTGAAGATATTTTGTGTAGTAGATGGATAAGTGGGACCCACACACACATGGCTCAATCTAGACCACACACTTGCTTTAATCCTAGCCCTTGAATGTCCTATAAATACCCCCTTAAGTTGCAAGACTTCTTCATCCACACTTGAGAAATTCCAAGGCAAAAAATACTCCCTCCCTTTGATGAAGTTCTCGTCCCACACCCCTCTCCCTTAACCAAACTTTGTCCAAAAATTCTTGAAGTCTTAAGTGTTCTTCCTTAGTGTATTAGGAAGACTAGTAACCAAAGGTTAGAAAAGATTTCACACCCTTAGCCTAAATACACCCTCTTGGCCGAGAGTTGCCACAAATTTAGCCTAAGTGTACTTCACTTTTTGGAGTTGAAGTGTTTAAGAGAAGTTATTAGAAACTTCTAAGGGTTGCTTGGAGCGGTTTGGAGCGTACATATTAGGAGCTAAACGTTGCTCGGGATCGACATATAATCTTGGATAATTTTGGGCTTATCGAGGTAATGATCTTTATCCCCCTATTGTAATTGGAAATTACATGTTGTAGTAATGTATAGTTGAGTATACTATATATAGAATGGATATTAAAGAAGAAAATTGAACTGTAATTACATAGGACTGTATTCTGATGAGACTTGTAGTATTCTGTAGAATTGAACACGTCAGGTTAGGCGTGTAATCCACGGGAGTTGTTGGCACAGTAGCGGGCCTTGATAGGAGGAGATTTATGTGATAGCGGGGAGGTCTTTGCGAATTTTCCGTAGAAATATTCTACGAAGAGAACTAGAAGTTAATAGGCGTTTTATGTCCATTATAGGTGGAAGTACTACGAGTAGCATATTCTACTTGAAGGGTGGAAAAGGCTAGCAAGGTTGTAGTACTTGGAGCATTTTGCTAATTGTCGATAATCGTCGTGAGGTATGTGAACCTCTTTCTATCTTTTCTAGCATGATATGTTGTGAACTATGTAGTACGGTAGACGTACATGTGTTAAATGAATTTGGTTGATTTAAAACATAAAGTGTTATAACCGCTTTATGGGAAGTTTGTTATAACAACTTTATGTGGGCAAAGAAATGGTTTGTGGTTTTTAAAAGATAAAAGACTTGATGTGGAATAATAAGGACTTGGGTTGTGTTAAAAAGTTGTGAAACCGCTTTAATGAGAAATGGGTAATTGGGTTTTAAAAGGAATAATGTTATATTGATTTCGGAAATGAGAACAACTATCGAACAAACCACTGCAGCGTTAATAAAGGAAAATGTATTGACTAAGTAATTATTATTAAAACCAGAAGAAACATCCATCTGCATAGAAGCTAAGATAATACAAAATTGTATTACATTTTCTAGATGAAGGCTGCTTTAATAAGATTGATATAAACAAGAATAACCTACTCACACATAAGGCATATGTTACTCAAATTGTTTTAAAAGAGAATTATGTTATTAAGTGATTAAGACTATGAACTACGAAACCTTTCGAAAATAAGAGACTTGAGTATTTGAAATTAGGCAAACTTGAACTTTTGGAAAAGAATGTTGTTACTTGTCTTTAAAAAGGGAAATTATTTTGGTTTACTTAAAATAATAGTTACTCTGTTTTGGATACTACGAGTGTTGGTATCAGGTGACTTCTTGTGAAAGAATGGATATTTGTAAGAGAATTGAAGTATGGTAATTTGCTTGTGATAGCCTTGTTGTGTAAAAGTTGTATTCCTATGCTACCGCGTCTCTCGATGGAGGGCCGGTATATTGTTATTGTTGTTACATGGACATGTCTGCACCGATGAAGAATTAGGGGCATGCGACGTCTGGCGGGTTAATCACCCGGTATATTATTATCGTTGTTACATGGACATGTCTGCACCGATGAAGAATTTCGGGGGAATGCGGCCATGCGGCGGGTTAATCACCCGGTATATTATTATTGTTGTTACATGGACATGTCTGCACCGATGAAGAATTCCGGGGCCATGTGGCCATGCGGCAGGGTTGATTACCCGATATATTGTTATTGTTGTTACATGGACATATACGCAGCGATGAAGAATTAGGGGCATGTGGCGTGCGGCGGGGTTGATTACGGTATCTTGTTATTGCATCCTGGACATGTCTACACCGATGGAGAATTCCGGGGGCATGTGGCCATGATGCGGGCATGATTGATATTGTGGGCGTGAGACCCTTGGTTATATTTGAGTGATGACTTTGAGGGAGTGAGTCCCTGCTTTGACATGACTGCTTTTATGTCGTGAACTGTAGTTTGGTTATCATACATGTCTCCTGTTTTATTTAGACTGTTATGATTTCGTTCTGATATTTTACATTTCACATACTTGGTACCTGTTGTACTGACCTCCTTCGGGGGGCTGCGTTCATGCCGCAGGTAGAGGTACATCGGTTGTTGATCCTCGTTCTTAGGATCACAGTTCAGCGTATTGGGAAGCTCCGTTTCTCCGGAGGCTTATCTTTTGGTATGTTTCCCCGAGTTTGTAAGTTTTTGTACATTCAGGGGTATGGCGGGGCCCTGTCCCGTCATAGTTATTGTAAAAATCTTAGAGGTCTGTATTACTGTTGTGGGCAGGGTTTTTAAAGGATTGTAACTGTTCGGTTGTATGTATATACATGAAGGTGACCGTTTTAGTTGCTTTGTTTTCTTATGTTGTATCTTGTTTCCTGTTTAAGTTTTTATTTCCGCTGATTTTCTCTGATGTAGTATCACTAGGGTGCAGGGTAAGGCACGATCGCGCAGGTCAGTGGTCGTGACAAAAGTGGTATCGAAGCGATTAGTCCTCGGAAAGTGTCTGAACCATGTCTAGTAAGTCTTGATTATCGGTGTGTTGTGCACCACATCTATAATCGAGAGGCTGCGAGACATTTAGGATTAGTTTCCATTCTTCTCACTCTAAGATCGTGCCTTAGAGGCGTGTTATAAGTTGGACCCCTCGGCGTATTTCGTTTTACCGATTATGCCTCACGCAAGGCAATCGGGGCCCGAAAGGCAAGCGTGAGGAGGCTGCGAGTAAAGCGGCGGTGGCTCACGAGACCACGGTACTGAGCCTCAGTCCCGACCTGGAGCGAGAGGAGATGGGTTATAAGAGATGGCCCGATTATTGGCGAGATTGTGGCGGACATGAGGATAGGATGGGCGGCGGCCGGTAGCACCGTGGTTCACCCGAGATCGGATAGTTTGAGGCTACGGGACTTTACGAGTTGTAGCCCGCGAGTTTTACGGGTCGAGGCACGAGGATGATCCGCAGGAGTTCATCAAGCGATTCTGACGGATCATGAGTGATCGGGGCTTGGAGACCGAGTCGGTGGTCTTAGGTTCACATCGGTGCGTGATCTGCGATCGGTAGTTTTGATTCGTGGGAGCTGTCCCGGGAAGTATGCACTTCAGTAGTGTGGGGCGAGTTCTCGGCGTTCTTACATTTCTTGCCTCCACGGATGAGAGGGCTCGGGTCGGCAATTTTTGGCGTTAACGCGACGAGGCGTGCGGTTGAGTACAATGTGGAGTTTGACTCATTGGCTCGGTATGTCCCGCGTTAGTAGCGATATGGAGGGCGAGTACATCGCTACGCCACGGGCTCGATGACTTGGCGAGCTTGTTGGTGTAGCTCTTACCGGCATGGACATTGCCCGCACGCAGCTTATGCACTTGGATGTGAGGCGGAGAGGTCGACGGAATGGCCGAGATCGGCGAAGAGGCGAGCAGCGAGGTCCTTTGGTGACTTTGGCGGACCTCGCCGGCGAGCTAGTTATGCGCGCCGCGATCTGAGTGGTCCTCCGCGATCTTCAAGGCTTCGGGATATTCGGAGGCGGTCGGGGCTCCGAGGTTGAGTTTCGGGAGTTGGGGTCTTGGCGGATGAAGCCACCCGACCTCGGTGCGGTCAATGTGGTAGACCCCATTTTGGAGTGTCGTCTTTGCGAGGAGCTTCATTATATTTGCGTGTCGCCAATTTGCGAGCTGTCAGGCCGGGGTAGCACGGATGTTACGACTCGACCTTGGATCGATGGTGGTTCATCACCTTCTTATACCCCGTAGTTCGGGGTATATATGTGAGGATGTACGTGCGAGTTCTGACGAAATTTTGGAAAGAAAGGAAGATGTGATTTTTTGACGGAAAAGTTTCCGGTTTTTGTGAAGGAAAAAGGTTCGTTAATGGGAATTGGATTCCCAGATTTGGTATTTGGACTTCTTGGATTATATTAGAATTATTAGATTTTATTTTCGGAAATGGTCACGTGGGACCCACGGGAGAAATTTACGGTTTTGTGGGGCCCACTTTGTTTTTGAGATTTTCGGTATTTTGGATATTTTCGGAAGACGAAATATTTTGGACGAGTCGGGGGGCGACACGTGTCACTCCCATGTGGCACCTTGGCCGAAATTGGAGGGACAAGTGGCTAGCCACTTGTCCCCTTGGCCGAAATGGCCATGACACTTGGAGATTGATTTCGTTGGCCATGTGGTGTGGTGGGACCCACACACACATGGCCCAATCTTGACCACCCACTTGCTTTGATCCTAACCCTTGTTTCCCCTATAAATACCCCCTTAGTTGAAGAGTAATTTCATCCACACTTGAAGCTTTCCAAAGCAAAATACTCCATCCCCTTCAGCCTTGTTTTTCGTCCCTCCCCTCCCTTGTGTAGAAAATACTTGGAGTATTATTGTATAATCCCAAATACATTGGCCTAGTATCCCTAGTAGTATTCCAAAGTTATTTCAATACTAGGAGCCCGAAAATACTACTTTATTCCAATAGTCGCAAAACGAAACCCTAGAAAAATCTTCATAACTTGGATGAAGTGTTTAGAGAAGTTGTTTAGAAACTTCTAAGGGTCGCTTGCAGTGGGTTGGAGCGTATGGAATTGGAGCTAAACGTTTCCCAGGATCGACTTATAATATTGGATAATTTTGGGCTTATCGAGGTAATGATCTATGTCCCCCCTATTGTAATTGGATATTACATGTTGTAGTAGTTATACTTGAGTATATTATATTGGAAGGATGATTATAAAGGATTGAACTGTATTTACATTGGACTGTACTTACAGTAGACTTGTGTAGTATTATTGTGAAGCAGAATTGAACACGTCCGGTTAGACGTGTAATCCCCTGAGAGTTGTTGGCCTGGTAGCGGGCCTTGATAGGGGAGGAGATTTATGTGTTTACGGGGAGGTCTTGCGAATTTTCTGTAGAATAAAGGAATCTTGCAGTTAGAATATTCTACGAAAAGATCTAGGAGTTGATAGGCGTTTTGTGGCCTTTATAGGTTGCAGTACTACGAGTAGCGTATTCTACTTGAAGAGTGGAAAAGGCTAGCAGGGTTACAGTACTGTGGAGCATTTTGCTAATTGTCGATAATCGTCGCGAGGTATGTGAACCTCTTCCTATTTTTTCTAGCATGATATGTTGTGAACTATGTAGTACGGTAGACGTACATGTGTTAAGTGAATTTAGTTGGTTTACAACATAAAGTGTTATAACGGCTTTATGGGAAGTTTGTTATAACAACTTTATGTGGGTAAAGGAATGGTTGGTGGTTTTTAAAAAGATAAATGACTTGATGTGAATTAGTAATGACTATGTAGTGAACTATGTAGCGGTGAGCGTGCGTGTGTGAAATGAATTTTGTTTGTTTAAAACATAAAGTGTTATAATAGCTTTATGGGAAGTTAGTTATAACGACTTTATGAAGATAAAAGAAAGATTTGATTTTGGAAGCTAAACGACTTGATTTTGAAAGTTAAGAGACTTGATCTTGAAAGATAAGAGACTTGACTTATAACGACTTGTTTTCGGAAAAGGAGAAGTAACTTGATTTAAGTATAGGTTACTTGTTTTGAAAAGAGTAAGTTATTTGGGTTTTAAAAGAATACTTGTTATTGTTTTAAAAGAAAAGAGACTTGTGGAATTGAAGAGTTTTTGGTTTAGAACATAAAGTGTTATAACAGCTTTATGGGAAGTTAGTTATAACGACTTTATGAAAACAAAGGAATGGTTTTATCATTGGTTTTAAAATGGTAACTTGACTTTAAAAAGGAGAAGTGTTTTGGTCTAAAAAGAAGGTATGGTATTGTCTTAATTTGGTTTAAAAAGGAAAATATGGAAGTTGTTTTGGTTTACTTAAAACGTTAGTCACTCTATTTTTGATAATACGGGTATCGGGTGACCTTTGAAAAAGAATTGGATCTTTTAAAAAAGAATTTAACGTACGTAGTACTTTGGGGTAAAAACCTGGATTTCGGCATAGAATGAAAGTACCTTGAGTTGTGTGTAACTTGCCTACGTTTGCGTGTGATAGCCTTGTCGTGCTAGTATTGTAATTCTATACCACCGTGTCTCTCAATGGAGGGCCGGTCATGTTATTCTTGATTGATGGACCTACTGACACGTTGGGTGGCCCACGGGTACGGTTCCATTAGGATTATTATTCCATGGACTAGCTCTCCATGAGGTTTTACTGATTCGGCTTGGTATCTGGTAGTTGGCTCTCGTACTTGCCCCGAATTCGTGGCTGTTTCGGCAGTATCCGGTAGTTGGCCTTCGTACTTGCCCGTTCGGTTTGTGTGAAGTCTCGTGATTCCGGTATCCGGTAGTTAGTCTTCGTACTTGCCCGACGGCTCGTAGCGCAGCTTGGTATCCGGTAGTTGGCTTTCGTGCCTGCTGGTCGACCGTGGTATGGTTATGTAGATTTGTTAGTACGGCCTTGGTATCGGTAGTTGGCTTTCGTACTTGCCGGTCGATTGATGATGCGGCAGTATCGGTAGTTAGCCGTACTTGCCGTCACGATTTTTATGACAGTGGGACTGATGTTCATGTGTACTTCTTGGTGTTATTATATCATAGACTGCCGGCAGTGAGGAAGGTATTCCACGGGCATGATTGATGTTGTGGGCGTGAGACCCATAGTTATATTTGAGTGATGACTTTGAGGCGTGAGTCACGACTTGACGTATTTGCTTACATATTATGTCGTAGTTTGGTTATCATATATGTCTCCGCTTTATATAGACTACTATGATTTCATTTAGATATTTCGATTTCATACTTGGTACTGTTGTCGACCTCGCCCGAGGGCTGCGTTCATGCCGCGGTAGAGGTACATCGGTCGTGGATCCTCGCTCATAGGATCACAGTTCAGCATTTGGGGAAGCTCCGTTCCTCCGGAGGCTTATCTTTGGTATAGTCCCCTGTCAGTGTAGATACTTGTACATTCAGGGGTATGGCGGGGCCCTGTCCCGTCATAGTTATGGTTACATTTAGAGTGCTGTAATCATTGTGGGAGTTTGTAAAAGGATTTAATCGATTTTATATATATATGTATATATTCAGGAAGGTGACCGTTTTGGTTATCCTGTTTCATACTTTATGTCTTGTCTCATGTTTTAGTTTTTATTTCCGCTGATTTTCTCTGATGTTGTATCACTAGGGTGCCCGGGGTAAGGCACCAGTCGCGGGCCCGAGGTCGGGTCGTGACACCTTCACTAGCTATGCGCCCTGCAGGGCAGGACTGTGATTAGAGTAAAGCGGTAGTTACAGGTATATCCTTAACCCTCTAGAAATTTGTATGCGTGATATGATGATTTTATGTTGAGTGTTATGTTTGGATAGCATTGTGTAAAATTGTGATATAGAGAACATGGTTAGTTGAAAAGGTAAGCTTAGGGATAGGGAAATTATAAGCCGTAGAATATTATAACAAGTTGAGACCTTAGATGTAAGGCCGTCTTAAGTAAAAGATTTTACGGTTGGTCTTTGTTGAAGTACGTGGTATGCGTGAAATATATTGTGGGATGATTCCTTGGGTTGTGTAAGATGAAAGTGGTAGCTTTCAGGACTTGAATAGGTAAGATTGTTCCAGATCGGGGAACAAGAGTCTGGTGCGATTATGGGTCGGGTTGAGGACCATTCGCGGGTCAACCCGTAGCCCGGAATAAGGTGGGGTCAGTTCGAGGTGGTCCCTCCAGGTGGTAGGATCACGAGGGTGCAAGGCCCAAGTTTAGGTAACCACTGTATGAGTTCGTGGACGTGTTCGACCAGAATCGGATCGTGAAGGCCGGGAACGGCCTTGAAGAAATTCGAGGCTAGTAAGATGACCAAGTTTGGAGGTAGTGACTCCAAAGATTTTGGAAACTGAAGTGATGACTGAAGTATGGTACGTGTACTAGAAAGAGTTCGAGTGTTCGAGAAGAGTACGACGAGTAAGGAAAGAAGTGAACATGTGCTGAGAGATAGAAGTGATCATTTTTGTGAAGTGAATGTGCGACAGGAGTATCCTTTGGACCAGGAGCGAGAGTTGGTGTTGTTTTACACCTTCGAGGTGATTCCTCGTTGGCTTGGATTTGGGTTTCGCGCGTATGATTTTATTATGGCAATATGAGGCATAGTTGGTTTCGTAAGTATAGTAGTGAAGACTATACCGACGCATGTACGTTTGGAGACTTAGAAGGAACATTCGGGACGAATGTTTCTAAGGGGGGAAGAATGTTACACCCCGTAGTTCCAGGGTATGTATGTGAAGACGTACGTACGAGAATACGACAGTAATTTTGGAAAGAAAGAAAGATGTGATTTTTCGACGGAAAAGTTTCCGGATTTTGTAAAGGAAAAAGGGTCGCTAATGGGAATTGGATTCCCAGATTTGGTACTCGGACTTTTTGGATTAATTAAGAATTATGGAATTATTTATCCGGAATTGGTCACGTGGGGCCACGGGAGAATTTACGGTTTGTGGGGCCCACTTTATTTTTTTACGTATATTTTGGAAGGTGAAATATTTTGGACCAATAGGAGGCGACATGTGTCATCCTAGGTGACACTTGGTTGGACGAAAATGATGGGTTTGGTTGTACGTTTTTACATGTAAAAGGCCAAAACATTTGGTCAAAGTCTTGAAGATATTTTGTGTAGTAGATGGATAAGTGGGACCCACACACACATGGCTCAATCTAGACCACACTTTCTTTAATCCTAGCCCTTGAATGTCCTATAAATACCCCTTAAGTTGCAAGACTTCTTCATCCACTTGAGAAATTCCAAGGCAAAAATACTCCTCCCTTTGATGAAGTTCTCGTCCCACACCCCTCTCCCTTAACCAAACTTTGTCCAAAAATTCTTAAAGTCTTAAGTGTTCTTCCTTAGTGTATTAGGAAGACTAGTAACCAAAGGTTAGAAAAGATTTCACACCCTTAGCCTAAATACACCCTCTTGGCCGAGAGTTGCCACAGGTTTAGCCTAAGTGTACTTCACTTTTTGGAGTTGAAGTGTTTAAGAAAAGTTATTAGAAACTTCTAAGGGTTGCTTGGAGCGGTTTGGAGCATACATATTAGGAGCTAAACGTTGCTCAGGATCGACATATAATCTTGGATAATTTTGGGCTTATCGAGGTAATGATCTTTATCCCCCTATTGTAATTGGAAATTACATGTTGTAGTAATGTATAGTTGAGTATACTATATATAGAATGGATATTAAATGTTATACCCCGTATTTTCAGAGTATGTATGTGAGGACGTACGTACAATTGTGTAAACCCGAATTATGATTAAGGACGAAAATTGTGCACACCATACGAAACAAATTGTTTTTCCGACGAAAAATTTTCCGAACCTTGTAAAGTAATTTTACGTTTTCAAGAAAATATTTATTTTGGATTTTTCCGAGAGATAAAATATTTTGGACCAACGAGAGGGCGACATGTGTCACCCTCAAGTGGACGGTTTGGTGGACGAAATTGTGGTCAAGATGGCACGTTTTTTTCATGTAAAATGCCATAAACCTCTGGTCAATGTTTGGTTAGATATTTGTGTGGTAGATGGATAAGGTGGGACCCACACACACTTGTCTAAATCTTCACCCTCCACTTGCTTTGATTGGCCTATAAATACCCCTCAAGTGCAAGACTTATTCTTCATCCCTTAAATAATTTCCAAGTCTTGAAATCCTCCCCCCCTCTTGATAAGTTCTCGTCCAACACTCTCACCCCCCTTCTTGTGTTCTCGCGAGACACACCCCTTGGTAGAAAAATGTTCTCCAAGTATTGTTACTATTCCAAAATACCTTGGCCCAAATACCTTGTAGTATTCCAAAGTTACCTCTATACTAAAAGCCTAGAAATACTACTTTATATCCATTAGTCACAAAACGAAACCCCAGGGAAAATCTTCATGGTTGGTTGAAGTATTAGGTAGAAGTTGTTTAGAACTTCTAAGAGTTTCTTGGAGCGAATTGGAGCATACAGAATAGGAGGTAAACCTTGCTCAGGATCGACATTTAAACTTGGATAATTTTGGGCCTATCGAGGTAAAAATCTTATCCTTCTATTGTAATTGGAGATTACATATTGTAGAAGTTTAGAATTGAGTATAAGAAATATAGAAGGATATTAAAGAAGAGAATTGAACTGTACTTACATGGATCGTATTTCTGATGAGACTTGAGTAGTTTGTGGTAGGAAGTGCTGCCCAAATTTCCGTAGAAATAAGAACCTTCTGCTTAGAATATTCTACAGAGTAGTCTAGACGTTGATAGACGTATTTGACTATTATAGGTTGATACTCTGCGCGCGACATATTCGACTTGGCAGGTGGATTTCGCCGACGAGGTATGTGATTCTCCTATCCTCTTGAGCATGATATTTTAAAAGAATATATATAGTACGGTAGACGTACGTGTTTTAACTGAACGTGGTCTTACTTCGATGTCTTTTGACTTGAGTTTTAATTAATAAGAATCTTGAAGTATTTCAAAAGAATTAAGAATCGTTTTTGAAAGAAGAGTAATAATTGGTTTTAAAAGCTTAAGAGTTATACTAGCTTTATGGGAAGTTAGGTATAACGACTTAAGAGAGATAAAAGGAACGGTTTACTTAATTGGTTATGAAAGCCTTGTATTGATTTCGGAATGAGAATAAGTATCGAACAAACCATCGCGCTAATAAAGGAAAATGTATTGACTAATTAAGTATTATTAAAACCAGTAGAAACCTCCATCTGCATAGAAGCTAAGATAAGACAAAATTGTATTACATTTCCTAGATCATGGTTGCTTTAATAAGATCATTAATAAACAAGTTTGATTTTCTTAAAATCTCAAAGTAAGAACTTGATTTATAAAAGACAAATACTTAAAAACTTGAAGTGTTTTCGTTAAAAAGGAAGGCATGCTTTTGTCTTAAGTTGGTTCAAAAAGAAGGTAAGGAAATTGTTTTGGTTTACTTAAAAAGATAGTCACTCTATTTTTATACTACGGGTATCGTGTGACTCTTGTAAAAGAAACGAATCTTTTTAAAGAGTTATTGTATGAAGTACTTTGGGGATAAAAACCCGAACTTGTTGACATAAAAAGTACCTTGTGTGAATAACTTGACTATGTTGGTTTGCGATAGCCTTGTAATACTTTCTTGTTGGTTTGATAAGTAAACATGTTATGATGCTACGTGTGTTAATGTCTTGTGATGTTTGTGTAAAGGGGTTGCCCTTGTTGTGCTTATGTTGTTTAACGATAAGCCGTTATGTTAGTATTGTACCACTCACCTCTTGACATGTTATACCGGGGGTTAAGATGCCCCCCGATGCGAGGTATACCTCATGCGGTCTGTGTGACTATGATTCGAGAATACCTCATGCGGGTCCAGGGGACCTATGCGGAGCTACGAGAGTTCCAGGTTAGTGTGCGGGGAATACCTCATGCGGTCTATGTGGCCATGCGGACTACGAGAGTCGGGGCGATGCGGGAGTAGCTACCTCGATCAGGAATACCTCACGCGCTAGGTGGCTATGCGGAGTGCGGTAAGCTCGATTAGACGCGCATGATCACGAGGCGAGTGGCGGCCGATCATGTGGCGCGGTGCAGAGACCTCGTGTCTGATTTATGGCATTGTTGGTACTGTGGGTTTTAGTAGTCGGCTATGTCTTCGTACTTACCCCGTACGGTTTTATTATAACACAGATGTGACCTGGTGTTCTTGTGTATTCCTTGGGTGTTTTTATATCATGGACTGCCGGCAGTGAGGAAGGAATTCCACGGGCAAGATTGATATTGTGGGCATGAGACCCATAGTTATATTTGAGTGATGGCTTTACGGGCGTGAGTCCCTGACTTGACATGACTGCTTACATATTGTGCATCGTAAATTGGTTATTGTATATGTCTTCTGTTTTATATAGACTATTATGATTTCATTTACAGTATTTTCAGTTTCACATACTTGGTACTGTTGTCGACCTCCTTGGGGCTGCGTTCAATCTGCGGTAGAGGTACACCGATTGTTGATCCTCGCCATGGGTCAGATTCGGCATTTTGGGAAGCTCGTTTCTCGAGTCTTATACGTAGTATAGTCCTGTCGTTGTAGGTACTTACATTTAGGGGTATGTCGGGGCCCTGTCCCGTCGTTGTTGTAATATTCGTAAGTGCATGCAAATGCTGTTGTGGCGAGTTTGTAAAGGGATGTAAATCGTGTTCAAGTTTTTATATATATATGCCGAAAGACAACTTTTCTCGGATAAAGCTTTCTCACTTCATCTTGTTTCATGTCTTGTTTTATATTCCGGTTACTCGATGTATGTCTACTTGGGTGCGGGTAGGCACGACCACGGGCAGGTTCGGGTCGTGACAAAAGTGGTATCAGAGCAGTTAATCCTCAGAAAGTGTCTACAGACCGTATCTAGTAGAGTCTTGATTATCGGTGTGTTGTGCACCACACCAATAATCAGGAGGCTATAGGATATTTAGGATTGGTTTCCATTCTTCTCAATCTGAGATCGTGCCTTAGAGCTGTGTTATAAGTTGGACCCCTCTAACGTATTTCTTCCCCTTACCAGTTATGCCTCCGCGCAAGGCAACCCGGGCCCAGAAGGGCAAGGCAGCCGAGGGAGCTGCGAGTAGAGCACAGAGGGTTACGAGGGCACAGGCCCAATCATCACCTGAGGTGGTACTTCATTCGGGGAGTTCTGCGACGTCGCCAGCCCCAGCAGAGTTTAGCACAGCGGCAGCAGTTCCTACTGCGGCCATGATATCTGGACCTTTAGTTCCACGACCAGTAGCAGAAAGTATGGATTGCAAAGAGACGACCCTGTTACTAGCTAGGGATTTAGCAACCAGAGAGTATATTATGTACCGATTTATCACGGGTCTTGATGACTATCTAAGAGAGGGTTGTGCAAGAGTAGCTCTTCAGTCAGGCATGAGCATGGCCTGCGTACGGGCTTATGCGCGTGGAGAAACGTAGGATCGACCAGGTTAACCAAGATCAGCGAAGAGGCGGATCGGCGGGGTCCTTTGGTAACTTTCGAGGCGAATCACCTCGCAGTGAGATCGATATGCGCCTCCGCCTTGATGCAGTGGTCCTCCACGTGGTTCAGTCTTCGGGGTACGCAGGAGTTGGTCGAGCTCGGGGCTTCGGTTCACGAGATACGTAGGTTCGGCCAGCCCGGATTGATTTTCCTCGGTGGTCATGTGTGACGTCGTCGGGAATGTCGTCTTTTTGTTGGTGCTTGTTTTACGTGGCGTCGGGGCCATATGTGAAAGAATGTTCAAGTAGGAGGATGCAAGTAGGAGGACTCGGCTACCAGTTAGTTGCGGATTGGTGGTTCGGAGAGGAAGGGTGTTAGCTGAGAGGCCACCCTTTCGGTGTGGCTGTGGTAGGTGTCATTGTGGGAGTGTCGTTCTTCGACAACTTGTTATGCTTGCGGCCAGCAGGCCATTTGCGAGAAATTGTCAGGCAGGTGGCGCGGACGTAGAGACTCGACGCCGTCAGATCGGTGGCTAGTTCATCACCTTCCCTAGCTATCGACCCGATAGGCGGATTGATTAGAACGACAAAGGGGAGTGAATCAGTAGATACAGGTATATCCTTAACCCTCTAGAGATTAGTATGTGTGATAAGATGAGTGGGTCTTAAGTGTTATGTTCAGATAGCATTGTGTTAATTGTGATTAGAAATCATGGTTAGTTAAAAGGGTAAGATTGGGGACAGGGAATTGTGAGCTTTAGGATATTATACGTGGAGACCTTAGAGGCGAGGCCATCTCGAGTAAAAGATTTATTTTTATGTTTGACCCTTATCGGAGTGCATAGTATGCGTGAGATATGTTTGTGTGATAAGTCCTTGAGTAGTGTGAAATGAAAGAGGGTAGTTGAGCTAAGAAGACCACTAGGTTTTCGTGACTCGATGGTGAGATTGCTCCGGATCGGGAAACAAGAGCTTGGCGCGATAAATGGGTCGGGTTGAGGCCAGATTGCGGGTCAACCCGCAGCCCGGTTTGAACTAAGGAAAAATTATGGTGGTCCCGCTTTGTGATAGGGTCACGAGGGTGTTAGGCCCAAGTTTAGTTAACCATTGTACGAGTTCGTGGATGCGTTCGACCAGTAGTCGGGCCGATGAGGTCAGCCCATCTTGTCTTTCAGTCAGAACTGTTTACTCGGCAGAGGGTTATGCGAGATGTTATATATCATGAAGGTTGTAAGACTGCACAGGGTTCCTACTTTTACTTTATGACAGGCAATGGAGCCCAGTTTACGGCTATTTCTTTTTATGAAGATTTTACCAGGCAAGGTTAGGAACTCAGGTGAGTCTCAGTATTGCATTCACCCTCGGGACGGTGTTTTGATTTCAGGGGTTGCAGCGAGGATTATGTGCCTCTTGTTGAGCGAGTATTATTATAGCTACCATTTCAGTATTCAGATGTCGTCTTATGAAGCCGGGTATGGGCGTAAGGGTAGGTTGCCGGTCGATTGGTTCGATGTTGGCAAGGTTCAGATGGTTGGTTCATAATTGATTCAGCAGGATGTGGATAGGGTGAAGCTTATCCAGGAGAGGTTATTGACAGCTCAGAATCAACCTGAGTCGGGTGGATAATATGCGTCGATACTTGGAGTTCATATTGACGGTCGGTCTTCTTGAAGGTACCACCCCGGAAGGGTGTGACGAGATTTGGAAAGCAGGGGAAACTTAGCCCGAGTTACTTTGGGCCTTTTCAGATGGCCTATAAATACCCCTCAAGTGCAAGACTTATTCTTCATCCCTTAAACAATTTCCAAGTCTTGAAATCCTCCCCCCCCCTCTTGATAAGTTCTCGTCCAACACTCTCACCCTCGTTGTGTTCTCTGAGACACACCCCGCCACTGGTAGAAAAATGTTCTCCAAGTATTGTTACTATTCCAAAATACCTTGGCCCAAATACCTTGTAGTATTCCAAAGTTACCTCTATACTAAAAGCCTAGAAATACTACTTTATATCCATTAGTCACAAAATGAAACCCCAGGAAAAATCTTCATGGTTGGTTGAAGTATTAGGTAGAAGTTGTTTAGAACTTCTAAGGGTTTCTTGGAGCGAATTGGAGCGTACAGAATAGGAGCTAAACCTTGCTCAGGATCGACATTTAAACTTGGATAATTTTGGGCTTATCGAGGTAAATATCTTATCCTTCTATTGTAATTGGAGATTACATATTGTAGAAGTTTAGAATTGAGTATAAGAAATATAGAAGGATATTAAAGAAGAGAATTGAACTGTACTTACATAGGACTATATTTACAGTAGACTTGAGTAGTTTGACGGGTAGGGAAGTGCTGCCCAAATTTCCGTAGAAATAAGAACCTTCTGCTTAGAATATTCTACAGAGTAGTCTAGACGTTGATAGACGTATTTGACTATTATAGGTTGATACTCTGCGCGCGACATATTCGACTTGGCAGGTGGATTTCGTCGAGGAGGTATGTGATTCTTCCTATCCTCTTGAGCATGATATTTTAAAAGAATATATATAGTACGGTAGACGTACGTGTGTTAACTGAACGTGGTCTTACTTCGATGTCTTTTGACTTGAGTTTTAAATAATAAGAATCTTGAAGTATTTCAAAAGAATTAAGAATCGTTTTTGAAAGAAGAGTAATACTTGGTTTTAAAAGCTTAAGAGTTATACTAGCTTTATGGGAAGTTAGGTATAACGACTTAAGAGATAAAAGGCAGTTTACTTAATTGGTTATGAAGGCCTTGTATTGATTTCGGAATGAGAATAAGTATCGAACAAACCACTGCAGCGCTAATAAAGGAAAATGTATTGACTAATTAAGTATTATTAAAACCAGTAGAAACCTCCATCTGCATAGAAGCTAAGATAAGACAAAATTGTATTACATTTCCTAGATCATGGCTGCTTTAATAAGATCATTAATAAACAAGTTTGATTTTCTTAAAATCTCAAAGTAAGGACTTGATTTATAAAAGACAAAGACTTAAAAACTTGAAGTGTTTTCGTTAAAAAGGAAGGCATGCTTTTGTCTTAAGTTGGTTCAAAAATAAGGTAAGGAAATTGTTTTGGTTTACTTAAAAAGATAGTCACTCTATTTTTATACTACGGGTATCGTGTGACTCTTGTAAAAGAAACGGATCTTTTAAAGAGTTATTGTATGAAGTACTTTGAGGATGAAAACCCGAACTTGTTGACATAAAAAGTACCTTGTGTGAATAACTTGACTATGTTGGTTTGCGATAGCCTTGTAATACTTTCTTGTTGGTTTGATAAGTAAACATGTTAGGATGCTACGTGTGTTAGTGTCTTGTGATGTTTGTGTAAAGGGGTTGCCCTTGTTGTGCTTATGTTGTTTAACGATAAGCCGTTATGTTAGTATTGTACCACTCACCTCTTGACATGTTATACCGGGGGTTAAGCTGCCCCCCGATGCGAGGTATACCTCATGCGGTCTGTGTGACTATGATTCGAGAATACCTCATGCGGGTCCAGGGGACCTATGCGGAGCTACGAGAGTTCCAGGTTAGTGTGCGGGGAATACCTCATGCGGTCTATGTGGCCATGCGGACTACGAGTCGGGGCGATCTTGGGAGTAGCTACCCTCGATGCGAGGAATACCTCATGCGGGCCTAGGTGGCCTATGCGGAGCTGCGGTAAGCTCCAGGACTAGATGCGCATTGATCGAGGCGAGTAGCGGCCGATCATATGGCGCGGTCTAGAAAGACCTCGTGATACAGTTTATGGCATTGTTGGTACTATGAGTTTTAGTAGTCGGCTATGCCTTCGTACTTACCCCGTACGGTTTTATTATAACACAGGTGGGACCTGGTGTTCATGTGTATTCCTTGGGTGTTTTTATATCATGGACTGCCGGCAGTGAGGAAGGAATTCCACGGGCAAGATTGATATTGTGGGCATGAGACCCATAGTTATATTTGAGTGATGGATTTAAGGGCGTGAGTCCCTGACTTGACATGACTGCTTACATATTGTGCATCGTAAATTGGTTATCGTATATGTCTTCTATTTTATATAGACTATTATGATTTCATTCTGATATTTGATTTCACATACTTGGTACTGTTATCGACCTCCTTGGTAGCTGCGTTCATGTCGCAGGTAGAGGTACACCAGTTGTTGATCCTCGCTCATAGGGTCATAGTTCAGCGTTTTGGGAAGCTCCGTTTCTCCGGAGGCTTATCTGTGATATAGTCCCCTGTCGTTGTAGGTACTTACATTCAGGGGTATGGCGGGGCCCTGTCCCGTCGTTGTTGTAATATTCGTAGAGGTCTGTAATACTGTTGTGGGCAGAGTTTGTAAAAGGGATGTAATTGTTCGTGTTCAAGTTTTTATATATATATGCCGAAAGGCAACTTTTTTCAGATAAACTGTTTCTCACTTCATACTTATTCATGTCTTGTTTTATATTCCGTTGGTTACTCTGATGTATGTCTACTTGGGTGCCCGGGTAAGGCACCAGTCACGGGCCCGGGTTCGGGTCGTGACAAAAGTGGTATCAGAGCAGTTAATCCTCGGAAAGTGTCTACAGACCGTATCTAGTAGAGTCTTGATTATCGGTGTGTTGTGCACTACACCAATAATCAGGAGGCTATAGGATATTTAGGATTGGTTTCCATTCTTCTCAATCTGAGATCGTGCCTTAGAGCTGTGTTATAAGTTGGACCCCTCTAACGTATTTCTTCCCCTTACCAGTTATGCCTCCGCGCAAGGCAACCCGGGCCCAGAAGGGCAAAGCGGTAGGAGGCGAGTAGAGCACAGAGGGTTACGAGGGCACAGGCCCAATCATCACCTGAGGTGGTACTTCATTCGGGGAGTTCTGCGACGTCGCCAGCCCCAGCAGAGTTTAGCACAACGGCAGCAGTTCCTACTACGGCCATGATATCTGGACCTTTAGTTCCACGACAAGTAGCAGAAAGTATGGATTGCAAAGAGCCGACCCTGTTACTAGCTAGGGATTTAGCAACCAGAGAGTATATTATGTACCGATTTATCACGGGTCTTGATGACTATCTAAGAGAGGGTTGTGCAAGAGTAGATCTTGATCGGCGTGAGCATGGCTGCGTCACGGGCTTATGCGCAGCAGCGAAAGCGTAGGATCGACGGGTTAACCAAGATCGCGAAGAGGCCGTTGGCGAGTCGCTGGTAACTTTCGAGGCGAATCACCTCGGCAGATCGGATATGCGCCTCCGCGATGCAGTGGTCCTCGCGTGGTTCGGGGCGTTCGGTATGCAGGAGTTGGTCAGAGCTCCAGGGCTTCTGGTTCACAGATACACGTAGGTTCCAGCCAGCCGGATTAACTTTTCCCTCAGTGTTCACAGTGTGGCAGACGTCATCCCGGGGAATGTCGTCTTTTTATTGGTGCTTGTTTTACCTGCGGCCGTCAGGGCCATATGATGAAAGAATGTTCAAGTAGGAGGGATGCAAGTAGGAGGACTCAGCCTACCAGATTAGTTGCGGATTCAGTGGTTCGGAGAGGAAGGGGTGTTAGCCAGAGGAGGCCACCCCCACCTCGGTGTGGCCGTTGTGGTAGGTGTTATTCTGGGGAGTGTCGTACTTCTTCGACAACTTATTATGCTTGCGGCCAGCAGGGCCATTTTAGGAGAAATTGTCCGACCAGAGGTGGCGCGGACGTAGAGACTCAGCCTTCAGGGTCAGTGGCTAGTTCATCACCTTCCCTAGCTCTGCGCCCAACGGGGCAGGATTGATTAGAACGACAAAGGGGAGTGAAGCAGTAGATACACGTATATCCTTAACCCTCTAGAGATTAGTATGTGTGATAAGATGAGTGGGTCTTAAGTGTTATGTTCAGATATCATTGTGTTAATTGTGATTAGAAATCATGGTTAGTTAAAAGGGTAAGATTGGGGACAGATAATTGTGAGCTTTAGGATATTATACGTGGAGACCTTAGAGGCGAGGCCATCTCGAGTAAAAGATTTATTTTTATGTTTGACCCTTATCGGAGTGCATAGTATGCGTGAGATATGTTTGTGTGATAAGTCCCTGAGTAGTGTGAAATGAAAGAGGGTAGTTGAGCTAAGAAGACCACTAGGTTTTTGTGACTCGATGGTGAGATTATTCCGGATCGGGAAACAAGAGCTTGGCGCGATAAATGGGTCGGGTTGAGGCGGTGCGGGTCAACCCGCAGCCCGGTTTGAAGTAAGGAAAAATTGTGGTGGTCCCGCTTTGTGATAGGGTCACGAGGGTGTTAGGCCCAAGTTTAGTTAACCATTGTACGAGTTCGTGGATGCGTTCGACCAGTAGTCGGGCCGATGAGGTCAGCCCATCTTATCTTTAAGTCAGAACTGTTTACTCGGCAGAGGGTTATGCGAGATGTTATATATCAGGAAGGTTGTAAGACTGCACATGGTTCCTACTTTTACTTTATGACAGGCAATGGAGCCCAGTTTACGGCTATTTCTTTTTATGAAGATTTTACCAGGCAAGGTTAGGAACTCAGGTGAGTCTCAGTATTGCATTCACCCTCGGGACGGTGTTTTGATTTCAGGGGTTGCAACGAGGATTATGTGCCTCTTGTTGAGCGAGTATCATTATAGCTACCATTTCAGTATTCGGATGTCGCCTTATGAAGCCGGGTATGGGCGTAAGGGTAGGTTGCCGGTCGATTGGTTCGATGTTGGCAAGGTTCAGATGGTTGGTTCATAATTGATTCAGTAGGATGTGGATAGGGTGAAGCTTATCCAGGAGAGGTTATTGACAGCTCAGAGTCAACCTGAGTCGGGCGGATAATCTGCATCGATACTTGGAGTTCAGATTGACGGTCGGTCATCTTGAAGGTACCACCCCGGAAGGGTGTGACGAGATTTGGAAAGCAGGGGAAACTTAGCCCGAGTTACTTTGGGCCTTTTCAGATCATGTGAAGAATAGGCCATGTTGCCTATATGTTAGCATTTTTCGTCCGACTTAGGAGGCAGTACGTCCGGTCTTTCATATTGCTATGTTCGGAAAAGTATCGGACGATCCATCCAGAGTGTTCCGGGTTAATGATGACCAAGTTGGAGATAGTAACCCCGAGATTTTGGAAACTGAAGAAATAACAGAAAGGTGGTAAGTTTATTTAGGAAGTGTTCGAGGGTACGAGAAGGGTACGATGAGTAAGGGAAGAAGTGAACATGTGTTAAAGAGAATAGAAGCGATCATTTCTTTTGTGAAGTGAAAGGTGCGAAGGGAGTATCTTTTAGCCCTTGGGTGGAAGCTTTTATGATGCTAGAGGTGATTCCTTGTGGACTTGGATTTAAGTATTTTGCGCGTGTTGTATTATGGCCATGTGTGACATTTGCAAACTGTTTAGGTTATGAGGAACTTTATCGTTACCTGTCTTGGGAAGGAACATTCGGGACGAATGTTTCTAAGGAGGGGAGAATGCTATACCCCGTATTTCCAGAGTATGTATGTGAGGGCGACGCACGATTGTGTAAACCGAATTATGATTAAGGGCGAAAATTGTGCACACCCTACGAAACGAATTGTTTTTCCGATTAAAAATTTCCGAACCTTGTAAAGGAATTTACGTTTTCAAGAAAATATTTATTTTGGATTTTTCGAGAGATAAAATATTTTGGACAACGAGAGCGACATGTGTCACCTCAGTGGACGGTTTGGTGGACGAAATTGTGGTGAAGATGGCACGTTTTTTTCATGTAAAATGCCATAAACCTTTGGTCAATGTTTGGTTAGATATTTGTGTGGTAGATGGATAAGGTGGGACCCACACACACTTGTCCAAATCTTCACCCTCCACTTGCTTTGATCTTGGCCATTGATTGGCCTATAAATACCCTCAATGCAAGACTTATTCTTCATCCCTTAAACAATTTCCAAGTCTTGAAATCCTCCCCTCTTGATAAGTTCTCATCCAACACTCTCACCCTCCTTGTGTTCTCGCCGAGACACACCCCCGCCCCTTGGTAGAAAAATGTTCTCCAAGTATTGTTACTATTCCAAAATACCTTGGCCCAAATACCTTGTAGTATTCCAAAGTTACCTCTATACTAAAAGCCTAGAAATACTACTTTATATCCATTAGTCACAAAACGAAACCCCAGGGAAAATCTTCATGGTTGGTTGAAGTATTAGGTAGAAGTTGTTTAGAACTTCTAAGGGTTTCTTGGAGCGAATTGGAGCGTACAGAATAGGAGCTAAACCTTGCTCAGGATCGACATTTAAACTTGGATAATTTTGGGCTTATCGAGGTAAATATCTTATCCTTCTATTGTAATTGGAGATTACATATTGTAGAAGTTTAGAATTGAGTATAAGAAATATAGAAGGATATTAAAGAAGAGAATTGAACAGACTTACATGGACTTGTATTCTGATGAGACTTGAGTAGTTTGTGGTAGGAAAGTCTGCCCAAATTTCCGTAGAAATAAGAACTTTCGCTTAGAATATTCTCTGAGAGTAGTCTAGACGTTGATAGACGTATTGACTATTATAGGTTGATACTCTGCGCGACATATTCGACTTGGCGGTGGATTTCGCAGGAGGTATGTGATTCTCCTATCCTCTTGAGCATGATATTTTAAAAGAATATATATAGTACGGTAGACGTACGTGTTTTAACTGAACGTGGTCTTACTTCGATGTCTTTTGACTTGAGTTTTAAATAATAAGAATCTTGAAGTATTTCAAAAGAATTAAGAATCGTTTTTGAAAGAAGAGTAATACTTCGTTTTAAAAGCTTAAGAGTTATACTAGCTTTATGGGAAGTTAGGTATAACGACTTAAGAGAGATAAAAGGAACGGTTTACTTAATTGGTTATGAAAGCCTTGTATTGATTTCGGAATGAGAATAAGTATCGAACAAACCACTGCAGCGCTAATAAAGGAAAATGTATTGACTAATTAAGTATTATTAAAACCAGTAGAAACCTCCATCTGCATAGAAACTAAGATAAGACAAAATTGTATTACATTTCCTAGATCATGGCTGCTTTAATAAGATCATTAATAAACAAGTTTGATTTTCTTAAAATCTCAAAGTAAGGACTTGATTTATAAAAGACAAAGACTTAAAAACTTGAAGTGTTTTCGTTAAAAAGGAAGGCATGCTTTTGTCTTAAGTTGGTTCAAAAAGAAGGTAAGGAAATTGTTTTGGTTTACTTAAAAAGATAGTCACTCTATTTTTATACTACGGGTATCGTGTGACTCTTGTAAAAGAAACGGATCTTTTTAAAGAGTTATTGTATGAAGTACTTTGGGGATAAAAACCCGAACTTGTTGACATAAAAAGTACCTTGTGTGAATAACTTGACTATGTTGGTTTGCGATAGCGTTGTAATACTTTCTTATTGGTTTGATAAGTAAAGATGTTAGGATGCTACGTGTGTTAGTGTCTTGTGATGTTTGTGTAAAGGGGTTGCCCTTGTTGTGCTTATGTTGTTTAACGATAAGCCGTTATGTTAGTTTTGTACCACTCACCTCTTGACATGTTATACCGGGGGTTAAGCTGCCCCCCGATGCGAGGTATACCTCATGCGGTCTGTGTGACTATGATTCGCGAATACCTCATGCGGGTCCAGGGGACCTATGCGGAGCTACGAGAGTTCCAGGTTAGTGTGCGGGGAATACCTCATACGGTCTATGTGGCCACGCGACCACGAGTCGAGGATGACGCCGGGAGTAGCTACCCGATGCGAGGAATACCTCACGCGGGCCTAGGTGGCTATCGCGAGTCGCGGTAAGCTCGAGATTAGATGCGCACATTGATACCGAGGCGAGTGGCGGCCTTCGATTACGTGTGATGCTAGAAAGACCTCGTGATACGCTTTATGGCATTGTTGGTATGCGTAGGTTTTAGTAGTCGGCTATGCCTTCGCACTTACCCCGCACGGTTTTATTATAACACGTCGGACCGGTGTTCATGTGTATTCCTCGGTGTTTTTATATCATGGATCGCGGTGAGGAAGGAATTCCACGGGCAAGATTGATATTGTGGGCATGAGACCCATAGTTATATTTGAGTGATGGCTTTAAGGGCTTGAGTCCCTGACTTGACATGACTGCTTACATATTGTGCATCATAAATTGGTTATCGTATATGTCTTCTGTTTTATATAGACTATTATGATTTCATTTACAGTATTTTCAGTTTCACATACTTGGTACCTGTTGTACTGACCTCCTTCGGGGGGCTGCGTTCATGCCGCAGGTAGAGGTACACCAGTTGTTGATCCTCGCTCATAGGGTCACAGTTCAGCGTTTTGGGAAGCTCCGTTTCTCCGGAGGCTTATCTGTGGTATAGTCCCCTGTCGTTGTAGGTACTTACATTCAGGGGTATGGCGGGGCCCTGTCCCGTCGTTGTTGTAATATTCGTAGAGGTCTGTAGTACTGTTGTGGGCAGAGTTTGTAAAAGGGATGTAACTGTTCGTGTTCAAGTTTTTATATATATATGCCGAAAGACAACTTTTCTCAGATAAACTGTTTCTCACTTCATACTGTTTCATGTCTTGTTTTATATTCCGCTGGTTACTCTGATGTATGTCTACTTGGGTGCCCGGGTAAGGCACCAGTCACGGGCCCGGGTTCGGGTCGTGACATTAAAGAAGAAAATTGAAGTATGGTAATTTGCTTGTGCTTGCTTGTGATAGCCTTGTTGTGTAAAAGTTGTATTCCTATGCTACCGCGTCTCTCGATGGAGGGCCGGTATATTGTTATTGTTGTTACATGGACGTATACGCACCGATGAAGAATTAGGGGCATGCGGCTACGCGGTTAATCACGGATATTGTTATCGTTGTTACATGGACATGTCGCACCGATGAAGAATTCCGTGCATGCGACATCGCGGGTTAATCACGGTATATTGTTATTGTTGTTACATGGACATGTTCGCACGATGAAGAATTCAGGGCGTGGCGTCGCGCGAGGTTGATTACCCGATATATTGTTATTGTTGTTACATGGACATACGCACCGATGAAGAATTCCGGGGCATGTGGGCGTCTGGCAGGTTGATTACCAGGTATACTCTTAGTGCATCCTGGAAATGTCTACACCGATGGAGAATTCTGGGGGCATGTGGCCATGATGCGGGCATGATTGATATTGTGGCGTGAGACCCTTGGATATATTTGAGTGATGACTTTGGCGTGAGTCCGCTTGACATGACTGATTTTATGTCGTGAATCGTAGTTTGGTTATCATACATGTCTCTGCTTTATTTAGATCGTTATGATTTCATTTACGTATTTTCGATTTAACATACTTGGTACTGTTATCGACCTCGGGGCTGCGTTCATGCCGCAGTAGGTACATCGGTTGTTGATCCTCGTTCTTAGGATCACGATTCAGTATTGGGAAGCTCCGTTTCTCCGGAGGCTTATCTTTTGGTATGTTTCCCCGAGTTTGTAAGTTTTTGTACATTCAGGGGTATGGCGGGGCCCTGTCCCGTCATAGTTGTTGTAAAAATCTTAGAGTGCAGTAATCTTGTTGTGGCGGGGTTTGTAAAGGATTATCGCTCGGTTGTATGTATATACATGAAGGTGACCGTTTTAGTTGCTTTGTTTTCTTATGTTGTATCTTGTTTCCTGTTTAAGTTTTTATTTCCGCTGATTTTCTCTGATGTAGTATCACTAGGGTGCCCGGGGTAAGGCACCAGTCGCGAGCCCGAGGTCGGGTCGTGATAGGCAACTTTTTCTTGGTTAAACTATTTCTCATTTAACATTGTTTTCTGTTGGTATGTTTATATTCCGCTGGTTACTCTGATGTATATCTACTTGGGTGCCCGGGGTAAGGCACCAGTCACGGGCCCGGGAACGGGTCGTGACATGAGGGACTGGAGGCTCAGGTATCGGAACCCCTAGAGTTGCGGCTGCTCTCTGCTCCTCTAATACTGCCGGCGTAACTGAACTCGCCGCCTGGACCACAACCTCAGGAATAGTCTTGGCCTGAGTCCTAGTAACCCTCTGCGCACCACTAGCAGCTCCTGCTGCTGCCTTGCCCTTCTGAGCCCTGGTCGCCTTCCATGGAGGCATAGCTGATACATAAGAATAGGTCAGAAGGGATTCAACCTAATAAGACAGCTCTACTGCATGATCTCAGAGAGAGAATAATGGAAACCAATCTTAAATGTCCTGCATCCTCCTTATTATATATGTGGTGCACAACACACCGATAATCAAGACTCTACTAGACACGGTCTGTAGGCACTTTCCGAGGACTAACTGCTCTGATACCACTTTTGTCACGACCGACCCGGACCGCGGCGGTACCCTACACAGGCACGTGCAGTATACCTCAGAGATAATCAGCGGAACATACATGAAACTTATAAAATAAAACAACAAGAATTTAAACAACAGGTTAGCCGATAAGGCTACCTCCCTGGACACATATACATATACTTAAACAACCACAGTTACATCCTTCTTCTTTACATACCGACCCACAAGATATGACTACAGACCTCTAAGAATTACAACTATGGCGGGACAGGGCCCCGCCATACTCCTGAATGTACATAATCTACAATATCAGGCAAACCGTACCCAAAAGATAAGCCTCCGGAGTGAATGGAGCTTTTTCCCAAAAACTGAACAGAGATCCTAAGAGCAGGGATCACCAACCTATGTACCTAATACCTGCGGGCATGAACGCAGCCCCCCGAAGGGGGTTAGTACAATAGGTACCGAGTATGGAACAGAAATAAGGTATGGTAACCAAATCATAACTGTATAAAGGAATGACAGGGGCAAGTATAAAAATGAAATACCAGATCCTACCGTGCCATTTTAACTCCTGAAAGCAATCGTATATTAACCGTTCTTTTCCTTCTTTCAATAAGAGTTAACATCATATTCTTACATACATACTTAAGAATTTAATCAAGTTTTTCCACATAACTTACATATCTTACATAACATAATCCGGCCCTTTATGGAGGGACTTCTTATTTGGGAGCTTACTTTGATTATCCATACGTGATAACGTAATCCGGCACATTTGCGGGACACGATGTACAGATGAATCATGTGGCATAATCCGGCCCACCTGTGGGGCTCGGTGTACTGTGGAATCATGTAGCATAATCCGGTCTTCCTGTGGAGCTCGGTGTACTGTGGAATCATGTAGCATAATCCGGCCTGCCTGTGGAGCTCGGTGTACTGTGGAGTCATGTAGCATAATCCGGCCCGCCTGTGGAGCTCGGTGTAAGATGACATAACCCGGCCTATGTGTAGGCTCGGGGTAATATGGCGTAATCCGGCCTATGTGTAGGCTCGGTGTATCTCATAACATAATCCGACCTATTTGTAGGCTCGGTGTATTTCATAACATAATCCGGCCTATTTGTAGGCTCGGTGTGATTTTTCCTTACATAACATTTTTAAACCATCTTTTCACTTCTTCTTAAGTCGTCATAACAACTTCTCATAAAGCTATTATAACAACCCTTCATTTTAGAGAACTTAAGACACTTTTATTCTTGCAACATTAGGGAAACTAATACCAAAAATACTACGTACATACATACATAAAAAAGAATCATAAAACTCCTTTCTTTTTAAAGCTCAAGTCACATATTCTTTTGGAAACCATCTTCTTAACTTTTGAAATAAATTAAGAAGCCATACTTTGTAAAATTAAGTCATTTCCACTTATAAAATCAAGGCTTATAGTCTTAACACCTCGTAGCATACACTCTTTAAAATCATGTCGCTTATACTTTAGAAATCAAGTCCCATAACTTGAAATATAAAGTTTCATAATCCTTTAAAGAAAATCAAAGTTCATGGTCTTAAAACTTCATAACATACATTCTTTAAAGTCCATTTACTTATACTTGTAAAATCATGTCATCTACACTTTAGAAATCAAGTCCCATAATCTTGAAAAATAAAGTTTCATACACTCCAAAACCAAGTAGCTTATTCTCTTTAAAATCATATAACTTCCACTTTTAAAAATCAATCCCCTTTTCACATATAAATTCAAGTCATTTTCAAACATAAAATCAACTTACATACTTTAAATAAATCAAGGCACAAAGCTTCAATTCACACTTCATAACTTCCTAACATTCCTTACCAACATCCCACATAAGACTTGGTAAGGACTTAGGATAACTTAGACATACCTTTAACTTAGAATCAACAACGTGAATACTTCTTAACTTCTAAGAGTAGAAGGAATCATGAAATAATATCACATGGCTATTTCATA
This sequence comes from Przewalskia tangutica, assembly GCA_029844215.1. Taxonomy (NCBI): domain Eukaryota; kingdom Viridiplantae; phylum Streptophyta; class Magnoliopsida; order Solanales; family Solanaceae; genus Przewalskia; species Przewalskia tangutica. Next base: position 24,131,840 of record CM056737.1, read on the forward strand.
CGTAGGATCATGCCAAAAGAAGGAAGAGGTTCACATACCTTGCGATGACTAGCGACAAGTTGCAAAAACGCTCCCAAGTACTTTAACCTTGCTAGTTTTTCCACCCTTCAAGTAGAATACGCTACTCGTAATACTTCAACCTATATTAATCATAACATGTCTATCAACTCCTATCTTTTTAACGTAGAATCATACTAAGTGTAAGTTCTCTTATTCTACGGAAAATTGGGCAGCACTTCCTTTGTTTCTACGTACTTTTCCACCTTTTTCAAGGCCCGAAAATCAATAACCAACATGCCACATTTAAGGCGCAACAATCCAACAATTCAAAGGGGATTACACGCCTTACAATACGTGTAAAATTCTTCCCCATAATTAATACCAAGTAACTTCAATATTCAAAGCCATTCTTGGCTAACATGTACAACAACACAAGTCATTTCCAATTCTTTTTCAATCCAAGTTCTTTGGTCTAACATGTTATATAGTCATAAACAACTTTAACAACTATAATTCCTTCTTCATATAAAATGTGACGACTTAAACTAATAATCAAATTGAATTGTAATCTCAAAGGCTAAACATGCTAGTTTTGGATTTAGGGTTCCAATATCCATAACACTTATCAAACTTCAATATATACATCTCATGCTTGCTAATATCCATAACTACAACAATAAGTAATCTTTAATTACTAAAATGACAAGATTGTTACCTTTATAAGCCCTTATAAATTCCAAGATTCAAAGTCGCTCCTTAGCAATTCTTAACTCCTTTCCTTTACGCTCCAATATGCTATTTGAAGCCTTTAGAAGATCACAACCAACTTCTCTTCCATTTCCAATCCAAAACTATGAAAATGACTTAGGTTTTCGCCTTGCGACTAACGTGAAAACGTCGTTTTTCCAAGATCTTTCTATTGAGATATCCTTACAATACCCTTAGGGACCTTGGGTTAAAGTCTTGTGAATAATGAACAACAATTGCAATTTTTTTGTGTGGGAATTTCCTTGAACCCGAGAGCAACTAAGTTAGCACAAGTGTTCTCTAATTTTTTCTAAGTGTTGAAGACTTGGTCTTGCACTAGTGTAGTATATATAAAACAATGGAGGGCTTATATCACAACACTTATGTGGATTGGATGGAGGAGATTAAATATCTAGCCAAGTGGACAAGTTGACTTAGTCAATTTTCTCAAGCTTTGCAAGACTTGTTCATCTACATAGGTCAATGACCATTTTACCCTTGGCCCATTTCGTGCAAGCCTATGTGGGGGGTTTGGGTGACACGTGTCGCCCTCCCATTCATCCATAAAATTATGTAACCCTCGTGGTCCCCACAAAACGTAAAGTTTCTCGGATGGGCCCTACGTGACCAAATCCGTAAGAATAAATTTCCATAATGATAATAAATTCCGTAATCTTCCAATAATGTATTTTGATAATCCAATTCGCATCAACGAACATTTTTTCCTTCCGAAGTTCGGAAGATTTTCCCTCGGAAAAACAATTCTTTCTTTCGTACAAATTTTCAAGTCTTGTGTTCTCGCGTCTATTCTCGTATACTTGTCCTGAAATTTCGGGGTGTAACAATACCACTAGGGATGTTAGGCTTGAGTTTGAGGATTTATCATCAACTTTTGAAGGATTTTTGCTCTTGAAATGGGCCCTTGGCCGAAGCTACATGGAAGAGGAAGAAAAAGATGAATTATTTTCTAAGTGTGGCTAAGTCTTGCAAGCCCTCTACCTTGCATATATAATATGTCCCTAAGTGTGGATGCTTGACAAGTGTATGGCCTTATATGTAGCAAGACAAGTGGAGTGGGACCCACCTCCACTTGTGTCCAAAATATCTTCCAAGATCAAGTCTTCCAAGACCAAGTCAATAGTCAAAGGGGTGTGCCACGTGTCACCCTCTCATTGGTCTAAAAATATTTTCATCCTCCAAAATATCCATAATTGGTCAAAATATCTCAAAATATTATGGGCCCCACAAAATCGTAAATTTTTCCCATGGGCCCCACTTGACCAAATTCGAATTTAAAAATCCATAATTCTAATATATTACAAAAGTCTCAAATACCAAATTTGAGAACCAAATTCCAATTAACAAACCTTTTCCTTCACAAGTTCCCGATATTTCTCTTAAGGAAAAGCGTATCTTCTATCGTTTCACGATTTAAACCTTAACGTCTTACGTACGTTATCTGATTCATGTGTTGGAACTACGGGGTGTAACATGCGGTACCTGCCTTGTTGGTGCCAAAGAAAGATGGGACTTGGTGCATGTGTATTGATAAATGAGCGGTCAATAACATCACCGTGAAGTACAGGTTTTCTATGCCGATATTGGATTATCTTTTGCATGAATTGAGTGGTTCCAAGTTGTTCTTCAAGATAGATTTGAGTAGTGGCTACCATCAAATGAGGATACGAGAGGGAGATGAATGAAAGTCTACATTTAAGACGAAGTATGGTTTGTACGAATGGCTTGTGATGCCATTTGGATTGTGTGATTCTCCAAGCTCTTTAATGAGGCTCATGCACGAGGTACTACTGTTACACCCCGTAATTCCAGGACATGTATAAGAGAATAGACGCGAGAACACAAGACTTGAAAATTGGTACGAAAGAAAGAATTTTTTTCCGAAGGAAAATCTTTCGAACTTCGGAAAGGAAAAATGTTCGTTGAAGAGAATTAGATTCTCAAAATACATTATTTGAGGAGTATGTAATTTATTAGTATTGTGGAAATTTATTTAAGGGATTTGGTCACGTAGGGCCCACCCGAGAAATTTTACGTTTTATGGGGCCCACGAGGGTTACGAAATTTTATGGACGAATGGGAGGGAGACACGTGTCACCCCCTTTGCATAGTCTTGGACGAAATGGACAAGGGTGTAATGGTCAAATGACCAAGGAGATGATCAAGTCTTGACAAAGCCAAAGCTTGAGATTATTGACTAAGTCAACTTGCCCACTTGACTTGATATTTAATCTCCTTCATCCAAGCCACACAAATGTGTAAATCTTGACCCTCCATTGTGTTATATATACTACATTAGTAGCAAGACTTGTCTCCACACTTAGAAAAAATTAGAGAAAACTTGAGCTTGTACAAGATAGCTCTCGACTTTGTCCATTTTCCCACACAAATTTTTTGCAATTGTGGATCATAATTCACAATACTTTAACCCAAGGTTCCTAGGGGTATTGTAAGGATATCTCAATAGAAAGATCCCGGAAAAACGACGTTTTCACGTTAGTCGCAAGGCGAAAAGCTAAGGTGTTCTTCAACTTTGAAGTTGGAACTTGAAGAAGAGTTCTTCATGAGCTTCTAAGGAGTGCTTGGAGCGGATTGGAATATAAGAAGAGGAGCTAAAAGTTGCTAGGATCGCCTTTAACGCTTGAATATTATTAGGGCTTATTGAGGTAAAATCTTCATCTTCTTAATGTGATTGAAGATTACATGTCATAGTAGTTATGAAATGAGCATGTGGTATATAGATTGAAGTTTGAAAAGATTTGGATCATGTCGACATGTTAAAACCGAAAATAGACAAGTTAGCCATTTATGTTGTAATCAATTTGGTCGATAGTTACAATCGTCACATGTTAAGGAAGAAATAATTTATAGTTGTTGTAATTGTTATTATGTATATAACATGTTGGAATAACAACTTGGATTGAAAAAGGAATTGAAAGGAAATTGATAATTGTTGCGACAATGGTAGCCGAATATGGCTTGGAGATATTGGACAGTTTTATATTGATTGTGGGGCAGAATTTTACACGTCCTATTAGGCGTGTAATCCCCTTTGTATTGCTGAATTGTTGGGCCTTAAATGTGGCGTTTGGTTATTGATTTTCGGGCCTTGAAAAAGGTGGAAAAGTACGTAGAAACAAAGGAAGTGTTGCCCGATTTTCCGTAGAATAAGAGTCCTTATACTTAGAAATATTCTACGTTGAAAGCTAGAAGTTGATAGGCGTATTATGGTTATTATAGGTCGACAATTCTACGTGCAGCGTATTCGACTTAGCTTGTGGATTAAGCCGAAAAGGTATGTGAACCATCTCCTCTTCTTCTAGCATGATTCCTTATGGTAAAGTAAGAAAATCCTACTCCTTAAATGATCCACTCCTTGATTGTACTTGGATTGCCTAATATAGAAGTTGTTCTATATACTTCTTTGATTGTACTTGGATTGCCTAATATAGAAGTTGTTCTATATACTTCCTTTGTCACGACCCGAACCCGGGCCCGTGACTGGTGCCTTACCCCGGGCACCCTAGTGATACATCATCAGAGTAATCAGCGGAACATAAAACACATACATGAAACCAATGAAGTACGAAACAGTAATCCGAGGAAAACTTGCCTTTCGGCATATATATACATAACAACTCTTACATATGAACAGTTTAATCCTTTTTACAAACCCTGCCCACAACAGTACTACAGACCTCTATGAATGATATGACAACAACGACGGGACAGGGCCCCGCCATACCCCTGAATGTAAGCACCTACAACAACAGGGGACTATACCACGATAAGCCTCCGGAGAAACGGAGCTTTCCCAAACGCTGAACTGTGACCCTAAGAGCGAGGATCAACGACTGGTGTACCTTTACCTGCGGCATGAACGCCTTCAAGGAGGTCGATAACAAAAATGCAAGTATGTGAAACTGAAAATAAATACTGTAAATGAAATCATAGCAGTCATATAAAGCATGAGAAATGTATGATAACCAAACTACAGTTTACAACAAAGCGATGTATCAAGTCGTGACTCGCCTCAAGTCATCACTCAAGTATAACAATGGGTCTCGGGCCCACAACATCAATCATGCGTGGAATACCTTCTCACCGCGGTGATCATGATATAAAAGCACGAGAACACACATGAACACCAGGTCCCACTGTGTCATAATAAAACTGCGGGGTATGTGCGAAGGCATAGCCGACTACTAAAACCCACAGTACCAACAAGGTCATGAATCAGATCATAAGATCTGTCTAGGCGTCACATGATCAAAGGCCACTTGCCCGCGATGTCAATGTCTGCGTCTAACCACTGGAACTCCCTGACTCGCGTAGGCCAAACTCATAGGCCCGCATGAGGTATAACCCCGCATCGGTAGCTACTCCCGGCGGCGTCTGGACTCGCCGTCTGCGTGGCCACAAGGACCGCATGACCACAAGGCGCGTACTAACACGGAACTCCGCGATTCGCGATAGGCCCTGCTGAGACGCATAAGGTATTCTCGAATCATAGGTCCATCGACCACTTCGAAGTCTACCCGCGACGGAGGCGGCTTAACCTCGGAATATGTCACGATGAGTGGCACAATACTATCATAACGATCGATAGTTAAGAAGCACAATCAAGGAAAACCCCTTTACACAAACATCACAAGATACTATCACACGTAGCATCCTAACATGATTACTTATCAAAGCAACGAAAGTATTACTGTGCTATCACAATTCAATACAATCAAGTTATTCACACAAGGTACTTTCTACTTTAAGTTAACAAGTTCGAATTAATCCCTAAAGTACTTTATACAATAACTCTTTTAAAAGGTACGTCAAAAGTCACACAATACCGTAGTATATAAAAATAGAGTGACTATCTTTTTAAGTAAACCAAAATACTTACCTTTGTAAAATCAAGTAACAACATTATTTTCCAAACGCCCAAGTTTGCCTAATTTCAAATGTTCACGTTTCTTATTTTAGAAAGGTTTAGAGTTCATAGTCTTATTCATTTAAGAATATAATTCTCTTTTAAACAACTGAGAAACATAAGTCTTATGTGAGTAGGATATTCTTGTTTATAACAATCTTATTACAATGACCATGATCTAGGAAATATCATTTTGTCTCATCTTAGCTTCTATGCAGATGGAAGTTTCTCTGGTTTTAATAATACTTAATTATTCAAAACATTTCCTTTTATTAACGTTGCGTTGGTTTGTCGATACACATCCCGATTTCCAAAATCAAGAAACATTCTTAAGACGTTATACCTAACTTCCCATAAAGCTAGTATAACTCTTAAGTTTTCAAAAGAAACTAAGTATCACTCTTCTTTCAAAACGATTTAGAAATCTTTTGAAATACTTCAAGTTCTTTATTATCACACATCAAGCCAGTTATAAACAAATCATTTACCTTTTAAAAACCACAAAGTATTTTCGGACCTACATAAAGCTGTTATAACCAACTTCCCATAAAGCCGTTATAACACTTTATGTTTCAAACCAATCAAATATATTTAACACGTATGCGTCACCGTACATAGTTCACACATATCATGCTAGAAGAGATAGGAAGAGGTTCACATACCTCTCGACGAGTATCGACTAATAGCAAAACGCTCCAAGTACCTCAAGTCGTCGGCTACTCCTTAAGCTAAGTAGATTACGTCACACGTATTAATTCAACCTTTAAGGCCACAAGGCGCTTATTAACATCTAGATCTTATCGTAGAACATTCTACAGAAAATTGGCGACACCTCCCACGCAGGCGTAAAACTCCTCCTCTATCGAGGCCGGCGACTAAGCCAACCAGGGGGGGTTTACACGTCTAACCGGACGTGTACAATTCTACTCCACGAATACTACAAGTCTCGTAATGTCAGATACCCTATGTAATTACGATTCGATTCTTAATTCTTCAGGCTTAAGTCAAAAGACATTGCCGAAAAACTACGTTCAGTTCTATATATAGTATACTTCAACTATATATTCAACAACATGTAATTTCCATACAATAGAGGGTCAAGATAATTACCTCGATAAGCCCATAATTATCCAAGTATAATGTCGATCCTTAGCAACGTTTAGCTCGACTCGTGCTCCACCCCGCTCCAAACAACCCTTAGAAGTTCCACGCAACTTCTACGTAATACTCCAACCAACTATGAAGATTTTCCTTAGGGTTTTGGTTTTGCGACTGACGGGAAGTATAATAGTATTTCTGGGCTTTTCGTATAGGTATCACCTTAGAATACTACAAGGTATACGACTAAGGTAATTTGGGCATTATAACAATACTTGGAGTATTTCTACCAAGAGAGGGTATTATACGAGACAACCACTCAAGAGGGGGTATACCCTCGGCCTACCACTGTAGGGGGTACTCTCGGCGAGGCGCGGGAGGTGCTCTCGCTAAGCCTCACAAAGGGGGGGACGAAAACCACAAAGGGAGGAGAGTTTTAACACTTAGAGATTTGTGGAAAGGATGAAGAATTCATCAAAGGGAGAGGGTATTTATAGGTCAAGTGAAGGCCAATCAATGGCCAAGATCTTGCCAAGTGCAAGGCAAGTGTAGGGCAAGATTCAACCAAGTGTCCTCGACCAACTAACACACAAAATATCCTACCAACTCCTTGACCAACAAGGCCAAATCGCCCATCACATTACCGCCACTCACCATTAGAGGGTGACAAGTGTCGCCTCTTGTTGGTCCAAAATGTTTCGTCTCTCGGAAAAATCCGCAAAAATTATAAATGACATAGCGGAAATTCCCTACGAAGGCGTGGAAGCGTTTTTAAAAACGACTCTAACCGGTGTTGTGCACAAAAGAATTCGCCAAGCCTAATGAAGTTCGAAAATTTCTACGTCGCCCCCACGCATACTGCGGAAAAATACGGTATAACATTCTCCTCCTTAGAAACATTCGTCGAATGTTCCTTCTAAGTCTCAAAAACAAGCGTCGCCAATATAGTCTTCACTACTATACTTACGAGAATCAATCTGCCATATCGGTCACGTAAACATCCACGCAAAAATACTTACATCCAAGTCCACGAGGAAACACCTCTAACATCACCAAAATGATACCACTTTTGTCACTTTGCCTGAGGCATTAACCTTCTCAGGCGACCCAACAAATGGTACCGCTGCGTCACGATCACCGAGGTGTCGTACACTCGAACTCTTACCACATTTCCGATATCGCTGGTTCCAAAACTCGGGTTACTATTTCTAACGTGGTCCTCATTAATCGAACACTCGGATGGATTTCGATACTCTCGAACATAACAATACGAAAGGCGGACGTCGCCTCCTAAGTCGGACAACAAATGCTAACATATAGGCACGGCCTATTCTTCACATGAACTCAAAGGGCCCAAAGTAACTCGGGCTAAGTTCCTCTGTTTTCCAAAACTCGTCATACCCAACCACCGTGTCTGGAACAAGTGAACTAACTATCCGAACCTTGCCAACGCCGAACCAATCGGCGGGCAATTTACACTTCCGCCTACAAGGCTTCAAAAGGCGACATCCGAACTGAAATGGTAGCTTAAACACTCCTCCACGGAGACAACAATCCCACAACTACCGCGAAATCCAAACACCGGTCCGAGGCGAATGCGTCGAGACTCACCGAGTTCCTAACCTGCTGGTAAAACTTTTAGAAAACGAAACAGCGTGCAGGGCTCCACATCGTCATAAGGTGAAGGTAGGCACCGTGCAGCCTTACAACCTTCGATAAAACAACATCGCCGAGTGAGCGGTCGACCGAAGAACACGATAGGCTGCCCATCGGCCGACTCGGTCGAACGCATCCACGAACTCGCATGCGGTTAACTAAACTTGGGCCTAACACCCTCGTGACCCTAACACAAGGCGGACCACCACAAACTGACCCCACTCTACGGGCGCGGGTTGACCCGCGTGGCCTCAACCCGACCTAAATGCGCACGCAAAACACGCTCCGATGCGGAACAATCTCACTAATCACGTTATGAAAACCTAGCGGTCTCCTTAGCTCAACTACCCTCTTTCATTTCACACTACTTAGGGACCTATCCCAAACATAGCTCACGTGCACTATGCACTCCGATAAGGGTCAAACATAAAACTACACCTTTACTCGAGATGGCCTTACCTCTAAGGTCTCTATGTATAAAGCTCTAAGGCTCACACTTTCTCTATCCCCCAAATCTTACTCGGTTAACTAACCATGATTTCTAATCACAATAAGACCATGCTAACTGAACATAACACTTAAGGTATACTCACCTTATCACATATACAAACCCTAGAGGGTTAAGGATATATCTATATCTACTGCTTCACTCCCCTTAATCGTTCTAATCAAACCCGCCGTAGGCGCAGCTAAGGAAGGTGGCGAACTACCGCGATCACGAAGGCTAAGTCCTCCTACAAGGACACTCTTTCAACATCAGACCCTGACGGTCGTAGGTACAACAAGTACCAACCAAAAGACGACATTCCCGGGATGGCGTCACCTGATGAACAAAAAAACCGGAGTTCGACCAACTCTGCGTACCCCGAACGCCCTAAACTCCGTGGAGGACCTCTCAGACCGGTGGTTGTGCATAATATAATCTCTTTGGTAGGCGACTCGCCTCGAAAGTTACCAAGGACCTCTTTGCTCTCGCCCTTCTGCATCGCCCGTTAACCCGCCGATCTCTACGTTTCTACGGCGCGCATAAGCCCGCATACGTGTCATGCTCGAAGCCTAATCGGCGAACTACTCTTGACAACCCTTCTTCGATATTCATCAAGCCTCGCGGTACATCGGTATATTTTCTGGTAGCCAATTCCATAGCTAGTAACAGGGTCGCCTTTTTGCAATCTAAATTCTCGTGCTGCCGTGGGCGAAGGTTCAAATATCCCGCGCGATGCCGCCGCGTCGCGTGCTAAACTCTGCTGGGCTAGCGTCGCAGAAATCCCGAATGAAGCACTACCTAGAAAATGATTGGGCCCGTGCCCTCGCAACCCTCTGTATTCTACTTGCAGCTCCCTCGGCTGCCTTGCCCTCCAGGGCCCTGGTTTGCCCTACGCGGAGGCATAACGGTAAAGGAAAAGAATACGCTAGAGGGTCCAACTAACAACACATCTCTAAGGCACGATCTCAGAGTGAGAAGAATGGAAACCAATCCTAAATATCCTATAGCCTCCTGATTATTGGTGTGGTGCACAACACACCGATAATCAAGACTCTCGGATACTGATGCAGACACTTTCCGAGGATTAAGCGCTCGATACCACTTTTGTCACGACCGAACGGGCGTGGTGGTCTTACCGGGCACCCTAGTGATACATCATCGAGTAATCGTGAATAAAACACATACATGAAACCAATGAAGTGCAAGATGTCTGAGAAAACTTGCCTTTGGCATATATATACATAACAACTCTTACATATGAACAGTTTAATCCTTTTTACAAACCCTGCCCACAACAGTACTACAGACCTCTATGAATGATATGACAACAACGACGGGACAGGGCCCCGTCATACCCCTAAATGTAAGCACCTACAACAACAGGGGACTATACCACGATAAGCCACCGGAGAAACGGAGCTTTCCCAACGGCGAATGACCTAAGAGCGAGGATCAACGGCGGTGTACCTTTACTGCGGCATGAACGCGGGCGAGTCGATCTGGCAAAGTGCAGTATGTGGCGAAAATAAATCGTAAATGAAATCATAGCGATCATATAAAGCGGGAGACATGTATGATAACCAAACTACGATTTACAACAGCGATCATGTCAAGTCGAGGACTCGCCTCAAGTCATCACTCAAGTATAACAATGGGTCTCGTGCCCACAACATCAATCATGCGTGGAATACCTTCCTCGCCGGCGATCTATGATATAAAAGCACCAAGGAACACATGAACACGTGTCCCACTGTGTCATAATAAAACTCGGGGTAAGTGCGAAGGCATAGCCGACTACTAAAAACCCACGGTACCAACAAGGTCATGAATCGTATTATAAGATCTGTCTAGACCGTCACATGATCAAAGGCGGCCACTTTCCCGCGATATCGATATGCGTCTAACCTGGAACTCCGCGACTCGCATAGGCCAAACTCATAGGCCCGCATGAGGTATAACCCGCATCGGTAGCTACTCCCGGCGGCGTCTGGACTCGCCGTCCGCGTAGCCACAAAGCCGCGCATGACCACAAGGGCGCATACTAACTCGGAACTCCGCGATTCGCGATAGGCCTCTGACGCATAAGGTATTCTCGAATCATAGGTCCATCGACCGCTGATCTACCCGCGTCGGAGGCGGCTTAACCTCGGAATATGTCACGATGAGTGGCACAATACTATCATAACGCGATAGTTAAGAAGCACAATCAAGGAAAACCCCTTTACACAAACATCACAAAATACTATCACGTAGCATCCTAACATGATTACTTATCAAAGCAACGAGAAAGTATTACTGTGCTATCACAATTCAATACAATCAAGTTATTCACACAAGGTACTTTCTACTTTAAGTTAATAAGTTCGAATTAATCCCCAAAGTACTTTATACAATAACTCTTTTTAAAAGGTACGTCAAAAGTCACACAATACGTAGTATATAAAAATAGAGTGACTATCTTTTAAGTAAACCAAAATACTTACCTTTGTAAAATCAAGTAACAACATTATTTTCCAAGCGTCCAAGTTTGCCTAATTTCAAATGTTCACGTTTCTTATTTTAGAAAGGTTTCGTAGTTCATAGTCTTATTCATTTAAGAATATAATTCTCTTTTAAACAACTGAGAAACATAAGTCTTATGTGAGTAGGATATTCTTGTTTATAACAATCTTATTACAATGGCATGATCTAGGAAATATCATTTTGTCTCATCTTAGCTTATGCGGATGGAAGTTTCTCTGGTTTTAATAATACTTAATTATTAAAAACATTTCCTTTTAACGTATTGCGATGGTTTGTCGATACACATCACGATTTCAAAAATCATTAAAACATTATTAAGACGTTATCCCTAACTTACAATAAAGCTAGTATAACTCTTAAGTTTTAAATACAAACCAAGTATCACTCTTCTTTCAAAACGATTTAGAAATTTTTTGAAATACTTCAAGTTCTTTATTATCACACATCAAGCGATTATAAACAAATCATTTCCCTTTTAAAAACCACAAAGTATTTTAGGACCTACATAAAGTTGTTATAACCAACTTCCCATAAAGCCGTTATAACACTTTATGTTTCAAACCAATCAAATACATTTAACACGTACGCGTCACCGTACTACATAGTTCACACATATCATGCTAGAAGAGATAGGAAGAGGTTCACATACCTCGCGACGAGTATCGACTAATAGCAAAACGCTCCAAGTACCTCGCCGTCGGCTACTCCTTAAGCCACGTGAATTCGTCACACGTAGTACTTCAACATATAAGGCCACAAGGCGCATTAACATCTAGATCTTATCGTAGAACATTCTACGAAAATTCGGCAAAGACCTCCCCGCCACGGCGTAAAACTCTCTCTATCGAGGCTCTACTAAGCCAACCGAGGGTTTACGTCTAACAGGACGTGTACAATTCTACTCCACGATAATACTATACAAGTCTCATGTAATGATCCCATGTAATTCTGATTCGATTCGATTCTTAATTCTTCAGGCTTAAGTCAAAAGACATTGCCGAAAAACTACGTTCAGTTCTATATATAGTATACTTCAACTATATATTCAACAACATGTAATTTCCAATTACAATAGAGGGTCAAGATAATTACCTCGATAAGCCCATAATTATCCAAGTATAATATCGATCCTTAGCGTTTAGCTCGACTCCGGTGCTCCACCCCGCTCCAAACAACCCTTAGAAGTTCCACGCAACTTCTAGGTAATACTCCAACCAACTATGAAGATTTTCCTTAGGGTTTTGGTTTTGCGACTGACGGGAAGTATAATAGTATTTCTGGGCTTTTCGTATAGGTATCACCTTAGAATACTACAAGGTATACGACTAAGGTAATTTGGGCATTATAACAATACTTGGAGAGTATTTCTACCAAGAGAGGGTATTATACGAGACAACCACTCAAGAGGGGGTGTACCCTCGGCCTACCACTAGGGGTACTCTCGGCCAAGGGAGGGTGCTCGGCTAAGCCTCACAAAGGGGGACGAAAACACAACAAGGGAGGAGAGTTTTAACACTTAGAGATTTGTGGAAAGGATGAAGAATTCATCAAAGGGAGAGGTATTTATAGGTCAAGTGAAGGCGATCAATGGCGAGATCTTGCCAAGTGCAAGGCAAGTGTAGGGCCAGATTCAACCAAGTGTCCTTGACCAACTAACACACAAAATATCCTACCAACTCCCCTTGACCAACAAGGCCAAATCGTCCATCACATTACCGCCCACTCCCACCAATTAGAGGATGACAAGTGTCGCCCTCTTGTTGGTCCAAAATGTTCGTCTCGGAAAAATCCGCAAAAATTATAAATGACATAGCCGAAATTCCCTACGAGCGTGGAAACGTTTCGTCGAAAAACGACTCTAACCGGGTGTTGTGCACAAAAAGAATTCGGCCAAGCCTAATGAAGTTCGAAAATTTCTACGTACGTCCCCCACGTACATACTCTGGAAAAATACGGGGTATAACATCCTTGATTGTACTTTGGATGTTTAAATTGGAAGTTGTTATAATCCATTCCCTTGATGAAATTTGGATTTTCCAAAGTGAAAGTGTTTTACTTGAAGTACTTAGAGTCTCAAAAAGGAAGTGGTTCCTAATCTCTTGGATAATGTCTTAGTTCCAAAACATAAAGGTTGTTATAACGACTTTAGGGGAGTCAAATGAGTGATTTACTTAATTGATTTTAAAAGAGGAGAAATGACATGATTTAAAGAGAAGTAACTTGTTTTAAAGGTGTGAGTTACTTGGGGTTTAAAAGTAGAAGTATGTCGACCGAACTCGGCCCGTGGTAGTGCCTACAGGCACCCTAGTGATACAACATCGAGAAAATCAGTGGAAATAAAACATAAACATGAAACAAGAGATATGATAAATAAATGCAACCAAAGCAGTTGCCTTACGTATATATATATATAAAAACCGAACAGTTAACCTTTTACAAATCCGCCTACAAGATACTACAGACCTCTAGAGTTTTTATACAACATGTGGGACGGGGCCCATACATACCACAGATGTACAAGTACCTACGATGCGGGGACTATACCAATACGTCTGACTGTGATCTTATGAGCGAGGATCGATCGTGCACCTCACTGCGGATGAACGCGGCCGAGAGGTCGATACAGCCAAGTATGTATGGCGAAAAATCGTAAATGAAATCATAGTAGTCTATATAAAGCGGGAGACATGTATGATAACCAAATTACGATCCATAATAAATAGCGATCATGGAAGTCGTGACTCGCCTCAAGTCTTTACTCAATATAACTATGGGTCTCACGCCCTCAACATCAATCATGCGTGGAATACCTTTCAGCTGGCGATCATGATATAATAACACCAAGGAGTACATATGAACACCAAGTCCTACGAGTCATAAAACCGACGGCAAGCACGAAGGCTAACTACCGAATACCAAAGCGCGTCATCAATGGCCGGCAAGTACGAAAGCCAACTACCAGATACCAAAGCCACACTATCAATACTCTACAATCAATACTACATAATCAAACCACGGGCGTCACGGGCAATCTGGCCGACTACGGATACCAAGGCGTGTCACGTGGCGCCGGGCTAATCTGAGGCTAACTACGGATACGAAGGTCGTATCGAGACTCACGAAGGCGAGCGGCAAGTCTGAAAGCCTACGGATACCAGGCGTGTCACGTGGCGGCGGCAAGTAGGGCTAACTACGGATACCAAGGCGTATCACGAGACCCGTCGCTAAACCGAGCGGGAAAGTGCGAGGGCTAACTACTGTAAGGCGAATCAGCCAGGCGGGGCAAGTCTGGCACCACCAGATACCAAGGCTGAATCAGTAAGAAACCTCATGGAGAGCTAGTCCATGGAATAACACTATCAACAGGAGCGTACCCGTGAAATTCTCCGTCACTGCCGGTACGTCCAAGTAATATCATAACAAACCAACCGGCCCTCCATTGAGAGACGCGGTGGTATAGAAATACAACTACTAGCACGACAAGGCTATCACACGCAAACATAGGCAAGTTACACACAACTCAAGGTACTTTCATTTTACGCCAAAGTCCAGGTTTTAACCCCAAAGTACTACGTACGTTAAATTCTTTTTAAAAGATCAATTTCTTTTACGAAGATCACCCGATGCCCGTATTATATATAAAAATAGAGTGACTAACATTTTTAAGTAAACCAAAACAACTTCCGTCCTTTCCTTTTTACATCAAAATTAAGACAATACCATGCCTTCTTTTTAGACCAAAACACTTCTCCTTTTAATGTCAAGTTACCACTTTAAAACCACTGATAAAACCATTCTTTTGTTTTCATAAATTCGTTATAACTAACTTCCCATAAAGCTGTTATAACACTTTATGTTTTAAAACAATTTAAGACAAGACAATGCCTTTCTTTTAAACCAAAAACCTTGATTTCCTCAAGTCTCTTTTAGAAATCAAGTTCCTTACTTATTCTCCTTTCCGAAATCAGTAAAACATTATTCTTTAAAAACCAAGTACTTATTACTCACGAATGAGGTTTCACACTTCTTAACAACTTTCATAACAATTCAATTAAGTTAAGTCTCTTATCTTTTAAGATTAAGTCTCTTAACTTCTAAAATCAATTAATCATTCTTTTTATCCTACTTAAGTCGTTATACCTAACTTCCCATAAAGCTAGTATAACTCTTAAGCTTTCAAAACCAAGTATTACTCTTCTTTCAAAAACGGTTCTTAATTCTTTTGAAATACTTCAAGATTCTTATTATTCAGGCTTAAGTCAAAAGACATTGCCGTAAAACTACGTTCAGTTAACACACGTACGTCTACCGTACTATATATATATATACTTTTAAAATATCATGCTCAAGAGTATAGGAAGAATCACATACCTCGCGACGATTTATCGACTATAAGCAAATAGCTCCAAAGTACTGTAATCCGGCTAGCCCTTTCCACCCTTCGAGTAGAATACGCTACTTGCAGTACATCAACCTATAACGGTCATATAAGTCTATTAACGTCTAGACTACTCTGCAGAATAATTCTAGATACAGATTCCTTATTCTACGGAAAATTGGGCAACTCTGCAGTCAAACTACACAAGTCTCATCAAATACGATCTATGTAATCTGATTCGGTCTTTCTTTAATATTCTTACGATGTGATTTGATTCAATTCTCGTCTGTAATATCCTTCTATGTATCTTATATACATTTCTATACAACTACAGTATGTAATTTCCAATTACAATATAAGGACTAGAGTATTTACCTCGGTAAGCCCAAAATTATCCAAGATTTAATGTCGATCCTGAGCAAGGTTTAGCTCCTACTCCGTGCGCTCCAACCCGCTCCAAACAACCCTTAGAAGTTCTACGCAACTTCTACTTAACACTTCAACTCGCTATGAAGATTTCCTTAGGGTTTAGTTTAGTGGCTAAAAGAAGTATAATAGTATTTCGGGCTTTTAGTATAGGTGTAACCTTGGAATACTACAAGGTATTTGGGCCAAGGTATTTTGGAATAGTAACAACACTTGGAGAATACTTTTCTACCAAGGGGGTATTTTTCAAAACTACTAGGCAAGGGGTATTCGCCGTAGGCCTCTCTAAGGGGGGGAGGGGTGCTCTTGGACGAATACTACACTAAAGGGGGAGGGATTTTCAAGACTTGGAAAATGATTTGTGGATGAAGAAATGTCTTGCATTAGAGGGGTATTTATAGGCCAACCAATGGCCAAGATTAAGACAATTGGTAGGCAAGTGTAGGGTGGGGATTTGGACATGTGTTTGTGGGTCCCACTTGCTCATCAACTACACAAAATATCCTACCAACTCCTTGACAAAACTTGAAGGAAAAAACGCCCAAATCGTCCCACATTGTTCCGTCCACTTGAGGGTGACACTTGTCACCCTCTCGTTGGTCCAAAATACTTCATCTCTCGGAAAAATCCGCAAAAATTATAAATGACATAGCCGGAATTTTCCCTTCGCAAAGTCCGGAAAACGTTTCGTCGGAAAACGACTTTTTTCGCTAGTTGTGCACAAATTTCGCCACTTTGCCTACTTTAAGGCTTAAACTTTTGTACGTACGCCCTCACGTACATACTCTGGAAATACGGGGTATAACATTCTCCCCTCCTTAGAAACATTCGTCCCGAATGTTCCTTCTCAAGACGGATAACGATAAAGTTCTTCTTAACCTAAACAAGTTGCCAATGCCACGCCTGGCCACAAAATAACACACGCGCTTTCACAACGTAAAAATCGTTTCTAATCTCTCAGCACATGTTCACTTCTTTCCTTACTCGTCGTACTCTTCTCTAACACTTGAACTCTTTGTGAGGCCCCCGCCGAGAGTCCTCCATGGCGAGTACCCTCCCAGTGGGGTTGGTAGTACACCCTTGTGGTGTTGTCTCGTATAAATACCCCCCTCTTGGTAGAAAATACTCTCCAAAGTATTGTTACTATACCCAAATTACCTTAGCCGTATACCTTGTAGTATTCCAAAGATACCTCTATACGTAGAGCCCGGAAATACTACCTTTTGTCCTTTTTGTCTCAAACCGAAACCCTAGGGAAATCTTCACAGTTGGTTGAAGTATTTAAGTAGAAGTTGTTGGAAACTTCTAAGGGTTGTTTGGAGCGGGTTGGAGCGCCCAGAGTAGGAGCTAAACGTCGCTCAGGATCGACATTTAAACTTGGATAATTTTGGGCTTATCGAGGTAAATACTCTTGACCTTTTATTGTAATAAGAGTTTGCATACTGTTGAAGTATAAGTATAAGTATAAGATATATACAAAGAAGGTATATAAGAAGGGAATTGAATCTGATTACACATAGACTGTATTCTGATGAGACTTGTGAAGTTTGACGGGTAGGGAAGGGCTGCCCAAATTTTCCGTAGAATCTTGTATATAGATTTAATCTACAGAGTAGTCTAGACATTGATAGACTGTATAACCTTTATAGGTTGAATGTTCTGTGAGTAGCATGTGCTACTTAAAAAGGTGGGCAAGGCTAGCCGGGTTATAGCCGTGGAGCGTTTTGCTAATAGTCGATAATCGTCGCGAGGTATGTGATTCTTCCTATCCTCTTGAGCATGATATTTTAAAGAATATATATATAGTACGGTAGACGTACGTGTGTTAACTGAACGTAGTTGTACGGCAATGTCTTTTGACTTAAGCCTGAATAATAAGAAACTTGAAGTATGTCAAAAGAGTTAAGAAACCTTTTTGAAAGAAGAGTAATACTTGGTTTGAAAACATAAGAGTTATACTAGCTTTATGGGAAGTTAGGTATAATGTCTTAAGAGAGGTAAAGAGAATGGCTTACTGATTTTAGAAGTTAAGAGACTTAATCTTAAAAGATAAGAGACTTGACTTAAATGAATTAATATGAATTTTGTGTGAAACCTCATTCGTGAGAAATGAGTACTTGGTTTTTTTAAAAGCAATAATGTTTCTTGATTTGAAAATCGAATAAGTATCGAGAAACCATGCGAGCGTTAATAAAGGAAATGTCTTGACTAATTAATGTATTATTAAAACGGTAGAAACCTCAATCTGCATAGAAGCTAAGATGAGACAAAATGATATTACATTTCTAGATCATGCTTTGTAATAAGATTGTTATAAACAAGAATAACCTGCTCACATATAAGGCATATGTTTCTCAAATCATTTTTAAAGGAGAATTATATCATTAAGTGATTAAACTATGAAACTACGAAACCTTTTGAAAATGAGAAACTTGAACATTTGAAATTAGGCAAACTTGAACGTTTGGAAAATAATGTTGTTACTTGATTTTACAAAGGGAAGTGTTTTGGTTTACTTAAAAAGATAGTCACTCTATTTTATTCTACGGGTATTGTGTGACTTCTGTGAAAGAAACGGATCTTTTAAAAGAGTTAATGTATGAAGTACTTTGGGGATAGATACAGAACTTGTTAGCATAAAGTTCATATGTGAATAACTTGATTGTGTTGGTTTGTGATAGACTTGTAATACTTTCTTGTTGATTTGATAAGTAAACATGTTAGGATGCTACGTGTGTTAGTATCTTGTGATTGTTGTGTAAGGGTCATTCTTGTTGTGCTTACGTTGTTAAGCGTTAAGCGGTTATCTTGTTATTGTATCATATACCCCTTGACTTATTATAAGGGCTTTCCACCCTTGATGCGGTCTATACGGCTATGCGGTCTGTGAGACTATGCGGGCAGCGGTATGCTCGGGATTGATCATTCGGGTGTTTAGCCCGATCACGGGGATGCCTAATGCGGTCCGTGGGACTATGCGGTCTATTGAGACTATGCGGTGCGGGAGTCGAGGAGAATGCAGGGGTTGGCTACCGTCACGAGAATACCTCATGCGGTGCATGTGTGACCTATGCGGTGCGGGAGTCGAGATTAGGCACGCATAATGATACTATGAGCGATTGGCCTTGCCCGATCATTCGCGGCCTAGAAAAGACCGATTACAATATATACATTTTGCTCTTGTTTATGTTGGCACTATGTGCGATTTAAGCGGTGTATTTGCAAATGGTTTTAGATACTTGATTTCATTTGATGCTTTCTGATTTCACATACTTGGTACTGTTATCTTGACCTCCTTGAGTGCGTTCATGCCGGTAGAGTACACGATGTTGATCCTCGCTCTTGGGTCACGATTCGGCGTATGGGAAGCTCGTTTCTCGGAGGCTTATCGATGGTATAGTCCACATCGTTGTAGGTACTTACATTCGGGGTATGGCGGGCCCTGTCCGCCATTGTTGTCGTATCATTCTTAAGTGCATGTCTTGTTGTGGCGAGTTGTAAAAGGATGTAACTGTTCGGTTTTAAATTGATTTATATATATGCCGAAAGGCAAGTTTTCTCAGATTACTGTTTCTTACTTCATAATATTTTTATGTCTTGTTTTATGTTCCGCTGATTACTCTGATGTATGGCTACTTGGGTGCCCGGGTAAGGCACCAGTCACGGGCCCGGGTTCGGGTCGTGACAGTAAATTACGGCTATGTCATTTCTAATTTTTGCGGATTTTTCCGAGAGACGAAACATTTTGGACCAACAAGAGGGCGACATTTGTCACCCTCTAATTGGTGGACGTTGGGGCGGCAATAGGGGACGAAAAGTGTGGCTTTTTGTCAAGGAGTTGGTAGGATATTTTTGTGTAGTAGATAGAATGGTCACTTGCCTAAATCCTAACCCTACACTTGCATAGCACTTGACTTCATCTTGGCCATTGGTGGCCTATAAATACCCCCCTAACTTGAAGAGTTCTTCATCCACAAATCAAATTTTCCAAGTCTTGAAATTTCCTCCCCTCTCTTGAAGTATTTCGTCCAACACCCTTCCCCATCTAGCCTAGTGGCTTGGCAGAAACTTCCTCTAGCCTAGTAGTCTGGCCAAATCTACCCCTCCTTGGTAGAAATGTTGTCTTCCAAGTATAGTTACTATTCCTAAATACCCTAGCCCAAATCCCTTATAGTATTTAAGTAGAAGTGGTGTAGAACTTCTAAGGGTTCTTGGAGCTATCGGAGCGTGCATTTAGGAGCTAAACCTCGCTCAGGATCGACGTTTATATTTGGATAATATTGGGCTTATCGAGGTAAATAATCTTATCCTCCTTTTGTAATTAGAATATACATACTGTAGAAGTATAGGAATAAGTATAAAATACTTAGAAGGATATTACAGAATAGAATTGAATTGTTATCACTGTAGAAGGGTATAAAAGATGAATAATTGGTGTACTTACATAGAATTTGTATTTCTGATGATTGTATAGTTTACCGGGTAGGGAAGTGCTGCCCAAATTTCCATAGAATAGAGAACCTACTGATTATTTTGCCGAGTAGTCTAGACTTTGATAGACTCGTATAACCGTTATAGGTTGAAGTTCTGCGTAGCATGTCCTACTTGAAAGATGGACAAGGCTAGCCGGGTTATAGCCGTGGAGCGTTTTGCTAATAGTCGATAATCGTCGCGAGGTATGTGATTCTTCCTATACTCTTGAGCATGAAGTATTTTAAAAGAATATATATATAGTACGGTAGACGTACGTGTGGCAATGTCTTTTGACTTAAGCCTGAATAATATATATATATACGGTGAAGCGTCGTGTGTTAACTGAACGTAGTTGTACGGCAATGTCTTTTGACTTAAGCCTGAATAATAAGAATCTTGAAGTAATTCAAAAGCGTTAAGAAACCCGTTTGAAAGAAGAGTAATGCTTAGTTTTAAAAGCTTAAGAGTTATACTAGCTTTATGGGAAGTTAGGTATAACGGCTTAAGAGTGATAAAAAGAATGGTTTATTAATTTTAGAAGTTAAGATACTTGATCTTAAAAGATAAGAGACTTGACTTAATTAGATTAATATGAATTTTGTGTGAAACCTCATTCGTGAGAAATGAGTACTTGGTTTTTAAAAGCAATAATGTTTTACTGATTTCGGAAATCAGAATAAGTATCGAACAAACCACAGCAGCGCTAATAAAGGGAAATGTTTTGACTAATAAAGTATTAATTAAAACCAGTAGAAACTTTCATCTACATAGAAGCTAAGATGAGACAAAATGATATTACATTTCCTAGATCATGGCTGCTGTAATAAGATTGTTATGAACAAGAATAACCTACTCACTTATAAGGTTTATGCTTCTCAAATTGTTTTAAAGGAGAATTACATCATTAAGTGATTAAAACTATGAACTACGAAACCTTTCGAAAATGAGAAACTTGAGTAATTGAAATTAGGCAAACTTGAACGTTTGGAAAAGAATGTTGTTACTTGATTTTACAAAGAGAAGTTGTCACGACCCGTTCCGGGCGTGGTAGTGCTTACAAGGCACCAGTAGTCATACATCGAGTAACGCGGAATATAAAACAAGACAGAAACAGTTTATAAAATAAGACACGGTTTATGAAGAAAAGCTTGCATTTCGGCATAATATAAATAACTCAAGTTTTGCGATTACATCCCAGCATACAATAGTACTACAGACCTCTGGAAGTAAACAACTATGGCGGGGAGGCCCGCCATACCACTCGCATACAAAACTATCTACAATACGGAGATCATACCCAGTAGAGCCTCGGAGAAGATGGAGCTCACGACACCAACGCAAAGATCCTAAGGATGTGGATCTAGCACTGCTTGCTCTTACCGGCAGATGAACGCACTTGAAGGAGGTCGATGCAACGGTACTAAGTATGCGAAATCGTAAAATACTTAAATGAAAACATATCATTTTAAAACCAGTTTACAAATATGTGAAACAACGAGAAAGCCGCACGTAGCACATCACAAACAAGAGCAACAATAGGTAGCGTAATAGGTCTTGTCTAGGCGAATGATCGAAAGCAGGGCCACTCGCCCCATCATTCTCGCAGCCTAATCTGAACTCGAGTCCGCATAGGCCACTCGCGTGGGCCCGCGTGAGGTATAACCCCGCATTGAGGTAGCTACTCCTCGGCGTAAATCTGGACTCATTGTCGCGCACGCCAGACGCGTGAGGCGCATAACCCGCGCATACTAACTCGGAACTCGTAGCTCCGCGATAGGCCCCTGGACGCATGAGGTATTCTCGAATCATGGTCCTGCACCGCTTGAGTCTACCCGCGTCGAGGCGACAACCCGGTATCATCTCGAGGTGAGTGATAGTATACTAACATAACAACTTATCTTTAAACAACATAAGCACAACAAGGATACTCACCTATACAAACGTTACAAGATACTAACACCCATAGCATCATATCATGTCTATTTATCAAACCATCTTTATTATTCATTTCACAATACAAGTCTGTTATAAACACATAGGCAAACTTGTTTCTTTTATAAATCTTAAGTGGTTATACTTACTTCCCATAAAGCTAGTATAACTCTTAAGCTTCTGTTTTAAAAACCAATTAGTTCTCTTCTGTTAATATGATTCAGTAGTCTTTTGAAATGTTTTGGTTCTTTATTATTCAGCTTAAGCAGTGAGGCATTAGTAAGTATTATTCAGGCTTAAGTCAAAGACATTGCCGTAGTTATATTGTAAAATATCATGCTTTAGGAAGAATCACATACCTTCTCAGCGAAAACCACCTGCCAAGTTGAATATGTCGCGCGCAGAGAGTCAGCCTATAATAGTCACAGATATCTATTAAAGACTACTCTGAAGGTCATTCTAAACAGGGGGTTCATAATTCTACTGTAAGTCGGGCAGACTTCCTACCGGTGAGCTATATAAGTTCATGTGAAAACAGTCTATGTAAGTCTGCTTTGATTATTCTTCTTTAAACCCTTCTAAGTGATTAATACTTCAATTCTATTACGTGATATACTTCTAAGTATTTATACTTATTCTTATACTATAACAATAAGTATTCTCTAATTCAAAAGAGGTTAGGATTATTACCTCGGTAAGCCCAATAATATCCTAGAAAAGTCGCTGAGCAAGGTTTTGCTCCTAAGTTGTATGCTCAGAAACCTTAGAAGTTCTTCACAACCTCTACTAAGTACTAAGGTATTTGGGCTAGGTATTTTGGGCATTATAACGATACAAGAAGACAACTTTTCTACCAAGGGAGGGTAGATTTCGGCTAGGCTAGGGGTAGGCTCTCGGCCATACAACCTGAGGGAGGGAAGAGGTGTTTGGACGAAAAGCTTAAGGGAGAGGAGAGGATTTTTAGACTTGGAAGATAACTTTGTGGATGAATAACTCTTCATCTCTAAGGGGTATTTATAGCTCAAGCCTTGGCCAACCAATGGCCAAGATGAAGACAAGTGCAAGGCAAGTGTAAGGCCAAGATCAAGCCAAGTGCACCCTAACTCCTACTCCACAAAACACTCCACAAAACACTCCACAAAACATGGCAAAACAAGGCCTAAACAAGGACCCGATCGGCCAAGGCTAACACCCTCTTTGGGCCTTGATCGTCCAAAGCCACCCATTTGCTTCAATGTGAGGGTGACACATGTCACCCTCCCGTTGGTCAAAATGTTTCGTCTCTCGGAAAAATCCAAAAAATAAGAAATGGCATAGCGGAATTTACTCTACGAAGCTGTGGAAACGTTTCGTCGGAAAACGATTCTTTTAGTGAGTTGTGTACACAATTAAACTTCCAATGCTTATCTTTAAGGCAAGACTTTCGTACGTATTCCCTTACGTACATACTCTGGAAATACGGGTATAACATTCTCTCTCCTTAGAAACATTCGTCCGAATGTTCCTTCCAAGACGGTTAGCGAAGAAGCTTAAGCGATTGTAAATGCCACACACGCGGCAGAGCAACACATAGGCGAAGCGATAGCGAAAATTTACAAGTAGGAAAGTGAATTTACGGAGGTATGGGGAATAGGTGAGGATACTTCCGCCTCGTGTCCTCCTCGGCTTCCATGCCATCTCCTCCCGAGCTCGTTCGCGCAAGACTTTGTGGAAGCCACGTCCCGTCGCAGACGCCTAACTCGACGATCGACTATCGCTATGGGAATCTCTCATCGATAACCCCGGTCACACGGACATCGTCAATCGGGTGTACTAGATGGATCCCGATACATCTCGCCGATAGATACGTGAAAACCGGATGCCGCCTCCGGTCGGACGGCAGATCCAACTCATAGGCAACCTTGCCTACCTGCGGACAATGCTGAAGCGACCCAATGTACACTGGCCGAGCTTCCCTTCTTCCGAATCTCATCACACCGCCATGGGTGACACTAGGAAAACCCAATCATGAACCTCGAACTCAAGATGTCGACGATGATGCGCATCGACTTACATCGACTACGGTATCGATAGCCGCTCTCGGATAAGTTTCACCTTATCCATTGCTGTATCAAATCTGGTCCCACTAGCGCCTCGCCCACATCGAACCAACCTATAGGCGATCGCACTTCCTCCATACAAGGCCTCATAAGGCGTCATCCGAATCTTTGGAGTGGTAGCTATTATTATATGCGAACTCAACTAGAGGCAAATGATCCTCGACTACCACTAAAGTCAATAACGGGCTCGCGGCATATCCTCGAGAGTGCGGATAGTGCGCTCTGCTGTCCGATGCATGCGTGGATGAAATGCGATGCTCGGGCTCACTGCGTCCTAAACCCTGGAAGGACCTCCGGAAGTTAGCGTGGCGGGCTCCTGCATGCGATATGATCAAGTAGGGACTCCGTGCGATCGACGATCTCTCGGATGTAAAGTTCGCATAATCCTCGGTAGAAAAAGTCGTCTGACGGGAAGAAAGTGGGCTGATTTCGTCGACTGTCGGCGATAACCCATATAGAATCATGTCTCCTCCGAGTGCGAGGTAATCCTGTGATGAAGTCCATGTTGATTACCTCCCACTTCCGTCGGGATCTCAATCGTCAGAACAAACCACGGGCCTGCGGTGCTCTACCTTTACTGCGACACGGGCGAGCTACGAACTGCCGCGTCCCTCTTGAGCCATCCCAATACGGATCTAAGGTCGTGGTACATCTTGGTCGACCCGGATGGATAGAGTAACGCTTGCGTGTGCTTCCCCAGAACTGCGAAGTCACGAAACATCTGGAACACGATGCGCCTCAAACCTTAGCACCCCATCGGTGCTACCTCAGGACCGCGCCTCACGAAGAGTGTATCACGATATCGAATCAAAGCCGATCCTCGGCTGTTGCCTCTTCACCTCGCCGGCGATGGAAGACTCGGCAACTCTAACCCCACCGCTATCGGAATCAATCAAGCGGACACGAGGCTCGCTCGCGATGCAAATCACGAACCATGTCCCTCCTCTAGCTGCACATCCGATAGGCTCCCATCGACCTACGACTAAGGCATCCGCCACAACATTGGCCTTGGGTGGTATAGGATATCAACATCGTAATCCTTAAGCAACTCTAACCACCGTCTCGTAAGTTCGACTCCTACGGTGAAGATATCTTGGAGGCTCTTGTGGTGCGTATAAATATCCACGTGAACCCCATACAAATAGTGCCTCAGGATCTTCAAAGCGTGAATCAGCGCGCTAACTCCAATCATGGGTGGGGTAGTTCCTGCCGTGTTTCTTGGTGTCGGGATCGTATGCTATAACCCCGCCATGCTGCATCAATACATCAACCCGATGCTCGACGCATCACAATACGACATAACCATCGGACCTCCGGAAGAGTAAGAGCGAGGCGGTCGTCGATCTCTTTCAAAGAATGGAAACCACCGCTCCAAGCATCACCCATCAAACTTGGCGCTTACGAGTCGGCTAGTCAATGGTGCGAGATAGAAGCAAACTTCTCTAACGCCGATAATAACTGCGAGGCCCGAAATCGCGAACCTCTGCCGAGTAGTAGGTCTCGGCAAGTCTGTTGCCTCGATCTTGGCGTATCAACTCGAATGCCATCAGCCCCACAATATGCCCAAGAAACGCTGAAGTCAACAAAACTCACATTTGGAAAACTTGGTGTACAATTCTGGTCTGGAGAATCGGCCTGATCGCCGAATACTCGCATGCTCCTGCTCTGGCGAGAATAAACGAGATATCATCTCCAACTCTATCAAGTCGGCTAGGTCAAGCGATTGTAAATGGTCACGGGACAAGCTCTATATACCCGAGCTACCGAATCACCCATCTGGCGTAGCTACCTCGAAAAGTCTATGGACTCGGGCTCATCACTATCCTACTAGCAAGGAGATATATGGGGCCAGTAGAACCGGATCTATCAAAGCATACATCAAACCAGGCGACCGATAAGGTACGTGGCGACATCGGTGAGGCCTCACGATCTGTCTGGACAAAGCATATATCGCGGTTACGAGGACGCTAGGCAGACGACCCGCGACCTCCGCGACCTGCGACCATGAGCACCGCCTCGGGCGAGTAGCGTAGGAGATGATGAAGCGCCACGTAACACGAAGGTGGGCCTACCGTAGCGCCACGGTCGGACGAGTCGCCAAAAAGTGACCTGCGCCTGGCGTAACAAGATCCATGTAGTACCACACTTCCGTAATGGGATCCCCGCGACGGCCCGCAGCTGAGTGGTCCGTCGGCGATCTGCTACTGCGGGCGTGCGAGCTCTGGGGCCCATGCGCCTCGAAAACTGCATTGTGCGAGGCGGTGCAGAGTGCTCTGGTGCGTGGTGCGAATCTAGGCGCTGCGAGGCCGCCACCACGATAACCACGAAGACCCTCGTCACGGCCTTCTTCGCTGTGCATCCACTCGTCGACCTCGGCGCTCGCATCAGGCGTGAGCTGCGTGCGGGTAATGTCCATACCGGTGGAGAAACCCATACGTGACTCGGCCATATAGTCGTCTAGCGGTGACATAGCGGTGCACCCTATCCTCCATCTGCTACAATCTTTGGGACATATCGAGCCAAAGAATCAAACCGACATTGTACTCCCGACGGTCGTCCTCTGCCTCGGCGGTAAAAATCTATCGGCCGCGCCCTCCATCGTGGAGGCAGAAGTGAGTGAGAAAGCCTCGAGAACTCATCCCAGTAGTGGGGACGTGCTCTCCACGGGATAACTCCGTAGATCAAACCCGATGTGCGGTATCACGCGGCCTATGTGAACCAAAGATCACGGACTCGGTCTCGGCGTACTGATCACTCTCAAAATCCTCTGAATCGGCGGATGAACTCCTGCGGATCATCCTCGGCCTCGACCCATAAAACTCGTGGCTCTGACTCAAGAAATCTCGTGAGCCTCAAACTATACGCCTCGGGTGTACCACGGAGTGCGGCCAGGCTGAGCTGGGCCGAGGCTGCCGCGTCAATCTCTCTCGTATCGGGCCACACTTTAGCCAAAAGCCGGGCCATCTCCTTGTACCCTAACTCCTCCGCCCGGTGTGGGGCGAGGTGTGGGTGCGTGTTGTCTTTGAAATTGGCGGCGTCATAGAACTCGCCGTCTGCAGTATAGGCGGGCACGAGCCTCGTGACTCTGGGTGTCTGCTAGCGCCTCCTCATTGCGCTTGCCGCCACGGGCGGGTTGCTTTACGTGGAGGCATAAGCATTACGGAAAGGAATACGTTAGAGGTCCAACCTATAACGGCTCTAAAGCACGATCTCGGAATGAGAAGAATGGAAACCAATCCTAAATATCCTATAGCCTCACGATTATTGGTGTGGTGCACAACACCGATAATCGAACTACTAGATACGGTGCATAGACACTTTCCGAGGATTAATCGCTCGATACCACTTTTGTCACGACCGTTCGGGGCGTGGTGCCTGCCAGGGCACCCAGTAGTCATACATCGAGTAACGGCGGAATATAAAACAAGACAGAAGCGATTTATAAAATAAGACCAGTTTATACGAAGAAAAGCTTGCCTTCGGCATAATATAAATAACTCAAGTTTTGCGATTACATCCCAACTGTACAATAGTACTACAGACCTCTAAGGAAGTAAACAACTATGGCGGGACGGGCCGCCATACCTCGATCATACAAAACTATCTACAATCTGGGAGATCATACCCAAAGTAGAGCCTCGGAGAAGATGGAGCTCACGACACCAACGCAAGATCCTAAGGATGTGGATCTAGCACTCTTTGCCCACTGCGGCATGAGCGGCCCAGAAGGTCGATAACAATTACTAAGTATGCGGCAGTAAAATACTTAAATGAAAACATATCATTTTAGAACCAATTTACAAATATGTGTGAAACAACCAAGGAAACCGCACGTAGTGCCACATCACAAACAAGAGCAACAATAGGTAACTGTAATAGGTCTTGTCTAGGCTGCGAATGATCGAAAGCAGGGCCACTCGCCTCATCATCATTCCGCAAGCCTAATCTCGACTCGAGTCGCATAGGCCACTCGCGTGGGCGCGTGAGGTATAACCCGCATCGAGGGTAGCTACTCCTCGGCGTAAATCCTGGACTCATTGTCCGCAT
Organism: Przewalskia tangutica; assembly: GCA_029844215.1. Classification (NCBI taxonomy): domain Eukaryota; kingdom Viridiplantae; phylum Streptophyta; class Magnoliopsida; order Solanales; family Solanaceae; genus Przewalskia; species Przewalskia tangutica. Next base: position 24,160,651 of record CM056737.1, read on the forward strand.
GGCGCGCATGACCGCGTGAGGCATAACCCGCATACTAACACGGAACTCTCGTAGCTCGCATAGGCCCCGGACCCGCGTGAGGTATTCTCGAATCATGGTCCCAGGACCGCTGAGTCTACCGCGTCGGAGGCGACTTAACCGGTATCATCTCGAGGTGAGTGATAGTATACTAACATAACAACTTATCTTTAAACAACATAAGCACAACAAGGATACTCACCTATACAAACGTTACAAGATACTAACACACATAGCATCATATCATGTCTATTTATCAAACCATCTTTATTATTCATTTCACAATACAAGTCTGTTATAAACACATAGGCAAACTTGTTTCTTTTATAAATCTTAAGTGGTTATACTTACTTCCCATAAAGCTAGTATAACTCTTAAGCTTCTGTTTTAAAAACCAATTAGTTCTCTTCTGTTAATATGATTCAGTAGTCTTTTGAAATGTTTTCAGTTCTTTATTATTCAGCTTAAGCGTGAGGCATTCGTAAGTATTATTCAGGCTTAAGTCAAAGACATTGCAGTAGTTATATTGTAAAATATCATGCTTTAGGAAGAATCACATATACCTTCTGAAAACCACCGCGAGTTGAATATGTGCGAGAAAGTCGACCTATAATAGTCATGAGATATCTATTAAAGACTACTCGAAGGTCATTCTAAGCAGGGTTCATAATTCTACGATGAAGTCGGGCAGCACTTCCTACCGGTGAGCTATATAAGTCTCTGTGAAAACAGTCCTATGTAAATCTGGTTTGATTATTCTTCTTTTAAACCCTTACAAGTGATTAATACTTCAATTCTATTCTGATATACTTCTAGTATTTATACTTATTCTTATACTATAACAATAAGTATTCTCTAATTCAAAAGAGGTTAGGATTATTACCTCGGTAAGTTGATAATATCCTAGAAAAGTCGCTGAGCAAGGTTTTGCTCTAAGTTGTATGCTCGAGAAACCTTAGAAGTTCTTCACAACCTCTACTAAGTACTAAGGTATTTGGGCTAGGGTATTTTGGGCATTATAACGATACAAGAAGACAACTTTTCTACCAAGGGAGGGGTAGATTTCAGTGAGCTAGGGGGTAGGCTCTCGGCCATACAACACAAGGGAGGAAGAGGTGTTTGGACGAAGCTTAAGGGAGAGGAGAGGATTTTAGACTTGGAAGATAACTTTGTGGATGAATAACTCTTCATCTCTAAGGGGTATTTATAGCTCAAGCCTTGGCCAACCAATGGCCAGATGAAGACAAGTGCAAGGCAAGTGTAAGGCCAGATCAAGCCAAGTGCACCCCTAACTCTACTCCACAAAACACTCACAAAACACTCCACAAAACATGGCACAAAACAAGGCCTAAACAAGGACCCGATCGGCCAACACCCTCTTTGGGCCTTGATCGTCCAAAGCCACCCAGCTGCTGATGTGAGGGTGACATGTCACCCTCCCGTTGGTCCAAAATGTTTCGTCTCTCGGAAAAATCCATAAAAATAAGAAATGGCATAGCGGAATTTACTCTACGAAAGTGGAAACGTTTAGTCGGAAAACGATTCTTTTAGTGAGTTGTGTACAAAATAAAACGTCCAAGGCTTATCTTTAAGGCAAGACTTTCGTACGTATTCCCTTACGTACATACTCTGGAAATACGGGGTATAACAGAAGTGTTTTGATTTACTTCAAAAGATAGTCACTCTATTTTTATATACTACGGGTATTGTGTGACTTTTGTGAAAGTAAGGCATCTTTTAAAGAGTTAATGTATGAAGTACTTTGGGGATAAAAACCCGATCTTGTTAATCATATAGTAGAAAGTACCTTGTGTGAATAACTTGATTGTGTTGGTTTGTGATAGCCTTGTAATACTTTCTTGTTGATTTGATAAGTAAACATGCTAGGATGCTACGTGTGTTAGTATCTTGTGATGTTTGTGTAAAGGGGTTTTCCCTCGATTGCGCTTAAGTTGTTTAACTATCAGCCGTTATGTTGGTATTGTACCACTCACCTTGACATAATCCCGGAGGTTAAGCTGCCCTCCGATGCGGGGTAGACTCAGGCGGGTCTGTGTGACCTATGATTCGAGAATACCTCATGCGGGTCCCGGGGGCCTATGCGGAGCTACGAGAGCTCCAGGTTAGTGTGCGACCTTTATGGTCATGCGGTCTATGTGGCCATGCAGACTGCGAGTCCAGGCGGATGCCGGGGAGTAGCTACCCTCGATGAGGTTGGCCTATGAGGTTGGCCTATGCGGAGCTGCGGGAAGTTCCCGAGGCTAGGCGCGCATTAGATCTGCGGCGAGTGGCGGCTTTGATCATGTGACGGTCAGAGCGGATCTCATGGTACAATTTATGACCTGTTGATGCGTGGGTTTTAGTAGTCGGCTATGCGCCATTACTTACCCGTGCGGTTTCTTATGACAGGTGGGACACGGTGTTCATGTGTGTTCCTGGTGCTTTTATATCATAGACTGGCGGTGAGGATGGTATTCCACGGGCATGATTGATGTTATGGGCGTGAGATCCATTGTGATATTTGAGTGATGACTTTGAGGCGTGAGTCACGACTTGACATATTTGCTTATTTATTGTGAGCGTAGTTTGGTTATCATACATGTCTCCTGTTTTATATAGACTATTATGATTTCATTCTGATATTTTGATTTCACATACTTGGTACTGTTGTGCGACCTCCTTCGAGGTGCGTTCATCTGCGCGTGTTGAGGTACACGATCGTTGATCCTAGATCTCGTGGTCCTGATTCAGCGTTTGGGAAGCTCCATTTCTCGGAGGCTTATCGGTGGTATAGTCCTGTCGTAGTAGGTGCTTACATTCAGGGGTATGGCGGGGCCCTGTCCCGCCATTGTTGTCATGTCACTCTTAGAGGTCTGTAGTACTATTGTGGGTAGAGTTGTAAATGGGATGTAAATGTTCGGATTTATGTTTTCATATATACATGCCGAAAGGCAATTTTTCTCAGATTATTATTTCATACTTCATATTATTTCATGTTATTGTTTTATATTCCGCTGATTACTCTGATGTTGTATCACTAGGGTGCGGGTAAGGCACGATCCACGGGCGAGGTTCGGTCGTGACAAAGGTGGTATCAAAGCGATTAATCCTCGGAAAGTGTCTGAGACCGTTATCTAGTAAGTCTTGATTATCGGTGTGTTGTGCACCACACCAATAATCAGGAGGCTATAGGATATTTAGGATTGGTTTCCATTCTTCTCACTCTGAGATCGTGCTTAGAGCCGTGTTATAAGTTGGACCCCTCTAACGTATTTCTTTCCCTTACCGTTATGCCTCCGCGTAAGGCAACCCGGGCCCAGAAGGGCAAGGCAGCCGAGGGAGCTGCGAGTAAATCTGAGAGGTTACGAGGGCAGGCCCAACCATCACTTTGAGTTGGTGCTTCATTCGGGAGTTCACGGCGTCGCTAGCCCGTGAGAGTTTAGCTGCAGCGGCGATTCCTCTGCGGCCATGATATATGAACGCCGGTTCCACGGCCAGAGCAGTATAGATAGCAAAGGCGACCACGTTACTAGCTAAGGATGTAGCTACGGATAGTATGATGTATCGATTTATCACGTGTCTTGGCGACTATCTTAGAGGGTAGTGCAAAGAAATTCTTGATTAGGCTTGAGCATGGCTGTCACGACGAACGGGCGTGTGGATCGTGCCTTACCCCGGACACCCTAGTGATACAACATCAGAGAAAACCAGCGGAAATAAAAACTTAAACATACAAATAGATATGGATCAAGATAAAAGATAGTAGGCCAACCAAAACGGTTGCCTTTCTGCAAATATATATATATATCGACATTTGAACAGTTACAATCCTTACTACCACCGGCAACTTTGCTCTGGACCTCTAAGATTTTTACAACAACTATGACGGGACAGGGCCCGCCATACAGAATGTACAAGAACCTACGGACTCGGGTAACATGCAAAGATAAGCCTCGAAGGAACGGAACTTCAATCTGTTGAAAGGTGATCCTAAGCGGGGATCGACGGCCGATGTACCTCTTGCGGCATGAGCATCCCGAAGGAGGTCAAGACAACGGTACCAAGTATGTGAAAATGCGTAAATGAAATCATAATAGTCTATATAAAGCGGAGACATGTATGATAACCAACTACGATACCTGACACATAACATGCGGTCATATCAATTCAGGGACTCACGCCCTCCAAATCATCACTCGTTCCCGTGGAATTCCTTCCTCACTGCCGGCAGTCTATGATATAACCACACCAAGGAGTATACATGAACACCAGGTCCCACCTGTGTCATAAAAAAAACCGTACGGGGCAAGTATAACTACGGATCCGGCCGTACCAATAATATTGTACAACCGTATCATGAAGGCGACACGTGGCAAGTGCAATAGCCTCGCGGCTCCTCCTGCGCCACGTAGCTTGTCACGACCGAACCGGGCCATGGTAGTGCCTTACCCGGGCACACCTAGTGATACAACATCAGTGTCGTGGAACATAAAACACAATACATGATACAATGTAAAGAAGACACGTGTTTATCCCGAACAAAGTTGCCTTTCGGAATATATATAAATAAGAAATCTTTCAAAACGAACAGTTTAATACTTTTTACAAACCACCTTACAGCGGTACTACTGAGACCTACGAATGATATGACAACAGCCGGGACGGGGCCGTCATACCCAGAATGTAGTACCTCTACAACGAGGACTATACGAAGATAAGCCTCGAGAAATGGAGCTTTCCCAAACGCTGTGACCACTAGGCGAGGATCAACGGCGGGTGTACCTCGACTGCGGCGTAGCGCGGCCGAAGGAGAGTCGATCTGCAGTACCAAGTATGTGGCGAAAATACGTAAATGAAATCATAATAGTCATAAAGCGGAGACATGTATGATAACCAAACTACGATTCCTGATAAATGGCGATCATGTCAAGTCGAGGACTCGCGCCTCAAAGTCGTCACTCAAATGTAACTATGGGTCTCACGCCCATAACATCAATCATGCGTGGAATACCTTCCCATCGCTGGCGATTTATGATATAAAAGCACGAAATACATGAACATCGGTCCCACTGTGTCCTAATAAACGATGCGGGGTAAGTCTGAAGGCATAACCGCTACTAACACCTATGATGAGGTCATAAAGCGTATCATGATATCATGTCAGGCCGTCGCATGATCAAAGGCTGGTCACTCGCGCGATATCAAATGTGTGCGTCTAGCCTGGAACTCTTCGTAGCTCGCATAGGCCAACCTCGTAGGCCGCGTGAGGTATTCCTCGCGTCGGTAGCTACTCCCGGCGACATCTGGACTCGCGATCGCGTGGCCACAAAGACCGCGTGACCACAAGGGCCACAAACTAACGGAACTCCGTAGTTCGCGTGGATCCACGGACCCGCGTGAGGTATTCTCGAATCATGGTCCTGGACCGCTGAGTCTACCCGCGTCGGAGGGCGGCAACCTCGGAAGCAAGTCAAGGTGAGTGGTACAATATCAGCATAGCGGTGAGAGTCAAACAACTTTAAGTGCGATCGAGGAAAACCCCGCTTTGCACAAAACATCACAAGATACTAACAGCGTAGCATCTAGCGTGTTTACTTATCAAATCAACAAGGAAGTATTACAAGGCTATCACAAACCAACACAATCAAGTTATACACACAAGGTACATTAATATATGATTAACAAGATCGGGTATCTATTCCCAAAGTACTTCATACATTATCTTTTAAAAGATACGTTACGTTTACAAAAGTCACACAATACCCGTAGTATATGAAAATAGAGTGGTTATCTTTTGAAGTAAATCAAAACACTTCTCTACCACAAGGCGGGACCACCTGACCGGCCACCGCACATACGCGGGTTGACCCGCAGCGTGGCCTCAACGACCCGCAGCATAACGCTAGCTCCCCGAAGGAAAACTCTCACTAATCACGTTACGAAAACCTAGCGGTCTTCTTAGCTCAACTACCCTCTTTTATTCCACACTACTCAGGGACTTATCCCACAAACATAGCTTACGTGCACTATGCACTCCGACAAGGGTCAAACATAAAATACTTCTTTACTCGAGATGGCCTTTCCTCTAAGGTCTCTACGTATAAAGCTCTAAGGCTCACACCTTCTCTATCCCCAAATCTTACTTGGTTAACTAACCAAGATTTCTAATCTGATTTACACAATGCTATGAATATAACACTTAAGATATACTCACTTTATCACACGTACTAATCCTAGAGGGTTAAAGATCTATCTATATTTCTTTGCATCGCTTAGTCGTTCTAATCAAACGCCGTAGAGCAGTAGCTAAGGAGGTGGCGAACTACCCAGCGATCGGAAAGGTGAGTCCTCTGCTAGGACATCCTTTCGACCGCATGGCCACGGCGCCCGGTATCTGAGCACCAAAAAAAGGCGGCGTTCTGCGGATGGCGTGCATCGCTGTGAACACCGGGAAAAACTGAATCCGGTGGTGGAACCTCGTGTAAGCGTGAGCGGAAGCTCTGGAGCTCGACCAACTCCTGCATACCGAGCGTCACGAACCACGTGGAGGACCTTTACTGCTTGGTGGATGTGCATATTTAATCTCTTTGGTGAGGCGATTCGCCTCGAAAGTTACCAAAGGACCTGGCATTACGGCCATCTTACATTGTCCTCGGTTAACGCGTCGATCTACGTTTTCGGCTGCTGCGCATAAGCCCGTACGAGGCCATGCTCGAAGCCTAAGCGAAGAATTACTTTCGCGCAACCTCTCTTAGATAGTCATCAAGACTCGCGGTATATCGGTATACTCTCCGGTAGCCAAATCCATAGCTAATAGGTCGCCTTTTTGCAATCTATATTCTATGTCACAGTCGTGGGCGAAGGTTCATATATCATGGCGTGATGAGGCTAGCTGCCGCAGTACTAAACTTCTTTGAAATGGTGACGTAGCATAACTTCCCGAGCAAGCACCTAACTTTCGGGTGATGGTTGGGCACATGCCTCGTAACCTGCGTACTCTACCGCGACTCGCCGGTGCCTTGCCGCCAGGCGGGTTGCCTGCGCGGAGGCATAGCGGTGAGGGAAAGAAATCGTGAGAGGTCGACTTACAACCGCGGCTCTAAGGCCGCGATCTCGAGTGAGAAGAATAGAAACCAATCCTAAATATCCTATAGCCTCACGATTATTGGTGTGGTGCGCGACACCGATAATCAAGACTCTACTGGATCACGGTCTGTAGACACTTACGAGGATTAAGCGCTCGATACCACTTTTGTCGCGACCACGAACCACGGCGTGGTGGTGTCTTACCGGGCACCACTAGTGATCTGACATCGAGTGTCGTGAACATAAAACACAATACATGATACAATGTAAAGAATACGTATTTATACGAAGAAAAGTGGCCTCTCGGCATATATATAAATAACAACTCTTTCAAAATGAGCAGTTTAATCCTTTTACAAACCACACCTTGCATTACTCTGGACCTCTACGAATGATATGACAACAGCGGGACGGGGCCGTCATACCACTGAATGTAGCACCTAAAACAACGGGGACTATGCGAATAAGCCTCGGAGAAGCGGAGCTTTCCCAACTGATTGTGACCCTAAGGCGAGGATCGGCGGCGGTGTACCTCGACTGCTGGCGTAGCGCGGCCAGAAGAGTCGATGCAACGGTACAGTATGTGGCGAAAATACTATAAATGAAATCATAATAGTCTATAAAGCGGAGACATATATGATAGCCAAACTACGATTCCTGATAAATAGGCGATCATGTCAAGTCGAGGACTCGCGCCACCAAAGTCATCACTCGAATGTAACTATGGGTCTCGCGCCATAACATCAATCATGCGTGGAATACCTTCCTCACCTGCGGATTTATGATATAAAGCACGAAATACCGCATGAACACGGGTCCCACGTGTCCTAATAAAACATTACAGGTGAAATGCGAAGGCATAACCGCCTACTAACACCCGCGATGCCGCGGTCATAAAGCGTATCATGATATCTGTCTGAACCGTCGCATGATCAAAGGCGGTCACTCGCGCGATATCAAATGTGCGCGTCTAGCCACGGAACTCTCCGTAGCTCGCGTAGGCCAACCTCGTAGGCCGCGTGAGGTATTCCTCGCGTCGAGGGTAGCTACTCCGGCGTCGTCACGGACTCGCGATCGCGTAGCCAAACCGCGTGACCACAAGGGCGCAAACTAACACGGAACTCGTAGTTCGCATGGATCCACGGACCCGCGTGAGGTATTCTCGAATCATGGTCCCGGACGCTGAGTCTACCCGCGTCGGAGGCGGCTTAACCTCGGAAACAAGTCAAGGTGAGTGGTACAATATCAGCATAACGGTGAGAGTCAAACAACTTAAGCGCGATCGAGGAAAACCCGCTTTACACAAAACATCACAAGATACTAACACGTAGCATCCTAGCATGTTTACTTATCAAATCAACAAGGAAGTATTACAAGGCTATCACAAACCAACACAATCAAGTTATACACAAGGTACATTCTAATATATGATTAACAAGATCGTGTATCTATTCCCAAAGTACTTCATACATTATCTTTTAAAAGATACTTTACGTTTACAAAAGTCACACAATATCCGTAGTATATGAAAATAGATTGTTTATCTTTTGAAGTAAATCAAAACACTTCTCTTAGTAAAATCAGTTAACAACATTCTTTTCCAAATGTTTCAAGTTTGCCTAATTTCAATTACTCGAGTTTCTCATTTTGAAAGGTTTAGTAGTTCATAATTTTAATCACTTAATGATATAATTCTCCTTTAAAAGCAATTTGAGAAACATATATACGTCGTGGTAGGTTATTCTTGTTTATAACAATCTTATTTAAGCGACCATGATCTAGGAAATGTAACATCATTTTGTCTCATCTTAGTTTCTATGCGGATGGAAGTTTATTGGTTTTACTAATACATTATTAGTCAAAACATTTCCACTTTATTAAGCGGCCTTTGTGGTTTGTTCGATACTTATTACGATTTCAAATCGATAAAACATTATTGCTTTTAAAATCAAGTACTCATTACTCGCGAATGAGGTTTTACAACATTTTAACAAAATGTTAATTACCAAGTAAAACAAGTTAAGTCTCTTATCTTTAAGATTAAGCCTCTTAACTTTTAAAATCAATAAACCATTCTCTTTACTTCTCTTAAAATGTTATACCTAACTTCCGTAAAGCTAGTATAACTCTTCTTTATTATCACACATCAAGTCGTTACCTTTTAAAACCACAAAGCATTTTACACGTAATGCGTCTGGTACTACATAGTTATACACGTATCATGCTAGAAAAGGTAGGAAGAGGTTCACATACCTCGCGACGATTATCGACTAATAGCAAAGCGCTCGAGTACCTCAAGCCGTCAGCTACTCCTTAAGCCAGTAGATCGCGCCACGCGTGGTACTTGACCTATAAGGCCACAAGGTGACATTAACATCTAGGTCTAATCGTAGAACATTATAGAAAATTGTGGCACCTCCCCACATGGCTGCGTAAATCTCCTCCTCTATCAGTGACTATCGAAGCCAACGAGGGTTTATACATCTAACGGGCGTGTACAATTCTACTTCACGGTAATGCTACACAAGTCTCATGTCTGATCTATGTAATTCTGATTCGATTCTCTTTCTTTATATTCGGGCTTAAGTCAATGACATTGCCGCAAAGCTAGGTTGATTCTATATATAGTATACTTCAACTATATAATCTAACAACATGTAATTTCCAATTACAATAGAAGGTCGAAGTATTTACCTCGATAAGCCCATAATTATCCAAGTATAAAGTCGATCTGGGCAGCGTTTAGCTCGACTCCGTGCGCTCGATCGCTCCAAACTACCCTTAGAAGTTTTAACCAACACATACAACTCGACTAACCATGGAGATTTTCCTTAGGGTTTCGGTTTGGTAGTGCGGGAAGTATAATAGTATAAGCGGGCTTTTTGTATAGGTATAACCTTAGAATACTACAAGGTATCTGGCTAAGGTAATTTGGGCATTATAACAATACTTTTGAGAGTATTTCTACGAGAGGGGGTGTATACCCCTCGGCCTCCACTAGGGGTACTCGGCGAAGGGAGGAACTCTCGGCCACAAGGCCTCAAAGGGGAGGGCGAGAACACTACTCGAGGAGGAGGATTTTAACACTTAGGAAATTTAGGAATGGATGAAGAAGTCTTCCAAGGGGGTATTTATAGTACAAGCCAAGGCCAACCGATGGCGAAGATCTAGCCAAGTCTTTATGCAAGTGTAGGGCCAAGATTCACCAAGTACACCTTATCCATCTACCACAAAAATATCCTACCAACTACTTGACAAAAAGCCAAGCAATTCGTCCAAGCCATTCTGCCCAGCGTGCCCATGAGAGGGTGACAAGTGTCGCCCTACCGTTGATCCAAATGTTCGTCTCTCGGAAAAATCCGCCAAAAAATAAAAATGACATAGCGGAATTTTCCTACGAAAGTTAATGAAGCGTTTAGTCGAAAAGCGACTCTAATCGGGTGTTGTGAACAAATAAAATCGGCCAAGCCACTTTAAAGGCACAAACTTTTCTCGTGCGTCCTTACGTACATACTGCGGAAATCACGGGGTATAACATAGGCGGCGGGGCAAGTGAATCGGCTCGCATTAGATCACAAACCGTAAGTCCGGCTCCGTCCAAACGACTCGCGAAGGCGACCGCGTGGCAAGTGCACTAGCCTCGCGGCTCCTCACTGCGCCGCGTGGCGGCGGGGCAAGTGAATCGGCTAACACGGATCTCAACCGTAAGTCACGATGCCGCGCGAAGGCGACCGTGGCAAGTGCGATAACCTATACGGATCCACTGCGTCCGCGTGGGCGGCGGGGCATGTAAACAAGCTACGCACGATCCTGGCAAGTAAGTCACGATCTTCGCCATAAATAACCATAATGGTCCGTGTCCAGAATCCATCATCGGTGTAGACATGCCCATGTAAACAATTATAATTGAAGCATACAGTGGAATCTTCCGTCGCTTGCGATGCGTCAAGTAAGTTCTCAACAAGTCAGCCGGCCTCGTCGAGACGCGATAGTATAGAAACACAATTCTTGCACGAGGCTATCAAAGCAAGCATAGGCAAGTTACCTGACAAAAGCATAGGCAAGTTACACAACAACAAGCATAAGCGATTACACAACAACAAGCGTAGGCAAGTTACACAATAACAAGCGTAGGCAAGTTACACAATAACAAGCATAGGCAAGTTACACACACATTGAAGGTACTTTCATTTTATGCTAAAGTTCGGGTTTAACCACTAAGTACTACGACGTTAAATTCCTTTTAAAGATCCATTCCTTTTATAAAAGTCACGAAACGTAGTATAAAATTAGAGTGACTCGCGTTTTTAAGTAAACGAACACTTCCTTTTTCTAAAATCAAGTAACAACATTCTTTCGAAAGTTCGGTTTGCCTAATTTCAATTACTCAAGTCTCTTATTTTAGAAAGGTTTCGTAGTTCATAGTCTTAATCACTTAAGAATATAATTCTCTTTTAAACAATTTGAGAAACATATGCCTTATATGTGAGTAGGTTATTCTTGTTTATAATCAATCTTATTAAAGCGACCATGATCTAGAAATGTAATATCATTTTGTCTAATCTAGCTTATGCAAATGGAGGTTTCTACTGGTTTTAATAATACTTCATTATTCAATACATTTTCCTTTATTAACGCTGCAGTGGTTCGTCGATACTCATTCTCATTTCCGACATCAGTAAAACATTATCCCTTTTCTTCCTTAAGACGTTATACCTAACTTCCCATAAAGCTAGTATAACTCTTAAGCTTTCAAAACCAAATATTACTCTTCTTTCAAAATGATTCTTTTGAAATACTTCAAATACTTTATTATCACACATCAAGTCGGTTATAAGTCAAATCGGTTATCTTTTAAAAACCACAAAGCATTTTCTTACCTACATAAAGTCATTATAACCAACTTCCCATAAAGCGTTATAACACTTTATGTTTTAAATAATCAAATACATTTAACACGTATGCGTCTGCGTCTTACATAGTTATACCGTATCATGCTAGAAAAGATAGGAAGAGGTTCACATACCTCGCGGCGATTATCGACTAATAGCAAAGCGCTCAGTACCTCAAACCGTCGGCTACACCTTAAGCCGAGTAGATCACGCCACCGTAGTACTTGAACCTATAAAGGCCACAAGGCACCTATTAACATCTAGATCTCGGCGTAGAATATTCTCTGAGAAAATTGGCACACTCCCATGGCCGCGTAAATCTCCTCTCTATCGAGGCACGCTATGAGCCAACAACTCCGAGAGGGGTTATACGTCTAATCGGGCGTGTACAATTCTACTTCACGGTAATGCTACACAAGTATCTTGTAATCTGATCTATGTATTCTGATTCAGTTCTCTTCTTTAAATTGGGCTTAAGTCAAAAGACATTGCCGCAAAACTATATTGATTCTATATATAGTATACTTCAACTATATATTCCTACTACATGCAATTTCCAATAACAATAGGGGACAAGATGATTTACCTCGATAAGCCCAAAATTATCCAAGTTTAAATGTCGATCTGAGCAATGTTTAGCTCCTACTCAGTGCGCTCGACCGCTCCAAACAACCCTTAGAAGTTCTACACAACTTCTTAATACTTCAACTCGCTATGAAGATTTCCTTAGGGTTTCGTTTAGTGGCTAAAGGAAAGTATAGTAGTATTTTCAGACTTTTCGTATAGAGGTACTTGGAAATACTACAAAGGTTTTGGGCTAGAGTATTTTGGCATTCCAACAATACTTGGAGTATTTCTACCAAGAGGGGGGTGTGTATTATACGAAAACTACAAGGCAAGGGGGGGGGGGTACTTTCGGCCACACCACTAGAGGGAGTACCTCTCGGCCAAGGCTCACAAAGGAGGAGGACTTGGCGAATCTTTGCTAAGGGAGGATTTTGAGACTTGGAGAATGATTTTTGGATGAAGAAGTTCATCAACTAAGGGGTATTTATAGGTCAAGCAATGGCCAACCAATGGCGAAGATCAAGACAAGTGTTAGGCAAGTGTAAGGCCAAGATTTACCCAAGTACACCTTATCCATCTACCACCAAAATATCCTACCGACCATTGACCAAACTTTAGGCACAAAAAACGTGCCACACAAAGCTCAACCAAGCGTCACTTGGGTGACAAGTGTCACCTCCGTTGGTCCAAAATGTTAGTCTCTCGGAAAAATCCATAAAAATTATAAATGACATAGCGGAATTTTCCTTCGCAAGTTTAGTAAAGCGTTTAGTCGAAAACGATTCTTTTGGTACTTGTGTACAAATTTCGAACCTTGCCAACCTTAAGGCTTAAATTTATATCGTGCGCCCTCGTACATACTGCGGAAATACGGGTATAACATTCTCCCCTCGTAGAAACATTCGTCCGAATGTTCCTTCTCAAGACGGATAACGATAAAGTTCTTCTAACAAGTTGCCAACGCCACGCCGTACGAAATAACACACGTTCTCTTCCTTCCTCGTCGTGCCGCTTCTCGAACACTTGAACTCTTAGTATCGTACCACACTTGATCATCGCCGGTTCCAAAACTTTGGAGTCACCACCTCGAACTTGGTCATCTTGCTAACCTCGATCTTCCTAAGGCCATTCGGCCTTCACGATCCGCTCAGTCGAACACCTCGCGAACTCATACTATGGTCATCTAAACTTGGGCCTAGCACCTCGTGACCCTACCACTGGCGGGACCACCTCGAACCGACCCAACCCCAAGCCGGGCTCTGGGTTGACGCACATGGCTGACCCAACTCAGCTTAACGCGTCAAGCTCTTGTTCCCGATCAGGAACAATCTTACATATCTGGTCATGAAAGCTACCACTTCCATTTTACACCACGAGAATTTTCCCACCATTACTCCACGTATACTTATACATTCGACAAAGATCACATGAAAATCTTGTACTCGAAGCGACCTTACATCTAAGGTCTCAACTGTAATATTCTAAGGTTCATCATTTTCTCGCCCCCAGGCTTACCCTTATCACTAACCAGGCTTCTAAATCACATTTTAGCACAAAGCTATCCGAACATAACACTTAACACATCATCATAACATCAATACATACAAAGCTCTAGAGGGTTAAGGATATACCTGAAATTAGGCGGTTGAAGGCCGCTAAAGCGGAACTTCCACGCGACTTGTCGTGGCTGTAGTATATGAACATCTGCCTAGCTATGGAAGGTGAAGAACATAGCTGATTTAGTGATACATGTGCTATCCACAAGTGCTACCCACAGGTCGGACGGTCTCGTCAAATGGCCTGTCGGCGCAGTATAGCAATCTCCCAAACCGATCGACATTCCCTATGGGCTTTACCTGGCGGCCATGCGAGATACGGGTGGCCTCGTCCGCGACACTTCTACTCACGAAAATCTGAAACACAGGAGCCACGACCTCCTCTGAATATCCCATACGTCCGACGACGGTGGGGACCACTTAATCTTGGCGGGCGCATAAGCGGTCTTCTTTGAGGCGGTCCGCCTCGAAAGTCACCAAAGGACCTGCTGTTTTGGCCTCTTACGGTTGATCTCGGTCATTCAGTCGATCTCTCGCTCCTCACATCCAGTGCATAAGCTGCATGCGGGCAATGTCGTGCCGGTGAAGGGCTACCCGAACAACTCTACGCTAGGTAATCATCGAGCCGTAACATGTCGGTGCACTCGATCCTCCATCTTCGGCTACTAGCGAGGGGCGTCTGCGAGCCAATGAGTCGAACTCACATTGTACTCGAATCGTGCGCGGATTCTGCGCGACACCAAAAATCTGTCGGCGAGCCCTCGCCATCTGTGGAGGCAAGAAATGTGCAGAAATGCCTCGAGAACTTCGTCCGTATAGTGGAAGTGCATTCTCTCCCGGGGACAGCTCGCGAATCAAACCGATCATTGCGGTATCACGCGGCCGATGCGAACCTAGGACCACCGACTCGGTCTCCGATACCTTGATCACTCGCGATCCGTTGTAGCTGCCGGATGAACTCTGCGGATCATCCTCGGGCCTCGACGTAGAACTGCGGCGGGCTCTGACTGAAAATCCCGTAGCCTCGAACTATCGATCTAGGGTGAACCGCGGTGCTCTTTGGGCTGGTGCGTCCAGCCTATCCTCAAATCGGCCTGACCACGGCGATAAGCGGGCGACCCGCGCAACCCATCTCCTCTGCTCGGTGTGATGGAGGCTCAGTCTTGTGGTCTCTGTAGAGGCGCCATTTGCTCTACTCGCGGCTCACTTCCACTTGCCGCCACGGGCCGGGTTGCCTTGGGCGGAGGCATAACTAGTAAAAACAAAATACGTCAGAGGGTCGACTTATCACGGCTCTAAGGCACGATCTCGGAATGAGAAGAATGAAACCAATCCTAAATGTCTGCGACCTCACGATTATAGATGTGGTGCCTGACACGTCGATAATCAAGACTACTAGACACGATGCGTGGAGACACTTTCGAGGACTAAGCGCTCTGATACCACTTTTGTCACGACCCAAACGGGCGTGGCGTGCCTACCAGGAACCCTAGTGATACAACATCGGAGAAAAACCGTGAAATAAAACTTAAACATACAAATAGATATGGATCAATATAAAAGAAAATAGGCCAACCAAAACGGTTGCCTTTCAGCATATATATATATATCGACCTTTGAACCGTTACAATCCTTACAACCGCTGGCGGTGCTCTGGACCTCTAAGATTTTTACAACAACTATGGCGGGACGGGGCCCATGTACCACGAATGTACAAGAACCTCTGACTCGAGGTAACATGCAAAAGATAAGCCTCAGAAGGAGCAGACTTCCGTCTGTTGAAATGTGATCCTATAGCGGGGATCGGCGGTAGATGTACCTCACTGCGGCATGAGCGGCCCGAAGAAGGTCGATCTGGCCAGTGCAGTATGTTAAGTGAAAATCGTAAATAAAATCATAATAGTCTATATAAAGCGGGAGACATGTATGATAACCAAACTACGATGCTGACATATAAGCGATCATATCAAGTCGGGGACTCGCCTCCAAATCATCACTCGTGCGTGGAATTCCTTCCTGCCGGCGATCATGATATAACAACACGGAGTATACATGAACACGAGTCCGCTGTATCATAAAAAAGCCGTCGGGGAAAGTATAACTACGGATCCGGCCGTACCAATAATATTGTACAACCGTATCGTGAAGGCGCGCGTGGCAAGTCACGATAGCCTCGCGACTCCTCCTGCGCCACGTGGTGCGGGGGCAAGTGAATCGACACACGCGGATCCTGGCCGTAAGTCACGGCTCCGTCAACAACGACTCGCGAAGGCGACATGGCAAGTGCATTAGCCTCGCAGATCCTCCTGCCACGTGGCGGCGGGGGCAAGTGAATCGGCTAAGCACGAGATCAAAGCGTAAGTCACGATGCGCCGCGCGCGAAGGCGACCGTGGCAAGTCGATAACCTGCGGATCCACTGCGTCCACGTGGGCGGCGGGAAAGTAAGCAGCTACGCACCCGATCCTGGCCGTAAGTCACGATTCGCCATAAATAAACATAATGGTCACGTGTCGCGAGAATCCATCATCGGTGTAGACATGCCCGTGTAACAATGATAATGGAAGAATACGTGGAATCTTCGAGTCGCACCGATGCGTCCAAGTAAGTTCTCAACAAGTCAACGACCCTCATCGAGACGCGATAGCATAGAAACACAATTCTTGCACAACAAAGGCTATCAAAGCAAGCATAGGCAAGTTACACAACAACAAGCATGGCGAGTTACACACGACTCAGTACTTCCATTTTATGCTAAAGTTCGGGTTTTAACCTAAAGTACTACGTCGTTAAATTCCTTTTAAAGAGATCCATTCCTTTTATAAAAGTCACGATACGTAGTATTAGAGTGACTCACATTTTAAGTAAACGAGAACACTTTCTTTTTCTAAAATCAAGTATGACATTCTTTTCGAAAGTTCGGTTTGCCTAATTTCAATTACTCAAGTCTCTTTATTTTAGAAAAGTTTCATAGTTCAATGTCTTAATCTCTTTTAAAACAATTGAGTAACATATGTCATATGTGTGGCGATTTATTCTTGTTTATAACCATCTTATTAAAGCGACCATGATCTAGAAAATGTAATATCATTTTGTCTTATCTTAGCTTCTGCGGATGGAGGTTTCTCTTGGTTTTATAATAATTAATTAATCAATACATTTTCCTTTATTAACGCTGCGGTGGTTTGTTCGATACTTGTTCTCATTCGAAATCGGTAAAACATTATCCCTTTTATCTTCCTTAAGACGTTATACCTAACTTCCCATAAAGCTAGTATAACTCTTAAGCTTTCAAAAACCAAATATTACTCTTCTTGCAAAATGATTCTGTTGAAATACTTCAAGTTCTTTATTATCACACATCAAGTCAGTTATAAGTCAAATCAGTTATCTTTTAAAAACCACAAAGCATTTTCTTACCTACATAAAGCTGTTATAACCAACTTACCATAAAGTCGTTATAACACTTTATGTTTTAAACCAATCAAATACATTTAACACATGTACGTCTACCGTACTACATAGTTATACACATATCATGCTAGAAAAGATAGGAAGATGTTCACATACCTCGCGACGATTATCGACTAATAGCAAAACGCTCCAAGTACCTCAAACCGTCGGCTACACCTTAAGCCAAGTAGATCACGCCATACGTAGTACTTCAACCTATAAAGGCCACAAGGCGCCTATTAACATCTAGATCTCAACGTAGAATATTCTCTGAGAAAATTCGACTTGCATGGCCGCGTAAATCTCCTCTATCGAGGCACGCTAATAGGCCAACAACTCCGAGAGGGGTTGTACGCCTAATCGGGCGTGTACAATTCTACTTCACAATAATGCTACATAAGTCTCTTGTAATACTGTCTATGTAATTACTGATTCGATTCTCTTCTTTAAATTGGGCTTAAGTCAAAAGACATTGCCGCAAAACTATGTTGATTCTATATATAGTATACTTCAACTATATATTCCTACAACATATAATTCCAATAACAATAGGGACAAGATTATTTACCTCGATAAGCCCAAAATTATCCAAGTTTAAATGTCGATCTGACGAGGTTTAGCTCCTACTCTGTGCGCTCCAACCCGCTCCAAACAACCCTTAGAAGTTCTACACAACTTCTTCTTAATACTTCAACTCACTATGAAGATTTCCTTAGGGTTTCGTTTGGTGGCTAAAGGAAGAATAATAGTATTTAGGGCTCTGCATTATAGAGTAACTTTGGAAAATACTACAAGGTATTTGGGCTAAATGTATACTTGAGAGTATTTCTCTGCAAGGGGTAGTATTTCGACTAGCACAACTAGGAGAGTTGGGGGTAGGCTCGAATAGAACCACTTAGGCAAGGGGGGGGTACTCTCGGCCAAGGGCCTCACAAAGGGGGAGGGGGGGTGTGGCGGACGAAACCTCAAGAGGGAGGGAGTATTTTTAGACTTGGAATTTGCTCAAGTGTGGATGAAATAACTCATCAACTAAGGGGGTATTTATAGGCCAACCAATGTCCAAGATCAAGCCAAGTGGTAGGCAAGTGTAAGGTCAAGATTAAGCCATGTGTTGTGTGGGTCCCACTTGGTCATCAACTACACAAAATATCTCACAAATATCCTACCTAACCTTTGTTATACCCCGTACTTCCAGAGTATGTACGTAGGGCGTACGTATTTAAATTTGAGCCTTAAGGTTTTGGCAAGATTCGAAATTTGGGCACAAGTGCCGAAAAGAATCGTTTTTCGACGAAACGTTTTACTAAACTCGCGAAGGGAAAATTCCGGCTATGTCATTTATAATTTTTGCGGATTTTTCCGAGAGATAAAATATTTTGGACCAATAGGAGGGCGACACGTGTCACCCTTAGGTGGCACAAAGTGGACGGTTTTGGAGGGAGTTGTTGGCACGTTTTTGCCATGGAAAATGCCTTAAACATTTGGTCAATGTTTGGCTAGATATTTTGTGTAGTAGATGAGAAAGTGGGGCCCACAAACACTTGTCCAAATCCTAGCCCTACACTTGCCTAACACTTGTCTTCATCTTGGCCATTGGTTGGCCATTGCTTGACCTATAAATACCCCCCTTAGTTGATGAACTTCTTGTGGCCTAAAGATTCTACGTCGAGATCTAAAGATGTTAATAGGCGCCTTGTGGCCTCTATAGGTTGAAGTACTACGTGTGGACTGATCTGCTTGGCTTAGAGTGTAGCCGACGGTTTGAGGTACTTGGAGCGTTTTGCTATTAGTCGATAATCGTCGCGAGGTATGTGAACCTCTTCCTATCTGTTCTAGCATGATATGTGTATAACTATGTAGTACGGTAGACGTACATGTGTTAAATGTATTTGATTGTCTTTAAACATAAAGTGTTATAACGGCTTTATGGGAAGTTAGTTATAACTCTATGTAAATGAGAAATGCTTTGTGGTTTTAAAAGATAAGCGATTTGACTTATAACCGACTTGATGTAAAAGAACTGAAGTATTCTAACAGTTAAGAAACCTTTTTGAAAGAAGTGTATACTTGGTTTGAAAACATAAAAGTTATACGACTTTATGAGAAATTAGGTGTAACGCCTTAAGAGAGATAAAAGAATGGTTTAATGGTTTAGAAGTTAGAGACTTATTCTTAAAAGATAAGAGACTTGACTTAATATGGATGTTTGTGTGAAACCTCGTTCGTGAGTAATGAGTACTTGGTTTTGGAAGGAATAATGTTTCTTGATTTGGAAATCAGAATGTGTATCGACAAACCAACTGCGGCGTTAATAAAGGGAAATGTATTGAATAATTAAGTATTATTAAAACCAGTAGAAACCTTCATCTGCATAGAAGCTAAGATGAGACAAAATGATATTACATTTCTAGATCATGGCTGCTAATAAGATTGATTATGAACAAGAATAACCTGCTACTTCGGCATATGTTACTCAATTGTTTTAAAAGAGATTAAGACATTGAACTATGAACTTTTAAAAAGAGACTTGCGTAATGAAATTAGGCAAAGCTGGAACTTTAGGAAAAAGAAATGCATTGTGTTGTCTTAAAATGGTTTAAAACATAAGATGTAAAACAAATTTATGGGAAGTTAGTTATAACAACATTATTAAAACAAAAGAAATGTTTTATAATTGTATTTAATGTGGTAACTTTACTTTAAAAAGAAAAGTGTTTTGGTCAAAGAAAGAAGGCATGGTGTTGCCTTAATTTGGTTTTAAAAAGGAAAGTATGGAAGTTGTTTTGGTTTACTTAAAAGATATAAGTCAATCTATTTTTATACTACGTATCGGGTGACTTTTATAAAAGGATTAGATCTCTTTAAAAGGAATTTAACGTCACGTAGTACTTTAGAGTTAAAACAGGACTTTGGCATAAAATGAAAGTACTTTGAGTTGTGTATAACTACCTATGCTTGTTGATGTGAAACTTGCCTATGCTTGTTGTTGTGAAACTTGCCTATGCTTGTTGTTATAGCCTTTGTTGTGCAAAAATTATGTTTCTATACTCTGGCGTCTCGATGGAGGTCGGTTGACTTGTTGAGAACTTACTTGGGCGTCTTGGCGGTGACGGAGAAATTCCGCAGTGCGTTCTCGATGATAGTGTTACTTTTGTTAATCGCTTTGGACATCCGACACGATCGTGGCGCGCGGGTATGCTTCCACTGATTACCGCCTTGTTGTCTTATTGTTTCCCTTTGGACATCACCGCGATGCGTGGCGCGGGTATGCTTCCATTTGGAATCTTTGTCTTATTGTTTCCACTTTGGACCTCGACACGACGATCGTGGCGCGGGTATCTTCCATTTGGAATCTTTGTCTTATTTGTTCCCTTGGACATCACGACACGATCGTGGCGCGGGTATGCTCCCACTTGGATTGCTATTGTCACGACCGAACGAGCGTGGTGGTGCCTTAACGGGCACCACTAGTGATCTGACATCGAGTAAAATCAGAAACATAAAACAATAACATGAAGCCAAAGTAATAAGACGGTGAAATCTGACAGGCAACCAGCGGTTACGCCGTAATATATAACAATTTGAGCAGTTACATCCCTTTCTACAACTCGCCCGCGAGTACTACACTGCTAAGAATGTTACGACAACGATGGCGGGGCCCGCCAAACCACGAATGTAAACACTACTACGGCGGGGACTATACCGATAAGCCTCGAGAAAGCGGAGCTTCCCAAACGCTGTGACCACGAGCTAGGATCAACGGCGGTGTACCTCGACTGCGGCGTGAGCGCGGCCGGAGAGTCGATCTGGTACCAAGTATGTGAATCGAAAATCGTAAATGAAATCATAATAGTCTATAAAGCGGGAGACATGTATGATAACCAAACTACGATTTACAATTTAATAGCGATCATGTCAAGTCGTGGACTCGCGCCTCAAAGTCGTCACTCAAGCATAACTATGGGTCTCAAGCCCATAACATCAATCATGCGTGGAATACCTTCCTCTTGCCGCGATTTATGATATAAAAGCACCAAGAAATACCGCATGAACACGGTCCCACTGTGTCCTAATAAAACGATGCAGGTAAATGCGAAGGCATAACCGACTACTAACACCAGTACCAACAAGGTCATAAAGCGTGTCATGATATGCATGCAGGCCGTCACGTGATCAAAGGCGGTCACTCGCGCAGTATCAAATGTGCGCGTCTAGCCACGAACTCTCGCACTCGCGTAGGCCAACCTCGTAGGCGCGTGAGGTATTCCTCGCGTCGAGGGTAGCTACTCCCGTCGATCACGGACTCGCGATCGCGTAGCCACAAACCGCGTGACCACAAGGCGCGCTAACACGGAACTCCGTAGTTCCGCATGGATCCCTGGACCGCGTGAGGTATTCTCGAATCATGGTCCTGACACTGAGTCTACCGCGTCGGAGGGCAACCTCAGGAGACAAGTCAAGGTGAGTGGTACAACGCAACATAACGGTGATAGTCAAACAACTTTAAAGCGCGATCGAGGAAAACCCCTTTACACTAACATCACAAGATACTAACACCGTAGCGTCTAACATGTTTACTTATCAATCAACAGAAAGTATTACAAGGCTATCACAAACCAACACAAACAAATTATACACAAGGTACTTTCTGCTATATGTCAATAAGTTCGGTTTTATCCCCAAAGTACTTCATACATTAACTATTTAAAAGATCGTTACTTTACAAAAGTCACAATACCGTAGTATATGGAAATAGAGTGATTATCTTTTGAAGTAAATCAAAACACTTACCTTTGCAAAATCAAGTAACAACATTATTTTCCAAGCGTCCAAGTTTGCCTAATTTCAAATGTTCACGTTTCTTATTTTAGAAAGGTTTAAGTAGTTCATAGTCTTATTCATTTAAGAATATAATTCTCTTTTAAATCATCACGAGAAACATATGCCTTATATGTGAGTAGGATATTCTTGTTTATAACAATCTTATTACAATGACCATGATCTAGGAAGTATCATTTTGTCTCATCTTAGCTTATGCGGATGGAAGTTTCTCTGTTTTAATAATACTTAATCTGTCAAAACATTTCCTTTTATTAACTGCGATGGTTTGTCGATACACATTCGATTTCGAAATCATTAAAACATTCTTAAGCGTTATACCTAACTTCCCGTAAAGCTAGTATAGCTCTTAAGTTTTCAAAAACCAAGTATTACTTCTTTCAAAATGATTCAAAATCCTTTGAAATACTTCAAGTTCTTTATTATCACCTAACCAAATTATAGTTCAAATCGGTTACATTTTAAAACCACAAGTATTTTCTTACCTACATAAAGCGTTATAACCAACTTTCCATAAAGCGTTATAACACTTTTATGTTTTAGACAAATCAAATACATTTAACACGTATGCGTCTATCGTACTACATAGTTACACACATATCATGCTAGAAGAGATAGGAAGAGGTTCACATACCTCGCGGCGATTATCGACTAATAGCAAAATGCTCGAGTACCTCAAGTCGTCGGCTACTCCTTAAGCCAGTAGAACGCGCCACACGTAGTACTTGACCTATAAGGCCACAAGGCGCTTATTAACATCTAGATCTTATCGTAGAACATTCTACGAAAATTCGCGCACCTCCCCATGACAGCGTAAATCTCCTCTCTTTGGTGGCTACCAAGCCAACCGGGGGTTATCGTCTAATCCGGACATGCACAATTCTACCTCACGAAAAGCTACACAAGTCTCTTGTAATACTGATCCATGTAATTGCGGTTGACTCTTCTTTGAAAAGGTTTCTTATTATTGAGCTTAAGTCCAAAGACATTGCCGATAACAACGTTGATTACATATATAGTACACTTCAACTATTTAGTCTAACAATCATGTAATTTCCAATTACAATAGAGGACAAGATAATTACCTCGATAAGCCCATAATTATCCAAGTATAAAGTCGATCACGGGCAGCGTTTAGCTCGACTCGGCGCTCGACTGCTCCAAACCACCCTTAGAAGTTCTAACAACCACTTAATACTCCAACTAACTATGGAGATTTCCTTAGGGTTTCGGTTTTGTATTGAAGGAAGTATAATAGTATTCTGGTTTTATTTTGTATAGGTATAACCTTAGAATACTACAAGGTATATGGCTAAGGTAATTTGGGCATTACAACAATACTTTTGAGAGTATTTCTACCAAGAGGGTAGTATTTGACTAGCACAACTAGGCTAGGGGTTGCTCTCGGCCTAAAGGCCACTCAAAGGGGAGGGTTGGACAGAACCATACTTAAGGGGAGAGGATTTCAACACTTTGGAAATATTTGTGGATGAAGAAAGTTCATCACAGAGGGGTATTTATAGGACAAGCCAAGGCCAACCAATGGCGAAGATGAATCAAGTGTTAGGCAAGTGTAGGGTGTGGATTTAGCAGTGTCTTGTGGGTCCCACTTTCTCATCTACCACACAAAATATCTACATAACATTGAACAAACATTTTAGGCAAGAAAAGCACAAAAACGTGCTCGACCAAAAAGCCCCAAAGCGTCACTTGGGTGACAAGTGTCACCTCCCGTTGGTCCAAAATATTTCATCTCTCGGAAAAATCCGTAAAAATAATAAATGACATAGCCTCGAATTTTCCTACGAAAGCTATGGAAACGTTTAGTCAAAAACGACTCTAATCGGGTGTTGTGAACAAATAATTTTCGCCAAGCCACTTTAAAGCCCAAACTTTTCGTCGTCATACGCACATACTGCAAATACGGGGTATAACATTCTCCCCTCCTTAGAAACATTCGTCCCGAATGTTCCTTCTAAGTCTCAAAACAAACGCGCGCCAGTATAGTCTTCACCACTATACTTACGAGAACAAACCTGCCACACATGGCCACGGAACCAACTTGCGCAAAATACTTACCTCCAAGTCCACGAGGAAACACCTCTAACATCACCACAAACACCTCTCTCCGGGGTCTAAAATATACTTCCTTCGCACCTTCTCTTTACAAAAGAAATGATACCACTTTTGTCACTTTGCCGCGAGGTTCTAGTGTCACCCACGACCTAACAAATGGTGCCAAGACGCGCGATCCACGAGGTCGTCGTACACTCGAACTCTTACCACATTTACGATCATCGCCGGTTCCAAAACTCGGGGTTACTATATCTAATGTGGTCATCACTAACTGGGAACA
The DNA here is from genome assembly GCA_029844215.1 of Przewalskia tangutica. Taxonomy (NCBI): domain Eukaryota; kingdom Viridiplantae; phylum Streptophyta; class Magnoliopsida; order Solanales; family Solanaceae; genus Przewalskia; species Przewalskia tangutica. The sequence continues at coordinate 24,185,416 of CM056737.1, forward strand.
CTCTGGATGGATCTCCGATACTTTCCCGAACATAACAATACGAAAGACCGGACGTACTGCCTCCCAAGTCGGACGGCAAATGCTAACATATAGGCAACCTGACCTATCCTTCACACGAACTCAAAAGGCCCAAACTAAGTCGGGCTAAGTTTCCTTGGTTTTTTTTTTTTTTTTTTTTTTCCAAAACTCGTCACACCCTAACCGGGGAGGTACCTTCAAGAAGACCGACCGTCAACCTGAACTCTAAGCATCGTCGCCGATAATCCGCACGATTCCTCTGAGCTGCCAAAACCCTCTTACGGATAAGCTTTACCTACCCGCGGTCTCGGAACAAGCTGAACCAACTATCGCGCACCTTGCCAACATCGAACCAATCGGCCAACTTACACTTCCGCCCTACAAGGCTTCAAAAGGCGACATCCGAACAACGAAATGGTAGCTTAAACGCCCTCCACGAGACAACAATCCCCACAACTACCCGAAATCCACACGCGAGGGCGAATGCGAGTCTGAGACTCACTGAGTTCTTAACGCTGATTGGTACAACTTTAGAAAACGAAAATAGCCACCACTGGCTTCATCGCTTCCATAAGGTGAAGGTAGGCACCCTGCAGCCTTACAACCTACGATATAAACAACAACTGCTGAGTACGGTTTTTGCTAGAAGACAAGGCGGTGACCTCCTCGCCCGACCTCGGTCGAATGCATCCACGCAGACGTTGGTTAACTAAACTTGGGCCTAACACCTCGTGACCTACCACAAGCGGGACCACCACAACCGACCCACCACCATACATGCCGCGGGTTGACCCGCAACGTGGCCTCAACCCGACCCGAACGCCGCAAAACGCTAGCTCCTCAAGAAAAACTCACTAATCACGTTACGAAACCTAGCGGTCTTCTTAGCTCAACTACCCTCTTTCATTCCACACTACTCAGGGACTTATCCCAAACATAGATCACGTGCACTATGCACTCCTATAAGGGTCAAACATGAACACTACACCTTTACTCGAGATGGACTTACCTCTAAGGTCTCCACGTATAAAACTCTAAGGCGCACACCTTCTCTATCCCCCAAATCTTACTTGGTTAACTAACCAAGATTTCTAATCACAATTTACACACTGCTATCAGAACATAGCACTTATGATATACCCATCTTATCATGCATACTGATCTCTAGAGGGTTAAGGATATATCTATATCTCTTGCTACACTCCTTAGTCGTTCTAATCAACCCCGCCCCGCAGTGGCATAGCTAGAAGATGACAAACTACCCACCGATCACGAAGGCTAAGTCCTACTACGAGGACACTCTTTCGACATCGGACCACGGCGGTCATAGGTACAACAAGTACCAACTAAAAGACGACATTCCACGATGGCGTGCGCCACATCGCGGAAGCCACGGAGTTCGACCAACTCCTGCGTACCCGAACATCACGAAATCCGGAAGACCACTCTGACCGCGAGGTGCATATCTAATCTGTTGGTGAGGTGACTCGCGAAAGTTACCAAAGGACCTTGCTGCTCGCCCCTTCTGTCCTTTGTTAACCCGTCGATCTCTACGTTTCTCGCCTGCGCATAAGCCCGCATACGTGCCATGCTCAAGCCTAATCAAGAATTACTTTGCACAACCTCTCTTAGATAGTCATCAAGACTCGTGGTACATCGATTGTACTCTCCGTAGCCAAATCCATAGCTAGTAACAGGGTCGCCTCTTTGCAATCTATATTCCCTGTCCCCGGTCGTGGGACTGAAGGTTCAAATATCATGGCGCATAGGAACTACCGCCATGCTAAACTTCGCGGGGCTAGTGACGTCATTGAACTCCCGAATGAAGCACTACCCTAGGTAAAGATGGGCCGTGCCTCGTAACCCTCTGTATTTACTCGCGGCTCCTCGGCCGCTTGCCTCGGGCGGGTTTGCCCTACGCGGAGGCATATCGGTAAGGGAAAGAAATACGTTAGAGGGGTCCAACTTATCACACAGCTCTAAGGCACGATCTCAGAATGAGAAGAATGGAAACCAATCCTAAATATCCTATAGCCTCCTGATTATTGGTGTGGTGCACAACACACCGATAATCAAGACTCTACTGGATACGGTCTGTAGACACTTTTCGAGGATTAACTGCTCTGATACCACTTTTGTCACGACCCGAACCCGGGCCCGTGACTGGTGCCTTACCCCGGGCACCCTAGTGATACAACATCAGAGTAAAATCAGCGGAACATAAAACAATAACATGAAGCCAAAGTAATAAGACAGTGAAATACGAAGACAGGCTAACCCAAAAACGGTTACCTTCATAATATATAACAATTTGAACAGTTACATCCCTTTCTACAACTCTGCCCACAACAAGATTACTGCACCTAAGAATGATACGACAACGATGGCGGACAGGCCCCGCCAAACCCTCGAATGTAAACACCTACTACGACGGGACTATACGGCTGATAAGCCTCGGAGAAGCGGAGCTTCCAACGCCGAATTGTGACCACGAGAGCTAGGATCAACATGGTGTACCTCAACATGCGGCATGAACGCGGCCCAAGGAGGTCGACAACAGTACCAAGTATGTGAACGAAAATCAGAAATGAAATCATAATAGTCTATAAAGCGGAGACGTGTATGATAACCAAACTACGATTTACAATTTAATAAGCGAATATGTCAAGTCGGGACTCACGCCTCAAAGTCATCACTCAAACATAACTATGGGTCTCAAGCCCATAACATCAATCATGCGTGGAATACCTTCCTCACCGCCGCGATTTATGATATAAAAGCACCAAGAAATACACATGAACACCAGGTCCCACCTGTTTCCTAATAAAATAGTACAGGGTAAGTACGAAGGCATAACCGACTACTAACACCCACACTACCAACAAGGTCATAAACTGTGTCATGATATCTGCTCTGCATGGCCACATGATCAAAGCTGGTCACTGCGCATGATCAAATGTCGCGTCTAGCCTGGAACTCTCGCGACTCGCGTAGGCCAACCTCATAGGCCCGCATGAGGTATTCCTCGCATCGAGGGTAGTTACTCCCGTAAATCGCCCGACTCGCATTCGCATGGCCACAAAGACCGCGTGACCACGAGGCCGCAAACTAACACGAACTCCGTAGTTCGCATGGATCCCCGACCCGCATGAGGTATTCTCGAATCATGGTCCTGCATCACTGAGTCTACCGCGACGGAGGCGCAACCTCGGAGACAAGTCAAGGTGAGTGGTACAACACCAACATAACGGTGATAGTCAAACAACTTTAAGCGCGATCGAGGAAAACCCTTTACACTAACATCACAAGATACTAACACACGTAGCATCCTATCATTTTTAATTATCAATCAACAAGAAAGTATTACAAGGCTATCACTAACCAACACAAACAAATTATACACACAAGGTACTTTCTACTATATGTCAATAAGTTCGGTTTTATCCCCAAAGTACTTCATACATTAACTCTTTAAAAGATACGTTACTTTCACAAAAGTCACACAATACGTAGTATATGGAAATAGAGTGATTATCTTTTGAAGTAAATCAAAACACTTACCTTTGCAAAATCAAGTAACAACATTATTTTCCAAACGCCCAAGTTTGCCTAATTTCAAATGTTCACGTTTCTTATTTTAGAAAGGTTTAAGTAGTTCATAGTCTTATTCATTTAAGAATATAATTCTCTTTAAATCATCCGAGAAACATATGCCTTATATGTGAGTAGGGTATTCTTGTTTATAACAATCTTATTACTGACCATGATCTAGAAGTATCATTTTGTCTCATCTTAGCTACATGCGGATGGAAGTTTCTCTGGTTTTAATAATACTTAATCTGTCAAAACATTTCCTTTATTAACGCTGCGGTGGTTTTGAATCACATTCGATTTCGAAATCAAGAAACATTCTTAAGCCGTTATACCTAACTTCCCATAAAGCTAGTATAGCTCTTAAGTTTTCAAAACCAAGTATTACTTCTTTCAAAATGATTCAAAATCCTTTGAAATACTTCAAGTTCTTTATTATCACCTAACCACCGGTTATAGTTCAAATCGGTTACATTTTAAAACCACAAGTATTTTCTTACCTACATAAAGTGTTATAACCAACTTCCCATAAAGCGTTATAACACTTTATGTTTTAGACCAATCAAATACATTTAACACGTATGCGTCTATCGTACTACATAGTTACACACATATCATGCTAGAAGAGATAGGAAGAGGTTCACATACCTCGCGATGATTATCGACTAATAGCAAAATGCTCAGTACCTCAAGTCGTCGCCTACTCCTTAAGCCAAGTAGAACGCGCCACACGTAGTACTTGACCTATAAGGCCACAAGGCGCTTATTAACATCTAGATCTTATCGTAGAACATTACAGAAAATTCGGCACTTCTCCCCGCATGCAGCGTAAATCTCCTCCTCTTTGGGCTGGCTACCAAGCCAACGGGGGTTATCGCCTAATCGGACGTGCACAATTCTACCTCACGTAAAAGCTACACAAGTCTCTAATGTCTGATCTATGTAATTGCGATTCAAAGACTCTTCTTTCGAAAAGGTTTCTTATTATTCAGCTTAAGTCCAAAGACATTGCGATAACAACGTTCGATTCTATATATAGTATACTTCAACTATTTAGTCTAACAATCATGTAATTTCCAATTACAATAGAGGACAAGATAATTACCTCGATAAGCCCATAATTATCCAAGTATAAAGTCGATCTGGCAACATTTAGCTCGACTCAGCGCTCCAACCCGCTCCAAACCACCCTTAGAAGTTCTAACCAACTTCTACTTAATACTCCAACTAACTATGGAGATTTCCTTAGGGTTTCGGTTTTGTAGTGAAGGAAGTATAATAGTATTTACGGTTTTTGTATAGGTATAACCTTAGAATACTACAAGGTATATGGCTAAGGTAATTTGGGCATTACAACAATACTTTTGAGAGTATTTCTACCAAGAGGGGTAGTATTTCGACTAGCACAACTAGGCTAGGGGGGGGGGTTGCTCTCGGCCTAACGGCTCAAATGGGGAGGGTTGGACGAGAACCATACTTAAGGTTGAGAGGGATTTCAACACTTTGGAAATATTTGTGGATGAAGAAAGTTCATCACTTAGAGGGGTATTTATAGGACAAGCCAAGGCCAACCAATGGCCAAGATGAATCCAAGTGTTAGGCAAGTGTAGGGTGTGGATTTAGCCAAGTGTCTTGTGGGTCCCACTTTCTCATCTACCACACAAAATATCTACATAACATTGACCAAACATTTTAGGCAAGAAAAGCACAAAAAACGTGCTCAACCAAAAGCCCCCAAAACCGTCCACTTGGGTGACAAGTGTCACCCTCCCGTTGGTCAAAAATATTTAATCTCTCGTAAAAATCCTTAAAAATAATAATTTAAATAGCCGTAATTTTACATACGAATGTTGTGTAAAGTTTTCGTCTAAAAACGACTCTAATCGGGTGTTGTGAACAAATAATTTTCGGCCAAGCCACTTTAAAGCCCAAACTATTCTACGTACGTCCTTACGTACATACTCTGGAAATACGGGGTATAACAGCTATCTTGTTGTTATCATTTCATAAATTATGGCGGTGAGGAAGGTACTCATGGCGGGATTGATGTTGTGGGCGTGAGACCGAATTGATATAATCATTATGTGTGTATCGTAGTTTGGTTATCATACATCTCCTCGCTTTTATAGACTATTATGATTTCATTTACAATATTTTCTGATTTCACATACTTGGTACTGTTATCGACCTCCTGGGATGCGTTCATCCGCAGTAGAGGTACATCGGTTGTCGATCCCCGCTTTTAGGATCACCTTTCGTATTAGGAAGCTCCGTTCCTTGGAGGCTTATCTTTGGTATGTTACCACGAGTCCAGTAGGTCCTTGTACATTCAGGGTATGGCGGGCCCTGTCCGTCATAGTTATTGTATAAATCTTAGAAGTGCAGTAACCGCTTTGTTGTGGACAGGGTTTGTAAAAGGATAAGCTGTTCGGTATTTATGTATATATGATGAAGGCAAGCTGTTTTGGTTGCTTTGTTTATTTATTTTGTCTCTTAATTCATGTTCATGTTTTTATTTCCGCTGATTTTCTCTCGATGTTGTATCACCAGGGTGCGGGGTAAGGCACGATCCGCCCAGGTTGGTCGTGACAAAAGTGGTATCGAGCGATTAATCCTCGGAAAGTGTCTATGCATCGTGTCTAGTAGAGTCTTGATTATCGGTGTGTTGTGCACCACATCTATAATCGAGGCTATAGGACATTTAGGATTGGTTTCCATTCTTCTCATTACGAGATCGTGCCTTAGAGCCGTGTGATAAGTTGAACCCTCCAGCGTATTCCTTTACTTTACCGATTATGCCTCGCGTAAGACAACCTGTGCCCAGCAGGCAAGGCGGCGAGGAGGCTGCTAGTAGGATCTGAGAGAGTACGAGGGCGCAGCGATCGAAGACTGAGATAGTACTTGACGACGAGTTTTGCGACACCGCCAAACCAGATTTAGAAGCGCGGCGGTGGCTGCCGAGACTCTGATACTGAGCCTCAGGTCCACGGCTGGAAGCGAGATGAGATAAGTACAAGGAGATGGCGATTCTTGGCGAGTCGTGGCGAATATGAGATATTTGGATCGCAGCGATTCGATCCCGAGCACCGTAGTTCACCCCGGCGAGCGGTTTGAGACTACGGGATTTTACGAGTGTAACGCCAGAGTTTTATGGGTCGAGACACGAGGATGATCCGCAGGAGTTCATCCGGCGATTCTGACGGATCATGAGTGATCAAGGCATCGGAGACCGAGTCGGTGGTCCTAGTTCACATCGGTGCGTGATACCGCGATCGTGGTTTGATTCGTGGGAGCTGTCGGAGAGAATGCACTTCCGGCTATTTGGGACGAGTTCGCAAGAGCATTTCTTGCACATTTCTTGCCTCGCAGATGAGGAGGGCTCGGTCGCAGATTTTTGGTGTTGCGGCGAAGCAGGCGTGCGGTTGGGAGTACAATGTGAGTTCGACTCATTGGCCAGATGTCCCGCATTAGTAGCTAGTATGGAGGATCGAGTGCACCGATATGTTCTGAGGGCTCGATGATTACCTAGCGAGAGAGTTGTTCGGGTGTAGCTCTTCAGGGCATGGACATGCCGCATGCAGCTTATGCACAGGGTGAGGCGGAGAAATCGACGGAATGACCAAAGTCAGTGAAGAGAGCCGAGCTGCAGGGGGCCTTTGGTGATTTTGAGGCGCACCGCCTCGGCAGCGAGACTAGTTATGCGCTTCCGCCAAGATCTGAGTGGTCTACAATCTTGAGCGTCCAGAGTTTTCGGGGCGGTCGTGGCTCAAGGTTCAGATTTTCGGGAGAGCGGGGTGTTAACGGTGAAGCCACCCCTTCCTCGTTGTGACTGTGGTAGACTCCGCGGTGGGAGTGTCGTGCTAGTCCGGAGTTTGTTTTACATGCGGCAGCAGGGCCATTTGGGAGAAACTATCCGACCGAGTACAGCTGGTAGGATAGCACGGACTCTGGGATCGGGCGGGTTCTTCACCTTCCATACCAGCAGGATGTTCATACACGGCGGGCCACGGTAGAGGTCGCGGTGGAAGTTCCCGATTTTAGCGGTCCTCCGAATCGCCTATTTTCGTATATCCTTAACCTCTAGAGTTTAGTATGTATTGAGGTTGTGATGATGTGTTTAGTGTTATGTTCGGATAGCTTTGTGCTAAAATGTGATGTAGAACTGGTTAGTGAGAAGGGTAAGCTTGAGGGTGAAAATGATGAACCTTAGAATATTACGATTGAGACCTTAGATGTAAGGCCGTCTTGAGTACATGTTTTTGCAAGTGATCCTTGTCTGAGTGCATTTTATGCCTAGAATGTATTGTGTGATAAGTCCCGGGTAGTGTGAAATGGAAGTGGTAGCTTTCATGACTGTAGAGGTAAGATTGTTAGGATCGGAAACAAGAGCTTGATGCGTTAAGTGGGTCGGGTTGGCCATGTTGCGGGCCAACCGCGGCTGTTCGAGGTAGGGTCGCTGCAGGTGGTCGCCCGGTGGTAGGGTCACGAGGGTGCTAGGCCCAAGTTTATATGACCATCGTATGAGTTCGTGGATATGTTCGACCAGAAGCGGATCGTGAAAGCCGGGAATATCCTTAAGGAAGATTGAGACTAGTAAGATGACCAAGTTCGGAGGTTGTGACTCCAAAGTTTTGGCAATGACGGTGACTAAAGTGTGAAATGCGTATACTAGAAGAGTTCAAGTGTTAGAAAGTGCGATAAGTAAGGAAGGAAGAGAACGTGTGTTATTACGTGGCCAGGTGTGGCGTTGACAACTTGTTAGAAGGAACTTCTTCGTTATCTGTTTCGAGAAGGAACATTCGGGACGAATGTTTCTAAGGAGGGGAGAATGTTATACCCCGTACTTCCAGAGTATGTACGTAGGGCGTACGTATTTAAATTTGAGCCTTAATGTTTTGGCAAGATTCGAAATTTGGGCACAAGTGCGAAAGAATCGTTTTTAAATGACGTTTTACTAAACTCGCGAAGGAAAATTTCGGCTATGTCATTTATAATTTTTGCGGATTTTTCCGAGAGATAAAATATTTTGGACCAATAGGAGGCGACACGTGTCACCCTAGGTGGCCAAAGTGGACGGTTTTGGAGGAGTTGTTGTACGTTTTGCCATGGAAAATGCCTTAAACATTTGGTCAATGTTTAGCTAGATATTTTGTGTAGTAGATGAGAAAGTGGGGCCCACAAACACTTGTCCAAATCCTAGCCCTACATTTGCCTAACACTTGTCTTCATCTTGGCCATTGGTTGGCCATTGCTTGACCTATAAATACCCTTAGTTGATGAACTTCTTCATCCAAAAATCATTCTCCAAGTCTCAAAATCCCTCCCTTAAGTGTAGCATTCGGCCAGTCCTCCCCTTTGTTGGGCCTTGTGGCGAAAGCCTACCCCACAGCCTAGTTGTTTCGTATAATACCCCTTGTTGTGGTATAGAAATACTCTCTAGTATTGTTGTAATGCCCAAATACCTTGGCCTAAATACCTTGTAGTATTCCCAAGGTTACCTCTATACAAAAAGCCCATAAATACTAGTATACTTTCCTTTAGCCACTAAACGAAACCACTTTGGAAAAATCTTCATAGTAGTTGAAGTGTTAAGTAGAAGTTGAGTATAACTTCTAAGGGTTTATCGAGCACTCGGGCGTGCAATTAGGAGCTAAACCTTGCTCAGGATCGACATATTTAACTTGGATAATTTTGGGCTTATCGAGGTAAACACTTTTAACCTTCTGTTGTAATTGGAAATTACATGTTGTTGGAATATATAGTTAAGGTATACTATATATAGAATTGAACATAGTTGTGCGGCAATGTCTTTTGACTTAAGCCTGAATAATACTTACGGCAATGTCTTGCGACTTAAGCCTGAACTTTAAGAAGAGAAGCGAGTAATTACTTAGGTATTCTGAGACTTGTATAGCATTCTTGTGAAGTAGAATTGTACACGTCCGGTTAGGCGTATAAAACCCCACTGGTTGGCTTGGTAGCAGGCCTCGATAGAGGAGAGAGAATTACTGTTGCGGGGAAGTGCCGCGAATTTTACGTAGAATATTCTACGTCGAGATCTAAAGATGTTAATAGGCGCCTTGTGGCCTCTATAGGTTGAAGTACTACGTGTGGGTGATCTGCTTGGCAGAGTGTAGCCGAGCGGTTTGAGGTACTTGGAGCGTTTGCTATTAGTCGATAATCGTCGCGAGGTATGTGAACCTCTTCTATCTGTTCTAGCATGATATGTGTATAACTATGTAGTGCGGTAGGCGTACGTGTGTTAAATGTATTTGATTGTCTTTAAACATAAAGTGTTATAACGGCTTTATGGGAAGTTGGTTATAACGACTCTATGTAAATGAGAAATGCTTTGTGGTTTTAAAGATAAGCGATTGACTTATAACCGACTTGATGTAAAAGAACCTTGAAGTATTCTAGCAGTTAAGAAACCTTTTTGAAAGAATTGTATACTTGGTTTGAAAACATAAAAGTTATACGACTTTATGAGAAATTAGGTGTAACGCCTTAAGAGATAAAAAGAATGGTTTAATGGTTTAGAAGTTAAGAGACTTATTCTTAAAAGATAAGAGACTTGACTTAATATGGATGTTTGTGTGAAACCTCATTCGTGAGTAATGAGTACTTGGTTTTGGAAGGAATAATGTTTCTTGATTTGGAAATCAGAATGTGTATCGACAAACCACTGCAGCGTTAATAAAGGGAAATGTATTGAATAATTAAGTATTATTAAAACCAGTAGAAACCTCCATCTGCATAGAAACTAAGATGAGACAAAATGATATTACATTTCTAGATCATGGTGCTAATAAGATTGATTATGAACAAGAATAACCTACTACTAAGGCATATGTTACTCAATTGTTTTAAAAGAGATTAAGACATTGAACTATGAACTTTTAAAAAAAGAGACTTGCGTAATTGAAATTAGGCAAACTGGAACTTTAGGAAAAAGAAAGGCATTGTGTTGTCTTAAAATGGTTTAAAACATAAGGTGTATAACAACTTTATGGGAAGTTGGTTATAACGACCTTATGAAAACAAAAGAAAGGTTTTATCATTGGTTTTAATGTGGTAACTTGACTTTAAAAGAAAAGTGTTTTGGTCGAAAAAGAAGGCATGGTGTTGCCTTAATTTGGTTTTAAAAAAGGAAAGTATGGAAGTTGTTTTGGTTTACTTAAAAGATATAAGTCACTCTATTTTTATACTACGGGTATCGGGTGACTTTTATAAAAGGATTAGATCTCTTTAAAAGGAATTTAACGTACGTAGTACTTTAGGGTTAAAAACCGGACTTTGGCATAAAATGAAAGTACTTTGAGTTGTGTATAACTTGCCTATGCTTGTTGATGTGAAACTTTCCTATGCTTGTTGTTGTGAAACTTGCCTATGATTGTTGTTATAGCCTTTGTTGTGCAAAAAATGTGTTTCTATACTCTGGCGTCTCGATGGAGGTCGGTTGACTTGTTGAGAACTTACTTGGGCGTCTTGGCGTGTGGAGAAATTCCGCAGATGCGTTCGTTGATAGTGTTACTTTTGTTAATCGCTTTGGACATCACGACCACGATCGTGCGCGCGGGTATGCTTCCACTTTGATTACCGCTTGTTGTCTTATTGTTTCCGCTTTGGACATCTCGACCGCGATCGTAAGCGCGCGGGTATGCTTCCATTTGGAATCTTTGTCTTATTGTTTCCCTTTGGACCTCTCGACACGATCGTGGCGCGCGGGTATGCTTCCATTTGGAATCTTTGTCTTATTGTTTCCTTTGGACTCTCGACACGATCGTGCGCGCGGGTATGCTTCCATTTGGAATGTTGTCTTATTTGTTCCCTTTGGACATCGACCGCGATGCGTAGCGCGCGGGTATGCTCCCACTTGAATTGCTATCTTGTTGTTATCATATCATAGGCGGCATGGTGAGGAAGGTACTCACGGGCGGGATTGATGTTGTGGCGTGAGACCACGAATTGATATAAGCTGTTATGTGTGTATCTTTGTAGTTTGGTTATCATACTGTCTCCGCTTTTATAGACTATTATGATTTCATTTCTGATATTTTTACGATTTCACATACTTGGTACTGTTGTCTTGACCTCCTTGGCTGCGTTCATCCGCGAGTAAATCGTCGGTGTCGATCCGCTTTTAGGATCACCTTCGTATTGGGAAGCTCAGTTCCTTGGAGGCTTATCTTTGGTATGTTACCACAGTCTGTAGGTCCTTGTACATTCGGGGTATGGCGGGGCCTGTCTGGCCATAGTTGTTGTATAAATCTTAAGTGCTGTAACCTTTGTTGTGGACAGGGTTTGTAAAAAGGATAACTTTTCGGGTATTTATGTATATATGATGAAGGCAACTGTTTTGGTTGGCCTGTTTATTTATTTTGTCTCTTAATTCATGTTCATGTTTTTATTTCCGCTGATTTTCTCTGATGTTGTATCACTAGGGTGCCCGGGGTAAGGCACCAGTCACGGGCCCGGGTTCGGGTCGTGACAACCTTGACCAAAGAAAAGGCCAAGAAAAACGCCCCAATATTTTCGTCCACTTGGGTGACAAGTGTCACCCTCCCGTTGGTCCAAAATATTTCATCTCTCGGAAAAATCCGCAAAAATTATAAATGACATAGCCGTAATTTTCCCTTCGCAAGTTTAGAAAAACGTTTTGTCGGAAAACGATTCTTTTCGCTAGTCGTGCACAAATTTCGCCACTTTGCCTACTTAAGGCTTTAAATTTTATACGTACGTCCTCACGTACATACTCTGGAAATACGGGGTATAACAACCAAGAGGGGGGTGTGTATTATACGAAAACTACAAGGCAAGGGTACTTTGGCCACACCACTAGAGGGAGTACCCTCTCGGCGAGCTCACAAAGGAGGAGGACTTGGCGGATGCTACACTTAAGGGGAGGATTTTTGAGACTTGGAGAATGATTTTTGGATGAAGAAGTTCATCAACTAAGGGGTATTTATAGGTCAAGCAATGGCCAACCAATGGCCAAGATCAAGACAAGTGTTAGGCAAGTGTAAGGCGAAGATTTACCCAGTACACCTTATCCATCTACCACCAAAATATCCTACCAACCATTGACCAAACTTTAGGCACAAAAAGCGTGCCACACAAAGCTCAACCAAACCGTCCACTTGGGTGACAAGTGTCACCCTCCGTTGGTCCAAAATGTTTCGTCTCTCGAAAAATCCGCAAAAATTATAAATGACATAGCGGAATTTTCCCTTCGCAAGTTTAGTAAAGCGTTTAGTCGAAAAGCGATTCTTTCGGTACTTGTGTACAAATTTCGAACCTTGCCAACCTTAAGGCTTAAATTTATATCGTCGCCTCACGTACATACTGGAAATACGAGGTATAACAATGGCACGTATGCGGGCTTATGCGCCTCGGGCAAGCGTAAAGATCGGAGTTAACGAGGGCGGTAGAAGAGGCCATAACGTGAGTCCTTGGTAACTTTCGAGGCGAACCGCCTCAGTAGATTGGTTATGCGCCTCCGCGAGCGAGTGGTTCTCCACGGGGTTCGGGGGCGTTGGGGTATGCGGAGTTGGTCGAGCTCCAGGCTTAGGTTCACATGTGGCGGCGTCGTCGGGAATGTCATCTTTTTTATGGTTCTTGTTTTACCTGCGGCCGTCAGGGCCATGTGATGAGGGAATGTTCTATGAGGAAGGATGTAAGTAGGAGGACTCAGCCTTATTGATCAGTGACCAGTTCATCATCTTCCCTAGCTATGCGCCCTATGGGGCAGGTTTGATTAGAATGACTAAGGGGAGTGAAGCAATAGATACAGGTATATCCTTAACCCTCTATAGATTAGCATGTAAGATGAGTATACCTTAAGTGTTATATTCTGATAGCATTGTGTAAATTGTGATTAGAAATCATGGTTAGTAACCGGGAAAGATTGGGGGATAGGAAAATGTGAGCCTTAGAGCTTTATACGTGGAGACCTTGAAGGCAAGGCAATCTTGAGTAAATGATTACATTTGTGTTTGACCCTTATCGGAGTGCATAGTGCACGTGAGATATATTTGTATAATAAGTCCCTGAGTAGTGTGAAATGAAAGAGGGTAGTTGAGCTAAGAAGACCGCTAGGTTTTCGTAACGTGATTAGTGAGATTGTTCCGGATCGGAGAGCTAGTGTTTTCGCGTTCTTGCGGGTCGGGTTGAGGCCGTGTTGGGTCGACCGCGGCCTGTATGGTGGTGGGGTCGGTTTGTGGTGGTCCGCTTTGTGTTAGGGTCACGAGGGTGTTAGGCCCAAGTTTAGTTAACCATCGTGCGAGTTCGTGGATGCGTTCGACCGATGGTCGGGCCGATGAGGTCGGCGTCTTATCTTTTAGTCAAGCCGTGTACTCGGTAGTAAGTTGCGAGATGATTATTTCGGGAAGGTTGTAAGCTGCACGAGGTGCCTACCTTCACCTTATGATGACAGTGGAGCCCAGTTACGGTTTCTTTCTACGGAGGTTTTACCGGCAAGGTTAGGAACTTCGGTGAGTCTCGATGCTCGCATTCACCCTCGGGCGGTGTTTGGATTTGGGGGTATTGTAGGACTATTCGCCTCTTGTTGAGGGCCTCTTGTTGAGTGTGTATTATTATAGCTACCGTTTGATTCGGATGTCGCCGTATGAAGCCTTTTATAAGCGCTAGTGTAAGATTGCGGTCGATTGATTCGATGTAAGCAAGTTGAGATAGTTGGTTACGTACTTGTTGTGAGGCGTGGATAGGGTGAAGCTTATCGAAGAGGTTATTGGTGTTATACCGTATTTCGAGTATATGCGTGGGGCGTCGTAGAAAATTGAAACTTTTGATTTGGCTTGGCGAATTAAACTTTGTTCACACACGGTTAGAGTCGTTTTTGACGAAGCGTTTTCCACGACTTTCGTAGGGAAAATTCTGGCTATGACATTTCTAATTTTGCGGATTTTTAGAGAGGCGAAACATTTGGACCAACAAGAGGCGACACTTGTTGTCACGACCGATCCGGGCCGTGGTAGTGCCTTACCGGGCACCCTAGTGATACAACATCGAGAAAATCAGCGGAAATAAAACATGAACATGAAATGAGAGATATAATAAATAAACAAAGCAACCAAAGCGATTTGCCTTGACGTAAATATATACAAACCACGAGCAGTTTAATCCTTTTTACAACCACCGCAGCGATACTACTGGACCTCTAAGATTTACAACAACTATGGCCAGGACGGGGCCCGCCATACCCAGAATGTACAAGGACCTACAACTCGGGAATACATACAAAAGATAAGCCTCAGAAGAGCAGAGCTTCAATCTGCTGAAAGGTGATCCTAAGCGGGATCGGCGACGATGTACTTACACTGCGGCATGAGCGCGGCCCCGAAGGAGGTCGAGACAACATGTACCAGTATGTGGCGTAAAATCGTAAATGAAATCATAGCGATCTATATAAGCGGGAGACATGTATGATAACCAAACTACGATATCTGACATATAAACGATCATATAAAGTCGAGGACTCGCCTCCAAATCATCACTCGTGCGTGGAATTCCTTCCTCACCACGGTGATCATGATATGATATCAACAAGATAGCAATCCAATGGGAGCATACGTGCGCTACGCATCATGTCGGTATGTCAAGAAACAATAAGACAGCATTCCAAATGGAAACATACGTGCGCTACGCATCGTGTCGATATGCCCAGGAAACAATAAAGCAACATTCCAAATGGAAACATACGTGCGCTACGCATCGTGTCGATATGCCCCAAAGGAAACAATAAAGCGGCATTCCAAATGGAAACATACGTGCGCTACGCATCGTGTCGATATGCCCAAAGGAAACAATAAAGCGATATCAAAAATGGAAGCATACGTGCTTCTGCGCATCGTGTCGGTATGTCCAAAGCGATTAGCAAAGTAACACAATCAGCGAGCGTGCGTGGAATTTCTTCGTCGCTGAAGACGCGTCGAGTAAGTTCTCAACAAGTCAACCGACCTCCATCGAGAGGCGGTAGTATAGAAACACAATCTTTGCACAACAAAGGCTATCACAACAAGCATAGGCAAGTTTCACAACAACAAGCATAGGCAAGTTTCACAACAACAAGCATAGGCAAGTTTCACAACAACAAGCATAGGCAAGTTTCACAACTCAAAGTACTTTCATTTATGCCAAAGTCCGGGTCTTAACCCTAAAGTACTACGCACGTTAAATTCCTTTTAAAGAGATTTATTCCTTTTATATAAAAGTCACCCGATACCCGTAGTATAAAAATAGAGTGACTTATATCTTTTAAGTAAACCAAAACAATTTCCATACTTTTTTAAAGTCAAGTTACCACGTTAAAACCAATGATAAAACCTTTCTTTTGTTTTCATAAGGTCGTTATAACCAACTTCCCATAAAGTCATTATAACACCTTATGCTTTAAACCATTTTAAGACAACCTGATGCCTTTCTTTTCCCTAAGGTTCGGTTTGCCTAATTTTAATTACGCAAGTCTCTTTTTGAAAAGTTTCATAGTTCAATGTCTTAATCTCTTTTAAAACAATTGAGTAACATATGCCATGGCAGTAGGTTATTCTTGTTCATAATCGATATTATTAAGCGATGATCTAGAAAATGTAATACCATTTTGTCTCATCTTAGCTTATGCGGATGGAGGTTTCTCTGGTTTTAATAATACTTAATTATTCAATACATTTTCCTTTATTAACTGCGGTGGTTTGTCGATACACATTACGATTTCGAAATCAGTAAAACATTATTCCTTTCAAAAACCAAGTACTCATTACTCACGAATGAGGTTTCACACATCTTACAACTTTCAAAACAATTTAATCAAGTTAAGTCTCTTATCTTATAAGATCAAGTCTCTTAACTTCTAAGATCAAATAGTCGTTCTTTTTATCTCTTTTTTTTATCTCTTTTAGACGTTATACCTAACTTCCCATAAAGCTAGTATAACTCTTAAGTTCTCAAAACCAAGTATTACTCTTCTTTCAAAAAGGGTTTCTTAATGAAAGACTTCAAGTTCTTTATTATCACACATCAAGTTAGTTATAAGTCAAATCAGTTACCTTTTTACAATCACAAAGCTTTTTCTTATCTACATAAAGTTGTTATAACCAACTTCCCATAAAGCCGTTATAACCCTTTATGTTTTAAACCAATCAAATACATTTAACACGTATGCGTCACCGTACTACATAGTTATACACATATCATGCTAGAAAGATAGGAAGAGGTTCACATACCTCGCGACGATTATCGACTAATAGCAAAACGCTCCAAGTGCCTCAAACCGTCGGCTACTCCTTAAGCCACGTAGGTCGCACCTGCGTAGTACTTCACATATAAGGCCACAAGGCGACATTAACATCTAGATCTCATCGTTCCATATTCTGAAAATTCGGCCTCCCCACACATGGCGTAAATCTCTCTCTATCGGCTGGCTACCAAGCCAACCGGGGGTTCTGCGTCTAGCAGGGCGTGTACAATTCTACTCACGATAATACTACAAGCTCTGTATCTGATCCTATGTAATTCTGATTCGATTCTCTTATTTAAATTGAGGCTTAAGTCGAGACATTCGTAAGTATTATTCGAGCTTAAGTCAAAAGACATTGCCGCACGTATATTCAATTCAATATATAGTATACTTTAACTATATACTCCTACAACATGAAATTTCCAATTACAACGAAGGTCAATGTTTACCTCGGTAAGTCCAAAATTATCCGAGTTTATATGTAGATCTGAGCAAGGTTTAGCTCTACTCAAGTGCTCCAATTTGCTCCAAACAACCCTTAGAAGTTCTACGCACTCTACTTAACACTTCATTGACTATGAAGGTTTTCCTTAGGGTTTCGTTTAGTGGCTAAAGGAAGTATAATAGTATTTGGGCGTTTGTATAAGTGTAACCTTGGGAATACTACAAGGTATTTGGGCCAAGGTATTTGGACATAACAACAATACTAGGAAAGTATTTCTATACCACAACAAGGGGTATTATCCGAAAAACAACTCGGCTAGGGGGTACCCTGGCAAGGCTTCATGAGGGGAGGGTGTGGTGGCTCTCGGCCAGCTCAACTAGGAGGAGAGGACGAAAGCTCAAGCTAAGAGGGGAGGATTTTTAACACTTAGAACAATTTAGGATGAAGAAGTTCATCAACTTAGAGGGTATTTATAGGTCAGTGAAGGCCAACCAATGGCCAGATGAAGACAAGTGTGGTGCAAGTGTAGGGCTAGATTTAAGCCAAGTGCACCTTATCCATCTACCACAACAACTTGCACAAAATATCCTACCTAACCCCACTCACCATTTTCGTCCAAAATGTCGCCTCCTTCCAATTAGAGGTGACAAGTGTGCCTCTCGTTGGTCCAAAATGTTTCGTCTCTCGGAAAAATCCATAAAAATAATTAATGACATAGCGGAATTTTCCCTCGAAAGCGTGGAAACGTTTCGTGGAAAGCGACTCTTTTCGGCACTTGTGTACAAATTTCGAAACTAGCCAACTTTAAGGCTCAAATTATAATACGTACGCGCTCACGTACATACTCTGGAAATACGGGGTATAACACTTGTCACCCTCTCATTGGAACACCTTGGACGGCATTATGGACGATTTGGGCTTAAGGGAGTAGGTAGGATATTTTGTGTTGGTTGGTGTGGTAGATGGATAAGGTGTACTTGGGTGAATCTTGGCCTTACACTTGTGTAGCACTTGGCTCAATCTTGGCCATTGGTTGGCCTTCACTTGGCCTATAAATACCCATCCCTTTGAAGACTTATTCATCCATTCCTAAATGTTCCTAAGTGTTAAATCTTCTCCCTCCCCTTTGTGTTGAGTTCGGCCAAGAGGCCTCCCCTCTCCCAGAGGCCTTGGCAGAGGGTATACCCCCTCCTAGTAGTGTGGCCGAGGGGTACCCCCCCTAGCCTAGTGCTTTCGTATAATACCCCCCTCTCTTGGTAGAAATACTCTCAAAAGTATTGTTATAATGCCCAAATTACCTTAGCCTTATACCTTGTAGTATTCTAAGGTTATACCTATCTGAAAAGCCGGATATACTATTATACTTCCGTCGTCACCAAATCGAAACCCTAAGGAAAATCTCCATGGTTTGTTGGAGTAGTATGTAGAAGTTGGTTAGAACTTCTAAGGGTAGTTTGGAGCGGGTTGGAGCGCGGAGTTGGAGCTAAGCGATTGCCGGGATCGACTTTATACTTGGATAATTATGGGCTTATCGAGGTAAATATCTTGTCCCCTATTGTAATTGGAAATTACATGTTGTTAGATTATATAGTTGAAGTATGCTATATATAGTCTTGAGCATAGTTATCGGCAATGTCTTGCGACTTAAGCCCTGAATAAAACTTACTGCAATGTCTTGCGACTTAAGCTGAATTTAAAGAAGAATCTTGAGCTGTAATTACATGGCTGTATTCGATGAGACTTGTGTAGTAGTACCGTGGAGTAGAATTGTACCCGTTAGGGTTAGATGTATAACCCCCCCCCCCTGGTTGGCTTGGTAGCCGGCCTCGATAAAGGAGGAGATTTACGCTGTTGCGGGGGGGGGGGAGGTGCTGCCGAATTTTCTGTAGAATGTTCTACGATAGGATCTAATTGTTAATAAGCGCCTTGTGGCCTTATAGGTTGAAGTGCTACGTGTGGCGCTGTCTACTTGGCTAAGGAGTAGCCGACGGTTTGAGGTACTCGGAGCGTTTTGCTATTAGTCGATAATCGTCGCGAGGTATGTGAACCTCTTCCTATCTCTTCCAGCATGATATGTGTGAACTATGTAGTACGGTAGACGTACATGTGCTAAATGTATTTGATTGGTTTAAAACATAAAGTGTTATAACGGCTTTATGGGAAGTTGGTTATAACAGCTTTATGTTGGTAAGAAAATACTTGTGGTTTTTAAAAGGTGATTTGAACTATAAGCGGCTTGTTATGTGTTAATAAAAGAACTTGAAGTATTTCAAAAGGTTTTTGATTCATTTTGAAAGAAGAGGTAATACTTGATTTGTTTTGAAAACTTAAGAGTTATACTAGCTTTATGGAAAGTTAGGTATAACGTCTTAAGAATGTTTCTTGATTTTGGAAATCGGAATGTGTATCGACAAACCACCTGCGGCGTTAATAAAAGGAAATGTTTTGTGATTAAGTATTATTAAAACCATTAGAAACTTCCATCTGCATAGAAGCTAAGATGAGACAAAATGATATTTCTAGATCATGGTTTGTAATAAGATTGTTATAAACAAGAATATCCTTCACATATAAGGCTTATGTTTCTCGGATAGTTTAAAGAGAATTATATTCTTAAATGAATAAGACTATGAACTACAAAACCTTCTAAGATAAGAAACGTGAACATTGGAAATTAGGCAAACTTGAACATTGGAAATTAGGCAAACTTGAACATTGGAAAAGAATGTTACTACTTGATATTACAAAGAGAAGTAATTGATTTACTTTAAAAAGATAGTCACTCTATTTTTATACTACGTATTGTGTGACATTGTGAAAGTAACGTATCTTTTAAAGAGTTAATGTATGAAGTACTTTGGGGATAAAATCCCGAACTTGTGGGCATATAATAGAAAGTACCTTGTGTGTATGACTTGATTGTGTTGGTTTGTGATAGCCTTGTAATACTTTCTTGTTGATTGATAAGTAAACATGCTAGGATGCTACGTGTGTTAGTATCTTGTGATGTTTGTGTAAAGGGGGTTTTTCCTTTGTTGTGCTTATGTTGTTTAACGATAAGCTGTTATGTTAGTATTTTACATCACTCATCTCTTGAGATGATTCCGGGGGTTAAGCTGCCCTCCGATGCGGGGTAGACTCAGGCGG
This sequence comes from Przewalskia tangutica, assembly GCA_029844215.1. Taxonomy (NCBI): domain Eukaryota; kingdom Viridiplantae; phylum Streptophyta; class Magnoliopsida; order Solanales; family Solanaceae; genus Przewalskia; species Przewalskia tangutica. The sequence continues at coordinate 24,205,872 of CM056737.1, forward strand.
GTCGATGGACCTATGATTCGAGAATACCTCATGCAGGTCCCAGGGGCCTATGCGGAGCTACGAGAGTTCCAGGTTAGTGTGCGTCCTTTATGGGCATGCGGTCCATGTGGCCATGCGGACTGCGAAGTCCAGGACGATGCCGGGGAGTAGCTACCCTCGATGCGGGGAATACCTCATGCGGGCCGATGAGATTGGCCTATGCGGACTGCGGGGAAGTTCGAGGACTGACGCGCGCATTAGATCTGCGGGCAAGTGGCGGCTTTGATCATGTGGTCTAGACAGATCTTATAATCTGATTCATGACCTTGTTGATGCGTAGGTGTTAGTAGTCGGCTATGCCTTGTACTTACCGTCACGGTGTTATTATGGCACGCAGTGGGACCTGGTGTTCATGTGTGTTCCTTGGTGCTTTTATATCATAAACTGCCGGCAGTGAGGAAGGTATTCCACGGGCATGATTGATGTTGTGGGCGTGAGACCCATTGTTATGTTTGAGTGATGACTTTGAGGGCGTGAGTCCCTGACTTGATATGACTGCTTGTTTATTGTGAGCGTAGTTTTGTTATCATACATGTCTCTGCTTTATATAGACTACTATGAATCCATTTACTGTATTTTGATTTCACATACTAAATTTTGTTATCGGACCTCGCCAGGGCTGCGTTCATGCGCGAGTTGAGTACACGATCGTTGATCCTAGCTCGTGGTCCGATTTCAGCGTTAGGAAGCTCCGTTTCTCGGAGGCTTATCGATGGTATAGTCCTGTCGTAGTAAGTATTTACATTCGGGGGTTTGGCGGGCCCGTCCGCCATGGTTGTCATATCATTCGTAAGTGCAGTAATCTTGTTGTGGCGGGGTTTGTAAAAGGATTAAAGCTGTTCATGTTGAAAAAGTTGTCATTTATATATATGCGAAAGACAAGTTTTCTCAGTTATTGTTTCATATTTCATAATATGTCTTGTATCGTTTATGTTCTGATTACTCGATGTTGTATCACTAGGGTGCGGGGTAAGGCACTGACCACGGGCCGGAATCGGGTCGTGACAATTGGCGACTCAGTCGTGAAGCGATCCGAAACATGGTAAGTTATGAGAAAGAGTTCGAGTGTCTGAGAAAGTGCGACGAGTAAGGGAAGAAGCGAGCATGTGTAAGGACATAGATGTGATCATTTCGTTTGTAAAGAGTAGGTGCGAAGGAGTATCTTTTAGACCCGGGTGGGAGATTTTGTGATGTTAGAGGTGATTCTCGTGGACTTGGATGTAAGTATTTGCGCGGTGTTTACGTGGCGGTGTGGCGATTGTTCGTGAGTATAGTAGTGAAGACTATCTTTGGCGCATGTTTGTTTTGAGACTTAGAAGGAACATTCGGGAAGAATGTTTCTAAGGAGGGGAGAATGTTATACCCCGTACTTCCAGAGTATGTACGTGAGGACGTACGTAGAAAAGTTGAAGCTTAAAGTATGCAAGGGCCGAAATTATTGTGCACAAGTACCGAAAAGAATCGTTTCAGGCGAAACGTTTTACAAAACTTCGCGTAGGGTAAATTACGGCTATGTCATTTCTAATTTTTATGGATTTTTCAGAGACGAAACATTTTGGACCAACAAGAGGGCGACACTTGTCACCCTCTAATTGGTGGACGTTGGGGCGGCAATAGGGGACGAAAAGTGTGGCTTTTTGTCAAGGAGTTGGTAGGATATTTTTGTGTAGTAGATCGAATGGACACTTGCCTAAATCCTCACCCTACACTTTCATAGCACTTGGCTTCATCTTGGCCATTGGTTGGCCTATAAATACCCCCCTAACTTGAAGAGTTCTTCATCCACAAATCAAACTTTCCACGTCTTGAAATTTCCTCCCCTCTCTTGAAGTATTTCTTCCAACACCCTCTCCCCGCCCCCTCTAGCCTAGTGGCTTGGCCGAGAGCTTCCCCCCCTCTAGCCTAGTAGTCCTAGCCGAAATCTACCCCCCTCCCTTGGTAGAAATGTTGTCTTCCAAGTATAGTTACTATTCCTAAATACCCTAGCCCAAATCCCTTATAGTATTTAAGTAGAAGTGGTGTAGAACTTCTAAGGGTTCTTGGAGCTATCGGAGCGTGCATTTAGGAGCTAAACCTCGCTCAGGATCGACATTTATACTTGGATAATATTGGGCTTATCGAGGTAAATAATCTTATCCTCCTTTTGTAATTAGAATATACATACTGTAGAAGTATAGGAATAAGTATAAAATACTTAGAAGGATATTACAGAATAGAATTGAATTGTTATCACTGTAGAAGGGTATAAAAGATGAATAATTGAACTGTACTTACATAGGACTATATTTACAGTAGACTGTATAGTTTACCGGGTAGGGAAGTGCTGCCCAAATTTCCATAGAATAGAGAACCTACTGATTATTCTGCCGAGTAGTCTAGACTTTGATAGACTCGTATTATCACGACCCGGACCCGGGCCCGTGACTGGTGCCTTACCCCGGGCACCCTAGTGATACAACATCAGAGAAAATCAGCGGAAATAAAACATGAACATGAAATAAGAGATATTATAAATAAACAGGACAACCCAAAACAGTTGCCTTCTGTACATACATAAAAACCTGAACAGTTATCCTTTTACAAACTCTGCCCACAACAGTGCTACAAACCTCTAAGAGTTTTATAACAACAACTATGACGGACGGGGGCCGCCACCCTGAATGTACAAGAACCTCTGGACTCGGGGTAACATGCAAAAATAAGCTCAAGAAGCGGGGCTTCCCACGCTGTGATCCTAGGCGAGGATCCACAACCGATGTACCTCTACTGCGGCATGAGCGGCCCCGAAGGAGGTCAATCTGGCAGTACCAAGTATGTGAACAGTAAAATCAGAAACGAAATCATAATAGTCTATATAAAGCAGGAGACATGTATGATAACCAAACTACAATTCACAATATAAAAGCAGCCATGTCAAGTCAGGGACTCACGCCATCAAAGTCATCCCTCATGCCCGTGGAACTCCTTCCTCACTGCCGGCAGTCTAGGTACAAATCATGTGATACGTCTAACATGTCTCGGCCCATCTCATGGACCCGATAGAAAGCGTGTAGAATACATTCGGTTCATCTCGTGACGCGGTAGTCGAGTGGAATACATTCGGTTCATCCCGTGAGCCTTGATGGTCGAGTGAAATACATTCCGGTTCATCCCGTGAGCGGTGGTCAGTGGAATACATTCGGTTCATCCATGAGCAGCGGTAGTCGAGTGAAATACATTCGGTTCATCCATGAACGCGGTAGTCGAGTGGAATACATTCGGTTCATCCATGAGCGATGGTCGAGTGAAATACATTCGGTTCATCCATGAGCGGTGGTCGAAGTGGAATACATTCGGTTCATCCTATGAACGCGGTCGAGTGAAATACATTCGGTTCATCCCATGAACGGTAGTCGAGTGGAATACATTCGCGGTTCATCCCATGAACGCGGTATAGAAACGTCCATCACAACTCGGTGACCCTCCATCGAGAGGCAGCGGTGGTATAGAAACACAATACTTGCACAACAAAGGCTATCACAACAAGCATAGGCAAGTTACACAACAACAAGCATAGGAAGTTACACACTCGTGGTACTTTCATTTGTCAAGGTCCGGTCTTAACCCCAAAGTACTACATACGTTAAATTCTTTTAAAGATCCATTCCTTTTTCAAAAGTCACGATGCAGTAGTATAAAAATAGAGTGACCCACATTTTTAAGTAAACCAACACACATTCTTTTTAAAGTCAAGTAACAACATTCCTTTTTCCTAAAGTTCGGTTTGCCTAGTTTGATTACTCAAGTCCCATTTTTGAAAGATTTCATAGTTCATAGTCTTAATCACGTAATTCCTTTTTAGAACAATTGAGTAATATGCGTCTTATGTGTGAGTAGGTTATTCTTGTTTATATCAATCTTTTTAAAGCAGCCATGATCTAGAAAATGTAATATCATTTTGTCTTATCTTAGCTTCTATGCAGATGGAGGTTTCTACTGGTTTTACCAATAATTCATTATTCAATACATTTTCCTTTATTACGCTGCAGTGGTTTGTTCGATACTTGTTCTCATTTTCCGAAATCCATTTAACATTCTTAAGTCGTTTATACCTAACTTCTCATAAAGCTAGTATAACTCTTAAGCTTTCAAAAACCAAGTATTACTCTTCTTTTCAAAATGATTCGTAAATCTTTTGAAATACTTCAAGTTCTTTATGGTCACACAATAAGTCAGTTATAAGTCAAATCAGTTGTCTTTTAAAAACCACAAAACATTTTCTTACCTACATAAAGCTGTTATAACCAACTTCCCATAAAGTCGTTATAACACTTCATGTTTTAAAACAACCAAATACAGTTAACACGTATCGTCACCGTACTACATAGCTCACATATCATGCTAGAAAAGATAGGAAGAGGTTCACATACCTCGCGACGATTATCGACTAATAGCAAAACGCTCCAAGTACCTCAAACCGTCGGCTACTCCTTAAGCCAAGTAGATCACGCCATACGTAGTACTTGACCTATAAAGGCCACAAGGCGCCTATTAACATCTAGATATCATCGTAGAATATTCTCTGAGAAAATTCGGCGCCTCCCCATGACGGCATAAATCTCCTCCTCTATCGAGGCCGGCTACCAAGCCAACCGGGGGGGGTTTACACGTCTAACCGGACGTGTACAATTCTACTTCACAGTAATTCTACACAAGTCTACTGTAATACAGTCCTATGTAATTACAGTTCAGTTCTCTTCTTTATTATTCAGGCTTAAGTCAAAAGACATTGCCGCAAAATTATGATCAGTTCTATATATAGTATACTTCTACTATATATTCCTACAACATGTAATTTCCAATTACAATAAGGGGACAAGTTTAGTTACCTCGATAAGCCCAAAATTATCCAAGTTTAAAGTCGATCCTGAGCAAGGTTTAGCTCCTACTCTCACATGCGCTCCAATCCGCTCCAAGAAACCATTAGAAGTTCTACGCAACTTCTACTTATAACTTCAACCACGGGTGAAGATTTTCCTTAGGGTTTCGTTTAGTGGCTAAAGCGAAGTATGATAGTATTTTCCGGGCTTTTCGTATAAAGGGTACTTTGGAAAGTACTACAAGGTATTTGGGCTAAAGTATTTAGGCATAACAACAATACTTGGAGAGTATTTCTTTACCAAGGGGGGTAGTATTTCGACTAGCACAACTAGGCTAGGGGGAGGGGGTTCTCGGCTAGAACCACTAGGCAAGGGGGGTTCGGCCGAGGGCCTTCAAGAGGGGGGGAGGGAGAGGGGTGGTGTTTGGACGAGAACAAGCAAGAGGGAGAGGGAGGGATTTTTCAAGACTTAGAAGATTTGTGGATGAAGAAAACCTTCAAGTAAGGGGAGTATTTATAGGCCAACCAATGGCCAACCAATGGCCAAGATGAAGCCAAGTGCAAGGCAAGTGTAGGGTGAGGATTTACCCAAGTGTCCTTATCCATCTACTACACAAAATATCCTACCTAACCCTTGACCAAGGGAAAGGCAAGAAATCGTCCAATCTAGCCCCATTTTGCCGTCCAATGAGGGTGACAAGTGTCACCCTCCCGTTGGTCCAAAATATTTCATCTCTCGGAAAAATCCGCAAAAATTATTAATGACATAGCCGTAATTTTCCCTACGCAAGCTGTGGAAACGTTTCGTCGGAAAACTATTCGTTTCGAGTGTTGTGCACAATTTTCGAACCTTGCCTAACTTAAGGCTTAAACTTTTGTACGTACGTCCTCGCTACATACTCTGGAAATACGGGGTAAAACACGTATAACCGTTATAGGTTGAAGTTCTGCGTAGCATGTCCTACTTGAAAGATGGACAAGGCTAGCCGGGTTATAGCCGTGGAGCGTTTTGCTAATAGTCGATAATCGTCGCGAGGTATGTGATTCTTCCTATACTCTTGAGCATGAAGTATTTTAAAAAAATATATATATAGTACGGTAGACGTACGTGTGACAATGTCTTTTGACTTAAGCCTGAATAATATATATATAGTACGGTAGACGTACGTGTGTTAACTGAACGTAGTTGTACGGCAATGTCTTTTGACTTAAGCCTGAATAATAAGAATCTTGAAGTAAATCAAAAGAGTTAAGAAACTTGTTTGAAAGAAGAGTAATGCTTGGTTTTAAAAGCTTAAGAGTTATACCAGCTTTATGGGAAGTTAGGTATAACGGCTTAAGAGTGATAAAAAGAATGGTTTATTAATTTTAGAAGTTAAGAGACTTGATCTTAAAAGATAAGAGACTTGACTTAATTAGATTAATATGAATTTTGTGTGAAACCTCATTCGTGAGAAATGAGTACTTGGTTTTTAAAAGCAATAATGTTTTACTGATTTCGGAAATCAGAATAAGTATCGAACAAACCACAGCAGCGCTAATAAAGGGAAATGTTTTGACTAATAAAGTATTAATTAAAACCAGTAGAAACTTCCATCTGCATAGAAGCTAAGATAAGACAAAATGATATTACATTTCCTAGATCATGGCTGCTGTAATAAGATTGTTATGAACAAGAATAACCTACTCACTTATAAGGTTTATGCTTCTCAAATTGTTTTAAAGGAGAATTACATCATTAAGTGATTAAAACTATGAACTACGAAACCTTTCGAAAATGAGAAACTTGAGTAATTGAAATTAGGCAAACTTGAACGTTTGGAAAAGAATGTTGTTACTTGATTTTACAAAGAGAAGTGTTTTGATTTACTTCAAAAGATAATCACTCTATTTTTATATACTACGGGTATTGTGTGACTTTTGTGAAAGTAACGTATCTTCTAAAGAGTTAATGTATGAAGTACTTTGGGGATAAAAACCCGGTCTTGTTAATCATATAGTAGAAAGTACCTTGTGTGAATAACTTGATTGTGTTGGTTTGTGATAGCCTTGTAATACTTTCTTGTTGATTTGATAAGTAAAAATGCTAGGATGCTACGTGTGTTAGTATCTTGTGATGTTTGTGTAAAGGGGTTTTCCCTCGATTGCGCTTAAGTTGTTTAACTATCAGCCGTTATGTTGGTATTGTACCACTCACCTTGACATGATCCCGGAGGTTAAGGCGCCTCCGTCTGGGGAGTAGACTTCGGTAGTCTGTGTGACCTATGATTCGAGAATACCTCATGCGGGTCCCGGGGCCTATGCGAGCTCTGAGAGCTCGAGTTAGTGTGTGTCCTTTATGGTCATGCGGTCTATGTGGCCACGCGGTGCGAGTCGAGCGGATGCCGGGAGTAGCTAGCCTCGATGCGGGAATACCTGCATGCGGGCCTATGAGGTTGGCCTACGCGAGTGCGGGAAGTTCGGGGCTAGGCAGCGCACATTAGATCTGCGGCGAGTGGCGGCTTTGATCATGTGGCGGTGCAGGCAGATCTCGTAGTACGATTTATGACCTGGTAGTGCGTGGGTTTTAGTAGTCGGCTATGCCTTCGTACTTACCCCGTATGGTTTTCTTATGACACAAGTGGGACCTAGTGTTCATGTGTGTTCCCTGGTGCTTTTATATCATAGACTGCCGGCAATGAGGAAGGTATTCCACGGGCATGATTGATGTTATGGGCGTGAGACCCATAGTGATATTTGAGTGATGACTTTGAGGGCGTGAGTCACGACTTGACATATTTGCTATTTATTGTGAATGTAGTTTGGTTATCATACATGTCTCTGTTTTATATAGACTACTATGATTTCATTTACGGTATGTTTGATTTCACATACTTGGTACTGTTATCTTGACCTCGCCCGAGGCTGCGTTCATCTGCGCGAGTTGAGTACACGATCGTTGATCCTAGCTCTGAGTCCACGATTCAGCGTTTGGGAAGCTCCGTTTCTCCGGAGGCTTATCAGTGGTATAGTCCTCTGTCGTAGTAGGTGCTTACATTCAGGGGTATGGCGGGGCCCTGTCCCGCCATTGTTGTCATGTCACTCTTAGAGGTCTGTAGTACTGTTGTGGGCAGAGTTGTAAATGGGATGTAACTGTTCGGATTTAAGTTTTCATATATACATGCCGAAAGGCAATTTTTCTTAGATTATTATTTCATACTTCACGTTATTTCATGTTATTGTTTTATATTCCGCTGATTACTCTGATGTTGTATCACTAGGGTGCCCGGGGTAAGGCACCAGTCACGGGCCCGGGTTCGGGTCGTGACACCGAACCTCGGGCCCGTGACTGGTGCCCTACCTGGGCACCCTTCTACCTAACTGACACAAGTAAACCGCGGAACTAAATAACACTTCACTTTTTTTTAAACCAACGATCATGCAAGGGCAAAGCCGACGAGGCTGCCATATAATATACATAATCAAAAGGCACTACACTGTATATGAGTCCAATCCCACATATGAATACAGACTTCTAAGAGTTTTACTGAACTATGATGGGACAAGGCCCCGCCGTACCCATAACTGTACAAAAGCCTGTAATGAAGGATCTATACCAAAATGATAAACTCCTGAACATATGAAGCTATCCAAAACTCGGAGCAAGGGTCCTACACCTGCAGATCACCAAACTGCGTACCTAAACCTGCGGCATGAACGCAGCCCCCCGAAGGAGGTCAGTACGAAAGATGTACCAAGTATGTGAAACTGAAAATACTGTAATGAAATCATAACATTCTATATAAAACCGGAGACATGTATGATAGCCAAACTACAGTTGTCACGACCCGATCCCGGGCCCGTGACTGGTGCCTTACCCGGGCACCCAAGTAGACATATATCAGAGTAATCAGCGGAATATAAAAACAAGACATGAAACAATTATAGAATGAGAACAGTTTATCAAGAGAAGATTGCCTTTCGGCATGTATATATACAGAAATTTGAACGACGATTACATCCCTTTACAAACTCGCCCCAACGATTACTACGGACCTCTGAGTTTTATAACAACAACGGCCAGGCAGGGCCGCCATACCACGAATGTAAGTACCTACAATGACGAGGACTATACCAAAGATAAGCCTCGGAGAAGCGGAGCTTCCCAAAGCAATTTGTGATCCTATGGCGAGGATCGACGGCGGTGTACCTCTACTGCGGCATGACGCAGCCCGAGTCGAGGTCAATTGCAAGTATGTGGCGGAAAATCAGTAAATGAAATTGTCACACCCAAAATCGGGCGTGGTAGTGCCTTACCGGGGCACCCTAGCGATACATACATCAGAGAAAAATCAGCGGAACATAAAACATGAGTCATTATACAAGAGATATAATAAATAAACAGGCCAACCAAAGCGGTTGCCTTAGTATACATAAAACACGAGCAGTTTAATCCTTTTACAACCACGCCCACAACGATTACTACAGACCTCTAAGATATACAATGACTATGACGGGACGGGGCCGCCATACCACAGATGTACAAGAACTTACAACTCGGGAACACTGCAAAAGATAAGCCTCGGAGAAGCGGAGCTTCAATCTGTTGGCTTGTGATCCTAAGAGCGAGGATCCACGACCGATGTACCTCTACCTGCGGCATGAACGGCCCCGAGGTCGATTACAGTACCAAGTATGTGAACTGCATACAATCAGAAATGAAATCATACTAGTCTATATAAAGCGGGAGACATGTATGATAACCAAACTCTGATTCCCAACATAAAACGATCATCACTCGAATATAACTATGGGTCTCGCCCACAACATCAATCGAGGTCGCATCGTGGCGCATGCCGGAATCTGCATCGGTGTAGACATGTCCATGTGACCTCAACAACAAGACAGCAATCGGATGGAAGCATACGTGCGCTACGCGTCGTGTCGATATGTCCAAAGAAACAATAAGACAACTTTCCAAATGGACGCATACGTGCGCTACGCGTCGTGTCGATATGTCGAGAGGTAAACAATAGGACGGCATTCCATATGGACGCATACCCGTGCGCTACGCATCGTGTCAGTATGTCCAAAGGGAAATAACAATGCAATAATCAAAATGGAAAAATACCCGAGCGCTACACAGCGAGTCAGTATATCCAAAGCGATTAAACACAACACCTTAACCAAAAAGGAAGCATGCGTGCGCTACGCATCGTGTCAGTATGTCCAAAGTGATTAACAACAATAATACTATCAACAGGAACGTACCCGTGGAATTTCTCCGTCACTGCCGGCACGTCCAAGTAAGTTCTCAACAAGTCAACCGACCTCCATCGAGACGCGGTAACACGTAAATACAACGCTTTGCACAACAAAGGTTATCACAATAAGCATAGCCAAGCTTCAACAACAAGCATAGGCAAGTTTCACAACAACACAAAGTACTTTCATTTTATACCAAAGTCCGGGGTTTTAACCCCAAAGTACTACATACGTAAGTTCTTTTAAAAGAGATCCATTTCTTTTATAAAAGTCACCCGATACCCGTAGTATTAGAATGACCAACCCACCTTCCTTTTCAAAACCAAGTAACAACATTCTTTTCCTAAGTTCCAGTTTGCCTACTTTCAATTACTCAAGCTTCTCATTTTCAAATGGTTTCATAGTTCCCAAACTTAATCACTTGATTCCTTTTTAGAACAATTAAGTAATATATGTCATACATGTGAGTAGTTTATTCTTGTTTATAACGATCTTATTACAGCAGCCATGATCTAGAAAATGTAATATCATTTTGTCTTATCTTAGCTTCTATGCAGATGGAGGTTTCTACTGGTTTTAATACAATTCATCATTATTCAATACATTTTCCTTTTATTAACGCTGCGTTGGTGCTGTCGATACATTCGATTCGAAATCGGTAAAACATTATCCCTTTAAAACCAAGTACTCATTACTCACGAATGAGGTTTCACACAAACATCCATTAAAACAAATAAGTTAAGTCTCTTATCTTATAAGATCAAGTCTCTTAACTTCTAACATCAGTAAACCATTTTCACTTACATAAGGTCGTTATAACTAACTTCCCATAAAGCTATTATAACACCCTATGTTTTAAACCAACCAAATCACTTAGCACGTATGCGTCTACCGTACTACATAGTTCACAACAATCATGCTAGAAAAGATAGGAAGAGGTTCACATACCTCGCGACGATTTATCGACAATAAGCAAAATGCTCCAAGTACTACAACGCACTAGCCCTTTCCACTCCTCGAGTAGAATACGCTACTCTTAGTACTTTCACCTATAAAGGTCACAAACGTCTATTAACCCCAAAACACAAGTTTTCTATCTTTCTATAGAAAATTCAAAGCCTCCCCCCAACAGCGTAAATCTCCTCTCTATCGAGTGGCTACCCAACCGGGGAGGGGTTTACACGCCTAACCTGGACGTGTACAATTCTACAAGTCTCTGCAATCTGATCCTATGTAAATCTGATTCGATTCGATTCTTTATTCTTCAGCTTAAGTCAAAAGACATTGCGAATACTAAGTATAGTTCCATATATAGTATACTTCAACTATATATCTAACAAACATGTAATTTCCCATTACAATAGAGGACAAGATAATTACCTCGATAAGCCCAAAATTATCCGAGTTTAATGTCGCTCCCGAGCAAGGTTTAGCTCCACTCGCGCTCCAAACCACTCCAGACAACCCTTAGAAGTTCTAACTAACTTCTACTCAAATACTTGACCAACTATGAAGATTTCCTTAGGGTTTCGGTTTGAGACTAAAGGACAAAGGTAGTATTTCGGGCTCTATGTAAAGAGGTATCTTTGGAATACTACAAGGTACAAGGCTAAGGTATTTTGGGCATTATAACAATACTAGGGAGTATTTCTATACCACAACAAAGGGGGTATTATACGAAACAACTAGGCAGTGGGTACCCCACTAGCTAGCACCACAAAGGGAAACCGCTCGGCCAAAGGCCACAAGGAGGAGGGAGGAGAAGGCTTAGGACGAGAGCTACTAGAGGAGGAGGGATTTCAAGACTTAGACAAAGTGAGGAGTGAATGAATAAGTCTTCACAAGGAGAGGTATTTATAGCAAAGCCAAAGGCCAACCGATGGCCAAGATCTAGCCAAGTGCTACACAAGTGTAAGGCCAAGATCAAGCCAAGTGCACCCTAACCCTACTCCTTAAAACCCTCACAAATATCTACACAAATATCAAGCCCAACTTGCCCGATCCATTCGGCCTGGCGACCGCGAGAATCCACCAACGAGAGGGTGCCAAGTGTTGCCTCTCGTTGGTCCAGCGTTCGTCTCTCGGAAAAATTCGCAAAAATACAAAATGACATAGCGGAATTTTCCTTCGTAAGCTTAGTAAAGCGTTTCGTCGAAAACGACTGTCGGGTGTTGTACAATAAATATTTGGCGAGGGTGCCACATGGGGTGACACGTGTCGCCCGATTCGCCAGAATATTTCGTCTTAGAAAATATCAAATTCTGAAATCTCAAAAACAAAGCGGGCCCAAAGCAGTAAATTTCTCCGTGGGCCCACGTGACCATTCAGAAAATAAAATCTCAAAATTCTAATATAATCTATGAAGTCCAAATACCAAATCTGGGAATCCAATTCCCGTTAACGAACCTTTTTCTTCACAAATAACAGGAAACTTTTAGTCGAAAACTCACATCTTTCTTTCTTTTCAAAATTTTCTCGTACTCTCAAATGCGTCGTCCTCACATACCTACCCTGAGACTACGGGTGATAACATTCTCCCCTCCTTCGAACCATTCGTCCCGAATGTTCCTTCTCGAGACGGATATCGATGAAGTTCCTCTAACAAGTTGTCAACGCCACAGCTTGGCCACGAAATAACACACGTCCTCTTCTTTCCTTACTCGTCGTGCCCTTCTCGAACACTTGAACTCTCGGTATGTACCATACTTCAGTCATTACCCGTTCACGAAAATCTCTGGAGTCACTACCTCCAAACTTGGTCATCTTACTAACCTCAAACTTCCTTAAGGCCATTCCGGCCTTTTACGAACGCTCGGTCCAACGCGTCCACGAACTCATCGATGATCATACAAACTTGGGCCTAGCATCCTCGTGACCCTACCACTGGCGGGACCACCTAGAACGGCCCCACCTTAATCCGGGCTACGGTTGACCCGTATCACGTCCTCAACCCGACCAGCGGCCGTGCCAAACTCTTGTTCCCCGATCCGGAACAATCTTACTAATTCACATCATGAAAGCTACCACTTCCATCTCACACTACCCATGGACTTATCACACAAATAAAACCCACGTATACTACTCACCCTTATAAAGGTCAAACATAAAACGAATCTTTTACTCAAGACGACCTTACCTCTAAGGTCTCAGTCGTAAAATAGTCTAAGGTTCACACTTACCATGCCTCCATACGTATCCTTCCAACTAACCATGCATTCTAATTCACACATATCACAATGCTATCCGCGCATAGCACACAATAATGAGATTATCATAACAAGCATACCAAAACTCTAGAGGTTAAGGATATGCACAAGCTCCGCTCACTCTAATCATAGGCACTACTGCAGTGCATAGTAGAAGGTGATAAACCAGCCACAGATCCTGAAGTCTGAGTGGTAACTTCTGCGCTTCCCTTGGTCGGACAGGTCCTGGCAATATGGCCCTGCTGGGCGCTTGCAAAACTAACTGCCACTCTTGCTCGAGACTCTCCAAAATGGAGTCTACCTGATGGTCACAACGGTAGGGGTGGCTTGGTGGTTAACACCCCGCTCTGCCGAAAATCTGAACCTCGAGCCCGACGCCCCTGAAGGCGGTGGAGGACCACTGCATGCGGTGGGGGTATATAACTAGCTGCACTTTGGCGGTCCGCCTCGAAAGCCACCAAGGACCTGCCGTCCCGGACCTCTTCTCGCGATCCGGTCATTCGTCGACCCCTCGTGCCTCACATCTAGTGCATGAGCACGCGTGCGGGCAATGTCCATGCGGTGAAGAAAACACCCGCACAAGATTCGGCCATATAATCATCAAGCCCGGTGACGTAGCGATGCACCCTATCCTCCATATCTGCAACTAGCGCAGGGACATATCGAGCCAAAGAATCGAACTCGACATTGTACTCCCTGACAGTGCGCCCTCTCTGTCTCAGTAACAAAAATATGTCGGCCCGTGCCCTCCTCATCTGCGGAGGCAAGAAGTGCGTGAGGAAAGCCCCCGAAAACTCATCCCATACTGCTGGAGGTGCATGCTCTCCCCGGGAAAGCTCCCATGAATCAAACCAATCGACTGCGGTATCACGCGCGGCCGTCTGAACAAAGGTCACGGACTCGGTCTCTGAAGCCTTGATCACCCGCATGATCCAGAATCGCCGGGATGAACTCCTGCGGATCATCCTCCGCCTCGACCCATAAAACTCGGCGGGCTACAACTCGAGAAAGTCCGTAGCCTCAAACTATTCGCTCGGGGTGAACGGCGGTGCTCTGGGCCCAGGCTACTGATCCGGCCTATCCTCATATTCGCCACAACCACGCCAATAATCGGCCATCTCTTGTGACCCATCTCCCTGCTCGGTGTGGGATGGAGGCTCAGTCTTGTAGTCTCATCACCCATCGCCGCGGCTCTAAACTCGCTGGTCTTTGGCGGCGTCGTGAAACCCGCCGTCCAAGCACAACCTCAGTCTTGTGCGGGCTGCGCGCCTCGTACCCCTCTGTATCTCACTAGCAGCACCCTCGGCTGCCTTGCCCTTCTGGGCTCTGGTTGCCTGCGCGGAGGCATAACTGGTAAAAATGAGATACGTCAGAGGGTACAACTTACAACTGACTCTAAGGCACGATCTCGGAATGAGAAGAATGGAAACCAATCCTAAATGTCCTATAGCCTCACGATTATAGATGTGGTGCACAACACACCGATAATCAAGACTCTACTAGACACGGTCTGAGACACTTTCAGAGGATTAATCGCTCGATACCACTATGTCACACCGAAAATCGGGCGTGGTATGGTGCCTTACCGGGCACCACTAGCGATACATCAGAGAAAAATCAGCGGAACATAAAACATGAGTCATTATATCTCTTGTATAATGACTCATGTTTTATGTTCCGCTGATTTTTCTCTGATGTATGTATCGCTAGGGTGCTGGTAACTACCACGCCCGATTCGAAGTGATAAAATCATAACTTGATTTATATAAAGCAGAGACATATATGATAACCAAACTACGGTTTACAACATAAAAGTAGTCATGTCAAGCGGGGACTCACTCCTCAAAGTCATCCTCATGCAGTGGAACTCCTTCTCAGCTGCGTGATCTAGGTATAAATCGTGATGATACGTATAACATATCTCGGCCCATCCATGGGACTCGAGGTGGAATCGTGTAGAATACATGTCTCGGCCCATCCGTGGGACTCGAGGTGAAATCGGGTGGAATACATGTCTCGGCCCATCCCATGGGACTCGAGGTAAAATCGGGTGGAATACATGTCTCGGCCCATCCCATGGGACTCGAGGTGAAATCGGGTGGAATACATGTCTCGGCCCATCCCATGGGACTCGAGGTAAAATCGGGTGGAATACATGTCTCGGCCCATCCCATGGGACTCGAGGTAAAATCGTCCATAACATTTAAACCCTCTTTTAAGACAGATTAAGACAATACCATGCCTTCATTTTAAACCAACACATTTTCCCTTTGTAAGGTCATGTAACAACATTCTTTTCCAAAAGTTCAAGTTGCATATTTTTAAATACTTAAGTCTCTTATTTTCGAAAGATTTCATAGTTCATAGTCCTAATCACTTAACAACGTAATTTCTTCTTTTAACAAAATTGAGTAACATATATCTTATGTGTGAGTAGTTTATTCTTGTTTATAACAATTTTATTAAAGCAGCCATGATCTAGGAAATGTAATACAATTTTGTCTTATCTTAGCTTCTATGCAGATGGAGGTTTCTACTGGTTTAAATATAATTAATATTTTGTCAATACATTTTCCTTTATTAACGCTGCAGTGGTTTGTTCGATACTTATTATCATTTCCGAAATCAATATAACTTATTAGTTAAAAACCAAGTACTCATTACTCACGAATGAGGTTTCACAACTTTTTAATAAAATTCATATCAAGCCAATTAAGTCAAGTCTCTTATTTTCTCAAAATCAACAACCCATTTCTTACCTACATAAAGTTGTTATAACAAACTTCCCAAAAAGCCGTTATAACCCTTTATGTTTTAAACCAACCCAATTCATTTAGCACACGTACGTCTACCGTACTACATAGTTTACAAACATCATGCTAGAAAGGATAGGAAGAGGTTCACATACCTCGCGACGATTATCGACAAATAGCAAAACACTTCACCGTACTATAACCCTGCTAGCCTTGTCCACCCTTCAAGTAGAACACGCTACTCGCAGAACTTCAACCTATAATGGCCATATACGTCTATCAACATCTAGACTACTCTGTAGAATATTCTAAGCAGAAGGTTCTCTATTCTATGGAAATTTGGGCGATTTCCTACCAACTACCACACAAGTCTCAGTAAATACGACCCATGTAAGTATAGTTCAATTCTCTTCTTCTATACCTTCCTTCTATATATATTATACTTAATTCTGAACTACTACAACATGTAATCTCCAATTACAATAGAAGGATAAAGATATTTACCTCGATAAGCTCGATAAGCCCAAAATTATCCAAGATTATATGTCGATCCTGAACAACGTTTAGCTCCTAATTTGCATGCTCCGATAGCTCCAAGAAACCCTTAGAAGTTTCCAACCCACTTCTATTTAATACCTCAACCAACTATGAAGATTTTCCTTAGGGGTTCGTTTTGCGACTAATGGATATAAAGTAGTATTTCTGGGCTTTTAGTATAGAGGTAACTTTGGAATACTACAAGGGATTTAGGCTAAGGTATTTTGGCATAGTAACAATACTAGAAAACTTTTCTACCAAGGGGTATTTCGGCGAGACAACTAGGAAGGGGAGAGAGGTGCTTGGACTAAAGCTTCCAAAGGGGGGAGGGGTTTGACGAAAGCTTTAATACCAAGGGGGAAGGATTTTCTGACTTGGAAAGTGTGTTTGCAGATGAAGAAGTCTTGCACAAGAGGGGGGGTATTTATAGAACCTTCAATGGCCAAGATTAAAACAAATGGAGGGTGAGGATTGGGTTGCTTGTGTGAGTGGAGTCTTCCACCAAGTGTCCACCACAATATTGGGACATATGTCCACCACAACATTGGGACATATGTCCCCCACAACAATGAGCCATGTGGCCTCCCACTTGCTCAAGAAAAACGTCCACAAGGCCTTCCCTCATGCCCCACAAAAACGCCCCCACCTACTCCCACTAACCCAAAGAAAATATCTTCCAAGACTTTGACCACTTGACCTTGTCCACTTGGCCATACAAATCGTCCAACATGGCCTAAGTGGGGTGACATATGTCGCCCTCCTTTTGGTCCAAAATATTTCATCTTTCGGAAAAATCCGTAATCGGTTAAAATATTAAAAACGTAGAATTTCCTTCACAAGGTTCGGAATCTTTTCCGTCGAAAGTTCACAATTTCATCCTTAACCTAATTAGGGCTTGAATATTCGTACGTACGTCCTCGCATACATACTCTGGAAATACGGGGTATAACATTCTCCCCTCCTTAGAAACAATCGTCTCGAATGTTCCTTCTCAGCAGGATAACGATAAAGTTCCTCATAGCAATGTTATACCGTATTTCCAGTATGTATGTGGCGTCGTCAAAGTTTAAGTCTTAAGTTGGCATTAGGAGACGAAAAATTTTGTTCACAACTACGAAAAGAATCATTTTTCGACTAAACGCGTTTTACAAAACTTGCGAAGGAAAATTATGGCTATGTCATTTATATTTTTGCGGATTTTTCCGAGAGATGAAATATTTTGGACCAACGAGAGAGGCGACACTTGTCACCTCAAATTGGCAGATTCATACGTTTCTTGGGCGATTTCAATGTCTTGGAGTAGGTAGGATATTTGTGATATTTTGTGTGGTAGATGGATAAGGTACACTTGCCCAAATCTCCACCCTACACTTGCCCACCACCTGTCTTGATCTTGGCCATTGATTGGCCTATAAATACCCCCCCCCCCCCTTTGTTGAAGACTTCTTCATCCACAAAAATTTCCTAAGTCTTGAAAACCCTTTCCCCCCCCCTTTTTGGAGAGGCTCTCATCCAAAGAGCCCCTCTCCCCCTTGAGAAGCCTTTTGGCCGAGAGGTACCCCCCCTTCCTAGTAGTGCTAGCCGAGGGTACCCCCCCCCCTACCTTGAAGCTCTCGTAAAATACCCCCCATTGGTAGAAAGTATTCTCCAAGTGTTGTTACTATTCCAAAATACCTTGGCCCAAATATCTTGTAGTATTCCAGGTTACCTATACTAAAAGCCCGGAAATACTATTATACTTCCCTTGATCCACAAAACGAAACCACAAGGAAAATCTTCATACCGATTGAAGTATTAAGAAGAAGTTGCGTAGAACTTCTAAGGGTTGTTTGAAGCGGGTTGGAGCACCAGTAGGAGCTAAGCGTTGCTCGGGATCGACATTAGAACTTGGATAATTTTGGGCTTATCGAGGTAAATACTCTTGTCCTTATATTGTAATTGGAAATTACATCTGTAGTAGTATAGGAATGAATATAAGATTCATAGAAGAGAATTGAACTGTAATAGGAGGATATTACAGAAAAGACTTGAACTGAAATCACATCAGAAGAATATTAAAGAAGAAGATTAAACTGTACTTACATAGGACTGTATTTACAGTAGACTTGTGTAGCTTAACGGGTAGGGAAGTGCTGCCCGATTTTCCGTAGAATAGAGAACCTACTGCTTAGAATGTTCTCTGAGGAGAAGTCTAGACATTGATAGACTTGTATAACCGTTATAGGTTGAAATCGCGAGTGGCGTGTTACTTGAAAGGTGGACCAGGCTAGCCGGGTTATAGCGGTGGAGCGTTTTGCTAATAGTCGATAATCTTCGCGAGGTATGTGATTCTTCCTATCCTCTTGAGCATGATATTTTAAAAGTATATATATATAGTACGGTAGACGTGCGTGTGTTAACTGAACGTGGTTTCTTTGCGATGTCTTTTGACTTGAGTCTAAATAACAAGAATCTTGAAGTATTTCAAAAGAATTAAGAAACCTTTTTGAAAGAAAGAGTAATACTTGGTTTTAAAGCTTAAGAGTTATACCAGCTTTATGCGAAGTTAGGTATAACGACTTAAGAAAGATAAAAGGAATGGTTTATTGATTGTAGAAGTTAAGAGACTTGATCTTAAAAGATAAGAGACTTGACTTAAATTAATTAATATGAATTTTGTTAAAAAGTGTGAAACCTCATTCGTGAGTAATGAGTACTTGGTTTGTAAAAGGAATAATGTTTTCATTATTTGAAATGAGAATAAGTATCGAGCGAACCACAAAGCACTAATAAAGGAAATGTATTGACTAATAAAGTATTATGAAAAGTAGAAACCTCCATCTGCATAGAAGCTAAGATGAGACAAAATAATATTACATTTCTAGATCATGCATTTGCTTTAATAAGATTGTTATAAACAAGAATAACCTACTCACATATAAGGCATATGTTTCTCAAATTGTTTTAAAGGAGAATTATATCATTAAGTGATTAAAACTATGAACTACGAAACCTTTCGAAAATGAGAAACTTGAGCATTTGAAATTAGGCAAACTTGAACGTTTGGAAAATAATGTTGTTACTTGATTTTACAAAGGGAAGTGTTTTGGTTTACTTAAAAAGATAGTCACTCTATTTTTATACTACGGGTAATGTGTGACTTTTGTAGAAAGAAAGCAGATCTTTTAAAGAATTAATGTATGAAGTACTTTGGGGATAAAAACCCGAACTGGTTAACATAAAGTAGAAAGTACCTTGTGTGAATAACTTGATTGTGTTGGTTTGTGATAGCCTTGTAATACTTTCTTGTTGATTTGATAAGTAAACATGTTAGGATGCTACGTGTGTTAGTATCTTGTGATGTTTGTGTAAAGGGGTTTTTCCTTGTTGTGCTTATGTTGTTTAATGATAAGCTTATGTTAGTATTATATCACTCACCCTTGACATGATCTGGGGTTAAGTTGCCTCCGTCGCGGGGTAGACTCGGTGATGCAGGACCATGATTCGAGAATACCTTATGCGGGTCCGGGGACCTATGCGAGCTACGAGTTCGAGTTAGTGTGCGGGGTTATACCTCATGCGGTCTATGTGGCCGTGCGGATGCGAGTCGGGGCGTTGTCGGGAGTACCCTCGATGCGGGGAATACCTCATGCGGGCCTATGTGAGTGGCCTATGCGGAGTGCGGGAAGTTCGAGGACTAGACGCGCGCATTAGATCTGCGACGTGGCGGCCGATCATATGGCGGTCTAGACAGATCTCGTAATCTGATTTATGACCTTGTTGATGCGTAGGTTTTAGTAGTCGGCTATGCGCCGTACTTACCCGTGCGGTTTTATTATGACCGCAGTGGGACACGGTGTTCATGTATTCCTTGGTGCTTTTATATCATAGATCGCGGTGAGGAAGGTATTCCACGGGCATGATTGATGTTGTGGGCGTGAGACCCATAGTTATATTTGAGTGATGACTTTGAGGCGTGAGTCACGACTTGACATATTCGCTTATTTATTGTGAATTGTAGTTTGGTTATCATACATGTCTCGCTTTATATAGACTACTATGATTTCATTTCTGATATTTTCAGTTTCACATACTTGGTACTGTTATCGACCTCCTTGAAGTGCGTTCATACCACGGTAGAAGTACACCGATCGTCGATCCTTGCTCGTAGGGTCACGATTCAGCGTTTGGGAAGCTCCGTTTCTCGGAGGCTTAACGATGGTATAGTCCCTGTCGTTGTAGTACTTACATTGGGGTATGGCGGGTACTGTCGCCATTGTTGTCATATCATTCTTAAGTGCTGTAATCTTGTTGTGGCGAGTTGTAAAAGAGATGTAACTGTTCGGATTTAAGTTTATATATATATATGCCGAAAGGCAACTTTTCTCAGATAACTGTTTCATATTTCATGTCTTGTTTTATATTCCGCTGATTACTCTGATGTATGTCTACTTGGGTGCCCGGGGTAAGGCACCAGTCACGGGCCCGGGTTCGGGTCGTGACACTTAACCAGTTTGCAAATGCCACACATGGCCACAGAATAACACACGCGCAAATACTTACATCCAAGTCCATGAGGAATCACCTATAACATCACAAAAGCTCCCACCCAAAGTCTAAAAGATACTCTCTTCGCACCTTTACTTCCCATAAGAAATGATCACTTCTATTCTCTTAACCCATGCTCGCTTCTTCCCTTTCTCGTCGTACCCAAACTCCCTATAATGTATGTATCATATTTCCGTCATCGCTATAGGGCTATCCTCATACGATAACCCCCCTGCCACCCTGTCACTAATAACTGGGAACACCCTGGATGGACCTCCGATACTCTTCCGAAACATAGCAAC
The DNA here is from genome assembly GCA_029844215.1 of Przewalskia tangutica. NCBI lineage: Eukaryota > Viridiplantae > Streptophyta > Magnoliopsida > Solanales > Solanaceae > Przewalskia > Przewalskia tangutica. Next base: position 24,227,338 of record CM056737.1, read on the forward strand.
ATGGAAGATCGGACGTACTGCCTTCTACGTCAGACGGCAATGCTAACTTGTAGGTAACCCGGCCTATTCTTCATCGATCTGAAAAGGCCCAAAGTATCTCGGGCTAAGTTTCCCCTGCTTTCCAAATCTCGTCACGCCTTAGGGGTGGTACCTTGAAGACCCACGTCGGCACTGAACTCCAAGTGTCGGCGCCCGACTATCATACGGCCCGATGTTGACTACGAGCTACCAATAACCTCTTACGGATAAGCTCCACCTTATCCACGTCTGCTGGATCAAGTATGGACCAACTATCGAACCTTGCCAACATCAGACCAATCGGCCAAGCAACTGCTTCCGCCCGTACAAAGCCGTAGGCGACATCAGAATCTTGAAATGGTAGCTATAGTGATACTCGCTCAACAAGAGGCACATAATCCTCATTGCTACCACGAAATAAAAACAACGGCGCCCGGTGAATGCAATCGAGACTCGGAGTTCCTAACCACTTTGGTAGAACCTCGGAAAAATAAATAGCCATAGCGGTCTCATTTGCCGTCATAAGGTAAAAAGTAGGAACCACGATGCAGCCTACAACCTTCACGATATATAACATCTCGCATAACCTCCACCGAGTAAATGATCTGGTGAAAGAAAAGATGGGCTGATCTCATCGGCCCGGCTATTGGTCGAACGCATCCACGAACTCGTACAACGGTCATCTAAACTTGGGCCTAGCGCCCTCGTGACCCTACCACCTGGCCGGACCACCTTGAACTGACCCCACCACATTACAGGCCGTGGGTTGACCCGCGATCGGTCCTCAACCCGACCCGATATCGCGCCAAACCCTTGTTCCCCCGATCCAGAACAATCTCACTAATCAAGTCACGAAAACCTAGTAGTCTCCTTAGCTCAACTACCCTCTTTCATTTCATACCACTCAGGGACTTATCACACAAATATATCTCACGTATACTATGCACTCCGATAAAGGTCAACATAAAAATAAATCTTTTACTCAAGATGGCCTCGCATCTAAGGTCTCTACGTATAATATTCTAAGGCTCACAATTTCCCTGTCCCCAATCTTACCCTTCTAACTAACCATGTTTTCTAAACACAATTTTAACATAATGCTATCTGAACATAATACTTAGCACTTCATCATATCATCAACGCATACTAGTCTACAGGGGGTAAGAATATCATGTATCATCGCCGTTTTCACCCGTCGCTTAATCATAATCACGCCTGCGCGCCGCGCAGATCTTGATGAGGTGACACTTGCACCGAGGCTGCGTCATTCTACTGTATCCCTCCTTTTAGGGCGATCTCTCATCACATGACCACGACGCGGTGAAACAAGCACGATAAAAAGCGACACTCGGGATGGCGTTTGCCGCATCGTGCCTGGCGAGGAAAACATGAACCATGCTAGAACCCGTATACATGTGAACGAATCCTGGAGCTCGACCGCTCCCGAATACCCGAATATCACGAAGGCGTGGAGGACCACTGCATCGGGCGGAGGTGCATAACTAACTGGCGAGGCGGTTCGCCTCGAAAGTTACCAAAGGACCTGTTGTTCGCCCTTCGCTGATCTCGGTCGTTCCGTCGACCCTCCGCTCCTCACATCCAGTGCATAAGCACGCATGCGGGCAATGTCCATGCGGTGAAGGGCTACACCCGAACAAGCCTCGCCAAGTAGTCATCGAGCCGGTGATGTAGCGGTGTACTATCCTCCATATCGGCTACTAACGCGAGACATACCGAGCCTATGAGTCGAACTCCACGTTGTACTCCAACCGCACGCCTCTCTCTCAAAGATCGTAAATCTGCCGGCGTGCCCTCCTCATCTGTGGAGGAAGAAGTGGGCGAGAAATGCCTCGAGAACTCCGTCCCCAAATACCGAGGCGCATGCTCCCCGGACAGCTCGCACGAATCAAACGATCATCGCGGTATCACGCGGCGATGCGAACCTAAGACCAGCGACTCGGTCTCGAAGCCATGATCACTCATGATCGTCAGAATGGCGTCGGATGAACTCCTGCGGATCATCCTCGGGCCTCGATCCATAAAGCGGCTGCGAAAGCTCGAGAAAGTCCGCTCAAACTCGCTCGGTGAGTGAACTGCACTACGGAGTCCGAATTTATCCTCGTATCCGCCACTATCGTCCTTGCCAATAATCGGGCCATCTCCGTCTCGTAACCCATCTCCTCATCGGTGTGGGTGGAGGCTCAGTATTGTGGTCTCGAGAGACCGCCGCTACTCTACTCGGCCGCCTGTTTGCCCTTCTCGGGCCACGATTGCATGCGTGAAGGCATAAGCGACATAAAGAATACGTTAGAGGGTCCGACTTATAACACAACTCTAAGGCACGAACTCGGAATGAGAAGAATGGAAACCAATCCTAAATATCCTATAGCCTCGCGATTATTGGTGTGCACAACATACCGATAATCAGACTTACTAGATACGGTCAGACACTTTCCAGGATTAAGCGCTCGATACCACTTTTGTCACGACGGATCGGGCGGTGGCGGTGCCTTACGGGCACAGTAGACATATATATAGTAATCAGCGAATATAAAAACAAGACATGAAACAATTATAGAATGAAAACGGTTTATCAAGAGAAGATTGTCGTTCGGCGTATATATACATAAAATTTGAACGGAATCACGACCGATCCGGGCGTGGATCGTGCCTACCCGGGCACCTAGTGATACAACATCGAGAAAACCAGCGGAATATAAAACTTAAACAAGAAACAAGATATATGATCATAAACAAAGCCAACCAAAAGGTTACCTTCCAATAAAATATATATAAACAACTCTTTCAAAACGAAGCTTTAATCCTTTTTACAAACCCCGCCACAACAAGACTACTGCACTCTAAGAGTTTTTATACAACATGGCGGACGGGGCCCGTCATACCTGAATGTACAAGAACCTACAACTCGGGGTAACATACGAAAAGATAAGCCTCGGAGAAGCGGAGCTTTCCCAATACGTTGAAGCTGTGAACTGCGGATGAACGCGGCAAGGAGGTCGGTACAATAGGTACCAAGTATGTGAAATCAGAAAATCAGTAAATGAAATCATAACGATCTATATAAAAAAATAGGAGACATGTATGATAACAAAACTACGATCACAACATAAAAGCGATCATGTCAAGTCGAGGACTCACGCCAAGTCATCACCAAATATAACTATGGGTCTCACGCCCACAACATCAATCGTGTTCGCATCATGGCGCGTGCCCCGGAATTCTGCATCGGTGTAGACATGCCCATGATGCAACAATAATAACAATGCCCCATGGCCACATGCCCCCGGAATTCTGCATCGGTGTAGACACGTCCATGTGACATTAACAACAATAATATTGGGTGATCAACCCCGCCGCATGGCCACACGCCCCCGGAATTCTGCATCGGTGTAGACATGTCCATGTGACATCAACAACAATATACCGCACAACCAGGCTATCACAAACAAGCTCAAGCAAATTACCATACTTCTAGACTTTTATAAAAAGATCCACTCCTTCCCAAGAAGTCACCTGATATCAACACTTGCACAACAAAGGCTATCACAACAAGCATAGGCGAGTTACACAACAACAATCATAGGCAAGTTACACACAACTCAAGGTACTTCCATTTCGTATCAAAGTCTGGGTTTTAACCCTAAAGTACTACGTACATTAACTCTTTTTAAAGGATCCGTTTCTTTCACAAAAGTCACATAATACCCGTAGCATAAAATAAAGTGACTATCTTTTTAAGTAAACCAAAATACTTCCCTTTGTAAAATCAAGTAACAACATTATTTTCCAAACGTTCAAGTTTGCCTAATTTCAAATGCTCAAGTTTCTCATTTTAGAAAGGTTTCATAACTCATAGTCTTAATCTCTTTTAAAACAATTGGGTAACATATATCTTGTACGTGAGCCGTTTATTCTTGTTTACAACAATCTTATTACACAATGACCATGATCTAGGAAATGTAATACAATTTTGTCTTATCTTAGCTTCTATGCAGATGGAGGTTTCTACTGGTTTTAATAACAATTTGTTATTTGTCAATACACTTTCCTTTATTAGCGCTGCTGTGGTTTGTTCGACACTTATTCTCATTTCCGAAATCAATAAAACATTATTCTTTTTAAAACCAAGTACTCATTACTCGCGAATGAGGTTTCACAACACTTTTAACAAAATGTTAATTACCAAGTAAAACAAGTTAAGTCTCTTATCTTTCAAGATCAAGTCTCTTAACTTCTACAATCAATAAACCAATATTTTACCTACATAGAGTCGTTATAACTAACTTCCCATAAAGCTATTATAAAAACCAAATTTTTAAAACCAACCAACTCATTTAGCACGTGACGTCTACCATACTACATAGTTTACAAAGCATCATGCTAGAAGGATAGGAAGAGGTTCACATACCTCGCGACGATTATCGACGATAAGCAAAACGCCCACGATCAGTAACACGGCTGGCCGTTCCACTCTTGAAGTAGAATACGCTACTCGCGATTTCCACCTATAAGGCCATAAGCGTCTATTAACTTCTAACCGCATGCGGTTCCATATTCTACGAAAATTCAAGACCTCCCGTTTTACTCAGTTTTCCATCTTTCTCATAGGCCAGAATAACCGTAATATATATACGATATTTAAGGCTCAAATATTAAACAACATAATGAATGGGATTAAACGCCCAAACGAACGCGTTTACTATCACGCCTTCATAACAACAATAAGTAAAAGAAGGGGATTACGCGCCAACCGTAACGCGATTTACTATCACGCCTTCATAACAATACAATAATTAAAAGGGATCACACGTCCAAGCGAACGCGATTGAAAAATATTCCCTTAACAAATGTAAATCTGATCCAATGTAAATACGATCCAAAGTAAATCTTGTCCAAAGTAATCTGATCCTTAAGTTGGGGTCCTTGACCAACTTTGTCCATTTTACTTATCCAACTTACTCATTAGTCATCCAAATTATATTTCCATTCTTCATATAAGTTATAGTTACTTTGTTAATTACTTCTTCACAAGTAAGATACTGTCACGACCCGAACCTGGGCCCGTGACTGGTGCCTTACCCCGGGCACCCTAGTGATACAACATCAGAGTAATCAGCGGAACATAATACACATACATGAAACAAATGAAGTACAAAACAGTAATTTGAGGAAAACTTGCCTTTCGGCATATATAAATAACAACTCTTACAAATGAACAGTTTAATCCTTTTTACAAACCATGCCCACAGCGATTTCATGCACCTAAGAAAAGATCGACAACAACGGATGGCGGGGCCGCCATACCCCGAATGTAAATACCTACAACGACAGGGGACTATACGAAGATAAGCCTCCGAGAAGCGGAGCTTTCCCAAACGCAATCCGTGACCCTAAGAGTGAGGATCAACGATCGGTGTACCTTTACTGCGGCATGAACGCAGCTCAAGGAGGTCGATCACAACAGTGCAGAGTATGCGGCCCAAAATATCGTAAATGAAATCATAGTAGTCTATATAAAGCGGGAGACATGTATGATAACCAAACTACGATCACAATAAATAAGCGATCATATCAAGTCGGGGACTCGCGCCAAGTCATCACTCAAATACATAAATATGGGTCTCACGCCACAACATCAATCATGCGTGGAATACCTTCCTCACCGCTGATCGATGATAGAAAAGCACCAAGGAACACACATGAACAACAGTCCCACTGTGCCCAAATAAAGCGAAGACAGGTAAATGCGAAGGCATAGCCGACTACTAACACCCACAAGACTAACAAGGTTAAATGGCGAATCATGATATCTGTCTGCAGGCGTCACATGATCAAAGCCGTCACTGCCGCAATATCAAATGTGCGCGCCTAGCCTGGAACTCCCCCGCACTCGCGTAGGCCAATCTCATAGGCCCGCATGAGGTATAACCCGCGTCGAGGGTAGCTACTCCCGTAAGATCGTGGACTCGCACCGCGTGGCCACATAGATCGCGTGACCATAAAGGCGCACACTAACACCGAACTCGTAGCTCGCATAGGCCCTCAGACCCGCGTGAGGTATTCTCGAATCATGGTCCTGCATCGCGCGAGTCTACCCGCGCATCGGAGGCGCTTAACCCGGAAACACGGTGAGTGGTATAATACCAACATAACGATTTATCGTTTAAACATCATAAGCACAATCGAGGAAAATCCTTTACACAAACATCACGAATACTAACACACGTAGCATCCTAATATGATTACTTATCAAATCAACACGAAGGTATTACAAGGCTATCACAAACCAACACAATCGATTATACACACAAGGTACATTACATTGTATGATTAACAAGATCGAGTATCTATTCTCAAAGTACTTCATACATTATCTTTTAAAAGATACGTTACGTTTACAAAAGTCACACAATACGTAGTATATGAAAACTAGAGTGATTATCTTTTGAAGTAAAGCAAAACACTTCTCTTGTAAAATCAAGTAACAACATTATTTCTCAAACGTCCAAGTTTGCCTAATTTCAAATGTTCACGTTTCTTACTTTAGGAAGGTTTCGTAGTTCATAGTCTTATTCATTTAAGAATATAATTCTCTGTTAAACTATCTGAGAAACATAAGCCTTAGATGTGAGTAGGATATTCTTGTTTATAACAATCTTATTACAATGACCATGATCTAGGAAATATCATTTTGTCTCATCTTAGCTTATGCGGATGGAAGTTTCTCTTGGTTTTAATAATACTTAATCACAAAACATTTCCTTTTATTAACGCTGCGATGGTTTGTCGATACACATTCGATTTCGAAATCAAGAAACATTCTTAAGCCGTTATACCTAACTTCCCATAAAGCTAGTATAACTCTTAAGTTTTCAAAACCAAGTATTACTTCTTCTTTCAAATGATTCAAAAATCTTTTGAAAAACTTCAAGTTCTTTATTAACACATAACAAGCCGATTATAGTTCAAATCGATTACCTTTTAAAACCACGGTATTTTCTTACCAACATAAAGTCATTATAACCAACTTCCCATAAAGCCGTTATAACACTTTATGTTTTAAACCAATCAAATACATTTAGCACGTATGCGTCTACCGTACTACATAGTTCACACATATCATGCTAGAAGAGATAGGAAGAGGTTCACATACCTCGCGACGAGTATCGACTAATAGCAAAACGCTCCAAGTACCTCCAACCGTCGGCTACTCCTTAAGCCAAGTAGATCGCGCCACGCGTAGTACTCAACCTATAAGGCCACGCGCGCTTATTAATATTTAGATCCCTACGTAGAACATTCTACAGAAAATTCGGCAGCACCTCCCCCCCCCGCAACAGCGTAAATCTCCTCCTTTATCGAGGCCGGCCACCAAGCCAACCAGGGGGGGTTATACATCTAACCCGAACGTACAATTCTACTCACGAAAAAGCTACACAAGTTCATCTGAATACAGTCTTATGTAAATACAGTTCAGTACTCTTCTTTCGAAAAGGTTTCTTATTATTCAGGCTTAAGTCAAAAGACATTGCCGATAACTACGTTCAGTTCTATATATAGTATACTTCAACTATATAATCATACAACATGTAATTTCCAATTACAATAGAGGGACAAGATATTTACCTCGATAAGCCCATAATTATCCGAGTTTAAATGTCGATCCTGAGCAAGGTTTAGCTCCTACTCCGTGCGCTCCAACCCGCTCCAAACAACCCTTAGAAGTTCTAACCAACTTCTACTTATTACTTCAACTAACCATGGAGATTTTCCTTAGGGTTTCGGTTTTGTGACGGAAGGGTAGTATAATAGTATTTCTGGGCTTTTCGTATAAGTATAACCTTAGAATACTACAAGGTATACGGCTAAGGTAATTTGGGCATTATAACAATACTTTTGAGAGTATTTCTAACACGTGGGGGGTATTTATACGAAAACTACTAGGCTAGGGTGGGTCCCCCACGGCCACACTACTCGGAGGGGAGAGGGCTCTCGCCAAGGGGCCTTTCAAAGGGAGAGGGCTCTTGGGCGAGAGTCAACAAGAGGGAGAGGAGGATTTGAACCCTGAGAAGATTTGTGGAAAGGATGAAGAATTCATCAAAGGGAGAGGGGTATTTATAGCACAAGTCAAGGCCAACCAATGGCCAAGATCTTGCCAAGTGCATAGCAAGTGTAGGGCCAAGATCTTGCCAAGTGCACACTAGCCAACTACCACAAAAATATCCTACCAACCTTGACCACAAAGGCCACACTTTGGCCACCACAATTTCCGCCCAAGGTGTTCCAATGAGAGGTGACAAGTGTCGCCTCTTGTTGGTCCAAAATGTTCGTCTCTGGAAAAATCCGCAAAAATTAAAAATGACATAGCGGAAATTCTACACGAAAGTCAGAAAACGTTTCGTCGAAAAACGACTCTAACCGTGTTGTGAACAAAGTTAATTCGCCAAGCCTAATTCTCAAGTTCAAATTTTCACGTCACGCCCTTACGCATATACTGAAATACGGTATAACATTCTCCTCCTTAGAAACATTCGTCCGAATGTTCTTTCTAAGTCTCAAACAAGCGCGCCAAGATAGTCTTCACTACCATACTTACGACACAATCACGCCACAATGGCCACGAAACAAGCTAGCGAAAATACTTACATCCAAGTCCACGAGGAAACACCTCTAACATTACCACAACCACCCTCTCCGGGTCTAAAATATACTTCCTTCGTGACCTTCTCCTTACAAAAGAAATGATCACATCTATGCTCGCCATACATGCTCGCTTCTTCCCGATACCACTTTTGTCACTTTGCGCGAGGTTCAGTGTCACTCCGGCGACCCAACAAATGGTACCGGACTACATGCGATCCCTGAGGCTGTCGTACACTCAAACTCTTACCACACTTCTGATATTGCTTCAGTTTCCAAGACTCGGGGTTACTATCTCTAACGTGGTCATCATTAACTGGGAACACTCTGGATGGATCTCCGATACCTTCCCGAACATAACAATACGAAAGACCGGACGTACTGCCTCCTAAGTCGGACGGCAAAAGCTAACATATAGGCAACCTGGCCTACTCTGCACCAGTCTGTAAGGTCCAAAGTAACTCGGGCTAAGTTCCTCTGTTTTCCAAAACTCGTCACACCCAAACCGGGTGGTATCTTGAAGACCGACCGTCAACTCAACTCTAAGCGTGCCGCCGATTATCCGCACGATTTCTCTGAGCTGCCAGAACCTCTTCTAGACAAGCTTTACTCTATCCACAGTCTGCTGGAACAAGCCTGAACCAACTATTTGAATCTTGCCAACATCGAACCAATCGACCGGCGACTTACACATCCGCCCCTACAAGGCTTTATAAGGCGACACCCGAACACTGAAATGGTAGCTTAAATACTCCTCCACAGAGACAACAATCTCCACAACTACCGCGAAATCCAACCACTGGCCCGAGGGAGAATGCGATTCTGAGACTCACCTGAGTTCCTAACCTTGCCTGGCAAAACCTCCAGAAAAAGAAGCAGCTGTAACCTGGGCTCCACTGTCTGTCTTAAGGTGTAGGTAGGCACCTCGTGCAGCCCTACAACCTTTACGATGCAACATCTCGCATAACCTCTCAGAGAAAGCGGTCGAGCGAAGAACACGATGGCTGCCCCATCGACCACCACCGGTCGAACGTATCCACGAACTCGTACGCTGGTTAACTAAACTTGGGCCCAACACCCTCGTGATCCCACCACCCGGCGGGACCACCACAAACTGACCCCACCAACAAACAGGTCGCGGGTTGACCCGCAACGCGCCTCAACCCGACCCGCAACGCCGCACAATACTAGCTCCCGATCCGAACAATCTCACTTAATCACGTTTGAAAACCAAGCGGTCTTCTTAGCTCAACTACCCTTTCATTCCACACTACTAGGGACCTATCCCAAACATAACTCACGTGCACTATGCACTTCCGATAAGGGTCAAACATAACCCTACACCTATGGTCGAGATGGCCTTACCTCTAAGGTCTCTACGTAAAAAAAAACTCTAAGGCTCACACCTTCTCTATCCCCCAAAATCTTACTCGGTTAACCCATCATGATTTCTAATCACAACTAACACACGCTATCGAACATAGCACTTAAGGTATACTCACCTTATCACATATACAGATCTCTGAGGGTTAAGGATATATCTATATCTCTTCACTCCCTTAGTCGTTCTAATCAAACACGCCTGTAGGCGCATAGCTAAGGAAGATGACGAACTACCCACCGATCCCGAAGGCTAAGTCCTCCTACAAAGACACTCTCTCGACACATGGCCTCGACGGCCGCAGTACAACAAGTACCAACTAAAAGACGACACTCCCGGGATGGCGTCATTACACCGTGTGAACAGGGAAAATCGAATCCGGGGCCGGAACCTACGTGTATGTGAACCGAAGCTCGAGCTCGACCAACTCTGCATACCCGAACGTCCCGAACCCCGTGGGGACCTTCTGCACCGTGGATGTGCAAATCTAATCTGGCCGTGAGGCGACTCGCCGAAAGTTACCAAAGGACCTTGCCGCTCTGCCCTCTTCTACCGCCGTTAACGTCGATCTCTACCGTCTCGGCTGCGCAAAAGCCCGCATACGTGCCATGCTCGCTTCAATCAAGAATTACTCTTGCACAACCTCTCTTAGATAGTCATCAAGACTCGCGTACATCGGTATACTCTATACTCATTTGTTCCGGGCCGCGAAGGCGTCCAAACATCGTGGCGCGAGTAGAATCGCCGCCGTGCTAAAACTCTCTTGGGGCTAGTGGCGTCGCAGAACTCCCGAATGAAGCACTATCCTAGGTAATGATTTGGCTGTGCCTCGCCACCCTCTGAACTCTACTCGCAGCCTCCCTCGCTTCCCTGCACGGTTGCCTACGCGAGGCATAGCGATAAGGAAATAATTTCGTCGGAGGTCCAACTAACAACATTTCTAAGGCACGATCTGAGTGAGAAGAATAGAAACCAATCCTAAATACCCTATAGCCTCCTGATTATTGGTGTGGTGCACAACACACCGATAATCAAGACTTCATCGGATACGGCAGCAGACACTTTCCGAGGATTAATCGCTCGATACCACTTTGTAATCAGGCTGTGTGCTGAGGCATTAACGTCTCTCGACCACAAAGTGTACCGGGCTGCGATCCACGAGGCATGCCCAACGGCCCTTCGGATGTGCCATACGGAGAGCCACGGTTCGCTCGAGAGAGGCTCGCCTTTATACGCCACTTCGGGCGAGGTCGATAACAAAAATCTAGTATGCGAAATCAAAATATCAGTAAATGAAATCATAGTAGTCTATATAAAGCAGAGACATGTATGATAACCAAACTACGATTCACAATAAATAAGCGATCATATCAAGTCGGGACTCACGCCGAAGTCATCACTCAAATACATAAATATGGGTCTCACGCCACAACATCAATCATGCGTGGAATACCTTCCTCACCGCTGCCAATGATAGAAAAGCACCAAGGAACACACATGAACAACGGAGTCCCACTGTGCCCAAATAAAGCGATGCAGGTAAATGCGAAGGCATAGCCGACTACTAACACCTACGCACTAACAAGGTCGTAAATCGAATCATGATATCCGCTCAGACCGTCACATGATCAAAGGCGTCACTCGCGCGCAATATCAAATGTGCGCGTCTAGCCACGAACTCCCCGCAGCTCCGCATAGGCCAATCTCATAGGCCCGCATGAGGTATAACCCGCGTCGAGGGTAGCTACTCCGGCATCGCCCCGACTCGCCCGCACGGCCCACATAGACCGCATGACCATAAAGGCCGCACACTAACACGAACTCTCGTAGCTCGCATAGGCCCTCAGACCCGCATGAGGTATTCTCGAATCATGGTCCTGCATCGCTGAGTCTACCCCGTCGGAGGGCGCTTAACCCCGAAACACACGGTGGTATAATACCAACATAACAGTTTATCGTTTAAACATCATAAGCACAATCGAGGAAAATCCCTTTACACAAACATCACGAATACTAACACACGTAGCATCCTAATATGATTACTTATCAAATCAACACGAAGGTATTACAAGGCTATCACAAACCAACACAATCGATTATACACACAAGGTACATTCTATTGTATGATTAACAAGATCGAGTATCTATTCTCAAAGTACTTCATACATTATCTTTTAAAAGATACGTTACGTTTACAAAAGTCACACAATACGTAGTATATGAAAACTAGAGTGATTATCTTTTGAAGTAAAGCAAAACACTTCTCTTTGTAAAATCAAGTAACAACATTATTTCTCAAACGTCCAAGTTTGCCTAATTTCAAATGTTCACGTTTCTTACTTTAGGAAGGTTTAGTAGTTCATAGTCTTATTCATTTAAGAATATACTTCTCTTTTAAACTATCTGAGAAACATAAGCCTTATATGTGAGTAGGATATTCTTGTTTATAACAATCTTATTACGACCATGATCTAGGAAATATCATTTTGTCTCATCTTAGCTTCTATGCGGATGGAAGTTTCTCTCGGTTTTAATAATACTTAATCACAAACATTTCCTTTTATTAACGCCGCAGTTGGTTTGTCGATACACATTACGATTTCGAAATCGAGAAACATTCTTAAGCCGTTATACCTAACTTCCCATAAAGCTAGTATAACTCTTAAGTTTTCAAAACCAAGTATTACTTCTTCTTTCAAATGATTCAAAATCTTTTGAAAACTTCAAGTTCTTTATTAACACATAACAAGCCGCTTATAGTTCAAATCGATTACCTTTTAAAACCACGGGTATTTTCTTACCAACATAAAGTCGTTATAACCAACTTCCCATAAAGCCGTTATAACACTTTATGTTTTAAACCAATCAAATACATTTAGCACATGACGCTCACCGTACTACATAGTTCACACATATCATGCTAGAAGAGATAGGAAGAGGTTCACATACCTCGCGACGAGTATCGACTAATAGCAAAACGCCCAAGTACCTCCAACCGTCGGCTACTCCTAAGCCAAGTAGATCGCGCCACGCGTAGTACTCAACCTATAAGGCCACAAGGCGCTTTATTAATATTTAGATCCCTACGAGAACATTCTACGTAAAAATTCGGCAAAGACCTCCCCATGACAGCGTAAATCTCCTCCTTTATCGAGGCCGCCACCAAGCCAACCAGTGGGGGTTATACATCTAACGAACGGTACAATTCTACTCCACGTAAAAGCTACACAAGTCTCATCTGAATACGTCTTATGTAAATCTGATTCAAGATTTTCTTTCGAAAAGGTTTCTTATTATTGGGCTTAAGTCAAAAGACATTGCGATAACTACGTTGATTCTATATATAGTATACTTCAACTATATAATCATACAACATGTAATTTCCAATTACAATAGAGGACAAGATATTTACCTCGATAAGCCCATAATTATCCGAGTTTAAATGTCGATCCCGAGCAAGGTTTAGCTCCTACTCGCGCTCCAACCCGCCTCCAAACAACCCTTAGAAGTTCTAACCAACTTCTACTTATTACTCAACTAACCATGGAGATTTTCCTGTGGTTTCGGTTTTGTGACGGAAGCGTAGTATCATAGTATTTATGGGCTTTTCGTATAAGTATAACCTTAGACGACTACAAGGTATAGGGCTAAGGTAATGTGGGCATTATTACAATACTGGTGAGAGTAGTTCTCACAAGAGGGGGTAGTTATACGAAAACTACTAGGCTAGTGGTACCCCACGCCACACTACTAGGAGGGGGAGAGGCTCTGCCATGGGGCCTTCAAAGGGAGAGGGGCTCTTGACGAGTCAACAAGAGGGAGAGGGAGGGATTTTAACACTTAGAAGATTTGTGGAAAGGATGAAGAATTCATCAAAGGGAGAGGGGTATTTATAGCACAAGTCAAGGCCAACCAATGGCCAAGATCTTGCCAAGTGCATAGCAAGTGTAGGGCCAAGATCTTGCCAAGTGCACACTAGCCAACTACCACAAAAAATATCCTACCAACCCTTGACCACAAAGGCCACACTCGCCACCACAATTTCCGCCAAGGTGTTCCAATGAGAGGTGACAAGTGTCGCCTCTCTTGTTGGTCCAAAATGTTTCGTCTCTGGAAAAATCCGCAAAAATTAAAAATGACATAGCGGAAATTCCCATACGAAAGTCAGAAAACGCTTCGTCGAAAAACGACTCTAACCGTGTTGTGAACAAAGTTAATTCGCCAAGCCTAATTCTCAAGTTCAAATTTTCACGCACGCCCCACGCACATACCGAAATACGGGTATAACAGATACGTTGGATACGTTGGATATGTTTTACCATTTTAATGGCAAGCGCCAATCCTTTCTTTAACAAGTTAACAAGATCCATTCTTTCCAAACTTTACTCCATATATTATATAATCCATATATACTTATAATATATGAAAAAAATTACCAAATCACAAAGAGGTTAAGATTTACTACCTCAAATAGCCCAAAATCTATCCAAGAACTTAATATCGCTCCAAGCAAGTCTTAGCTCCAAATCTTTACGTTCCAATCCGCTACAAGCAACCCATAGAAGCTCCTAACCAACTCCTCTTCAAGATTCAACTCCAAAAAGTGAAGAACACTTAGGGTTCCAAACTTGGAACTTTCGGCCAAGGCATCAAGAATAGGTTAGGGGTGTGAAATCTTCTCCAACACTTGGTACACAATCTTCCTAACACTTTAGGGAAGAACACTTAAGAGTTTTAAGAATTGTTGGACAAATCTTTGCTCAAGAACAAGGTCTTGGCCGAGAGCAATGTTCAAGGGAGAGAGTATTTTGTCAAGTCTTGAAATGGTTAAGTGTGGGAGTTTTCATCAACTAAGGGTGTATATATAAGACCACCAAGGGTTAGGATGAAGGCAAGTGTGTGGTTGAGATTGGGGACAAGTGTGTGGGCCCCACAAGCCACTTGTCCAAGCTAAAAATATCTTGCAAGACAAGGCCACTTGTCTTGCCACTTGTCCAAGGATTTCGGCCAAGAGCCACCTAGGGGGGTGACACGTGTCGCCCTCCTACTCGTCCAAAATATTTCATCTTCCGAAAATATCCATAATGGCCAAAATCTCAAAAACAAAGCTCCACAAAATCAGAATTGCTCCCGTGGGCCCCACGTGACCATTTCCGAAAATAAAATTCCAAAATTCTCTAATATTCCAAGAAGTCCGAATACCGAATCTGGGAATCCAATTCCCATTAACGAACCTTTTTCCTTCACAAAATCCGGAAACTTTTCCGTCGAAAAATCACATCTTTCTTCCTTTCCAATTTTAAAGTCGTATTCTCGTACGTACGTCCTTACGTATATACTCTGGAAATACGGGGTATAACATTCTCCCCTCCTTAGAAACATTCGTCCCGAATGTTCCTTCTCAAGTCGGATAACGATAAAGTTCCTCTAACAAGTTGCCAACGCCACAGCTCGGCCACGAAATAACACACGTTCCCTTCCTTCCTTACTCGTCGTGCGATACCACTTTTGTCACTTTGCCGCGAGGTTCTAGTGTCACTCCGGCGACCCAACAAATGGTACCGAACTGCATGCGATCCCTGGGGTTCTAGTGTCACTCAGGACGTGCCATACTTCAGTCATCGCCGCTTCAAAACCGCGAGTCACTACCTCCAAACTTGGTCATCTTACTAACCTCAATCTTCTTTAAGGCCATTCCCGCCTTCACGAATCGCTTCGTCGAACATATCCACGAACTCATACGATGGTCAACTAAATCGGGCCTAGCATCTCGTGACTTACCACCGGGCGGGACCACCTAACCGACTTACCTAAAACCGGCCGCGGTCGACTCGCGAACGCCATCAACCCGACCCACAATCGCGCCAATACTTGCTCCGAAGCGGAACAATCTTACCTAATCAAGTCATGAAAGCTACCACTTCCATCTCACACTACCCATGGACTTATCACACAAATAATTCCCACGCACTACTTACTCGATAAGTGGTCAAACATGAAATAAATCTTTTACTCAAGACGACCTTACCTCTAAGGTCTCAATCGTGACATAGTCTAAGGTTCACACTTACCATGCCCCATACTTACCCTTCTACAATAACTGTGTGTCTAAATCACATTTTAGCACAAAGACATCCGAACATAACACTAAACACATCGATACAAAACTCTGAGGGTTAAGGATATACTGTATCCACCGTCACTCTAATCATAGGCTCGCTATGCATGGCGCATAATCGTAGGGTGATGAACCAGCCATCGATCTCGGCCGAAGTCGTAACATCCGTGCTTCCTTGTCGGACAGTTCCGCAAATGGCCCCGCCGCCGCAAAAATAACAAGCTCCTGGCACCACGACACTTCCCGAAATGCGGTCTGCCACATCGACCACACCGAGGTAGGGTGACCGCATCCGCCAACACCCTTACTTCCTCGAAACCTTAACCTCGAGCCACGACCGCCCCGAATACTGATGCTCAAGGTTGTGGAGGACCACTCTGACCGGGCGGAGGTACAAAACTAGTATGCTGCTGAGGCGGTCCGCCTCGAAAGTCACCAAAGGACCCTGTTGTTCTGGCCCTCTTCTGCTGATCTTGGTCTTGCCGTCGACCTCTCCGTGCCTCACATCCTAGTGCATGAGCCTGCATGCGGGCAATGTCCATGCCCGGCTGAAGAGCTACACTCGAACAAGCCTCGCTGGCAATCATCTAGCCCGACGTAGCGGTGCACTCTATCCTCCATGGTTGCCACTAAAGCGGGACATACCGAGCCAACGAGTCAAACTCCACGTTGTACTCCCGAACCGCACGCCTCTCTGCCTAAGCATCATAAATCTGCCGCCCGTGCTCTCATCTCGCGAGGCAAGAAGTGAGTGAGGAATGCCTCGAGAACTCGTCCCATACACCGGAAGCGCATGCTCTCCCGACAACTCCCACGAATCAAACCACTGATCGCGGTATCACGTAGCCGATGCGAACCTAAGACCATCGACTCGGTCTCAAGCTTGATCACTCTCACGATCCGTCAGAATCGCTCGATGAACTCCTCGCGATCATCCTCGTGCCTCACCGTAGAACTCGCGGCTACAACTCGTAAAGTCCCGTAGCCTCAAACCGCTCGCCGGGGTGAACTACGGTGCCATGGATCGAATCGCTGATTCATTTATCTCATATCGCCACGACTCGCCAAGAATCGCCATCTCTTTGTACCCAACCCTTCCGCCCGGTGCCGGGACCGAGGCTCGTATCGTGGTCTCAGAGATCGCCGCGCTTACTCGCAACTCCTCGCCGCTTTGCCCTTCGGGCGGGTTGCCTTGCGCGAGGCATAATCGTAAAAACGAGATACGTCGAGGGGTCCAACTTACAACACGGCTCTAAGGCACGATCTCGTAATGAGAAGAATGGAAACTAATCCTAAATGTCTCGCAGCCTCACGATTATAGATGTGGTGCACAACACATCGATAATCAAGACTTACTAGACGCGATTCAGAGACACTTTCCGAGGATTAATCGCTCGATACCACTTTTGTCACGACCCGATCCCGGGCCCGTGACTGGTGCCTTACCCCGGGCACCCTAGTGATACAACATCAGAGAAAACCAGCGGAATATAAAACTTAAACAAGAAACAAGATATATGATCATAAACAAAGCAACCAAAAGGTTACCTTCCAATAAAATATATATAAACAACTCTTTCAAAACGAATAGCTTTAATCCTTTTTACAAACCCCGCCACAACAAAGATTACTGCACTTAAGAGTTTTTATACAACATGACGGGACAGGGCCCCGCCATACCCCTGAATATACAAGAACCTACAACTCAGGGTAACATACCAAAAGATAAGCCTCCGGAGAACGGATCTTCCCAATACGCCAGCGTGAACTCAAAGATGAACGCACTTCGAAGGAGGTCAAGATAACAGTACCAAGTATGTGAAATCAGAAATATCAGTAAATGAAATCATAACACTATATAAAAAAACAGAGACATGTATGATAACAAAACTACGCCACAACATAAAAGCCAATATGTCAAGTCGTGACTCACGCCTCAAGTCATCACTCAAATATAACTATGGGTCTCACGCCCACAACATCAATCGTGTTCGTGATCACGGCGCATGCCCCGAATTCTCAGACGGTAGACATGCCCATGATGCAACAATAATAACAATGCCCCATGGCCACATGCCGGACTCAGACGGTGTAGACACGCCCATGTGACATTAACAACAATAATATCGGGCCGATCAACCCCGTCAGACGCCACACGCCCGGATTCGCATCGGTGTAGACATGTCCATGTGACATCAACAACAATATACCGCACAACCAGTTATCACAAACAAGCTCAAGCAAATTACCATACTTCTAGACTTTTATAAAAGATCAACTCCTTCCCAAGAAGTCACCTGATATCAACACTTGCACAACAAAGGCTATCACAACAAGCATAGGCGAGTTACACAACAACAATCATAGGCAAGTTACACACAACTCAAGGTACTTCCATTTCGTATCAAAGTCTGGGTTTTAACCCTAAAGTACTACGTACATTAACTCTTTTTAAAGGATCCGCTTTTTCACAAAAGTCACATAATACCCGTAGCATAAAATAGAGTGACTATCTTTTTAAGTAAACCAAAATACTTCCCTTTGTAAAATCAAGTAACAACATTATTTTCCAAACGTTCAAGTTTGCCTAATTTCAAATGCTCAAGTTTCTCATTTTAGAGAGGTTTCATAACTCATAGTCTTAATCTCTTTTAAAACAATTGGGTAACATATGTCTTGTACGTGAGCCGTTTATTCTTGTTTACAACAATCTTGTTACAGCAGCCATGATCTAGGAAATGTAATACAATTTTGTCTTATCTTAGCTTCTATGCAGATGGAGGTTTCTACTGGTTTTAATAACAATTTGTTATTTGTCAATACACTTTCCTTTATTAGCGCTGATGTGGTTTGTTCGACACTTATTCTCATTTCCGAAATCAATAAAACATTATTCTTTTTAAAACCAAGTACTCATTACTCGCGAATGAGGTTTCACAACACTTTTTAACAAAATGTTAATTATCAAGTAAAACAAGTTAAGTCTCTTATCTTTCAAGATCAAGTCTCTTAACTTCTACAATCAATAAACCAATTTTTTACCTACATAGAGTCGTTATAACTAACTTCCCATAAAGCTATTATAACACCCTATGTTTTAAACCAACCAACTCATTTAGCACATGTACGTCTACCGTACTACATAGTTTACAAAGCATCATGCTAGAAGGATAGGAAGAGGTTCACATACCTCGCGACGATTATCGACAATAAGCAAAACGCTCCACAGTACTGTAACCTGGCTAGCCGTTCCACTCTTCAAGTAGAATACGCTACTCGCAGTACTTCCACCTATAAGGCCACAAACGTCTATTAACTTCTAACCGCACGGTTCCATATTCTACAGAAAATTCAAAGACCTCCCGCTTTTACTCACTTTTCCATCTTTCTCCAAGGCCCGAATAACCGTAATATATATACCATATATAAGGCGCAAAAATTAAACAACATAAAGAAGGGGATTACACGCCCAAACGGTAACGCGGTTTACTATCACGCCTTCATAACAACAATAAGTAAAAGAAGGGGATTACGCGGCCAACCGGTAACGCGGTTTACTATCACGCCTTCATAACAATACAATAATTAAAAAGGGGATCACACGCCCAAACGGAACGCGATTGAAAAATCTTCCCCTTAACAGAAATGTAAATACCCAATGTAAATACAATCAAAGTAAATCGCCCAAAGTAAATACAGTCCTTAAGTTGGGGTCCTTGGCCAACTTTGTCCATTTTACTTATCTAACTTACTCATTAGTCATCCAACTTATATTTCCATTCTTCATATAAGTTATAGTTACTTTGTTAATTACTTCTTCACAAGTAAGATACGTTGGATACGTTGGATATGTTTTTACCATTTTAATGGCAAACGGCCAATCCTTTCTTTAACAAGTTAACAAGATCCATTCTTTCCAAACTTTACTCCATATATTATATAATCCATATATACTTATAATATATGTAAAAAAATTACCAAATCACAAAGAGGTTAAGATTTACTACCTCAAATAGCCCAAAATCTATCCAAGAACTTAATATCTGTCACGACCCGTTCCGGGGCCCGTGACTGTTGCCTTACCCCGGGCACCCTAGTGATACAACATCAGAGTAATCAGCGGAACATAAAACACATACATGAAACAAATGAAGTACAAACAGTAATCTGAGGAAAACTTGCCTTTCGGCATATTTATAATTAACAAATTTTTCAACATGAACATTTAAATCCTTTTTTTTTTTTTACAAACCCTGCCCACAACAGTACTACAGACATCTAAGAAATGATACGACAACACTGGCGGACAGGGCCGCCATACCTCGAATGTAAACACCTACAACAACAGGGACTATACCATCGATAAGCCTCCGAGAAACGGAGCTTTCCCAAACGAATCGTGACCCTAAGAGCGAGGATCAATGATCGTGTACCTTTACTGCAGCATGAACGCGGCGAAGGAGGTCGATAACAGTACCAAGTATGTGAAATCGAAAATAAATCAGAAATGAAATCATAGTAGTCTATACAAAACAGAGACATGTATGATAACCAAACTACGATTCACCATAAATAAGCAAATATGTCAAGTCGTGGACTCACGCCTCAAAGTTATCACAATAAAACCGTGACGGGTAAGTACGAAGGCATAGCCGACTACTAAGACCCACGCATCAAAAATACCACAAATCGTATCCCGAGGTCTTTCTAGACCGCACCACGTGATCGAAGCCGCCACCGCCGCAATATCAATGTCGCGGCGTCTATCCACGAACTCTCGCAGCCCGCATAGGTCACACACGGACCCGCATGAGGTATTCTCGAATCATGGTCCTGCATCGCCGAGGTATACCCCGCATCGAAGCGCAGCTAACCTCGGTATCCGCCAGGCTCCCGCAACCCGCATAGTCTCAAAAGACCGCATAGTCTCAGCGGACGCATAGGAATCCCCGATCGTGCTAAACACCGAATGATCAATCCTGGAGCTACCGCACCGCATAGTCACGAGGACCGCATAGCCGTAAAGACCCGCATCAAGGGTGGCAAGCCCGGTATAATAAGTCAAAGGGTATGTGATACAATAATAGTACAACGCTTAACGCTTAACAACGTAAGCACAACAAGAATGACCCCTTACATCACGATCACACAAGATACTAATACACGTAGATCCTAACATTTTCACTTATCACATCAACAAGAAAGTATTTACAAGGCTATCTCAAACCAACACAATCAAGTTATTCACACGGTACTTTAAGCTAACAAGTTCGGGTATCTACCCTAAAGTACTTCATACATTAAATCTTTTAAAAGATCCGTTGCTTTCACATAAGTCACACAATACCCGTAGTATAAAATAGAGTGACTGTCTTTTTAAATAAACCAAAACACTTACCTTTGTAAAATCAAGTAACAACATTATTTCCCAAACGTCCAAGTTTGCCTAATTTCAAATGTTCACGCTTCTTATTTTAGAAAGGTTTCGTAGTTCATAGTCTTATTCATTTAAGAATATAATTCTCTTTAAACAACTGAGAAACATAAGTCTTATATGTGAGTAGGATATTCTTGTTTATAACAATCTTATTACAGTAGTGATCTAGAAATATCATTTTGTCTCATCTTAGCTTCTATGCAGATGGAAGTTTCTCGGTTTTAATAATACTTAATTAGTCAAAACATTTCCTTTTATTAACGCTGCAGTGGTTTGTCGATACACATTCTGATTTCCGAAATCAGTAAAACATTCTTAAGCCGTTATACCTAACTTCCCATGAAGCTAGTATAACTCTTAAGTTTTTCAAAAACCAAGTATTACTTCTTCTTTCAAAATGATTCAAAATCTTTTGAAATACTTCACGTTCTTTATTAACACATAACAAGCCAGTTATAGTTCAAATCAGTTACCTTTTAAAGACCACAAGTATTTTCTTACCAACATAAAGCTGTTATAACCAACTTCCCATAAAGCCGTTATAACACTTTATGTTTTAAACCAATCAAATACGTTAGCACATGACGTCTACCGTACTACATAGTTCACACATATCATGCTGTAAGAGATAGGAAGAGGTTCACATACCTCGCGACGAGTATCGACTAATAGCAAAACGCCCAAGTACTTCCAACCGGCTACTCCTAAAGCCAAGTAGAACGCGCCACACGTAGTACTTCAACCTATAAGGCCACAAGGCGCTTATTAACATCAAGATCTTATCGTAGAACATTCTACAGAAAATTCGGCAGCACCTCCCCCCCCGCAACAGCGTAAATCTCCTCCTCTATCGAGGCCGGCTACCAAGCCAACCGGGGTTATACGCCTAACCCTAACTGTACAATTCTACTCCACTGTACTACTACACAAGTCTCGCATTACACCCTCATGTAATTACTGATCAGCTTCTTTCTTTAAATTAGTGCTTAAGTCCAAGGACATTGCCACACAATACTAAGTTCATTTCTATATATAGTATACTTCAACTATATATTCAAACAATATGTAATTTCCAATTTCAATAGAGGACAAGATAATTACCTCGATAAGCCCATAATTATCCAAGTTAAAATGTCGATCCCGGGCAACGTTTAGCTCCAACTCAGCGCTCAACGGCTCTAAACCACCCTTAGAAGTTCTAACCAACTTCTACACAATACTCCAACGGACTATGGAGATTTTCCTTGGGGTTTGGTTTTGTGGTGACGGGAAGTATAATAGTATTTCGGGCTTTTCAGATAGGTATAACCTTAGAATACAACAAGGTATACTGGCTAAGGTAATTTGGGCATTATAACAATACTTTTGAGAGTATTTCTACACCACAAAGGGGGTATTATACGAAAACAACTAGGCAGTGGGTGTACCCCTGGCCAAGGCCTCAGGAGAGGGAGGCTCTCGGCCATAAGGCCACTCAATGGGGAGGAGGAAGGCTTTGGACGAGAACCACGAGAAGGGAGAGGGAGGGATTTTAACACTTAGAATAATTTTTAGGATGAAGAAGTTCATCAAAGGGGTATTTATAGGTCAAGCAAAGGCCAACCAATGGCCAAGATCAATCCATGTGTTAGGCAAGTGTAGGGCTAGGATTTACCAAACACAAATATCCTACCTACCCTTGACTTTTGCCAAGGCACAAAAAACGTGCCTTACCTTGTCCAATTCGTCCAAATGGACGATTTGAAGTCCGATGAGAGGTGCCAAGTGGCGCCCTCTTGTTGGTCCAACACGCTTCGTCTCTCGGAAAAATCCGCAAAATTAGAAATGACATAGCCGGAAATTCCCTACGAAAGTGGAAACGCGTTTCGTCGAAAAACGACTCTAACCGGGTGTTGTGCACAAAGTGAAAATCGGCCAAGCCTTACTTGAAGTTCGAAATTTCCTACGTACGTCCTCGCGTACATACTCTGGAAATACGGGGTATAACAATATCGCTCCAAGCAAGTCTTAGCTCCAAATATTTACGTTCCAATCCGCTACAAGCAACCCATAGAAGCTCCTAACCAACTCCTCTTCAAGATTCAACTCCAAAAAGTGAAGAACACTTAGGGTTCCAAACTTGGAACTTTCGGCCAAGGCATCAAGAATAGGTTAGGGGTGTGAAATCTTCTCCAACACTTGGTACACAATCTTCCTAACACTTTAGGGAAGAACACTTAAGATTTTAAGAATTGTTGGACAAATCTTTGCTCAAGAACAAGGTCTTGGCCGAGAGCAATGTTCAAGGGAGAGAGTATTTTGTCAAGTCTTGAAATGGTTAAGTGTGGGAGTTTTCATCAACTAAGGGTGTATATATAAGACCACCAAGGGTTAGGATGAAGGCAAGTGTGTGGTTGAGATTGGGGACAAGTGTGTGTGGGCCCCACAAGCCACTTGTCCAAGCAAAAAATATCTTGCAAGACAAGGCCACTTGTCTTGCCACTTGTCCAAGGATTTCGGCCAAGAGCCACCTAGGGGGGTGACACGTATCGCCCTCCTACTCGTCCAAAATATTTCATCTTCCGAAAATATCCATAATGGCCAAAATCTCAAAAACAAAACGGGCCCCACAAAATCGTAAATTTCTCCCGTGGGCCCCACGTGACCATTTCCGAAAATAAAATTCCAAAATTCTCTAATATTCCAAGAAGTCCGAATACCAAATCTGGGAATCCAATTCCCATTAACGAACCTTTTTCCTTCACAAAATCCGGAAACTTTTCCGTCGAAAAATCACATCTTTCTTCCTTTCCAATTTTAAAGTCGTATTCTCGCATGCGTCGCCCCACGTATATACTGGAAATACGGGTATAACACGACGATTACATCCCTTTTACAAACTCGCCCCGCGGTACAACAGACTTCACTTAGGAGTTTTATGTCACGGCCAACCTCAAGCCGTGGTGCCCTACCGGCACCCTTCTACCTTAACAATACAAGTAAGTCTGGAATCAATATAACACCTCATTTTTTCTTTAAAACCAACGCGTGACGTACAAGGCAAAGCCGAGTGCCATATAATATACATAATAAAAGACACTACACGCATACGAGTCCAATCCCACATATGAATACGGACTTCAGGAGTTAAATCAACTATGACGACAAGTCCGCCCTGCACTCCAAAACTATACAAAGCCTGCATCAAGGACATATACCAAAGATAAACTCGGAATAGAAGGAGCTTATCCAAAACCCCGAGCAGGATCCTACACTGCCGATCACCGAATGCGTACCTAAACTGCGGCGTGAACGGCCGAAGGAGGTCGATGCGAAGAATGTACCAAGTATGTGAGCGATGAAATGCGTAATAAAATCATAGCGATCTAAATAACACAGAGACATGTATGATATCCAACCTACGATTACATAACACATAGCGATCATATCAAGTCGTGGGCGCAGGCCTCAAAGTCATTACTCAATATAACCGGGTCTCACGCCCGTAATATCAATCATGCGTGGAATCCTTTCTTCGCCGTGATCCATGATGTAATAACACCAATAAGGATACATGAACACCAAGTCCCACCTGTCCTCGATACCTCGTGGTCCCATGCCCGGAATCCCACCTCGTAAAGCGTGACCATAGGGTAACACAAACAAATCCGGGACATATATGATAATCAAAATACAACACATTGTGCCTTACTAACAATGAGAGTAAGCGATAGTATCCTTACAATATAAACTAGGAAGCTCATGATCAAGCAGACCATCCGCGCGCAGATCATTTAGCAATCCTATTCGGGACTATTTCACCCGCATAGGTCGCGTGGACGCGTGAGGTATTCCTCGCATAGGTGGACCGCCCGCGTGGGACTATTTCACCCGCATAAGCCCTTTCGGACCGCATGAGGTATTCCTCGCATAGGACTATTTCACCGCGCCAAGCCCTTACGGACTCGCGAGGTATTCCTCGCATAGGGTGGACCGCCCGCGTGGGACTATTTCACCCGCATAAGCCCTACGGACTCGCATGAGGTATTCCTCGTATCGTGGGTAGCAAATCCACGGAATTATGCAAATGCCACAAACCCGGGGAATGACCCCGAAACGACTGATATACCAATAGCACACAACCGGCTATTTCCAGCACACATAGGCAATTCTCAATTAACAAGCCCAAGTACTTATCACGGCATACTTAGACAAATTCTCAATTTATCAAGCCAAGTACTAATCAAGGCATACATAGAATAATTCTCTTTTAACAATCCAAAGTACTTATCAAGGCACACTTAGACAAATCCTCAATTTATCAAGCCAAAGTACTAATCAAGGCATACATATAATAATTCTCTTTTAACAAGCCAAAGTACTTATCAAGGCACACTTAGACAAATCCTCAATTTATCAAGCCAAAGTACTAATCAAGGCATACATAGAATAATTCTCTTTTAACAAGCCAAAGTACTTATCAAGTTATACATAGAATAATTCTCTTTTAACAAGCCAAGGTACTTATCAAGGCACACTTAGACAAATCCTCAATTTATCAAGCCAAAGTACTAATCAAGGCATACATAGAATAATTCTCTTTTAACAAGCCAAAGTACTTATCAAGTTATACATAGAATAATTCTCTTTTAACAAGCCAAAGTACTTATCAAGTTATACATAGAATAATTCTCTTTTAACAAGCCAAAGTACTTATCAAGTTATACATAGAATAATTCTCTTTTAACAAGCCAAAGTACTTATCAAGGCACACTTAGACAAATCCTCAATTTATCAAGCTAAAGTACTAATCAAGTTATACATAGAAAAATTATCTTTTAACAAGCCAAAGTACTTATCAAGTTATACATAGAATAATTCTCTTTTAACAAGCCAAAGTACTACGTACGTGCATTCCTTTATAAAAGACTCCTTTCTATGTAAAGCCCCAAGATACTAACACCCGTAGTATCAAGGCGTGTCTATTTTTCAAAGTAAGTTACTACACTTTTAGAAAACTCATTTCAAAGCTTGAAATCAAGTAACTCCAAATTTTCACAATCTAGGCAACTTATGCCGATTTAATCAAAATAGACAACTTTCTAAACCTTCCATAAAGCCGTTATAACCAACTTCCCATAAAGCCGTTATAACCCTTTATGGTTTTAGACGTATTCATTCCTTCAATAACCAAGAGACTTATACTATTAAAACCAAGTATCACATACTTACAAAACAAGTTCTCAACTTTCAAAATACTTCAAGTCTCTTAATAGTTAGAAAACAAGTTTTCTTCTACTTTTTAAACCTCAAGTAACTTCACCCTTAACGCAAGTTACTTCTCTTAAATCATGTCATTTCTCCTCTTTTAAATCAAATACGTAAATCACTCCTTTGACTCCCCTAAAGTCATTATAATGACCTTTAGGTTTTAGAACTAAGGCACTAGCCAAAAGATTTGGAAACCACTCCCTTTTCAAGTCTCTATGTACTTTAAGAAAAATACCTTCACTTTTAAGAATCCAAACTTCCCTAAGGAAATGGATTATACTACTTACAATTTAAACATCAAAGTACACTCAAGGAAGTACATAGAACAAATTCTATTTTAGGCAATCCAAATACAAGCAAGGAATGGATCATTCAAGGAGTAGAACTTACTTTCTTTATTCTAAAGAATCATGCTAGAAGAGGAGATAGTTCACATACCTTTTCGGCTAATATCCACAAGCTAAGCCGAATACGCCGTACGTAGAAGTGTCAACCTATAATGGTCACAACAAGACTATCAACTTCTAGTCTCTACGTAGAATAATACTAAGTATACGGTCTCTAATTCTACGGAAAATCGGGCAGCACCTCCTTTGTTTCTACTTACTTTGCCACCTTTTTCAAGGCCGAATACAATAACCAACAAGCCACATTTAAGGCTCCAAACAACATCCAACCAAAGGGGATTACACGCCTTACACCACGTGTAAAATTCCGCCCCACAATTCATACGAAATAGTATAAAACTTCACTAGCCATTCTCGGCCAACATATAACCAATCACACTACGTCTTTTCCAATCCTTCTTACAATTCCAAGTTCTAAGGTCTAACATGTTATATAGTCTAAACAACTTCAACAACTACAATTTCCTTCTTTATTCAACATGCGACGACTTAAACTAATAATCAATTTGAATTCCAATCTTAAAGCTAAACATGCTAGATTTAGGATTAGGGTTCCAATAGTCAAAATACTTATCAAACTTCATACTATATAACTCATGCTTGCTAATAACCATAGAAACAATGATAAGTAAACCTTAATTGCTAAAACGACAAGAATATACCTTTAAAGCCCTTAAAATTTTCAAGATTCCAAAGTCGCGCCTTAGCAATTCTTAGCTCCTTTCCTTAGGTTCCAATCCGCTCCAAGCACTCCTTAGAGGCCTATGAAGAACCCATCTTCAAGTTCTAACTTCAAAGTTGAAGAACTCCCTTAGTTTCCGCCTTGCGACTAACGTAAAAATACGTTTTTTCCGAAATCTTTCTATTGAGATAACCTTACAACACTCTTAGGAACCTTGGTTTTAAGTCTTGTGAACAAAGGATCAAAATCACAAATTTTTGTGTGGGTAAAGTATGCAAACCCGAGAGCAATGTTGCTAGAACAATGGTTCTCTAAAATTTTCTAAGTGTAAATGAGCTAGTCTAGCACTAGTATTAACCTTATAACACACAATGGAGGGCTTAGACTTAAACAAATGTGAGGCTAGGATTAAAATCACATGGATCAAGCCTAAGTGGCAAGTTGACTAGTCAATTATGTCAAGCTTTGAAGACTTATCTTCCAAGATGTTCAATGACCATTATACCCCTCCTCTAATTCGACCAAGACCACTTATGGGGGTGCCACATGTCGCCCTCTCATTCGTCCATAAAATTCCGTAACCCTCGTGGGCCCCACGAAACGTAAAATTCCTCGGGTGGGCCCCACATGACCAAATCCGTAAAGATAAATTTCCATAATATTAACAAGTTCCATACTTTTCAAATAATGAATTTTGAGAATCCAATTCTCAACAACGAACATTTTCCCTTTCCGACGTTCGGAAGAATTGTTTTTCCGTCGGAAAAACAATTCTTCCTTTCGTACCTATTTCCAAGTCTTGTTTCCTTTCGTACATTCTTTTTTACAAGTTCTGCACTTACGGGGTGTAACATTTTATAACAACAACGACGGAACAGGGCCCCGCTATACCCCTGAATGTAAGTACCTACAATGACAGGGGACTATACCAAAGATAAGCCTCCGGAGAAACGGAGCTTCCCAAAACGCTGAGCTGTGATCCTATGAGCGAGGATCGACGACTGGTGTACCTCTACATGCGGCATGAACGCAGCCCGAAGGTCAGTCGGACGGTACCAAGTATGTGGCGAAAATCCGTAAATGAAATCATAGCGGTTTATATAAAGCAGAGACACGTATGATAACAACTACGCTTTACAACATAAAAGTAGTCATGTCAGCGGGGACTCACTCTCAAAGTCATCCCTCATGCCCGTGGAACTCCTTCCTCACTGCCGGCAGTCTAGGTATAAATCGTATGATACGTATAACATATCTCGGCCCATCCCATGGGACTCGAGGTGGAATCGTGTGGAATACTTGTCTCGGTCCATCCCATGGGACTCGAGGTGAAATCGGGTGGAATACATGTATCGGCCCATCCCATGGGACTCGAGGTGAAATCGGGTGGAATACATGTCTCGGCCCATCCCATGGGACTCGAGGTGAAATCGGGTGGAATACATGTCTCGGCTCATCCCATGGGACTCGAGGTAAAATCGGGTGGAATACATGTATCGGCCCATCCCATGGGACTCGAGGTAAAATCGGGTGGAATACATGTCTCGGCCCATCCCATGGGACTCGAGGTAAAATCGTCCATAACATTTAAACCCTCTTTTAAGACAGATTAAGACAATACCATGCCTTCATTTTAAACCAACACATTTTCCCTTTGTAAGGTCAAGTAACAACATTCTTTTCCAAAAGTTCAAGTTGCATATTTTAAAATACTTAAGTCTCTTATTAAAGCAGCCATGATCTAGGAAATGTAATACAATTTTGTCTTATCTTAGCTTCTATGCAGATGGAGGTTTCTACTGGTTTTAATATAATTAATATTTTGTCAATACATTTTCCTTTATTAACGCTGCAGTGGTTTGTTCGATACTTATTCTCATTTCTGAAATCAATATAACTTATTAGTTAAAAACCAAGTACTCATTACTCACGAATGAGGTTTCACAACTTTTTAATAAAATTCATATCAAGCCAATTAAGTCAAGTCTCTTATTTTCTCAAAATCAACAACCCATTTCTTACCTACATAAAGTTGTTATAACAAACTTCCCATAAAGCCGTTATAACCCTTTATGTTTTAAACCAACACAATTCATTTAGCACACGTACGTCTACCGTACTACATAGTTTACAAACATCATGCTAGAAAGGATAGGAAGAGGTTCACATACCTCGCGACGATTATCGACAAATAGCAAAACGCTCCACCGTACTATAACCCTGCTAGCCTTGTCCACCCTTCAAGTAGAACACGCTACTCGCAGAACTTCAACCTATAATTTCCATATACGTCTATCAACGTCTAGACTACTCTGTAGAATATTCTAAGCAGAAGGTTCTCTATTCTATGGAAATTTGGGCAGCATTTCCCTACCCGTCAACTACACAAGTCTACTGTAAATACAACCCTATGTAAGTATAGTTCAATTCTCTTCTTATATACCTTACTTCTATATATCTTATACTTAATTCTGAACTACTACAACATGTAATCTCCAATTATAATAGAAGGATAAATATATTTACCTCGATAAGCCCAAAATTATCCAAGATTATAAGTCGATCCTGAACAACGTTTAGCTCCTAATTTGCACGCTCCGATAGCTCCAAGAAACCCTTAGAAGTTTCCAACCCACTTCTACTTAATACCTCAACCAACTATGAAGATTTTCCTTAGGGTTTCATTTTGCAACTAATGGATATAAAGTAGTATTTCTGGGCTTTTAGTATAGAGGTAACTTTGGAATACTACAAGGGATTTAGGCTAAGGTATTTTGGCATAGTAACAATACTAGAAGACAACTTTTCTACCATGGGGGTATTTGACGAGACAACTAGGAAGGGGTGGGTTTGGACGAAAGCTTTACTACAAAGGGAAGGATTTTATGACTTGGAAAGTGTGTTTGTGGATGAAGAAGTCTGCAGAGGGGTATTTATAAAACCTTCAATGGCCAAGATTAAAACAAATGGAGGGTAAGGATTGGGTTGCTTGTGTGAGTGGAGTCTTCCACCAAGTGTCCACCATAATATTGGGACATA
This sequence comes from Przewalskia tangutica, assembly GCA_029844215.1. Lineage (NCBI taxonomy): Eukaryota > Viridiplantae > Streptophyta > Magnoliopsida > Solanales > Solanaceae > Przewalskia > Przewalskia tangutica. The sequence continues at coordinate 24,258,331 of CM056737.1, forward strand.
TGTCCACCACAACATTGGGACATATTTCGCCCACAACAATGAGCCATGTGGCCTCCCACTTGCTCAAGAAAAAACGTCCACAAGGCCTTCCCTCATGCCCCACAAAAATGCCCCCACCTACTCCCACTAACCCAAAGAAAATATCTTCCAAGACTTTGACCACTTGACCTTGTCCACTTGGCCATACAAATCGTCCAACATGGCCTAAGTGGGGTGACACATGTCGCCCTCCTATTGGTCCAAAATATTTCATCTTTCGGAAAAATCGTGTCGGTTAAAATATTAAAGCGTAGAATTTCCTTCTGAGTTCGAATCTTTTCCGTCGAAAGTTCACAATTTCATCCTTAACCTAATTAGGGCTTGAATATTCGTACGTACGTCCTCGCATACATACTCTGGAAATACGGGGTATAACAACAGTACACAATATATAAGCAGTCATGTCAAGTCAGGGACGCATGCCCTCAAGTCATTAATCACAAATAACCATGAGTCTCTGTTATACCCCGTATTTCCAGAGTATGTACGTGAGGGCGTACGTACAAAAGTTTAGCCTTAGTTAGGCACTTTGGACGAAAAATTGTGCACACCTATCAAAAAGAATCGTTTCCACGAACGCTTTTTCAAAGCTTGCGTAGGGAAAATTCCGGCTATGTCATTAATAATTTTTGCGGATTTTTCCGAGAGATGAAACATTTTGGGCCAACGAGAGGGTGACACTTGTCACCCTCATTGGACGGCAAAGTGAGGCATTGTTGGCACGTTTTTTGTGCCTTTGCACAAGTCAAGGAGTTGGTAGGATATTTGTGTAGTAGATGGATAAGGACACTTGCCTAAATCTCCACCTTACACTTGCATAGCACTTGGCTTCATCTTGGCCATTGGTTGGCCATTGGTTGGCCTATAAATACTCCCCTAACTTGAAGGTTTTCTTCATCCACAAATCACTCTCCAAGTCTTGAAAATCCTCCCCCTCTCTTTGTAGTATTCTCGTCCAAGAGCCCTCCTCCCCTTGAGAAGCCCTGCGAATACCCCTCAGTAGAAGTTGCCTTCTAGTATAGTTACTATACCAAAATACCCTAGCCCAAATCCCTTATAGTATTTAAGTAGAAGTTGTTAGAAACTTCTAAGGGTTTCTTGGAGCTATCGGAGCGTGCAATTAGGAGCTAAACCTTGCTCAGGATCGACGTTTAACTTGGATAATTTTTGGGCTTATCGAGGTAAATACTCTTGTTCTTCTATTGTAATTGGATATTACATATAAGAGTAGTTAAGACTTGAGTATAAGATATAGAAGAATATTAAAGAATAGTATTGAACTGTTATCACAGTAGAAGGGTATAAAAGAAGAATAATAGAACAGACTTACATGGGAATTTCACGATGAACTTGAGTAGCTTGAAGTGGGAAGTCTTGCCCAATTTTCCGTAGAATAGAGAACCCTCCGCTTAGAATCACATGCGAATAGTCTAGGCGTTGATAGACGTGTTGACTATTATAGGTTGATTCTCTGCGACACATATTGGCGGTGGATTTACGAGAAGGTATGTGATTCTTCCTATACTCTTGAGCATGATATTTTAAAATATATATATAGTACGGTGAGCGTCGTGTGTTAATCGAATAATAATTACGACAATGTCTTGGACTTAAGCTGAATAATAACTACGACAATGTCTTTTGACTTAAGCTGAATAATAAGAATCTTGAAGCATTTCAAAAGAATCTCGAATCATTTTTAATGAAGAGAAATATTTGGTTTTTAAACAAAAGCTTAAGAGTTATACTAGCTTTATGGAAAGTTAGGTATAACAACTTAAGAAAGATAAAAGGAATCATTTACTTATTTGTTTGTAAAAGCCTTGTATTGATTTCTGTAAAGTGTAAGATTGTTTGATAAGTAGACATATTATGGCCACGTGTGTTAGTGTCTTGTGATGTTGAAGGGTCATTCTTGTTGTGCTTACGTTGCTAAGCGGTAAGTCCGTTATCTTGTTATTTTATCACCTACCCTTGACTTGTTATACAGGGCTTGTGTCACGACGCTTTGGGCCGTGATCGTGCCTTACCGGGCACCCAAGTAGTCATACATCGAGTAATCAGGAAATATAAAGCAAGACATGAAAGCTTTATAAAATAAGACACGCTTTATGTGAAAACATCGCCTTTCATATATATATAAACATGGTTTTAGTGATTACATCCGACATGCATAACATGACTACAGCACTCTAAGGAAATATACAACTATGGATGGGGCCCGCCATACCACGATCAGACAAAACTATCTACAACAGGAGATCATACCCAAAAGTAGAGCCTCGGGAGAAGATGGAGCTCCGACACCAACGTAGAGATCCTAAGAATGTGGATCTAGCACACCTTGCCCTTACTGCGGCATGACGCAGCGCCCTCAAGGAGGTCGGCAACAGTACTAAGTATGTGAAATAAAGTACTTAAATGAAATCATAACACTTTTAAACCGGTTTACAAATATGTATGAAGCAATCAAGGAACCGCATAGTGCACACATCACAAACAAGAGCAACAATAAGCTGTAATAGGTCTTTTCTAGGCTGCGAATGATTCAAGCAGGCCACTCGCCCGTATTATCACTCGCAAGCCTAATCTCGACTCCGAGTCCGTGCCACTCACGTGGCCCGCATGAGGTATAACCCCGCATCGAGGTAGCTACTCCTCGGCATCGCCCCTGGACTCGTTGTCCGTAGCCACACGTAGACCGCAGGCATAACCCGCATACTAACTCGGAACTCTCGTAGCTCGCATAGCCCTGGACCCGCATGAGGTATTCTCCCATAGTCCTGCATCACCGAGTCTACCCCAGTCGGAGGCGCTTAACCCCTGGTATCATCTCAAGAGGTGAGTGATGGTACACTAACATAACAACTTATCTTTAAACAACATAAGCACAACAAGGATACTCTCTTATACAAACGTTACAAGATACTAACACACATAGCATCATATCATGTCTACTTATCAAACCATCTTATTATTCTTTTCACAATTCAACATAAGTCTGTTATAAACACATAGGCAAACTTGTTTCTTTTATCAATCTTAAGTGGTTATACTTAACTTCCCATAAAGCTAGTATAACTCTTAAGCTTCTGTTTTAAAAACCAGTTAGTTCTCTTCTGTTAAAAATGATTCAGTATTCTTATGAAATGTTTTCAGATTTTTATTATTCAGGCTTAAGCCGTGAGGCATTGCCGTAAGTGTTATTCAGGCTTAAGCAGGCATTGCCATAAGTATTATTCGTGCTTAAGCGTGAGGCATTGCCGTAAGTATTATTCAGGCTTAAGTCAAAGACATTGCCGTAGTTATATTTTAGTTAACACATGTACGTCTACCGTACTATATATATTGTAAAATATCATGCTTTAGGAAGAATCACATACCTTCTCAAATAAAAACCACCGCCAAGTTGAATATGTCGCGCAGAGTCACCTATAATAGTCACGACATCTATCAAAGACTACTCAAGGTCATTCTAAGCAGGGGTTCACAATTCTATGGAAAGTCAAGATAACCCTACCGGTGAGCTATATAAGTTCATTGTGAAAACAATCCTATGTAAGTACGGTTTGATTATTCTTCTTTAAACCCTTCTACTTGGTAACAGTTCAATTCTATTCTCGTGATATTCTTCTAAGTATATAATACTTATTCTAATACTACAACAAGAAGTATTCTCTAATTCAAAAGAGGGTTAGGATTAGTTACCCTGGTAAGCCCAATAATATCCTAGAAAAGTCGCACTGAGCAAGGTTTTGCTCCTAAGTTGTATGCTCCAAGAAACCTTAGAAGTTCTTCACAACTTCTACTAAGTACTAAGGTATTTGGGCTAGGTATTTTGGGCATTATAACAATACAAGAAGGCAACTTTTTCTACCAAGGGAGGGGGGGTAGGTTTTGGCTAGGCTAGGGGGGAGGAAGCCTCGGCCAACTACTAAAAAGGGGAAGGTGTTTGACGAAATGGCTCGGGAGAGGAGAGGATTTTAGACTTGGAAGATAACTTTGTGGATGAAGAACTCTTCATCTTAGGGGGGTGTATTTAGAGGTCAAGAAGTGGCCAACCAATGGCCAAGATTAAGACAAGTGCAAGGCAAGTGTAGGGTGACGATTTACTCCACACAAATATCCTACCAACTCCTTGACTTGTGCACAAGGCACAAAAAACGTGCACTTCCTCACCAATTTCGTCCAATGGACGATTCAAGTCCATCAATGGGAGGGTGCCAAGTGTCGCCTCCCGCTGGTCCAAAATGTTTCGCCTCTCGGAAAAATCCGCAAAAATTAGTAATGGCATAGCGGAATTTTCCTACGAAAGTTGTGGGAAACGCTTTCGTCGAAAACGATTCTTTTAGTGAGTTGTGTACAAAAAACGCCCAAGGCTAACTTTAAGGCCAACTTTTAGACGTATTCTCACGCATACTGGAAATACGGTATAACTTGCCACCCTTGATGCGGGTCTATACGGCTATGCACGATCGCGACTACGCGAGTCGCGGAGTTCCAGGATTGATCATTCCGGTGTTTTATCCGACGGGGATGCCTATGCGCTGTGTGACTACGCGGTCTATTGAGACTATGCGGATCGCGAGTCGAGAGGGTACCGGGGTTAGCTACCGTCGATGCGAGGAATACCTAAATGCGGTGCATGTGTGACTATGCGGATCGCGGAGTCGAGATTAGGCACGCATAATGATACTATGGGCGATTGGCCTTGCTTCGATCATTCGCGGCCTAGAAAAGACCTGTTACAGTTTACCTATTATTGCTCTTGTTTGTGATATGGCACTATGTGCAATTGAACTGATTGTATTTGCAAATGACTTTAAGATACTTTGATTTCATTTAAGTACTTTACAGTTTCACATACTTGGTACCTGTTGTACTGACCTCCTTCGGGGGGCTGCGTTCATGCCGTAGGTAAGGGCAAGCATGTTATACCCCGTATTTCTAGAGTATGTACGTACGGACGTACGTAGAAAAGTTTGAGCCTTAAAGTAGGCAAGGGCCGAAAATTTTGTTCACAAGTACCGAAAAGAGTCGTTTTTTGACGAAACGTTTTCCAGACTTTGCGAAGGGAAAAATACGGCTATGTCATTTATAATTTTTGCGGATTTTTCCGAGAAACGAAATATTTTGGACCAACGAGAGGGTGACAAGTGTCACCCTCAAGTGGACGGCGAAATGGAGGCTCTTGGCACGTTTTTTGTGCCTTTGTTTTGGTCAAGGAGTTGGTAGGATATTGATGGATAAGGTACACTTGCCCAAATCTTGACCTTACACTTGCCTAGCACTTGGCTTCATCTTGGCCATTGGTTGGCCATTGGTTGGCCTATAAATACTCCCCTAACTTGAAGGTTTTCTTCATCCCTCAAATGATTCTAAGTCTTGAAATCCCTTTTTCCCCCTCTTGAGAGCTCTAGTCGAGAGCACCCTTCTCCCCCCCTTAGTGTGGTTTTCGTCCAAGGTTCCCCTCTCCCTTTGTCAAGCCTAGCCGAGAAATACCCCCCCCCCCCCTTGGTTGAGAAATACTTCTCCAAGTATTGTTATAATGCCAAAATACTCTAGCCCAAAACCTTTGTAGTATTTCCAAGTACCCTCTATACGAAAAGCCCGGAAAATACTACTATACTTTCCTTTAGCCACTAAACGAAACCCTATGGAAAAATCTCCATAATTGGTTGGAGTACTAAGTAGAAGTTGTGTAGAACTTCTAAGGGTTTCTTGGAGCGAATTGGAGCGCACGGAGTAGGAGCTAAACCTTGCTCAGGATCGACATTTAACTTGGATAATTTTGGGCTTACCGAGGTAAATACTCTTGACCTTCTATTGTAATTGGAAATTACATACTGTAGTAGTATAGAAATGAATATAAGATTCATAGAAGAGAATTGAACTGTAATAGAAGGATATTACAGAAAAGAATTGAACTGAAATCACGTCAGAAGAATATTAAAGAAGAAGATTGAACTGTACTTACATAGGACAGATTTACTGAGACTTGTGTAGCTTAACGGGTGGGAAGTCGCCCGATTTTTCCGTAGAATAGAGAACCCATCGCTTAGAATATTCTGCAGAGTAGTCTAGACTTTGATAGACCGTATAACCTTTATAGGTTGAATGTTCTGCGAGTAGTACGTGCTACTTGAAAGGTGGACAAGGCTAGGGTTATAGCCGTGAGCGCTTTTGCTAATAGTCGATAATCGTCGCGAGGTATGTGATTCTTCCTATCCTCTTGAGCATGATATTTTAAAGAATATATATATAGTACCAGACGATTTGCGTGTATTAACCGAACGTAGTTGTACGACAAATGTCTTTTGACTTAAGCCTGAATAATAAGAATCTTGAAGTATTCCAAAGAATTAAGAAACCTGTTTGAAAGAAGAGTAATGTTTGGTTTTAAAAGCTTAAGAGTTATACTAGCTTTATGGAAAGTTAGGTATAACGACTTAAGAGAGATAAAAAGAATGGTTTATTAATTTTTGAAGTTAAGAGGCTTGATCTTAAAAGATAAGAGACTTGACTTAAATGAACTAATATGAATTTTGTGTGAAACCTCATTCGTGAGTAATGAGTACTTGGTTTTTAAAAGGAATAATGTTTTACTGATTTCGGAAATCAGAATGAGTATCGACAAACCACTGCAGCGTTAATAAAGGGAAATGTTTTGACTAATGAAGTATTATTAAAACCAGTAGAAACCTCCATCTGCATAGAAGCTAAGATGAGACAAAATGATATTACATTTCCTAGATCATGGCTGCTTTAATAAGATTGATTTTGAACAAGAATAACCTACTCACATATAAGACATATGTTTCTCAAAATTGTTTAAAAGAGAATTATATTCTTAAGTGATTAAGACTATGAACTACGAAACCATTCAAAAATAAGAGACTTAAGTACTTGAAATTAGGCAAACTTGAACTTATGGAAAAGAATGTTGTTACTTGATGTTAAAAAGGAAAGTGTTTTGGTTTACCTAAAAATGTGAGTCACTCTATTTTAATACTACGGGTATCGGGTGACCATTATAAAAGAAACAGATCTTTTAAAAAGAAGTTAACGTACATAATACTTTGGGGTCAGAACCTGGACTTTGGCATAAAATAACCTTGAGTTGTGTGTAACTTGCCTATGCTTGTGGTGATAGCCTTTGTTGTGCAAGTGTTGTATTTCTATGCTACCGAGTCCCATGAGATGGGCCGGTACACGTATTCCATCTGATTCTTCACCGAGTCCCATGAGATGGGCCGGGACACGTATTCCATCTGATTCTTCACCGAGTCCCATGAGATGGGCCGAGACACGTATTTCATCTGATTCTTCACCGAGTCCCATGGGATGGGCCGGGACACGTATTCCACATAATTCTTTACCGAGTCCCGTGGATGGGTCGACACGATTCCACATAATTCTTTACCGAGTCCCATGGGATGGGACGGGACACGATTCCACACGATTTATACCTAGATCGCCGGTGAGAAGGAGTTCCACGCACGAGGGATGACTTGAGGCGTGAGTCCCCGACTTGACATGATCGCTTTATGTTGTGAATCGTAGTTTGGTTATCATACATGTCTCCCGCTTTATATAGACTATTATGATTTCATTTACAGATTTTACGCTTCACATACTTGGTACATGTTGCATCGACTCCTTCGGGCTGTTCATGACGCAGGTAGAGGTACATCGGTTGTGGATCCTCGCTCATAGGATCACAGTTCAGCGTGTTGGGAAGCCCCGTTCCTTCGTAGGCTTATCTTTTGGTATGTTACCCTGAGTATGTAAGTTCTTGTACATTCAGGGGTATGGCGGGGCCCTGTCCCGTCATAGTTGTTGTCACTTTCTTAGAGGTCTGTAGTACTGTTGTGGGCAGAGTTTGTAAAAAGGATAACTGTTCGGGTTTTTATGTATATATACAGAAGGCAACTGTTTTGGTTAGCCTGTTTATTTAACAAATCTCTTGTTACATGTTTATGTTTTATTTCCGCTGATTTTCTCTGATGTTGTATAACTAGGGTTCCCGGTAGGCACTACCACGGGCAGGTTCGTCGTGACAAAAGTGGTATCGAGCGATTAATCCTCGGAAAGTGTCTACGCACTGTGTCTAGTAGTCTTGATTATCGGTGTGTTGTGCACCACATCTATAATCGTGAGGCTATAGGACATTTAGGATTGGTTTCATTCTTCTCATTACGAGATCGTGCCTTAGAGTCAGGTGATAAGTTGAACCTCCGACGTATTCCTTTCCTTTACCAGCTTATGCCTCCGCGTAAGGCAACCCGGCCCAGAAGGCAAGCGCCGAGGAGCTGCGAGTAGAGCACGGAGGGTTACCGGGGTAGAGGCCCAGTAGTTACCTGAGATAGTGCTTCAGACGGCGAGTTTTGCGATGCCGCCAAAGACCCAGAAGTTTAGAGCCGCAGCAGTGGGTCGCTGAGACTACAAGACTGAGCCTCCACCCCACACCGGAGCAGAGTAGATGGGGTACAAGGAGATGGCCCGCCATCGCCTGGTCGTGGGCCGATATGAGGATAGGTCGATGCAGCAGCCTGGGCCCCGAGCACCCGTAGTTCACCCCGAGCGCAGCTTTGATACTACGGGACTTTACGAGTTAGAGCTAGTGTTCTATGGATCGAGCCGAGGATGACCTCGTGAGTTTATCCGACAGCTACAATGGATCGCGAGTGATCGAGCCTCGAGGCGTAGTCGGTGGTATTGGTTCGCATCACCGCGTGATCCGCAATCGATCGGTTTGATTCGTGAGGCTGTCCCGGGAGAGCATGCACTTCCACCGTATGGGACGAAGTTCTCAAGGGCTTTTCTTGCACATTTCTTGCCCCCACAGATGAGGAGGGCTCGGCCGACAGATTTTTGACGTTGAGGCAGGACGGGCGGACGGTTAGAGAGTACAATGTGGAGTTCGAATCATTAGCTCGGTATGTTCCGCAGTAGCCGAGCATGGAGGGCAGAGTACACCGCTACGCCACCGGCTAGATGATTACTGGCGAGACTTGTACGGGTGTAGCTCTTCAGCCGCATGGACATTGCCCGCATGCAAGCTCATGCACTAGGATGTGAGGCACGGAGAGGTCGACGGAATGACCAGGATCAGCAGAAGAGGCCGCAGCGAGTGGTCCTGGTAACTTTCGGCGGGCCGCCAAAGAAGAATAGTTATGTACCTCCGCCCGCAGAGTGGTCCTCCGCGCCTTCGTGACGCTCGGTATTCGAGCCGGTCAGGCTCCGTGGCTTCGTTCACGTGATATACACGGGGTTCTAGCCACCGGATTCATGTTTCCTCGGCAGCACGATGCGCACGCCATCCCGGATGTCGTCTTTATCGGTGCTTGTTTTTCCCGCGCCGTGGCTATGTGACGAGAAACCGCCCTAATAGGAAGGACGCAGCGAATGACTCGACCCTTACGTCGGGCGTGTTCATCGCCTTCTATAGCGCCCGCAGGCGTGATTATGGTTAGAGCGACGGCGGAAAATGGCAGCTGATACAGTATATTCTTACCCCACTAAAAACTAGTATCGTTGATGATATGATGATGTGCTAAGTATTATGTTCAGATAGCATTATGTTAAATTGTGATTTAAAGGCACGGTTAGTAAAGCGGTAAGGTTGGGTACCTAGAAATTGTGGGCCTTAGAATTTTATACGTGAGACCTTAGACGCAGCCGCCCCGAGTAAAAGATTTTGTTTACAATTGACCTTTGTCGGAGTGCATAGTATACGTGGTATACTTGTGTGATAGGTCCTCGAGCGCGTGAGATGAAAGTGGTAGCTTCAGGACTTGAATTGGTAAGATTGTTCCGATCGGGAACAAGAGTTCGCGAGTATGGGTCGGATTGAGGACCGCCGCGTCAACCCGCGAAAAGACGTGGTCGCTCGAGTGGTCCCGCCAGGTGGTAGGATCACGAGGGTGCTAGGCCCAAGTTTAGATGACCATCGTACGAGTTCGCGGATGTGTTCGACTAGAATTAGATCGTGAAGGCCGGGAATGGCCTTAAAGGAGTTTGAGGATAGATTACGGGCCGGCGTTTTGATTTCAGGGGTAGCTGTGAGGATTATTTGCCTCTTGTTGAGTGAGTATTATACTAGCTACCATTTCGGTATTCGGATGTCACCTTAAGAAGCCTTGTATGGGCGGAAGTATTGATTGCCGGTCGATTAGTTCGATGTTGGCAAAGATCAGATAGTTGGTCCCTACTTGTTTCAGCAGAATGTGGATAAGGCGAGGCTTATCCAGAGGAGGTTTTGGCAGCCCGGAGTCAACAGAAGTCGTGCGGATAATCGGTATCGACACTTAGAGTTCAGACTGACGGTCGGTCTTCTTGAAGGTACCACCCCGGAAGTGTCACGACCCTACCTCGGGCCCGTGACTGGTGCCTTACCCCGGGCACCCTAGTGATACAACATCAGAGAAAATCAGCGGAAATAAAAACTTAAACAGGAAACAAGATACATCAAAAGAAAATAGGCCAACCAAAACGGTCGCCTTCATGTATATATATATATAACCGAACAGTTACAATCCTTTACAACCCTGCCCACAACAAAGACTACTGCACTTCTAAGAGTGTAATAACAAGTATGAAGGGACAGGGACCCGCCATACCCCTGAATGTACAAGAACCTACAACTCAGTGAAAAATACCAAAAGATAAGCCTCCGTAGAAAAGGAGCTTCCCAATATGCTGAACTGTGATCCTATGAGCGAGGATCCACAACCGATGTACTTACTCATGCAGATGAACGCAGCTTCCGGCGAGGTCAAGATAACAGTACCAAGTATGTGAAATCAAAATATCAGAATGAAATCACATTCCATCATTTTATAAAATCATTTCACAATAAGTAAATGAAGAGGTCAAGTAAGGGACGATATCCCCGTAATAATCACTCACACATAACTATGGGTCTCACGCCCATAATACCACTCATGCGCCGTGGAACTCATTCTCATCACGGCAGAGCATGATGTAAAACAACACCTATATGTGAACTCGAACACTAGATCCCGCTGCGTCATCAAAATCGATCGCCAAGTAGAATAGCCAACTACCACCCAAAAGCTAGTCATATCCCATCACTGCAAGGTACGAAGCCAACTACTACCCAAAAGCTAGCCACGAATCGCCGAGGCAAGTATCTTAAGCTAACGCACAATAGCCTACCATCTCACAAGATATGACCGAGGCAAGTATCTTAAGCTATCTACCGAGGTTACCGCAGACACGAAAATTACTGCATCAGTATCTAAAGTGTGCACGAACCACACGCATAAATCAAGCCCGTGATCGCCGTCATCGCGCAAGCTTCATGGATTAGCGGTCCATGGACGAACAATCAACCTCATAATGACCGCATGCCCCGAATCTCACCTCTAAGTCATGGCCATGAAACCATCCTATCGACGCACGCCTGCGGAACATCCATCGACGCGATGTCCAAAGGAAATAAATCGATAGCCCCTCCTGCAGAGTCACGCAGCATGAAACAACCAAATAATACTCAAAGTGGACGATACCGTGGACCACCCAACGCTATTATGTCCAATCAATCAATCGATAGCCGCGCCTCCTGCAGAGTCACGACAAAGATATCAACAAAACACTTGCACATCAAAGACTATCACAACAAGCATAGGCAAGTTCAACATACATTTATTCTTTCAAAAGACCTCTTTTACGTAAAGCCACATGATACTAATACTGTAGTATATAAAGAAAACACGCTTTACTTTTAACACCAAATTACTTCACCTTCAGAAAATCTTTACAAGGCTTTTAAAATCAAGTACTCTATACTTTTCAAACCAAGTGCTTTTCTTTTAGAACAACATCAAGTATACTCTTTAAAACCCAATTAACTTACTCTTTCAAAACAAGTAACCTATACTTAAATCAAGTTACTTCTCCTTTCCAAAACAAGTCGTTATAAGTCAAGTCTCTTATCTTTCAAGATTAAGTCTCTTAACTTTCAAAATCAAATCTTTCTTTATTTTCATAAGGTCGTTATAACTAACTTCCCATAAAGCCATTATAACACCTTATGTTTAAAACAAACAAAACTCATTTCACACACGTACGTCTACCGTACTATATAGTTCACAACAATCATGCTCAAGAGTCTAGGAAGAATCACATACCTTTTAGCTTAAACCACAAGCCAAGTCAAGTATGCGCAGAAGATCCACCTATAAAGGCCACAATATATCTATCAATCTCTAGTTCTCTTCGAGAATATTCTAAATACAAGATTCCTTATTCTACGTAAAAATTCGCAAAGACCTCCCCGCTATCTCATAAAACTCCTCCTATCCAGGCCCGCTACTGTGCCAACAACTCCTGGTGGATTACACGCCTAACCTGACGTGTACAATTCTACTCCACAATAATACAACGCCATCAGAATACAAATTTCTATGTAAATACAGTTCAATTCTTTTAATACTCATTCTATATATAGTATACTCAACTATATATTACTACAATATGTAATTTCCAATTACAATAGGGACATAGATTATTACCTCGATAAGCCCAAAAATTATCCAAGTTTATAAGTCGATCCCGGGCAACGTTTAGCTCCAACTCCTTACGCTCCAACCCGCTCCAAGCGACTTAGAAGTTTCCAACAACTTCTAAAAACTTCAACCAAGCTAGGAAGATTTTTCTAGGGTTTCACTTTACTGCTATTGAATAAAGTAGTATTTTCTGCCCTAGTATTGAAATAACTTTGGAATACTACTAGGATACTAGGCCAAGGTATTTGGGATTATACAATAATACACCAAGTATTTTCTACACAAGAGGGAGGGGACGAAAAGCACTACAAAGTGGAGGGAAATATTTTGCCTTTGGAAAGTTTTCAAGTGAGGATGAATTACTCTTCAACTTGGGGGTTTATATAGAGGATTGAGGCCAAGATCAAGGTAAGTGTAGGTCAATATTGGGCCATGTGTGTGTGGTCCCACCACACCACATGGCCAACGAAACAGTGGCCGTTGGCTTGCCACTTGTTAACCCATTCGGCCAAGCGGACAAGTGGCTAGCCACTGTCCCACCATTTCGCCAAGGTGCCACATGGGGTGACACGTGTCGCCCCGACTGCTCCAAAATATTTCGCCTTCGAAAATATCCAAAATACCAAAATCTCAAAACAAAGCGGGCTCACAAAATCAGAATTTCTCCCGTGGCCCCACGTGACCATTTCCAAAAATAAAATCTCATAATTCTAAAATAATCCAAGAAGTCCAAATACCAAACTGGGAATCCAATTCCCATTAACTAACCTTTTCTTCATAAAAACCTAAACTTTTCCGTCGAAAAATCACATCTTTCTTTCTTTCCAAAATTTCCGTCAGATTCTCGCACGCATATCCTCACATACATACTCGAACTACGGGTATAACATTCTTCCTCTTAGAAACATTAGTCCCGAATGTTCCTTCTAAGTCTCCAAACAAACGCAGCCAGATAGTCTTCACTACTATACTTACGAAACCAATCACGCCATCAATGGCCATAGTATATCATACAAAATCCAAGCTAACGAGGAAATCATTTCTAATCTCACAACAACTCCCACTAGCTTCAATTTACTCTAAGGCCTATCTCCGGCCTTCACGATCCGATTCTGGTCGAACACATCCACGAACTCATACGATGGTAATCTAAACTGGCCTAGCACCCTCGTGACTTACCACCGCGTGACCACCTCGAACCGACTCCCACCTTATTCCGGCCGCGGTCGACCCGCGACTTGGCCTCAACCCACCCATTATCGCGCCCAAACTCTCTCGTTCCCCGATCCGGAACAATCTTACTAATTCACGTCATGAAAGCTACCACTTCCATCTTACACTACCCATGGAATTATCACACCAATACACCACGCATATAACGCACTTCGACCAATATCAACCGAAAAATATTTTACTCACGACGGCCTTACATCTAAGGTCTCAACGTATAATATTCTAAGGTTCAAAACTTTCATGTCCCCAGACTTACCCTTTCTCAACTGCCCATGTTTTCTAATCACAACAACATAATGCTATCAGAACATAACAATTAAAATATACTCATCTTAACACAAATGCATACTAGTCTCTAGAGGGTCAAGGATATACCTGATATCAAAAGAATAGGCGGTTTCAAGGACCGCTAGAACTGGGAACTACTACCACGACTTCGCTCGCTCACGGTATATGAACACCGCTTAGCTATCGGGCGAAGAACCCGCACAGATCCCGGCGCCGAGTCTCAACATCCGCGCTACCTCTGGTAGGACAATTCCGCAAAATGGCCCTGGCCACATGTAAAACAAGTCCTTCCGACACTTCGAATGGGTTTACCACATCGCTACACTTAGGTCGGGTGGCTTCATCCGCCGACTTAACTCTCGAAAACCGTAACCTCGATCTCGACCGCCTCAATGCTCGAGGCCCCAAGATCGTAGAGGACCACTCATCGGGCGACGACGTATAACTAGTTCGCTGCGGCGTCCGCCAGAAAGTCACCAGCGACCTCGCCGCCCCGCCTTCTTCCGGTATTGTCGATCCGCTCGGTCTCCGTGCCTCACACCTCAGTGCGTGAAGTCGCACGCTGGCAATGTCCATGCCCGATCAAGAGATACACCAACAAGACTCGCCAAGTAGTCATCAAGCCCTCGCGACGTAGTGCACTCGGTCCTCCATATTAGCTACTAACGCAGGGACATATCGAGCCAACGAGTCGAACTCTACGTTGTACTCCCGAACTGTGCGTCCTCCCTGTCTCAGCATCAAAAACCTCTCGGCCCGTGCCCTCCTCATCTGCGGAGGCAAGAATTGGCTGAGAAATGCCTCCGAGAACTCATCCCAAACAGCTGGGGGCGCATGCTCCCCCCGGGACAGCTCCCACGAATCAAACCAGTCGACTGCGGTATCACGCAGCCGATGCGAACCGAAAATCACGGACTCGGTCTCCAAAGCCTTGATCACTCGCATGATCCTCTCAGAATCGACGGATGAACTCTCGCGATCATCCTCGTGCCTCGACCAGAAAAACTCGCGGATACAACTCGTAAAAATCGTAGCCTCAAACTATCCGACCGGGTGAACTACGGGCTATCGAATCGAATCGCCAGATCCAAATTATCTCTCGTGTCCGCCACGATCCCGGCGAATCGGGCCATCTCTCTTGTAACCCATCTCCTCTCGCTTCCCGGCCGTGGGACGAGGCTCGTGTACTGTGGTCTCGTAGCCACCGCTGCGCCTAAACTCGCTGGGCCGGGCGCTACAAAACTCGCCGTCAAGCACTACTCAGTATCGACCGCTCGCGCTCGCATTCTCTCTCAGATCCTACTAGCGCCTCCCACGGCCGCTGCTCTTCTGGGCCCGGTTGCTTGGCGGAGGCATAGCCGGGTAAAAACGAAATACGCTGCAGGTCCAACTTATATCACGGCTAAGGCACGATCTCGTAATGAGAAGAATGGAAACTAATCCGAAATGTCTCGCAGCCTCGATTATAGATGTGGTGCACAACACACCGATAATCAAGACTTACTAGACACGGTCAGACACCTTCCGAGGATTAATCGCTCGATACCACTTTTGTCACGACCGACTGCCCGGATCGTGCCTTACCCCGCACCCTAGTGATACAACATCGAGAAAATCACGGAAATAAAACTTAAACAGAAACAAGATACATCATAAGAAAATAGGCCAACCAAAGCGGCCGCTTCATGTATATATATATATATAACCAACAGTTATAATCCTTACAACCCCGCCACAACAAGATTACATGCACCTAAGAGTGTAATAACAACTATGACGGACAGGCCCGCCATACCCCGAATGTACAAAACCTACAACTCAGTGGAAACATACCAAAAGATAAGCCTCGGAGAAACGGAGCTTCCCAATATCTCGAATCGTGATCCTATGAGCGAGGATCCACAACCGATGTACTCTACCTGCAGATGAACGCACTTCGGCGAGGTCGACAACAGTACCAAGTATGTGAAATCAAAATATCAGAATGAAATCACATTTCATCATTTTATAAAACCATTTCGCAATAAGTAAACAAGATGTCAAATAAGTGGACGATATCCCGAATAATCACTCACACATAACTATGGGTCTCACGCCCATAATACCACTACGCCCGTGGAACTCATTCCTCATCACAAGCAGCATGATGTAAAACAACACCCATATGTGAACTCGAACACTAGATCCCGCTGCGTCATCAAAATCGACGCCAAGTAGAATAGCCAACTACTACCCAAAAGCTAGTCATATCCCATCACGGGCAAGGTACGGAAGCCAACTACCAGTCCAAAAGCTAGCCACGCAACTGGCCGAGGCAAGTATCTTAAGCTAACGTACAATAGCCTACCGTCTCACAAGATATGACCGAGGAAAGTATCTTAAGCTATCTACCAGAAACTACCGGTACACGAGAAAATGACCAGAACAAGTATCTAAAGTGTGCCTGAACCACACGTACAAATCAAGCCCGTGATCGCTCATCACCGCGGCAATCTTCATGGATTAGCGGTCCATGGACTAACAATCTGAACCTCATAATGACCGCATGCCCCGGCATCTCACCTCGAAGTCATGGCCATGAAACCATCCCATCGACGACGCCCGTGGAACATCCATCGCACAAGATGTCCAAAGGAAATAATAAGATAGCCGACCCTCCTGCAGAGTCACGCAGCGATGTAAACAACCAGTCAATACTCAAAGTGGACGCATACTCGTGGACCACCCAACGTTATTATGTCCAATCAATCAATCAGATAGCCGGCCCTCCCAGAGAGTCACGGCAGCATATCAACAAAACATTTGCACATCAAAGACTATCACAACAAGCATAGGCAAGTTCAACATACATTTATTCTTTCAAAAAGATCTCTTTTTACGTAAAAGCCACATGATACTAATACTCGTAGTATATAAAGAAAACACGTTTTACTTTTAACACCAAATTACTTCACCTTCGTAAAAATCTTTACAAGGCTTTTAAAATCAAATACTCTATACTTTTCAAACCAAGTGCTTTTCTTTTAGAACAACATCAAGTATACTCTTTTAAAACCCAATTAACTTACTCTTTTCAAAACAAGTAACCTATACTTAAATCAAGTTACTTCTCCTTTTCCGAAAACAAGTCGTTATAAGTCAAGTCTCTTATCTTTCAAGATTAAGTCTCTTAACTTTCATAATAAAATCTTTCTTTTATTTTCATAAGGTCGTTATAACTAACTTCCCATAAAGCCATTATAACACCTTATGTTTAAAACAAACAAAACTCATTTCACACACGCACGCTCACCGTACTATATAGTTCACAACAATCATGCTCAAGAGTATAGGAAGAATCACATACCTTTTAGCTTAAACCACAAGCCAAGTCAAGTATGCCAGCAGAAGATCCACCTATAAAGGCCACAATATATCTATCAATCTCTAGTTCTCTTCAGAGAATATTCTAAATACAAGATTCCTTATTCTACGTAAAATTCTACAAAGACCTCCCCGCTATCTCATAAAACTCCTCCTATCCAGCCCGCTACTGTGCCAACAACTCTCAGGGATTACACGCCTAACCTGACGTGTACAATTCTACTCCACAATAATACAACAAATACCATCAGAATACAAATTTCTATGTAAATACTGACAATTATTTTTAATACTCATTCTATATATAGTATACTCAACTATATATTACTACAATATGTAATTTCCAATTACAATAGGGGGACATAGATTATTACCTCGATAAGCCCAAAAATTATCCAAGTTTATAAGTCGATCCTGGGCAACGTTTAGCTCCAACTACTTACGCCCAACCCGCTCCAAGCGACTCTTCGAAGTGTCCAACAACTTCTCTAAAAACTTCAACCAAGCTAGGAAGATTTTTCTAGGGTTTCACTTTACGGCTATTGGAATAAAGTAGTATTTCCGGGCTACTAGTATTGAAATAACTTTGGAATACTACTAGGGATACTAGGCCAAGGTATTTGGGATTATACAATAATACACCAAGTATTTTCTACACAAGAGGGGAGGGGGACGAAAAAGCACTACAAAGGGAGGGAAATATTTTGCCTTGGAAAGTTTTCAAGTGAGGGATGAATTACTCTTCAACTTAAGGGGGGTTTATATAGAGGATTCAAGGGCCAAGATCAAGGTAAGTGTAGGGTCAAGATTGGGCCATGTGTGTGTGGGTCCCACCACACCACATGGCCAACGAAACAAGGGCGAGTGGCTTGCCACTTGTTAACCCATTTCGCCAAGGTGCCACGGGGTGACACGTGTCGCCCCGACTGGCCCAAAATATTTCGTCTTCCAAAATATCCAAAATACCAAAATCTCAAAACAAAGCTGCCCTACAAAACTCAGAATTTCTCCTGGGCCCCACGTGACCATTTCCAAAATAAAATCTCATAATTCTAAAATAATCCAAGAAGTCCAAATACCAAACTGGGAATCCAATTCCCATTAACGAACCTTTTTCTTCATAAAAACCGGAAACTTTTCCGTCGAAAAATCACATCTTTCTTTCTTTCCAAAATTTCTGTCGTATTCTCGTACGTACGTCCTCACATACATACCCTGGAACTACGGGGTATAACAGGAAGGGTGTGACGGGTTTTGGAAAACAGAGGAAACATAGCCCGAGTTACTTTGGGCCTTTTCAGATCATTTGGAAAATAGGCCAAGCCATTATAGTTAGCATCGGCCCAACTTAGGAGGCAGTACGTCCGGTCCTTCATGTTGATTATGTTCGGAAAAGTATCGGAGATCCATCCAGAGATTTTGGAAACAGAAGCAGTAACAGAAATGTGATAAGTTATGAGAAAGAGTTCGAGTGTACGAGAAGGGTACGACGAGTAAGGGAAGAAGCGAGCATGTGTTAAGGACATAGATGTGATCATTCTTTTGTAAAGTGAACGTGCGAAGGGAGTATCTTTTAGCCCTTGGGTGGGAGTTTTTGTGATGATAGAGGTGATTCCTCGTGGACTTTGGATGTAAGTATTCGCGCATGTGTTATTTTGTGGCCAGGTGTGGCATTGGCAACTTGTTAAGAGAAACTTTATCATTATCCGTCTTGAGAAGGAACATTCGGGACGAATGTTTCTAAGGAGGGGAGAATGTTATACCCGTATTTCCAGAGTATGTACGTACGGACGTACGTAGAAAAGTTTGAGCCTTAAAGTAGACAAGGGCCGAAAATTTTGTTCACATGTACCGAAAAGAGTCGTTTTTCGACGAAACGTTTTCCAGACTTTGCGAAGGAAAAAATACGGCTATGTCATTTATAATTTTTGCGGATTTTTCTGAGAAATGAAATATTTTGGACCAACGAGAGGGTGACAAGTGTCACCCTCAAGTGGACGGCGAAATGGAGGCTCTTGGCACGCTTTTTGTGCCTTTGTTTTGGCCAAGGAGTTGGTAGGATATTTCGTGGTAGATGGATAAGGTACACTTGCCCAAATCTTGACCTTACACTTGCCTAGCACTTGGCTTCATCTTGGCCATTGGTTGGCCATTGGCCTATAAATACTCCCCTAACTTGAAGGTTTTCATCCTCAAATGATTCTAAGTCTTGAAATCCCTTTTCCCTCTTGAGTTTCAGAGAGCACCCTTCTCCCTTAGTGTAGTTTTCATCAAGGTTCCACTCTCCTTTGTCAAGCCTAGCCGAGAAATACCCTTGCCAGTTGAGAAATACTTCTCCAAGTATTGTTATAATGCCAAAATACTCTAGCCCAAAACTTTGTAGTATTTCCAAGTACCTCTATACGAAAAGCCCTAAAATACTACTATACTTTCCTTTAGCCACTAAACGAAACCCTATGGAAAAATCTCCATAATTGGTTGGAGTACTAAGTAGAAGTTGTGTAGAACTTCTAAGGGTTTCTTGGAGCAAATTTGTCACGACCCGTTCCGGGGCCCGTGACTGGTGCCTTACCCGGGCACCCAAGTAGTCATACATCAGAGTAATCAGCGGAACATAAAAACAATACATGAAACAAAATGTGAAATGAGACACATTTTACATGAGAGAAAATCGCCTTACGACATATATATATAATTACAAAGTTGAATGCTTTAATCCTTACAACCTCGCCACAACAAAGGCTGCACTTAAGATTTATACAATGGCTATGACGGACAGGGACCCGCCATACCCCGAATGTACAAGAACCCATGCACTGGGGTAACATACCAAAAGATAAGCCTCGAAGGAACGGAGCTTCCCAATACGTGAAATGTGATCCTAAACGCGGATCGACATGTAGATGTACCTCACTGCAGATGAACGCAGCCCCGGCGAGGTCGATAACAGTACAAGTATGTGAAATCAGAATATCAGTAAATGAAATCATAATAGTCTATATAAAGAGGAGACATGTATGATAACCAAACTACGATACACAAATACGATTATATAAAGTCGTGACTCACGCCTCCAAGTCATTACTCAAATATAATGACGGGTCTCACACCCATAACATCAATTATGCGTGGAATACCTTCCTCACCGCCGGACTATGATATGATACCAAGAAGTACACCAACACCAATGCTAACACCAGTCCAAAGCCGCACTAACAATACAATACAACCAAACCACGGGCGGCCGTGGCAAGCAAGGCTGCGACTACGGATACGGCCGTGTCACGTAGCTGGCCGGCAAATACGAGGGCTAACTACCGTGTACCAAGGTCGGTCACGAGACTTCGTCACAAACATCCAAACCACGGCCGACACGGCAAGTAAAGCCGACTACCGGATACCAGCGTCGTGTCACGTGAGGCCGGCAAGGCACGAGGGCTAACTACTGTGTACCAGCGTCAGATCACGAATTCGTCACTAATCGAATGGGGCAAGTGCGAGGGCTAACTACTGGTACTAAGGCCGAATCAGCCACGAGACGGCAAGTACGAAGCCGACCACCGTGTACCAAGGCGAACAAGAAGAAACCCCATGGAGAGCTAGTCCATGGAATAACACTATCAACGCGAGCGCATCTGCGGAATTCTCCGTCACCGCAGACGCCCAAGTAAGTTCTCAACAAGTCAACTGCCTCCACCGAGACGCCAGAGTATAGAAACACAATTCTTGCACAAAAAAGGCTATCACAACAAGCATAGGCAAGTTTCACAACAACAAGCATAGGCAAGTTATACACAACTCAAAGTACTTTCATTTTATGTCAAAGTCCGGGTTTTAACCCTAAAGTACTACGTACGTTAAATTCCTTTTAAGAGATCCATTCCTTTTTATAAAAGTCACCCGATACCCTTAGTATAAAAATAGAGTGACTTACATCTTTTAAGTAAACCAAAATGATTTCCTTTGTAAAATCAAGTAACAACATTATTATCCAAACGTTCAAGTTTGCCTAATTTGAAATACTCAAGTTTCTCATTTTTGAAAAGGTTTCGTAGTTCATAGTTTTAATCCTTTAAAACATAATTCTCTTTTAAACCATTTGAGAAACATATGCCTTATATGTGAGTAGGTTATTCTTGTTTATAAACAATCTTATTAAAGCAGCCATGATCTAGGAAATGTAATATCATTTTGTCTCATCTTAGCTTCTATGCAGATGGAGGTTTCTACTGGTTTTAATAATACTTAAGTATTCAATACATTTCCCTTTATTAGCGCTGCAGTGGTTTGCTCGATCCTTATTCTGATTTCCGAAATCAGTAAAACATTATTCCTTTTAAAAACCAAGTACTCATTATTCACGAATAAGGTTTCACACTTTTAACAAAATTCATATCAATTCAAATAAGTCAAGTCTCTTATCTTCTAAAATCAGTAAACCATTTTCTTTACCTCTCTTAAGACGTTATACCTAACTTCGCATAAAGCTAGTATAACTCTTATGTTTTCAAAACCAAGTATTACTCTTCTTTCAAAACGGTTTCTTAATCTTTTGAAATACTTCAAGATTCTTTATTATTCAGGCTTAAGTCAAAAGACATTGCCGTAACACTACATTCAGTTAACACACGTACGTCTACCGTACTATATATATATTCTTTTAAAATACTTCCAGATTCTTATTATTCAGGCTTAAGTCAAAAGACATTGCCACACGTACGTCTACCGTACTATATATATATATCCTTGTAAAATATCATGCTCAAGAGTATAGGAAGAATCACATACCTCGCGACGATTATCGACTATAAGCAAAACGCTCCTCGGCTATAACCCGGCTAGCCTTGTCCACCTTCCAAGTAGTTCATGCTACTCGTAGAACATTCAACCAATAAAGGTTATCAGTCTACTGTAATTACAGTCCTATGTAAGTACAGTTTAATCTTCTACTTATATATTCTTCTGATGTGATTTCAGTTCAAGTCTTTCTCAGAATATCCTTCTATTACGCTTCAATTCTCTTCTATGAATCTTATATTCATTTCAATACTACTACAGTATGTAATTCCCAATTACAATAGAAGGACAGTAGTATTTACCTCGATGAGCCCAAAATTATCCAAGTTTAAAGTCGATCATGAGCAAGGTTTAGCTCCTATTCCGTGCGCTCCAAGAAACCCTTAGAAGTTCTACACAACTTCTACTTAGTACTCCAACCAATTCTGGAGATTTTCCATGTGGTTTCGCTTAGTGGCTAAAGGAAAGTATAGTAGTATTTTCCAGCTTTTCGTATAGAGGTACTTGGAAATACTACAAAGGTTTTAAGAGTATTTTGGCATAATAACAATACTTGGAGAAGTATTTCTATACCACAAAGGGGAGGTATTTCGAAAACAACTAGGCTAGTGGGTACCTCGGCTAGAACACTACAGCTGGGGACCTCTCGCCAAAGCTCACAGGAGGATGACTTGGCCAAATGCTACATAAGGGGAGGGATTTTTGAGACTTGGAGAATGATTTTTGGATGAAGAAGTCTTCAAGTTAGAGGGGTATTTATAGGTCAAGCAAGGGCCAACCAATGGCCAAGATGAAGACAAGTGTGGTGCAAGTGTAGGGCTAGGATTTACCCATGTGTCCTTATCCATCTACTACACAAAATATCCTACCTAACCCTTGACCAAGAAAAGCACAAAAAACGTGCCAAAGGAAGCCCTCTTTGCCGTCCATTGAGGGTGACAAGTGTGTCACCCTCCCGTTGGTCCAAAATATTTCATCTCTCGGAAAAATCCGCAAAAATTAAAAATGACATAGCCGTATTTTTCCCTTCGCAAGTCTTGTAAAACGTTTCGTCGAAAAACGATTCTTTTTGGTACTTGTGCCCAAATTTCGATCCTAGCCTAACTTTAAGTCTTAAATTTAATACGTACGCCCTCACGTACATACTCTGGAAATACGGGGTATAACATTCTCCCCTCCTTAGAAACATTCGTCCCGAATGTTCCTTCTCAAGAGGGATAACGATAAAGTTCTTCTTAACTTAAACAAGTTGCCAATGCCACATATGGCCACAAAAATAACACACGCTCCAGTACTTAACCCAAGTCAACGAGGAATCACCTCTAGCATTACAAAAGCTTCCACCCCCCGGTCTAACAGATATTCCTTCTCACCTTTACTTCACAAGGGTAACAATCATTTCTATTCTCTCAGCACATGTTCTCATCTATCCTTACACGTCGTACTCTTCTCGAACACTTGAACTTCTCTAGTATACATACCATACTTCAGTCATCGCTTCAGTTCCCAAAGCTTTGGAGTCACCACCTCCAAACTTGGTCATCTTACTAGCCTCAATCTCCCTTAAGGCCATTCCCGGCCTTCACGAACCGATTCTGGTCGAACACATCCACGAACTCATACGATGGTCATCTAAACTTGGGCCTAGCATCCTCGTGACCCTACCACCTGGCGGGACCACCCAGAGCTGACCCCACCTCGAAACAGGCCGCGGGATGGCCCACAACATGGCCCCAACCCGACCCACTTAACGCATCAAGCTCTTGTTTCCCGATCCGGAACAATCTTACCTATACAGGTCATGAAAGCTACCACTTCCATTTTACACTACCCAAGGAATTTTCCCACAATTACTCCACGTATACTTATACATTCTGACAAAGATCACCCGCAAAGTCTTGTACTCAAGACGGCCTTACATCTAAGGTCTCAACTGTAACATTCTAAGGTTCATCATTTTCACCCTGTGCTTACCCTTTTACTAACCAGGCTTCTAAATCACATTTTAGCACAAAGCCATCCGAACATAACACTAAAACACATCATCATAACATCAATACATACAAGTCTCTAGAGGGTTAAGGATATACCTGAAAATAGGCGTTTCAAAGGACCGCTAAAACTGGGAACTTCCACCGCGACCTCTGCCGTGGCCTGCCGGTGTATGAACATCCTGCCTAGTTATGGAGGGTGAAGAACCCGCAACTGATCCCGTAGTCTGTGCTATCCTACCAGCGCTACCCCTAGTCGGACAGTCTCTCGCCAGATGGCCCTGTTGGCCGCAAGAATAACAATCTCCCAAGTTAGTACGACACTCTCCCTTATGAAGTTTTCCACAACGGCCACACTGAGACAAGGGCGACCTCATCCGACGAGCACTCCTACTCCCAAAATCGAAACTGGGAGCCCCGACCGCCTCAATATCCCTAAGGTCCCGGCCGTGGAGGACCACTGCATCGGGCGAGGTACATAACTAGTCTGGCCGAGGCGGTCCGCCGAAGTTATCAAAGGACCTGCTGCTCGCCTCTTCTCGCTGATTCGTCATTCCGCCGATTCTCCGCCTCACATCTGCGTATATCGCATGCGGGCAATGTCCATGCCCGATCAAGAGCTACACTAACAACTCTCTCGCTAGGTAATCATCGAGCCTCAGAACATATCGGTGCACTTGATCCTCCATACTAGCTACTAACGCGGGACATACCGCCAATGAGTCGAACTCACATTGTACTCAACCGCACGCCTGCTTCACCGCAACACCAAAAATCGTTTACCGAGCCCTCCTCATCCGCGAGGCAAGAAATGTGCAAGAAATGCTCCGAGAACTCGCCCCATATACCGGAAGTGCATTCTCTCCGAAAGCTCCCACGAATCAAACCACCGATCGCGGTATCACGCAATTGATGCGAACCTAGGACCACCGACTCGGTCTCCGATGCCTCGATCACTTACGATCCGTCAGAATCGCTTGGATGAACTCCTCGCGATCATCCTCGTGCCTCGACCCATAAAACTCGCGGCCTACAACTTAGAAAATACCGTAGCCTCAAACTATCTCGATCTGGTGAACCATCGTGCTATCGAACCGCCGCGCCCGCCTATCCTCAAGTCCGCCACAACTCGCCATTAATCGCCCACTTTGTAACCCATCTCCTATGCTCCGCATCGCGGACCGGAGGCTCGTGCATCGTGGTCTTTGTAGAGATCGCCGCTTCTACTCGCAGCCTCCTCTCGCCGCTTTGCCCTTCGCCCGGTTGCTGCGCGGAGGCATAATCGGTGAAAACGGCACGCTGAGGGTCCAACTTATCACACAACTCTAAGGCACGATCTCGTAATGAGAAGAATAGAAACCAATTCTAAATGTCCTGCGATTCTCCTCGATTATAGATGTGGTGCACAACACCGATAATCAAGTCTCTACTAGACACGATGCTCAGACACTTTCCGAGGATTAACCGCTTTGATACCACTTTTGTCATGACTGCTCGGTTCGTGATCGTGCCTTAACCGCACCCAAGTAGTCATACATCGAGTAATCCGAACATAAAACAATACATGAAACAAAATGTGAAATGAGACACATTTTACTCGAGAGAAAATCGCTTTCTGATATATATATAATTACAAAGTTGAATGCTTAATCCTTATAACCCCGCCACAACAAGGCTGCACTCTAAGATTTATACACACTATGACGGACAGTGGCCCGCCATACCCCGAATGTACAAGAACCTCTGCACTGTGGTAACATACCAAAAGATAAGCCTCAAGGAACGAGCTTCCCAATACGCTGAAATGTGATCCTAAACGCGGATCGACAAATGACACTCTACCGCATTTAACGCATTTCTCGGCGAGGTCAAGACAACAGTACTAAGTATGTGAAATCAGAATATCAGAAATGAAATCATAATAGTCTATATAAAGCAGAGACATGTATGATAACCAAACTACAAGACACACAAATACGCTTATATCAAGTCGTGGACTCACGCCTCCAAGTCATTACTCAAATATAATGATGGGTCTCACGCCCATAACATCAATCATGCCGTGGAATACCTTCCTCACCGGCAGACTATGATATGATAACACCAAGAAGTACACCGAACACCAAGTCCTACCGATGCCAAAGCCGCACTAACAATACAATACAACCAAACCACGGGCCGACACGGCAAGTACGAAAGGCGACTACCAGATACCGCGTCGTGTCACGAAATGACCGGCAAGTACGAGGCTAACTACTGTGTACCAAGGTCGGTCACGAGACTTCGCCACAAACATCCAAACCACGGCCGACACGGCAAGCACGAAGCCGACTACCAGATACTCGCGCCGTGTCACGAGTCGACCGGGCAAGTACGAGGGCTAACTACTGGTACCAAGCGTCAGATCACGAGAATTCGCCACTACACCGAATGGGCAAGCGAGGGCTAACTACTGTGTACCAAGGCCGAATCAGCCACGAGACGGCAAGCACGAAAGCCACCACCGTGTACCAAGGCCGAACAAGAAGAAACCTCGCGGAGAGCTAGTCCATGGAATAACACTATCACCGTGAGCGCACTGCGGAATTCTCCACACCGCCAGACGCCCAAGTAAGTTCTCAACAAGTCAACCGCCTCCACCGAGAGACGCCAGAGTATAAAACACAATTCTTGCACAAAAAGGCTATCACAACAAGCATAGGCAAGTTTCACAACAACAAGCATAGCAAGTTATACACAACTCAAAGTACTTTCATTTTATGTCAAAGTCCGGTTTTAACCCTAAAGTACTACGTACGTTAAATTCCTTTTAAGAGATCCATTCCTTTTTATAAAAGTCACCCGATACCCTTAGTATAAAAATAGAGTGACTTACATCTTTTAAGTAAACCAAAATGCTTTCCTTTGTAAAATCAAGTAACAACATTATTATCCAAACGTTCAAGTTTGCCTAATTTGAAATACTCAAGTTTCTCATTTTTGAAAAGGTTTCGTAGTTCATAGTTTTAATCCTTTAAAACATAATTCTCTTTTAAACCATTTGAGAAACATATGCCTTATATGTGAGTAGGTTATTCTTGTTTATAAACAATCTTAAAGCAGCCATGATCTAGGAAATGTAATATCATTTTGTCTCATCTTAGCTTCTATGCAGATGGAGGTTTCTACTGGTTTTAATAATACTTAATTATTCAATACATTTCCTTTATTAGCGCCATAGTTGGTTTGCTCGATCCTTATTCTGATTCAAATCAAGAAACATTATTCCTTTTAAAAACCAAGTACTCATTATTCACGAATAAGGTTTCACACTTTTAACAAAATTCATATCAATTCAAATAAGTCAAGTCTCTTATCTTCTAAAATCAGTAAACCATTTTCTTTACCTCTCTTAAGACGTTATACCTAACTTCGCATAAAGCTAGTATAACTCTTATGTTTTCAAAACCAAGTATTACTCTTCTTTCAAAACGGTTTCTTAATCTTTTGAAATACTTCAAGATTCTTTATTATTCGTGCTTAAGTCAAAAGACATCACGTAACACTACATTCGCTTAACACACGATGTCTACCGCACTATATATATATTCTTTTAAAATACTTCCAGATTCTTATTATTCAGCTTAAGTCAAAAGACATTGCCACACGCACGCTCACCGCATTATATATATATATATCCTTGTAAAATATCATGCTCAAGAGTATAGGAAGAATCACATACCTCGCGACGATTATCGACTATAAGCAAAACGCTCGCTTATAACCCTACTAGCCTTGTCCACCTTCCAAGTAGTTCATGCTACTCGTAGAACATTCAACCGATAAAGGTTATCGCCATCAGAATTACACCCATGTAAGTCTGCTTTAATCTTCTACTTATATATTCTTCTGATGTGATTTCAGTTCAAGTCTTTTCTGTAATATCCTTCTATTACAGTTCAATTCTCTTCTATGAATCTTATATTCATTTCAATACTACTACAGTATGTAATTCCCAATTACAATAGAAGGACAGTAGTATTTACCTCGATGAGCCCAAAATTATCCAAGTTTAAAGTCGATCCTGAGCAAGGTTTAGCTCTTATTCCGTGCACTCCAAGAAACCCTTAGAAGTTCTACACAACTTCTACTTAGTACTCCAACCAATTATGGAGATTTTCCATAGGGTTTCGTTTAGTGGCTAAAGGAAAGTATAGTAGTATTTTCCTGCTTTCGTGATGTAGGTACTTGGAAATACTACAAAGGTTTTGGGCTAGAGTATTTTGGCATAATAACAATACTTGGAGAAGTATTTCTATACCACAAAGGGGGAGAGGTATTTCTAAAACAACTTGGCAGTGGGTACCTGGCTAGAACACTACAAAGGGGGGGGGACCCTCTCGGCCAAAGCTCACAAAGGAGGGGGAGGACTTGGCCGAATGCTACACTTAAGGGGGAGAGATTTTTGAGACTTGGAGAATGATTTTTGGATGAAGAAGTCTTCAAGTTAGAGGGGTATTTATAGGTCAAGCAAGGGCCAACCAATGGCCAATATGAAGACAAGTGTGGTGCAAGTGTAGGGCTAGGATTTACCCATGTGTCCTTATCCATCTACTACACAAAATATCTTACATAACCCTTGACCAAGAAAAGCACAAAAAACGTGTCAAAGGAAGCCCTCTTTGCCGTCCATTGAGGGTTACAAGTGTCACCCTCCTGTTGGTCCAAAATATTTCATCTCTCGGAAAAATCCGCAAAAATTAAAAATGACATAGCCGTATTTTTCCCTTCGCAAATCTTGTAAAACGTTTCGTCGAAAAACGATTCTTTTTGGTACTTGTGCCCAAATTTCGATCCTAGCCTAACTTTAAGGCTTAAATTTAATATGTACGCCCTCACGTACATACTCTGGAAATACGAGGTATAACAAAATTGGAGCGCACGGAGTAGGAGCTAAACCTTGCTCAGGATCGACATTTAACTTGGATAATTTTGGGCTTACCGAAGTAAATACTCTTGACCTTCTATTGTAATTGGAAATTACATAATGTAGTAGTATAGAAATGAATATAAGATTCATAGAAGAGAATTGAACTGTAATAGAAGGATATTACAGAAAAGAATTGAACTGAAATCACGTCAGAAGAATATTAAAGAAGAAGATTGAATCGCATTTACATGGATCAGATTTACAGAGACTTGTGTAGCTTAACGCAGTGGAAGTCGCCGATTTTTCCAGAGAATAGAGAACTCATCGCTTAGAATATTCTCGCAGTAGTCTAGACTTTGATAGACCGTATAACCTTTATAGGTTGAATGTTCTCGAGTAGACGTGCTACTGAAAGGTGGACAAGGCTAGCCGTTATAGCCATGAGCGCTTTTGCTAATAGTCTATAATCGTCATGAGGTATGTGATTCTTCCTATCCTCTTGAGCATGATATTTTAAAGAATATATATATAGTACTAGACGACGTGTATTAACCGAACGTAGTTGTACGGCAATGTCTTTTTGACTTAAGCCCAATAATAAGAATCTTGAAGTATTCCAAAGAATTAATAAACCCGTTTGAAAGAAGAGTAATGTTTGGTTTTAAAGCTTAAGAGTTATACTAGCTTTATGGGAAGTTAGGTATAACGACTTAAGAGAGATAAAAAGAATGGTTTATTAATTTTTGAAGTTAAGAGGCTTGATCTTAAAATATAAGAGACTTGACTTAAATGAACTAATATGAATTTTGTGTGAAACCTCATTCGAGTAATGAGTACTTGGTTTTAAAAGGAATAATGTTTTACCGATTTCGAAATCGAATGAGTATCGACAAACCACTGCAGCGTTAATAAAGGGAAATGTTTTGACTAATGAAGTATTATTAAAACCAGTAGAAACCTCCATCTGCATAGAAGCTAAGATGAGACAAAATGATATTACATTTCCTAGATCATGGCTGCTTTAATAAGATTGATTTTGAACAAGAATAACCTACTCACATATAAGGCATATGTTTCTCAAAATTGTTTAAAAGAGAATTATATTCTTATGTGATTAAGACTATGAACTACGAAACCTTTCAAAAATAAGAGACTTAAGTACTTGAAATTAGGCAAACTTGA
The DNA here is from genome assembly GCA_029844215.1 of Przewalskia tangutica. NCBI lineage: Eukaryota > Viridiplantae > Streptophyta > Magnoliopsida > Solanales > Solanaceae > Przewalskia > Przewalskia tangutica. Next base: position 24,288,666 of record CM056737.1, read on the forward strand.
ACTTAGGCAAACTTGAACTTATGGAAAAGAATGTTGTTACTTGATGTTAAAAAGGAAAGTGTTTTGGTTTACCTAAAAATGTGAGTCACTCTATTTTAATACTACGGGTATCGGGTGACCTTTATAAAAGAAACGGATCTTTTAAAAAGAAGTTAACGTACGTAATACTTTGGGGTCGAACCGACTTTGGCATAAAATAACCTCGAGTTGTGGTAACTCCTATGCTTGTGTGATAGCCTTTGTTGTGCAAGCGTTGTATTTCTATGCTACCGAGTCCCACGAGATGGCCGACACGTATTCCATCCGATTCTTCACCGAGTCCCATGACGGCCGACACGATTCCATCCGATTCTTCACCGAGTCCCACGACGGGCCGACACGATTTCATCCGATTCTTCATCGAGTCCCATGGATGGGCCGACACGATTCCACATAATTCTTTACCGAGTCCCACGGACGGGCCGACACGATTCCACATAATTCTTTACCGAGTCCCACGGACGGGCCGACACGATTATACCCGATCTCATCGAGTCCCATGGACGGGCCGACACGATTCCACACGATTTATACCTAGATCACAGCGATGGAAGGAGTTCCACGGGCATGAGGGATGACTTGAGGGCGTGAGTCCCAGACTTGACATGACTGCTTTTATGTTGGAAACTGTAGTTTGGTTATCATACATGTCTCCTGCTTTATATTGACTATTATGATTTCATTTATGATTTTACGCCACATACTTGGTACCGCAATCGACCTCCTTCGGGGCTGCGTTCATGCCGCAGTAGAGGTACATCCAGGATCCTCGCCATAGGATCATAGTTCGGTTGAAGCCCTGCTCTTCTGAGGCTTATCTTTCGCATGTTACCGAGTCCGTAAGTTCTGCGCATTCGTGGTAATGTGGCCCCGTCCCGCCATAGTTGTTGTCACTTTCTTAGAGGTCCAGAGTAATCACAGGCAGTTTGTAAAAAGGATAATCGCTTTTATGTATATATACGTGCAACTGTTTTGGTTAGCCTGTTTATTTATCAAATCTCTTGTTACATGTTTATGTTTTATTTCCGCTGATTTTCTCTGATGTTGTATCACTAGGGTGCCCGGGGTAAGGCACCAGTCACGGGCCCGGGTTCGGGTCGTGACAAAGCAGGTGCTAGATTCACATCCTTAGGATCTTTTTGCTTTGGTGTCAGGAGCTCCATCTTCTCCGGAGGCTCGACGTTTGGGTATGATCTCCCTGTTGTTGTATATAGTTTTGTACATTCAGGGTATGGCGGCCCCGTCCCGCCATAGTTGTTTATCTTCTTATGTCAGTAGTCCTATTATGCATTGGGTGTAACTGCTAAACTATGTTTATATATATATGCCGAAATGCGACATTTTCTCACATAAACTGTGTCTCATTTTACAACTGTTTCATGTCTTGTTTTTATATTCCGCTAATTACTCTGATGTATGACTACTTGGGTGCCCGGGTGAGGCACCAGCCACGAGCCCCGAAACGGGTCGTGACAAAAGTGGTATCAGAGCAGTTAATCCTCGGAAAGTGTCTACATACCGTATCTAGTAGAGTCTTGATTATCGGTGTGTTGTGCACCACACCAATAATCGTGAGGCTATAGGATATTTAGGATTGGTTTCCATTCTTCTCACTCGAGATCGTGCCTTAGAGCCGTGTTATAAGTTGACCTCTAACGTATTCCTTTTCAGAATAGCTTATGCCTCACGTATGGCAACCCGCCTGAAGGAGCCGCTAGTAGGACACCGAGAGTCACGAGGATCGTGCCCGCCTATACCCGACGGCGAGTTCCATGACGCCGCCGCCCAGAGAGACCACGCATTCCGCACCTCGTCCTACACCGGGCGGAGAGTTAGGGTACAGAGAGATGGCCCACTATCGCCGTGATCGTGGCCGACACGAGGACAGGGATGCGATTCAGTTCAGCCTAAATTCAGAGTACCCGTGGTTCACCCGAGGGCAGATAGTTTGAGGCTACGGGATTTCCTGAGCCAGCGCCGCCGTAGTTTTACTGGTCGAGGCCGAGGATGATCCGCAGGAGTTCATCCGCCGGGCCATGAGAGGATTACGAGAGTGATCAGCGCTGAGACCGAGTCCGTGATCTTGGTTCGCATCGGCCGCGTGATACCGCTCGATTGGTTTGATTCGTGGAGCTTTCCGGGGATAGCATGTACCTCCCAGCATGGGACGAAGTTCTGGAGGCTTTTCTCACTCACTTCTTGCCTCCAGATGAGGAGGGCACGGACGATTTTTGTTCTTTGAGAGCAGAGGCGACATTTAGGAAGTACAACGTCGAGTTCGATTCATTGGCTCGATATGTCCCTGCGCTAGTAGCAGATATGGAGGACCGAATGCACCGATACTTCACCGGGCTAGATGATTATATGGCCGAGTCTTGTGCGGGTGTGGCTCTTCAGTCAGGCATGGACATTACCTATATGCAGGCTCACGCACTTGGATGCGAGGAGCGTAGAGACAGACGGGTCGACAGATATCAACAGCAGAAGAAGGCCAAGACGACCGGTTCTTTTGGTAGTTCTCGGGGTGGACGGCCTCAGCAGACGTCTATATTTTCACCACAGCCAGCTCAGAGCACTCCTACATCATTGCATGACAACAGAGCATCTGTGGCGTGTCGGGCCCCAAGACTCGGACTTTCAGGGTAGCAAGGGTGTTAACCGATCGAGGTACGCTCAGTGTGTCCGCTGTGGCAGGTTCCATTCAGGAGCCGTAGTACTACTTCGGAGCTTGCTATACTTGTGGCCGCCAGGTCATTATGCGAGGCCTGTCCGACCGGCGTGGCGGTGGTAGGCTCACCACTGGTGCATTCTGCGGTCTTCGCCCCTACGATTACACGCCCGGAGGCGTGGTACTCATGGACCAGGTCGCGCAGGTCGTGGCGCGGTCTCAGCTTCTAGCGGTCCTCGAATCGCATTTATGCCTTGTCCACCGGCAGACTGGTGAGGCATCGCCGACGCCGCATGTACTTTATCGGTTTCGATTTGATGTATGCCTTGATAGATCCGGTTCTACTCATCCCATATATCCCCTTATCGCTAGTAGGATAGGGATAAAGCTCGAGTCCATAGACCCTTCGAGGTAGCTACGCCATGGGTGATTCGGTGATAGCTCGGCGGGTATATAGGTTTGTCCGGTGACCATATGCGCCGTCGACCTGCCGACTTGATAGAGTTGGATATGACTGATTTCGATGTGATCATGGGTATGGATTGGCTAGCGTCTTGCTACGCCAATGTAGACTGCAGAGAGAGAGTGTGGTACGGTTCCGCCATGAGCGGTTGTTGAGTGGGAGGAACAGACGCTGGAAGGGTAGGTTTATTTCCTACCTCAAGGCTAGGAAGATGGTGCGGAAGGGTATATCTACCATCTCATTCGGGTGTTCGACATCGAGGTCATGCGGTACCAGATTTTCGGTTCGATGGTCGAGAGAGTTCCCGGATGTGTTTCAGACGACCTCGGGTATCCTCCCGAGAGGAGATAGAGTTTGTATCGATGTGTTGCGGACACTCGGCTATTTCCATTCCGCCATACGTAACGACACCGCCGAGTTGAGAGAGTTCAAGGACCACCGAGGATTTCCGGAGAAAGGGCTTCATCGTGCCAGTGTTTCTCCCCGGGAGCGCCGGTATTGTTCAGAAGAAGAAGGATGGGGCCGTGCATGTGTGTTGATTACAGCGGTGAACAAGGTGACTATTAAGAACAGATACCCTCATCCTGTGATTGATGATTTGTTCGACCGCAGCGGTGCGAGATGTTTCTCAAGATTGATCTGCGATCGGGCTATCATCAAAAAGTAGTCGAGAGGCGGATGTCCCTAGGATCGCATTACGGACCAGACGCATTATGAGTTCGTGGTCATGTCTTTTGGGTTGACCAATGCTCGGTGGTATTCATGGATTTGATGAACCGAGTGTTCAAACCATTTTTGACACGCTTGTGATAGTGTTCATCGATGATATCTTGGTTTATTCTCACTCAGAGCGAGCACGCAGCATTTGAGGATCGTACGAGAGTTCTACAGACTGCCAGAAGATATCGCCAAGTTTTCCAAACGTGAGTTTTGGTTGGCTTCGTGGCTTTTCTCGGGCATATTGTGGTGATGGCATTCGGTGGATACGCCAAGATCGGCAATCGAGACTTGGCCTGCACCTACTACTCGGCAGAGGTTCGCATTTTACGGGCCTTGCAGTTATTATCTACGTTCGAGAGAAGTTTGCTTCTATCTCGCACCATTGACCAGGCCGACTCGTAAAGCGGCTAAGTTCGATGGGATGCGTGTGAGCGTGGTTTCCGATCATGAAGAGATCGACGATCGCACCGTGCTTACTCTTCCGCAGGTCCGCGGCTATGTCGTGTATTGTGACGTCAGCGTCGGGCTCGGATGTGTGTTGATGCACTGGTAAGGTTATAGCGTTATCCCGACAACTTAAGAAGCATGAGAGGAACTACCCACCCATGATTTGGAGTCGCAATGTGATTCACGCCAAGATCTGAGGCACTATTTGTATGGGGTTCATGTGGATATTTATACTGCACCACAAGAGCCTCCAAAGATATCTTCGGCCGAGGAGTGAACTTACGCGAGACGGTGGTTAGAGTCGCCAAGGATTACGATGTTGATATCCCGTACCACGGGAAGACCAATGTTGTGGCGTATGCCTTAGTCGTAGGTCGACGGGTAGCCTATCGATGCGGCCAGAGGAGGGGCATGGTTCGCGATTTGCATCAGTTAGCGAGCCTTGGTGTCCGTTTGATTAGTTCTAATAGCAGTGGGGTTCGAGTTTGAGAGGTTGCCGAGTCTTCCATCGTCGAGGAGGTGAAGAGGCAATAGTTTGAGGATCCGGTTTTGATTCGGTATCGTGATGCAGCTCTTCGTGAGGGGAAGGGTCCTTTTGGTAGCAAGATGGGGTGCTAAGGTTTGAGGGCAGGTTGTGTGTTCAGATGTTTCAGGACTTGGCAGCAGTGTTCTAGGGAAGCACACACACAAGCGCGTTACTTATCCATCCGGTCGACCAAGATGTACCACGACACCCAGATCTGTGTATTGGTGGGATGGCTTGAAGAGGACGCTGCAGAGTTTGTAGCTCGGTGCGTGTTGTCGGCAGGTGAAGATAGAGCACCAGAGGCCAGGTGGTTTGTTGCAGACGATAGAGATCCCGACCTGCAAGTGGGAGGTGATCAACATGGACTTTATCATAGGGTTACCTCGCACTCATTGGAGACATGATTCTATATGGGTTATCGTCGACAGGCTGACGAAATCAGCCCACTTTCTTCCCGTCAGGACGAGTTTTTCGGCTGAGGATTATGCCAGACTTTACCTCCGAGATCGCCGATCGCATGGAGTCCCTATTTCGCCACGACCGAACTGGGCGTGATCGTGCCTTACCCGGCACCCTAGTGATACAACATCGAGTAATCGGAACATAAAACATATACATGAAACAAATGAAGTACAAAACAAGACTGAGGAAAACTTGCCTTTCTAAGATATATATAAATAACAACTTTTACAAATGAACAGCAAATCCTTTTTACAAACCCCGCCACAACAAGATTACATGCACTTCTAAGAAATGATATGACAACAATGGCGGAGGCCCCGCCAAACCCCGAATGTAAACACCTATTACGACAGGGAATATACCACGATAAGCCTCCGAGAAACTGAGCTTCCCAAACGTGACCAGACGGGAGCTAGGATCAACGATCGGTGTACCTCAACTCGCGGATGAACGCAGGCCCGAAGGAGGTCAAGATAACAAATTCGGTATGTGAAACTAAAAAAATCGTAAATGAAATCATAATAGTCTATAAAGCAGAGACATGTATGATAAGCAAACTACGCTCACAACAAATAAGCAAATATGTCAAGTCGTGGACTCACGCCTCAAAGTTATCACAATAAAACCGTGCGGGGCAAGTACGGGCATAGCCGACTACTAAGACCCACTAGCACTAAAAATACCACAAATCGTATCCGAGGTCTTTCTGCACCGCACCACATGATCGGCGGCCACGCGCAATATCAATGCGCGTCTATCCTCGAACTCTCGCAGCCCGCATAGGTCACACACGACCCGCATGAGGTATTCTCGAATCATGGTCCTGCATCGCCGAGGTATACCGCATCGGGCGGCTAACCCCGGTATCCGCCTAGGCTCCGCAACCCGCATAGTCTCAAAAGACCGCATAGTCTCAATGCATCGCATAATCCCGCATCGGGCTAAACACCCAATGATCAATCCCGGAGCTACCGCGACTCCGCATAGTCACGAGGACCGCATAGCCGTAAATACCCGCATCGCGGGTGGCAAGCCCTCGGATAATAAGTCAAAGGGTATGTGATACAATAATAGTACAACCGCTTAACGCTTAACAACGTAAGCCCAACAAGAATGACCCCTTACATCACGATCACACAAGATACTAACACACGAGCATCCTAACATTTTCACTTATCACATCAACAAGAAAGTATTTACAAGGCTATCTCAAACCAAAGACAATCAAGTTATTCACACAAGGTACTTTAAGCTAACAAGTTCGTATCTACCCCTAAAGTACTTCATATATTAAATCTTTTAAAAGATCCGTTGCTTTCACATAAGTCACACAATACCCGTAGTATAAAATAGAGTAGTTTCTTTTAAATAAACCAAAACACTTACCTTTGTAAAATCAAGTAACAACATTATTTTCCAAACGCCCAAGTTTGCCTAATTTCAAATGTTCACGTTTCTTATTTTAGAAAGGTTTCGTAGTTCATAGTCTTATTCATTTAAGAATATAATTCTCTTTTAAACAATCTGAGAAACATAAGTCTTATATGTGAGTAGGATATTCTTGTTTATAACAATCTTATTACATCAACCGTGATCTAGGAAATATCATTTTGTCTCATCTTAGCTTCTATGCAGATGGAAGTTTCTACTGGTTTTAATAATACTTAATTAGTCAAAACATTTCCTTTTATTAACGCTGCAGTGGTTTATCGATACACATTCTGATTTCCGAAATTAGTAAAACATTCTTAAGCCGTTATACCTAACTTCCCATAAAGCTAGTATAACTCTTAAGTTTTTCAAAAACCAAGTATTACTTCTTTCAAAATGATTCAAAAATCTTTTGAAATACTTCAAGTTCTTTATTAACACATAACAAGCCAGTTATAGTTCAAATCAGTTACCTTTTAAAGACCACAAGTATTTTCTTACCAACATAAAGCTGTTATAACCAACTTCCCATAAAGCCGTTATAACACTTTATGTTTTAAATCAATCAAATACGTTTAGCACGTATGCGTCTACCGCACTACATAGTTCACATATCATGCTAGAAGAGATAGGAAGAGGTTCACATACCTCACGACAGTATCGACTAATAGCAAAACGCCCAAGTACTTCCAACCGTCGGCTACTCCTAAGCCAAGTAGATCCCGCCACACGTAGTACTTCAACCTATAAGGCCACAAGGCGCTTTATTAACATTTAGATCTCATCGTAGAACATTCTCTAGAAAATTGGCAAAGACTCTCCCCAACAAACAGAAATCTCCTCTCTACCGAGGCCGGCTACCAAGCCAACCGGGGTTATACGCCTAACCATAACGGGTACAATTCTACTCCACTGCACTACTACACAAGTCTCATCAGAATACAAATTTCTCATGTAATTACAATCAAGATTCTTCTTTAAATTCGTGCTTAAGTCCAAAGACATTGCCGACAACAACGCTCGATTCTATATATAGTATACTTCAACTATATAGTCTAACAATCATGTAATTTCCAATTACAATAGAGGACAAGATATTTACCTCGATAAGCCCATAATTATCCAAGTATAAAGTCGATCCTGGCAATCGCTTAGCTCAACTCCGAGCGCTCCAACCCGCTCTAAACCACCCTTATAAGTTCTAACCAACTTCTACACAATACTCCAACGGACTATGGAGATTTTCCTAGGGTTTCGGTTTTGTGACAGACGGGAAGTGTAATAGTATTTCAGGGCTTTTCGTATAGGTATAACCTTAGAATACTACAAGGTATACGGCTAAGGTAATTTGGGCATTATAACAATACTTTTGAGAGTATTTCTACAAGAGGGGGTATTATACGAAACAACTAGGCAGTGGGTACCCACTGGCTAGCACCCCAGGAGGGGGTGGCTACCCCTCGGCTTACCCCACTAGGGGGGGAACTCTCGGCCAAGGGGGAGGAGAGGGGCTCTCGGCCAAGGCACTACACTAAGAGGGGAGGAAGGAGCTTTCAAGACTTAGGCAATTTGTGGATGAATTAGTCTTCAAAAGGGGGTATTTATAGGTCTAGCAAAGGCCAACCAACGGCCGATCTTGCCAAGTGCAAGGCAAGTGTAGGGCCAAGATCTTGCCACGTGCACCTTAACCAACTACACACAAAATATCCTACCAACTACTTGACAAAATAGTCACCATTTCGTCCACTCTACCGCAACCAATGAGAGGGTGCCTGGCGCCCTCTTGTTGGTCCAAAATGTTTCGTCTCGTAAAAATCCGCAAAAATTAAAAATGACATAGCCGAATTTTCCTACGAAAGCGTGGAAAACGTTTCGCCGAAAAAACGACTCTAATCGGGTGTTGTGAACAAATAAATTTCGCCAAGCCTAATTCTCAAGTTCAAATTTTCACGCACGCCCCACGCATACTCTGGAAATACGGGGTATAACATTCTCCTCTCCTTAGAAACATTCGTCCCGAATGTTCCTTCTAAGTCTCAAAACAAACGCGCGCCGGTATAGTCCTCACTGCTATACTTACGAAAACAATCTCGCACGCACGGCCACTGAACCAACTTGCGCAAAGTAATTAACTTCAAGTACACGAGGACAAACCTCTAACATCACAAACGCTCTCATCCAAGGATCTAAAATATAATTTCTTCGCACTTTCTCCACACAAAAGAAATGATCACATCTACGCTCGCCATACACGCTCGCTTCTTCCCTTATGTGTCGTACCCTTCTCGTACACTCGAATTCATACCACATGATACCACTTTTGTCACTTTGCCCGAGGCATAAACCTTCTTAGGCGACCCAACAAATGGTGCCGATCGCATGCGATCATCGCGGTGCCGTGACACCCAAACTCTTCGATATCGCTTCGCTCAAACTCGGGGTTACTATCTCTAACGTGGTCATCATTAATCGGGAACACTGGATGGATCTCCGATACTTTCCGATCATAACAATACGAAAAGATCGACATACGCTTCCTAAGTCGGACGGCAAAAGCTAACATATAGGCAACCCGCCTATTCTTCACATGGACTCAAAGGCCCAAAGTAACTCGGGCTAAGTTCTCTCGTCATCCAAAACTCGCCACACCACCCGGGGTGGTGCTTTCAAGAAGATCGACCGGCCAACTCAAGCGCCGCCGCCGATTATCCGCACGATTTCTCCGAGCCGCCGTAACCTCTTCTAGACAAGCTTTACTCTATCCACAATCTGTGGAACAAGCTCAACCAACTATTCAATCCCGCCAACATCGAACCAATCGATCGGCGACTCACACATCCGCCCTACAAGGCTTCATAAGGCGACATCCGAACACCGAAATGGTAGCTTAAACACTCTTCAACAGAGACAACAATTCTCGCAACTATCCTCAAATTCAAACATCGCCCGAGGCGAATGTGATTCGAGACTTACTCGAGTTCCTAACCTTGCTCGTAAAACCTCCGTAAAAGAAGCCGCAACGGGCTCCACTGTCGACATAAGGTGAAGCGTAGGCACCTCGTGCGACCTTACAACCTTTACGATATATCATCTCGCATAACCCTGCCGAGTAAACGGCCTTTGCTAGAAGACAAGACGGCCGACCTCGCCTAACCATCCGGTCGAACGATTCACGAAATCGTTGGTTAACTAAACTCGGGCCTAACACCCTCGTGACTTATCACGGCGACCACCACAACCGACCCCACCACCAAACATGCCGCGGGTTGACCCGCGTGGTGGCCTCAACCCGACAGCAACGCAAACTAGCTTCCCAAGGAAAACTCTCACTAATCACGTTACCAAAACCTAGCGGTCTTCTTAGCTCAACTACCCTCTTTCATGCCACACTAGGGACTTATCCGTGAACATAGCTCACGTGCACTATGCACTCCTATAAGGGTCAAACATAAACATACGCCTTTTACTCGAGACGGCCTTACCTCTAAGGTCTCTACGTATAAAACTCTAAGGCTCACACTTTCTATCCCCAAATCTTACTTGGTTAACTAACCAAGATTTCTAATCACCATTTACACAATGCTATCAGAATATAACCCTTAAGGTATACTCACCTTATCACACATACTAAACCCTAGAGGGTTAAAGATCTATCTGTATCTACTGCTTCACTCCCCTTAATCGTTCCAATCAAACCTGCCCCGTAGGGCGCATAGCTAAGGAAGATGACAAACTACCCACCGATCCTGAAGGCTAAGTCCTCCCGCAAGGACACTCTTTCGACAACAGACCCTGACGGTCATAGGTACAACACGTACCAACTAAAAGACGACATTCCTCGGACGACGCGCCCACATTGTGAACACCGAGAAAACTGAATCGGATGGCCGGAACTACGTGTAGCGTGAACCTAAGCTCGAGCTCGACCAACTCCGCATACCCCGAACGCCCCGAAATTCGTGAGGACCTCGGGCTGCACCGTGGATGTGCATAATCTAATCTGGTGAGGCGACTCGCCTCAAAAGTTACTAAAGGACCTGGCTCGCCCTCTTCGCGTCGCCGTTAACCCGCCGATCTCACGCTTTCTACTGCTGCATAAGCCCGCATACGTGCCATGCTCAAGCCCGACTTGAAGAATTACTTTCGACAACCGTTCGCGATATTCATCAAGGCTCGCGTACATCGGTATACTCTCGGTAGCCATCCATAGCTAGTAACATGGTTGTCTTTTCGCAATCTATATTCTCTGCCTCGTAGGCGAACCGGTTCAAATATCATGGCCGCAGAGGCGCCGCCGTGCTAAACTTTACTGGTGCTAGTGATGTCGCAGAAATACCCGAATGAAGCACCTAACTCAGGTTATGATTGGGCATGTGACCTCGTAACCCTCTGTACTCTACTCGCAGCTCCTCCTCGCCGCCTCCCGGGCGGGTTTGCCCTACGCGGAGGCATAATGATAAGGAAATAATTTCGCCGGAGGGTCCAACTTACACGGCTCTAAGGCACGATCTCGAGTGAGAAGAATAGAAACCAATCCTAAATACCCTATAGCCTCCTCGATTATTGATGTGGTGCACAACACCGATAATCAAGACTTCATCGGATACTGTAGACACTTTTCGAGGATTAATCGCTCGATACCACTTTTGTCACGACCAACTCGCCCGTGATCGTGCCTTACCCCGTGAACCCTAGTGATACATCAGAGTAATCAGCGGAACATAAAACATATACATGAAACAAATGAAGTACAAAAAGAACTGAGGAAAACTTGCTTTTCTGATATATATAAATAACAACTTTTACAAATGAACAGCTAAATCCTTTTTACAAACCACCGCCCACAAAGATTACATGCACTTAAGAAATGATATGACAACAATGGCGGGACAGGGCCCCGCCAAACCCCTGAATGTAAACACCTATTACGACAGGGGAATATACCACTGATAAGCCTCCGGAGAAACGGAGCTTCCCAAACGGCTGTGACTCAGGAGCTAGGATCAACGACTGGTGTACCTCAACCTGCGGCATGAACGCAGCCCCCCGAAGGAGGTCAGTACCACAGGTACCGAGTATGTGAAACTAAAAAAAACTGTAAATGAAATCATAATAGTCTATAAAGCAGGAGACATGTATGATAAGCAAACTACAGTTCACAACAAATAGCAACATGTCAAGTCGTGACTCACGCCTCAAAGTTATCACAATAAAACCGTGCGGGGCAAGTACGGCGCATAGCCGACTACTAAGACCCACGCATACCAAAAATACCTGGCGTATCTCGAGGTCTTTCTAGACCGCACCACATGATCGGCCGCCACTCGCGCAATATCAATGTGCGCGTCTATCCGAACTCTCGCAGCCCGCATAGGTCACACACGGACCCGCATGAGGTATTCCTCGAATCACGGTCCTGCATCGCCGAGGTATACCCGCATCGGCGGCTAACCCTCAGTATCCGCCAGGCTCCCGCAACCCGCATAGTCTCAAAAGACCGCATAGTCTCAACAGACCGCATAGGAATCCCGCGTCAGCTAAACACCGGAATGATCAATCCTCGAGCTACCGTGACTCGCATAGTCACGAGGACCGCATAGGCCGTAAAGACCGCATCAAGGGTGGCAAGCCCTCGGTATAATAAGTCAAAGGGGTATGTGATACAATAATAGTAACGGGCTTAACGCTTAACAACGTAAGCCCAACAAGAATGACCCCCTTACATCACGATCACACAAGATACTAACACACGTAGCATCCTAACATTTTCACTTATCACATCAACAAGAAAGTATTTACAAGGCTATCTCAAACCAAAGACAATCAAGTTATTCGCACAAGGTACTTTAAGCTAACAAGTTCGGGTATCTACCCCTACAGTACTTCATACATTAAATCTTTTAAAAGATTCGTTGCTTTCACATAAGTCACACAATACCCGTAGTATAAAATAGAGTGACTGTCTTTTTAAATAAACCAAAACACTTACCTTTGTAAAATCAAGTAACAACATTATTTTCCAAACGTCCAAGTTTGCCTAATTTCAAATGTTCACGTTTCTTATTTTAGAAAGGTTTCGTAGTTCATAGTCTTATTCATTTAAGAATATAATTCTCTTTTAAACAATCTGAGAAACATAAGTCTTATATGTGAGTAGGATATTCTTGTTTATAACAATCTTATTACAGCAGCCGTGATCTAGGAAATATCATTTTGTCTCATCTTAGCTTCTATGCAGATGGAAGTTTCTACTGGTTTTAATAATACTTAATTAGTCAAAACATTTCCTTTTATTAACGCTGCAGGGGTTTGTCGATACACATTCTGATTTCCGAAATCAGTAAAACATTCTTAAGCCGTTATACCTAACTTCCCATAAAGCTAGTATAACTCTTAAGTTTTCAAAAACCAAGTATTACTTCTTCTTTCAAAATGATTCAAAAATCTTTTGAAATACTTCAAGTTCTTTATTAACACATAACAAGCCAGTTATAGTTCAAATCGGTTACTTTTAAAGACCACAAGTATTTTCTTACCAACATAAAGTCGTTATAACCAACTTCCCATAAAGCCGTTATAACACTTTATGTTTTAAATCAATCAAATACGTTTAGCACACGTATGCGTCTACCGTACTACATAGTTCACACATATCATGCTAGAAGAGATAGGAAGAGGTTCACATAGCTCGCGAGTATCGACTAATAGCAAAACGCCCAAGTACTTCCAACCGTCGGCTACTCCTAAGCCAAGTAGATCGCGCCACACGTAGTACTTCAACCTATAAGGCCACAAGCGCGCTTTATTAACATTTAGATCTCATCGTAGAACATTCTACGAAAATTCGGTGACACTCCGCAAACAGAAATCTCCTCTACCGAGGCCACTACCAAGCCAACCAAGGTTATACGCCTAACCCCAGTACAATTCTACTCCACTGCACTACTACACAAGTCTACTGTAATACAGCCCTATGTAATTACAGTTCCGTATTCTTCTTTAAATTCAGGCTTAAGTCCAAAGACATTGCCGACAACAACGGTCATGTCTATATATAGTATACTTCAACTATATAGTCTAACAATCATGTAATTTCCAATTACATTAGAGGACAAGATATTTACCTCGATAAGCCCATAATTATCCAAGTATAAAGTCGATCTTGGGCAATCGCTTAGCTCCAACTCCGAGCGCTCCAACCCGCTCTAAACCACCCTTAGAAGTTCTAACCAACTTCTACACAATACTCCAACGGACTATGGAGATTTTCCTAGGGTTTCGGTTTTGTGACTGTCGGGAAGTATAATAGTATTTCTGGGCTTTTCTTATAGGTATAACCTTAGAATAATACAAGGTATACGGCTAAGGTAATTTGGGCATTATAACAATACTTTGAGAGTATTTCTACCAAGAGGGTATTATACGAAACAACTAGGCTAGGGGTACCACGGCTAGCACCCAAGGAGTGGTGGCTACCCCTCGGCCTACCCCACTAGGGGGGGAACTCTCGGCCAAGGCACTACACTAAGGGGGGAGGAAGAAGCTTTCAAGACTTAGGCAATTTGTGGATGAATTAGTCTTCAAAAGGGGGGGTATTTATAGGTCTAGCAAAGGCCAACCAATGGCCAAGATCTTGCCAAGGCAAGGTGTAGGGCCAAGATCTTGCCAAGTGCACCTTAACCAACTACACACAAAATATCCTACCAACTACTTGACAAAATAGTCACCATTTCGTCCACTCTACCGCCACCAATGAGAGGGTGCCAAGTGGCGCCCTCTTGTTGGTCCAAAATGTTTCGTCTCTCGGAAAAATCCGCAAAAATTAAAAATGACATAGCCGGAAATTCCCTACGAAAGTCGTGGAAAACGCTTCGCCGAAAAACGACTCTAATCGGGTGTTGTGAACAAATAAATTTCGCCAAGCCTAATTCTCAAGTTCAAATTTTCACGCACGCCCCACGCATATACTGGAAATACTGTATAACAATTTCGATCATATCGCATGCAGGAGCCCGTTTACGCTAACTTCTGGAGGTCCTTCCAGAAGGGTTTAGAGACGCAGGTGAGCCTGAGTACTGCATTCCATCCACGCATTGACGGACAGTCGAGCGACTATCCGCACTCTCGAGGATATGCCGCGAGCTTTGTGTTATTGACTTCAGGAGTAGCTGGGAGGATCATTTGCCTCTAGTTGAGTTTGCGTATAATAATAGCTACCACTCCAGTATTCAGATGGCGCCTTATGAGGCATTGTATGGGAGGAAGTGCAGATCTCCGGTAGGCTGGTTTGATGTAGGCAAGGTGCAGTTAGTGGGACCAGATCTGGTACAGCAGGCAGTGGATAAGGTGAAGCTTATCCAGGAGTGGTTGCTCACCGTGAGTCGCGTGTCGACGCAGATCATCGCCGTCGGCATCCGGAGTTCGAGGTTGATGATTGGGTTTTCTGAAGGTGTCACCCATGAAGGGTGTGATGAGATTCGGGAAGAAAGGAAACTCACCCAAGGTACATTGGGCCAGACGATTGTCCGCAGGTAGGCAAGGTTGCCTACGAGTTGGATCTCGCCGTCCGACCGGAGGCGGTGCAGATCCTGTTTCATTTTTTTAGGTAAATGCAAATATTATTACTAATAACGAAAAGGAAGTGGTTATAATCGTCGTTGAGGTATCTCAGCCTCAACGTAATACAAACAAGAAGTGAAATAGGAGGGGTGGTCACTCAAAAGGTGCCATTACAAGAGGGGATAAAATCATAGAGAACTCTATAAGATGTTGTTTTGATTCTTGCAATGACCTCTTCACGGAAAGCTTGTGCCTTCAAAGAGCATTGTGTTTCTTGCCCTCCAAATCTCATAAACCATTATGCAAAAAGTAAGCAAAATAGCTTTGGCTCAGATGCTTGTCCCGCGGTGTTCTTTCTTAATCCATTTAAGGGAGCTTTCAACAGTTGTCATCTCTCTTCTAATACCCAACCAATCTTTTATGCTCTTCCAAATCATGTGTGTATAAAGGTGAAAAGAAGAGGTGTTCCTTGTTTCATTAGCTTGCTTGCAGAACCCGCAAGATTTATCCTCCAAGTTGAGAAATGATAGAGTATCCTTTGTAGCTAACCGTTTTCTGCAATTTAGCCACATAGTAAAAGAGAATTTGGAAGGAATGAAGCCTTTCCAAATTTGTGACATCCAAGGCTTTTTAGCTTGCGGAGTGCGCAAGATATCATACACGAGGCTTCAATGATAGAGTATCCGGTGTTTCATGTTTCTATGCTGAGGAGATGTATCGGGGATCCATCTAGAGTGCATCCGATTGACGATGTCCAGGTGACCGAGGGGTTATCATATGAGGAGATTCCCATAGCGATAATCGATCATCAGGTTAGGCGTCTGCGGACCAAGGACGTGGCTTCCGTCAAAGTCTTGTGGCGGAACGAGCTCAGGGAGGAGATGACGTGGGAAGCTGAGGAGGACATGAGGCAGAAGTATCCTCACCTATTCCCCACACCTCCAGGTAACTCACTTTCCTTCTTGTAAATTTTCATTGTCATATTTGCCTAAGTGTTGTATTGTGGCCATGTGTGGCATTTGTAACTTGTTTAAATTATTAGGAGCCCTTATTGTTATCTGTCTTGGGAAGAAACATTCGGGACGAATGTTTCTAAGGAGGGGAGAATGTTATACCCCGTATTTTCAGAGTATGTACGTGAGGGCGTACGTACAAAAGTTTAGCCTTAGTTAGGCACTTTGGACGAAAAATTATGCACACCTATCAAAAAGAATCGTTTTCCGACGAAACGTTTTTCAAAGCTTGTGTAGGTAAAATTCCGGCTATGTCATTAATAATTTTTGCGGATTTTTCCGAGAGATGAAACATTTTGGGCCAACGAGAGGGTGACACTTGTCACCCTCATTGGACGACAAAGTGAGGCATTGTTGGCACGTTTTTTGTGCCTTTGCACAAGTCAAGGAGTTGGTAGGATATTTGTGTAGTAGATGGATAAGGACACTTGCCTAAATCTCCACCTTACACTTGCATAGCACTTGGCTTCATCTTGGCCATTGGTTGGCCATTGGTTGGCCTATAAATACTCCCCTAACTTGAAGGTTTTCTTCATCCACAAATCACTCTCCAAGTCTTGAAAATCCTCCCCCTCTCTTTGTAGTATTCTCGTCCAAGAGCCCTCCCCCTCCCCCTTGAGAAGGCCCTTGGCCGAATACCCCCCCCCCCCCCCTTGTAGAAGTTGCCTTCTAGTATAGTTACTATACCAAAATACCCTAGCCCAAATCCCTTATAGTATTTAAGTAGAAGTTGTTAGAAACTTCTAAGGGTGTCGAGCTATCTGGAGCGCAATTGTGAGCTAAACCTTGCTCGGGATCGACGTTTAACTTGGATAATTTTTGTGCTTATCGAGGTAAATACTCTTGTTCTTCTTTTGTAATTGGATATTACATATAAGAGTAGTTAAGACTTGAGTATAAGATATAGAAGAATATTAAAGAATAGTATTGAACTGTTATCACAAAGTAGGGGTATAAAAGAAGAATAATTGAATGATTTACATAGACTGCTTTCATGAGACTTGAGTAGCTTGACGGGTAGGAAGTGCTGCCCAATTTTCCGTAGAATAGAGAACCCTCGCTTAGAATCAAGCATGTCTGAGAATAGTCTAGACGTTGATAGACGTATTTGACTATTATAGGTGATTCTTCGCGACATATTCGACTTGGCGGTGGATTTCCGAGAAGGTATGTGATTCTTCCTATACTCTTGAGCATGATATTTTAAAATATATATATAGTACGGTATCGCACGTGTTAAGCGAATAATAATTACGACAATGTCTTCGGACTTAAGCCTGAATAATAACTACGACAATGTCTTTTGACTTAAGCCTGAATAATAAGAATCTTGAAGCATTTCAAAAGAATACTGAATCATTTTTAACAGAAGAGAAATATTTGGTTTTTAAACAAAAAGCTTAAGAGTTATACTAGCTTTATGGGAAGTTAGGTATAACAACTTAAGAAAGATAAAAGGAACTGTTTACTTATTTGTTTGTAAAAGCCTTGTATTGATTTCTGTAAAGTGTAGTAAGATTGTTTGATAAGTAGACATATTATGACGCTACGTGTGTTAGTGTCTTGTGATGTTGAAGGGGGTCATTCTTGTTGTGCTTACGTTGCTAAACGGTAAGTCCGTTGTACTGTTATTTTATCACCTACCCCCTTGACTTGTTATACCGAGGGCTTGCCACCGCGATGCGTCTATACGGCCTATGCGATCGATGCGCGACTATGCGAGTCGCGGAGTTCCGTGATTGATCATTCCGGTGTTTTAGCCGATGCGGGGATGCCCTATGCGATGCGTGTGACTATGCGGTCTATTGAGACTATGCGATCGCGGAGTCCGAGAGGTACCGGGTTAGCTACCTCGATGCGAGAATACCTCACGCTGGTGCAGTGTGACCTATGCGATCTGCGGGAGTCCAGGATTAGGCACGCATAATGATACTATGGGCGATTGGCCTTGCTTCGATCATTCGCGGCCTAGGAAAGACCTGTTACAGTTTACCTATTATTGCTCTTGTTTGTGATATGGCACTATGTGCAATTGAACTGATTGTATTTGCAAATGACTTTAAGATACTTTGATTTCATTTAAGTACTTTACAGTTTCACATACTTGGTACACATCGACTCCTTCCTGGGCCGCGCTCATGCCGCAAGGGCAAGCGGTGCTAGATCCACATCCTTAGGATCTTTTGCTTTGGTGTCGGTGAGCTCCATCTTCTCCCAGGCTCGACGTTTGGTATGATCTCCCATTTGTTGTATAGTTTTGTACATTCGTGGTATGGGCCCTGTCCGTCATAGTTGTTTATCTTCTTAGAGGTCAGTAGTCCTATTGTACTGGGTGTAATCGCTAAACTATGTTTATATATATATGCCGAAAGGCGACATTTTCTCACATAAAGCGTGTCTCATTTTACAATCTGTTTCATGTCTTGTTTTTATATTCGATTACTCGATGTATGACTACTTGGGTGCGGGTGAGGCACACACGCCCCGAACGGTCGTGATCTCACGCCATAATATCAATCATGCGTGGAATCTTTCCTCACCGCGATCCATGATATAACATAACACCAATAAGTATACATGAACACCAAGTCCCACCTGTGTCATAACAAATTGTACGGGCCAAGTAGGAAAATGAACCACCAGATCCATCCTGCATCATAAAACTCATCGGGGCAAGTACGAAAGCCAACTACCAGATCCAAATTTACGCTATCAATCGATCGGCAAGTACGAAAGCCAACTACCAGATCCAGTCTGTCATCACGAGATATGACCGGGGCAAGTGCGAAAGCTATCTACCAGAGTCTACCTGTCACGACCCAACCTCGAGCCCGCAAATGGTGCCCTACCTGGGCACCCTTCTAATCATACAATACAAAATAACCGCGGAAAATAAGCAACACACATTTTTTTTTAAACCAAGGGCAAAGCCGATAAGGCTGTCATAATATAAATCACCCAAAAGGGCCTACACTATTCAATAATGTAATTACAACTCTAACCAGTCCAGCCCACATGTGAATACAAACCTCTATGATTTTGGAACAATACTATGACGGGACAAGGCCCCGCCGTACCCCTGAATATACATAGACATTAAGACAAGCTCCGGAACATTGGAGCCATCTCAAAATGCTGAACTAGGATCCTAAGTCGGATCCACAATCAGGTACCTAAACTCGCAGACATGAACGCAGTTCCCGGCGGTCAAGACAATGCAGAATAAGGAATGTAAATAAGGTACAAGAAATGATCATAAGCGTACAAAAGAATGACAGGGGCAAGTATAATAAGTAAATACCAGATCCTACCATGCCATTACAACTCATGAACTTAATCGCACATTATTATCTTTTCTCATTTTTCAATAAGAGTTATAGTCAAATTCTTACGTACATACTTAGGAAAAATCATCAAGTTCATTACCGTATAACTTACTTATCTTGCATAACATAATCCGGCCCTTTATGGAGGGATGCCTTATTTTGGAGTTCACTTTGACTATCCATACGTAATAACGTAACCCGGCCCATTTGCGGGACACGGCGAAGTCATACAAAAGCCTTCCCACGAAGGTATACTGCCCGGCCCATTCTGGGACACGGTAAAGCCACATAAGTCTGCCCATAAAGGTATACTGCACGACCCAATCTGGGACGCGATAAAGTCACATACGTCTTCCCATAAAGGTATACTGCCCGGCCCAATATGGGACGCGATAAAGTCACATACGTCTGCCCATAAAGGTATATTGCATAAAAATAGGAAGCTTATGATCAACTTAGGGCCATCTTCCCATAGTATCATTTGGCAATCCTACTCCTGGGACTATTTCACCCGCATAGGCCGTATGGACCCGCATGAGGTAATTTCCTCGCATAGACTGTATCCGCCCGCATAGGTCGTATAGACCCGCATGAGATAATTTCCTCGCATAGGACTGGTCCGCCCCGCATAGGACTATTTCACCCGCATAAGCCCTACGTGTCACGACCCGAACCCGGGCCCGTGATTGGTTCCTTACCCGGGCACCCAAGTAGATATACATCAGTGTAACCAGCGGAATATAAAAATAAGACATGAAACAATATGAAGTGAGAAACAGTTTATCTGAGAAAAGTTGTCTTTCGGCATATATAAATAAAACTTGAACCCGAACAGTTACATCCCTTTTACAAACTCTGCCCACACCATTACTACAGACCTCTACGAATATAATAACAACAACGACGGGACAGGGCCCCGCCATACCCCTGAATGTAAGTACCTACAACGACAGGGGACTATACCACAGATAAGCCTCGGAAAGCGGAGCTTCCCAAAATCGAATTGTGACCACATGGTGAGGATCAACAATCGTGTACCTCTCACTGCGGCATGAACGCGGCCCGAAGAGGTCGATCAGGCCAATTGCAGTATGTGAAATCGAAAATCAGTAAATGAAATCATAATAGTCTTAAAACGAGAAGACATATATGATAACCAATTTCGATACACAACATGTAGCGATCGTGTCAGTCGAGGACTCACGCCTTGAAGTCATCACTCAATATAACCATGGGTCTCATGCCCACAATATCAATCATGCGTGGAATTCCTTCCGCCACGCCGATCCATGATATAAAAGCACCAAGGAATACACATGAACACGAGTCCCACTGTGTCAAAATAAAACCGTCTGGACGGTAAATGCGAAGGCATAACCGACTACTAAAACCCACGGTACCAACAATGCTATAAAGCGTATCACGAGGTCTTTCTAGACCGCGCCACGATCGGTCGCCACTCGTGTCACGACTACCACGGGCCGGCCCAGTGCCTTACCGGGCACCCTAGTGATACAACATCGAGAGAAAAACCGGCGGAAATAAAAACATACTGATATGAAACGAGATAAAAGAAAACAAAGTAACCAAAGCGGTTGCCGCTTTTGCATATATATAGAAATTTGAGCAGTTACATCCTTTACAACCACACTTGGCGATTTACATACCTCTAAGAGTGTAACAACAACTATGACGGGACGGGCCCCGCCATAACCCCGAATGTACAAGAACCTACAACTCGGGAAACATACCAAAAGATAAGCCTCGGAAGCGGAGCTTCCTAATCTGTTGAGCGTGATCCTATGAGCGAGGATCAACAACCGATGTACCTCTACTGCGGCATGAGCGCAGCCATAGCAGTCGATCTGGCAGTACCAAGTATGTGGCCGAAAATCGTAAATGAAATCATAATAGTGTATATAAAGCGAGAGACATGTATGATAACAAACTACGATACCTGACATATGGCGATCATGTCAAGTCGTGGACTCACGCCTCAAAGTCATCACTCAAAATATAACAATGGGTCTCGCCCATCAATCATGCGTGGAATTCCTTCCTCACGCTGCGGCGATCTATGATATAACAACAAGGAGTACTCTTGAACACCAGTCCCACTGTGTCATAAACCGTCTGCGGGGCAAGTACGAAGGCTTACTACCGATACCAAAGCGCGATCATCAATCGGCCGGCAAGTATGAAAGCCAACTACCAGATACCAAAGCCGTACCAACAAATCTACATAACCATACCACGAAGCTGACCCAGGGCAAGTGAAGCCAACTACGGATACCACTGCGCCACGTGGCGGCGGGGCAATCTGAGACTAACTACGGATACTGTCGGAATCACGAGACCGTCACAAAACTGAGCGGGCAAGTCTGAAGGCTATCTACGGATACCAAGCCGAATCAGCCACGACCTCGGGGCAAGTACGAGAGCCAACTACCAGATACCAAGCCGAATCAGTAAAACCTCATGGAGAGCTAGTCCATGCAATAATAATCACAGAAGCGTACCCGTGGAATGCTCCGTCACTGCCGGTACGTCCAAGTAAGATTATAACAAATCAGCCGACCCTCCATCGAGAGAAGCGGTGGTATAGAAATACAATACTAGCACGACAAGGCTATCACACGCAAACATAGGCAAGTTACACACAAATCAAGGTACTTTCATTTTATGCCAAAGTCCAGGTTTTAACCCCAAAGTACTACGTACGTTAAATTCTTTTTAAAAGATCCATTTCTTTTACAAAGGACAACTGATGCCCGTATTATCAAAATAGAGTGACTAACATTTTAAGTAAACCAAAACAACTTCCATACTTTCCTTTTTAAACCAAATTAAGACAATACCATGCCTCCTTTTTAGACCAAAACACTTCTCCTTTTAAAGTCAAGTTACCATTTTAAAACTAATGATAAAACCATTCTTTTGTTTTCATAAAGTCGTTATAACTAACTTCCCATAAAGCTGTTATAACACTTTATGTTTTAAACCAATTTAAGACAAAACCATGTCTTTCTTTTAAACCAAAAACTCTTCAATTCCTCAAGTCTCTTTTCTTTTAGAAATCAAGTTCCTTACTTTGGAAATTTAAGAAAATTAATGCTTGTTTATAATGATTCCTATTAAAGCAGCCATGATCTAGGAAATGTAATACAATTTTGTCTTATCTTAGCTTCTATGCAGATGGAGGTTTCTACTGGTTTTAATAGTAATTAATTAGTCAATACATTTTCCTTTATTAACGCTGCAGTGGTTTGTTCGATACTTATTCTCATTTCCGAAATCAATATAATATTATTCCTTTTAAAACCCAAGTACCCATTTCTCATAAAAGCGGTTTTACAACTGTTTAACACAAACCAAGTCCTTAATAATTCACATCAAGTCATTTATAAGTCAAGTCTCTTATCTTTTAAAAACCACAAACCATTTCTTTACCTACATAAAGTTGTTATAGCAAACTTCCCATAAAGCCGTTATAACACTTTATGTTTTAAACCAACCAAATTCATTTAGCACATGTACGTCTACCGTACTACATAGTTCACAACAATCATGCTAGAAAAGATAGGAAGAGGTTCACATACCTCGCGACGGTTATCGACAATTAGCAAAACGCTACAAGTACTATAACCTTGCTAGCCTTTTCCACCCTTCAAGTAGAATACGCTACTCATAGTACTTCAACCTATAATGGCCATAAAACGTCTATCAACTTCTAGATCTCTTCGTAGAATATTCTAAATACAAGATTCCTTATTCTACAGAAAATTCGGCAGCACCTCCCCCCCCGTAACCACATAAATCTCCTCCTCTACTCTGGCCGCTACCAGGCCAACAACTCCTGAGGATTACACGTCTAACGGGCGTGTTCAATTCTACTTCACGGATATACTACACAAGTCTCGATAAATACGGTCAATGTAAATACAGTTCAATCATTTTCAATCATCCTTCCAATATATATTATACTCAATTCTAAGCTACTACAACATGTAATATCCAATTACAATAGAAGGACATAGATCATTACCTCGATAAGCCCAAAATTATCCAAGTTTATAAGTCGATCCTGAGCAACGTTTAGCTCCAATTCCTTACGCTCCAATCCGCTCCAAGCAACCCTTAGAAGTTTCTAAACAATTTCTCTTATCACTTCAACTCCAAAAAGTGAAGAACACTTAGGCTCTAAATGTGGCAACTCTCGGCCAAGGGGTAATTTAGGGGCTAGAGGTGTGAAATCTTTTCTAACTCTTGGTTAATAATCTTCCTAATACACTAAGGAAGAACACTTAAAACTTTAAGAATTTTTGGACAACTTTAGCTCACAAAATCAAGGCAAAGCCGAGAGCTACACTCAAGAGGGATGGAGTATTTCAAACTTGGAAAACTCTAAGTGTGGATGAATTTTAGTCTTGCACTAAGGGGGTATTTATAGGCCAATCAATGGCCAAGATCAAAGCAAGTGTGTGGTCTAGATTGAGCCATGTGTGTGTGGGTCCCACTTATCTATCTACTACACAAAATATCTTCAAGACTTTGACCAAATGTTTTAAGCCTTTAATATGTAAAAAACGTGCCAACCATGACCATCAATTTCATCCACCAAGTGTCACCTAGGGGTGACACATGTCGCCCTCCTATTGGTCCAAAATATTTCATCTTCCGAAAATAAAGTGGGCCTCTCAAACCGTAAATTTCTCCCGTGGGCCCCACGTGACCAATTCCGGAAAATAAAATTCCATAATTCTCAAATATTCTAAAAAGTCCGAATACCGAATCCGGGAATCCAATTCCCATTAACGAACCTTTTTCCTTCACAAAATCCGGAACTTTTTCCGTCGAAAAATTCACATCTTTCTTTCTTTTCAATATCACAGTCGTATTCTCATACGTATGTCCTCACATACATACCCTGGAACTACGGGGTGTAACATTCTTCCCCCCTTAGAAACATTCGTCCCGAATGTTCCTTCTAAGTCTCCAAACATACATGCGCCGGTATAGTCTCCACTAATACCCCTTACAAAACCGATCATGCCACCAATGGCTAGAATATAACAATGCGCAAAAACTCAAATCCAAGCGAACGAGGAATCCACTCTATCACCACAAAAAGCTCCCACCCATGGTCTACAGAATACTCGTGATCTTCACTTCACCAAAAAAAAGATCATTTCCGTTCTCATAACATATGCTCGCTTCTTCCCTTACTTGTCGTACCCTTCTCGTACACCCGAACTCTTTCTAGTATACTTACCCCACTTCAGTCATTACTTCAGTTTCCAAAACCTTGGAGTCACTACCTCCAAACTTTGTCATCTTACTAGCCTCAAATTCCTTTGAGGCCATTCCCGGTCTTCATGGTCCGATTCTGGTCGAACGTATCCACGAACTCTTACGATGGTTACCTAAACCTGGGCTTAGCACCCTCGTGACCCTACCACTTGGAGGACCACTGAACTCGACCCCACCCGGCCTGCATGGGTCGACCGCGAATGGTCCTCAACCCGTCCCATGTCGCGCCAAACTCTTGTTCCCGATCCGAACAATCTTACCTATTCAAGTCCCAAGCTACCACTTTCATCTTACACAACCAAGGAATTATCCCAATCGGTACACCCTATGTATATAATGCACTCCAAGGATCATCTGCAAAATCCTTTACTCAAGACGGCCTTACATCTAAGGTCTCAACGTGTAATATTCTAAGGTTCACACCTTCCATGTCCTCATACTTATCCTTTCAACTAACCATGTTTTCTAATTCACAAATAACACAACGCTATCCGTACATAGAACACAACAATAAGATCATCATAACATCAATACCAACTAGTCTCTAGAGGGTTAAGGATATACCTGAAAATCAAAT
Organism: Przewalskia tangutica; assembly: GCA_029844215.1. Lineage (NCBI taxonomy): Eukaryota > Viridiplantae > Streptophyta > Magnoliopsida > Solanales > Solanaceae > Przewalskia > Przewalskia tangutica. The sequence continues at coordinate 24,314,207 of CM056737.1, forward strand.
AGGCGGTTCAAAGGACCGCTAGAATCGAACTTCCACCACCCACCCTGTCTGTAGGGGTATGAACATCTGCCTCGCTATTGAAGGTGAAGAACCGCAATCGATCCGTAGTCGTGCTATCCCACTAGTACCTCCGGTCGGACGGTTTCGCAAAATGGCCTGCCGCATGTAAAGCAAACTCCCAAACTAGCACGACACTCCCCCTTATGGATTTTACCGCAACGGCCACACGGAGGTAAGGGTGGCCTCATCTGGCCAACACCACTACTCCGAAAACTGAACCTCGAGCCACGACGCTCACGAATACTCCCGACGCCCCGAAGGCGTGGAGGACCACTCAATCGGATGAGGTATATATTCGATCACTGCGGAGGCCGCCTCGAAAGTTACTAAAGGACCTGCTTGTCTTGGCCTCTTATGCCGATCTCGTCCCTACGTCGGTCTCTACGTTCCTCCATCCCCGTGCATAAGCTTTGTATACGGGCAATGTCCATGCCCGGCTGAAGAGCTACTCCTGTGCAAGCCTCCGCTAAATAATCGTCAAGTCCTGTGACATATCGGTGCACCCTATCCTCCATGTCTGCCACTAATGCGAGGATATACCGAGCTAATGAGTGAAACTTCACTGTACTCACGAACTGCGCCTGCCTCGGCAACGTCAAACATCACCGGCCCGAGCCCTCGCCGTATGTGGAGGCAAGAAATGTGCAAGAAATGCCTCGAGAACTCGTCCCACGGTGAGCGCATGGTCCCCGGGCGGTTCCGTGAATCAAACCACGATCAGCGGATCACGCAGCCCGATGCGAACCCAATATCACCGACTCTGCCTCTGAGGCCTTGATCACTCTCATGATCCGCTGTAACTGTCGGATAAACTCCTGAGGGTCATCCTCAGCTCTCGATCTATAGAACACTGGTGGACTGCAACTTAAGAAGTCCCAAAGTCTACAACTATCGGCCCTGGGGTGCACTACTGGTACCACCGGCTCCCGTCTGTCCTCAAGTCTCGCCATAAACCTAACTAGTAACTGGGCCATCTCCTTGCAACCCATATCCTCATTCTGGCCGTGGGGTGGAGGCTCGATATCGTGGCCTCGTGAATTCTTTCTTTGCTCTAAACTCTGAAATTGTGGCGGCATCGTAGAATCCGTCGTCTGTAGCACCACTTCGGGTAAAGACTGGGCCTCTGTCCTGGTAACCCTCCGTGCTCTACTCGCAGCTCCCTCTGCTGCCTTGCCCTTCTGGGCTCTGGTTGCCTTGCGTGGAGGCATAACTGATATAAAAGAATACGTCAGAGGGAGTCCAACTTACAACACAGCTCTAAGGCACGATCTCAGAGTGAGAAGAATGGAAATCAATCCTAAATGTCCTGCAGCCTCCTGATTATAGATGTGGTGCACAACACACCGATAATCAAGACTCTACTAGACACGGTCTGTAGACACCTTCCGAGGACTAACTGCTCTGATACCACTTTTGTCACGACCCGACCACGGGCCCGCGACTGGTGCCTTACCCCGGGCACCCTAGTGATACAACATCAGAGAAAAACCAGCGGAAATAAAAACATACAGATATGAAACGAGATAAAAGAAAACAGGCTAACCAAAACGGTTGCCCTTTTGCATATATACAGAAATTTGAACAGTTACATCCTTTACAACCCTGCCCACTGAGACCTGCACTTAAGAGTGTAATAACAACTATGACGGACAGGCCCGCCATACCTGAATGTACAAGAACCTACAACTCGGAAACATACCAAAAGATAAGCCTCGGAGAAACGGAGCTTCCAATCTGTTGGCTGTGATCCTGAGCGAGGATCAACAACCGATGCACCTCTACTGCGACATGAACACACGGCCCGAAGGAGGTCGCATAACAGTACCAAGTATGTGAATCGAAAATCGTAAATGAAATCATAATAGTCTATATAAAGCAGGAGACATATATGATAACCAAACTACAGTACACAACATATGAGCAGTCGTGTCAAGTCAGGGACTCACGCGCTCAAAGTCATCACTCAAAATAGAACAATGGGTCTCACGCCACATCAATCATGCGTGGAATTCCTTCCTCACTATGGCGATCTATGATATAATAATACCAAGAAGTACTCTTGAACACGAGTCCCACTGTGTCTTAAACCGGGGCAAGTATGAAGGCTAACTACCGAGATACCAAAGCGCATCATCAATTGACCGGCAAGTGAAGCCAACTACCGGATACCAAAGCCGTACCAACAAATCTACATAACCATACCACGGCCGACCCGGCAAACGAAAGCCAACTACCGGATACCACTGCGCCACGTGGCTGGGGCAAATCACGAACTAACTACCGATACTGGCCGGAATCACGAGACCGTCCACAAAACTGAACGGGCAAGTGCGAAGGCTAACTACGGATACCAAGCGAATCAGCCACGACCTCGTGGCAAGTGCGAGCCAACTACGGATACCAAGCGAATCGGTAAAACCTCGTGGAGAGCTAGTCCATGGAATAATAATCACGAAGCGTGCGTGGAATGCTCGCCACCGCGTGCGTCCAGTAAGATTATAACAAATCGATCGACCCTCCATCGAGACGGTGGTATAGAAATACAATACTAGCACGACAAGGCTATCACACGCAAACATAGGCAAGTTACACACAAATCAAGGTACTTTCATTTTATGCCAAAGTCCGGTTTTAACCCCAAAGTACTACGACGTTAAATTCTTTTAAAAGATCCATTTCTTTTACAAAGGACACCCGATGCGTATTATCAAAATAGAGTGACTAACAATTTAAGTAAACCAAAACCACTTCCATACTTTACTTTTTAAACCAAATTAAGACAAAACCATGCCTCCTTTTTAGAACAAAACACTTCTCCTTTTAAAGTCAAGTTACCATTTTAAAACTAAGGATAAAACCATTCTTTTGTTTTCATAAAGTCGTTATAACTAACTTCCCATAAAGTCGTTATAACACTTTATGTTTTAAACCAATTTAAGACAAAACCATGTCTTTCTTTTAAACCAAAAACTCTTCAATTCCTCAAGTCTCTTTTCTTTTAGAAATCAAGTTCCTTACTTTGGAAATTTAAGAAAATTAATGCTTGTTTATAATGATTCCTATTAAAGCAGCCATGATCTAGGAAATGTAATACAATTTTGTCTTATCTTAGCTTCTATGCAGATGGGGGTTTCTACTGGTTTTAATAGTAATTAATTAGTCAATACATTTTCCTTTATTAACGTTGCAGTGGTTTGTTCGATACTTATTCTCATTTCCGAAATTAATATAATATTATTCCATTTAAAACCCAAGTACCCATTTCTCATAAAAGCGGTTTCACAACTGTTTAACACAAACCACGTGCTTAATAATTCACATCAAGTCATTTATAAGTCAAGTCTCTTATCTTTTAAAAACCACAAACCATTTCTTTACCTACATAAAATTGTTATAGCAAACTTCCCATAAAGCCGTTATAACACTTTATGTTTTAAACCAACCAAATTCATTTAGCACATGTACGTCTACCGTACTACATAGTTCACAACAATCATGCTAGAAAAGATAGGAAGAGGTCCACATACCTCGCGACGGTTAACGACAATTCGCACAACGCTGCTAGTACTATAACCTTGCTAGACTTTTCCACCGCCCAGTAGAATACGCTACTCATAGTACTTCCACCTATACTGGCCATAAAACGTCTATCCACTTCTATATCTCTTCGTAGAATATTCTAAATACAAGATACCTTATTCTACCTAAAATTGGCGACTCCTCCCCACCAGTAACCACATAAATCTCTCCTCTACTCGGGCCATTGTGCCAACAACTCGAGGATTACACGTCTAACCGAACGTGTTCAATTCTACTTCACAGATATACTACACAAGTCTACAGTAAATACAGTCCAATGTAAATACAGTTCAATCCTTTTCAATCATCCTTCCAATATATATTATACTCAATTCTAAGCTACTACAACATGTAATATCCAATTCTGATAGAAGGGCGTAGATCATTACCTCGATAAGCCCAAAATTATCCAAGTTTATAAGTCGATCCTGAGCAACGTTTAGCTCCAATTCCTTACGCTCCAATCCGCTCCAAGCAACCCTTAGAAGTTTCTAAACAATTTCTCTTATCACTTCAACTCCAAAAAGTGAAGAACACTTAGGCTCTAAATGTGGCAACTCTCGGCCAAGGGGTAGTTTAGGGGCTAGAGGTGTGAAATCTTTTCTAACTCTTGGTTAATAATCTTCCTAATACACTAAGGAAGAACACTTAAAACTTTAAGAATTTTTGGACAACTTTAGCTCACAAAATCAAGGCAAAGCCGAGAGCTACACTCAAGAGGGAGGGAGTATTTCAAACATGGAAAACTCTAAGTGTGGATGAATTTTAGTCTTGCACTAAGGGGGTATTTATAGGCCAATCAATGGCCAAGATCAAAGCAAGTGTGTGGTCTAGATTGAGCCATGTGTGTGTGGGTCCCACTTATCTATCTACTACACAAAATATCTTCAAGCCTTTGACCAAATGTTTTAAGCCTTTAACATGTAAAAAACGTGCCAACCATGACCATCAATTTCGTCCACCAAGTGTCACCTAGGGGTGACACATGTCGCCCTCCTATTGGTCCAAAATATTTCATCTTCCGAAAATAAAGTGGGCCTCTCAAACCGTAATTTTCTCCCGTGGGCCCCACGTGACCAATTCCGGAAAATAAAATTCCATAATTCTCAAATATTCCAAAAAGTCCGAATACCGAATACGGGAATCCAATTCCCACTAACGAACCTTTTTCCTTCACAAAATCCGGAACTTTTTCCGTCGAAAAATTCACATCTTTCTTTCTTTTCAATATCACAGTCGTATTCTCGTACGTATGTCCTCACATACATACCCTGGAACTACGGGGTGTAACAACTCGCCCTCAGTATCAATGTGCGCGTCTAATCCTGGACTCCCGCAGCCCGCATAGGCCACCTAGGCCCGCATGAGGTATTCCCCGCATCGAGGGTAGCTACTCCTCGGCATCGTCCTGGACTCTCGTATCCCGCATGGCCACATAGACCGCATGAGGTATTCCTCGCACTAACACGGAACTCGTAGCTCGCATAGGTCCTCGACCCGCGTGAGGCATCCTCGCATCGTGGCGACTTAACCCCCGGTATAACATGTCAAGAGGTGAGTGGTGCAATACTAACATAACAGCTTATCGTTAAACAACATAAGCACAACAAGGGAAACCCCTTTACACAAACATCACAAGACACTAACACACGTAGCATCTTAACATGTTTACTTATCAAACCAACAAGAAAGTATTACAAGGCTATCACAAACCAACATAGTCAAGTTTATCCCCAAAGTACTTCATACATTAACTCTTTAAAAAACTCTGTTTCTTTCACAAGAGTCACACGATACCCGTAGTATCAAATAGAGTGACTATCTTTTTAAGTAACCCAAAACAATTTCCCTACCTTCTTTTTGAACCAACTTAAGACAAAAGCATGCCTTCCTTTTTAAACGAAAACACTTCAAATTTTCAAATCTTTGTCTTTTATAAATCCAGTCCTTACTTTGAAATTTTAAGAAAATCAAAACTTGTTTATTAATGATCTTATTAAAGCAGCCATGATCTAGGAAATGTAATACAATTTTGTCTTATCTTAGCTTCTATGCAGATGGAGGTTTCTACTGGTTTTAATAATACTTAATTAGTCAATACATTTTCCTTTATTAGCGCTGCAGTGGTTTGTTCGATACTTATTCTCATTTCCGAAATCAATACAAGGCTTTCATAAACAATTAAGTAAACCGTTCCTTTTATCTCTCTTAAGTCGTTATACCTAACTTCCCATAAAGCTAGTATAACTCTTAAGCTTTTAAAACCAAGTATTACTCTTCTTTCAAAAACGATTCTTAATTCTTTTGAAATACTTCAAGATTCTTATTATTTAAAACTCAAGTCAAAAGACATCGAAGTAAAACCACGTTCAGTTAACACACGTACGTCTACCGTACTATATATATTCTTTTAAAATATCATGCTCAAGAGGATAGGAAGAATCACATACCTCCTCGGCGAAATCCACCTGCCAAGTCGAATATGTCGCGCGCAGAGTATCAACCTATAATAGTCAAATATGTCTATCAACGTCTAGACTACTCTGTAGAATATTCTAAGCAGAAGGTTCTTATTTCTACAGAAATTTGGGCAGCACTTCCCTACCCGTAAAGCTACACAAGTCTACTGTAAATATAGTTCAATTCTCTTCTTTTATACCATCCTTCTATATCTTATACTTAATTCTAAACTACTATATGTAATTTCCAATTACAATAGAAGGACAAAGATATTTACCTCGATAAGCCCAAAATTATCCAAGATTAAAGTCGATCCTGAGCAAGGTTTAGCTCCTATTCTGTACACTCCAAATCGCTCCAAGAAACCCTTAGAAGTTCTAAACAACTTCTACTTAATACTTCAACCAACTATGAAGATTTTCCTAGGACTTCGTTTTGTGACTAAGGGATATAAAGTAGCATTTCCGGGCTTTTTGTATAGAGGTAACTTTGGAATACTACAAGGTATTTGGGCTAAGGTATTTTGGAATAACAACAATACTTGGAGAATATTTTTCTACTAAGGAGGGGGGGGGGGGGGAGGGGTTTCGGCGAGACCAACAATGAAGGGGGGGAAAGGGGTTTGGGCGAGAGAGCTCTCGAGGGAGGAGTTTTGAGACTTGGAAATTGTTAAGTGGATGAAGAATAAGTCTTGAACTTAAGGGGTATTTATAGGCCAATCAATGGCCAAGATCAAAGCAAGTGGAGGGTGAAGATTAGATAGCTTGTGTGAGTGGAGTCTTCCACCAAGTGTCCACCACAACCTTGGGACATATGTCCACCACAACATTGGAACATATGTCCCCCACAACAAAGAGCCATGTGGCCTACCACTAGGCACAAAAAATGTCCAAGGCAAGCCCCCACTTGCCCACAAAAAATCGTCCCTACCTACCCCCACTAACCCAAAGAATTAACTTGCATGACTTGACCATTTGACTTGTCCACTAGACCAACATTTTCGTTCAACCCATGCCAACTAAGGGTGACACATGTCTCCCTCCTATTGGTCCAAAATATTTCGTCTCTCGGAAAAATCCGTAATCGGTTAAAATATTAAAAACGTAGAATTTCCTTCACAAGTGTCACGACCCGAACCCGGGCCCGTGACTGGTGCCTTACCCCGGGCACCCTAGCGATACAACATCAGAGAAAATCAGCGGAAATAAAACATAAACATAAAACAAGAAATATGATAAATAAACAGGTCAACCAAAACAGTTGCCTTACAGATATATATAACATAAAACCCGACGATTATCCTTTTTACAAACTACGCCACACAAAGATTACTACAGGACCTCTAAGAGTTTTAAAACAACAACTATGACGGACGGGCCGCCATACCACGAATGTACAAGAACCTCTGCAGGGTAGCATGCAAAGATAAGCCTCAAGAAAGCAGGGGCTTCCAACACGCTTGTGATGTGATACTATGGCGAGGATCTACAACCGATGTACCTCTACTGCGGCATGAACGCAGCCCCGAGAGTCGGTCTGGCAACAGTATCAAGTATGTGAAACGAAAAATCAGTAAATGAAATCACTGTGATCTAAATAAAACAGGAGACATGTATGATAACAAAACTACAGTTCACAATATAAAAGCAGTCACGTCAAGTCAGGGACTCACGCCCTCAAGTCATCCCTCATGCCCGTGGAACTTCTTCCTCACTGCCGGCAGTCTAGGTATAAATCGTGTGATACGTATAACATGTCTCGGCCCATCTCATGGACCCAGTGTCGCATCGTATGGAATACATTCCCGGCCCATCTCATGGGCTCGGTAGTCGTGTGAAATACATTCCCGGTTCATCTCATGAACGCGGTAGTCGAGTGAAATACATTCCCGGTTCATCTCATGAACGCGGTAGTCGAGTGAAATACATTCCCGGTCCATCCCATGGACGCGGTAGTCGAGTGGAATACATTCCCGGTTCATCTCATGAACGCGGTAGTCGAGTGGAATACATTCCCGGTTCATCTCATGAACGCGGTAGTCGAGTGGAATACATTCCCGGTTCATCTCATGAACGCGGTAGTCGAGTGAAATACATTCCCGGTTCATCTCATGAACGCGGTAGTCGAGTGAAATACATTCCCGGTTCATCCCATGAACGCGGTAGTCGAGTGAAATACATTCCCGGTTCATCCCATGAACGCGGTAGTCGAGTGAAATACATTCCCGGTTCATCCCATGAACGCGGTGTCGTGTGGTCATAACATTTAAACGCTCTTTTAAGACAGATTAAGATAATACCATATTTTCCCTTTAAAACAACTAAGGTAATATTATGCCCTTCTTGTTAAACCAAAACACTTTCCTTCTTAAAGTCAAGTAACAACATTCTTTTTCAAAAGTTCAAGTTTGCCTAATTTCAATTATTCACGTCTTTTATTCGAAAGATTTCATAGTTCATAATCTTAATCATTTTAATAACATGATTCTCTTTTAAAACAACTGAGTAATATATGCCTTATGTGTGAGTATGTTATTCTTGTTCATAACAATCTTATTAAAGCAACCATGATCTAGGAAATGTAATATCATTTTGTCTCATCTTAGCTTCTATGCAGATGGAGGTTTCTACTGGTTTTAATAATACTTTATTAGTCAATACAATTCCCTTTATTAACTTATTTCTTTGTGGTTTGTTCGATACTTATTCTCATTTCCGAAATCAGTAAAACATTATTCCTTTTACAAACCAAGTACTCATTACTCACGAATGAGGTTTCACACTTTTTAACAACTTTCATATCAATTCAATTAAGTCAAGTCTCTTAACTTTTTAAAATCAATAAACCATTCCTTTTATCCCTCTTAAGTCGTTATACATAACTTCCCATAAAGCTAGTATAACTCTTAAGCTTTTAAAACCAAGTATTACTCTTCTTTCGAAAAAGGTTTCTTAATTCTTTTGAAATACTTCAAGATTCTTATTATTCAGGCTTAAGTCAAAAGACATTGCCGTAAAACTACGTTCAGTTAACACACGTACGTCTACCGTACTATATATATATTCTTTTTAAAATATCATGCTCACGAGGATAGGAAGAATCACATACCTCGCGACGATTATCGACTATTAGCAAATAGCTCCAAAGTACTGTAATCCGGCTAGCCCTTTCCACCATTCGAGTAGAATACGCTACTTGTAGTACTTCAACCTATAACGGTCATAAAAGTCTATCAACGTCTAGACTACTCTGTAGAATACTTCTAGATACAGATTCCTTATTCTACGGAAAATTGGGCAGCACTTCCCTACCCGTCAAATTATACAAGTCTACTGTAAATACAATCCTAAGTAAGTACAGTTCAGTCTTCTTCTTTAATATCCTTCTACTACAGTTCAATTCTCTTCTGAAATATCCTTCTATGTATCTTATATTTACTTCTATACTACTACAGTATGTAATTCCAATTACAATAGAAGGACAAGAGTATTTACCTCGATAAGCCCAAAATTATCCAAGTTTATATGTCGATCCTGAGCGACGTTTAGCTCCTACTCTGGGCGCTCCAACCCGCTCCAAACAACCCTTAGAAGTTCTACGCAACTTCTACTTAACACTTCAACCGGCTATGAAGATTTCCTTAGGGTTTCGTTTTTGTGACTTAAGGGAATATAGTAGTATTTTCGGGCTCTACGTATAGAGGTAACTTTGGAAAGTACTACAAGGTATTTGGGCTAAAGTATTTGGGAATAGTAACAATACTTGGAGAATATTTTTCTCTGAGGGGGTATTTTACGAGAACAACTAGGCAAGGGGGGGTACTTCTCGGCCAAGGCCTCTCAAAGGGGGGAGGGAGACTTGGACGAAACTACACTTAAGGCGGAGGGGTTTTTGAGACTTGGAAAATGATTTTTGGATGAAGATTTAGTCTTGCATTAGAGGGGTATTTATAGGCCAATCAATGGCCAAGATCAAGCCAAGTGGTGGGCAAGTGTAGGGTGAAGATTTGGACATGTGTTTGTGGGTCCCACTTGCTCATCAACTACACAAAATATCCTACCAACTCCTTGACAAAAATCAAGGCCAAAAACGCCCCAATTCGTCCCACCTTATCCGTCCACTTGAGGGTGACACTTGTCACCCTCTCGTTGGTCCAAAATATTTCATCTCTCGGAAAAATCCGCAAAAATTATAAATGACATAGCCGTATTTTTCCCTTCGCAAAGTCCGGAAAACGTATCGTCGGAAAACGATTCTTTTCGCTAGTTGTGCACAAATTTCGCCACTTTGCCTACTTTAAGGCTTAAACTTTTGTATGCGCCTCATGTACATACTACGGAAATACGGGTATAACATTCTCCCTCTAGAAACATTTGTCCCGAATGTTCCTTCTCAAGACGGATAACGATAAAGTTCTTCTTAACTTAAACAAGTTGCCAATGCCACGCCTGGCCACAAAATAACACACGTTCACTTCTTTCCTTACTCGTCGTACTTTTCTCGAACACTTGAACTCTTCTAGTATACGTACCATACTTCAGTCATCGCTTCAGTTTCCAAAACTTTGGAGTCACCACCTCCAAACTTGGTCATCTTACTAGCCTCAATCTCCCTTAAGGCCATTCCCGGCCTTCACGATCCGATTCTGGTCGAACATATCCACGAACCTATGCAACGGTTACCTAAACTTGGGCTTTGCACCCTCGTGATCCTACCACCTAGCGGGACCACCCAGAACTGACCCCACCTTAATCCGGGCTACGGGTTGAACCGCAATACGTCCTCAACCCGACCCTCCGTCGTGCCGAACTCTCTTGCTTCTCGATCCGGAACAATCTCACAACTCAAGTCAGGAAAACCTAGTGGTCTTCTTAGCTCAACTACCCTCTTTCATTTCATACCACTAGAGACTTATCACACAACTATATCCCACGTATACTATGCACTCTGATAAAGGTCAACACAAACATAATTCTTTTACTCAAGATGGCCTCGCATCTAAGGTTTCTACGTATAAAACTCTAAGGCTCACACCTTCCCTGTCCCCAAACTTACCCTTCTAACTAACCATTTTAACATAATTCTATCTGAACATAATACTTAACACTTCACCATAATATCAACGCATACAAATCTCTAGAGGGGTAAGAATATACATGTACCATCTGTTCCACTCTCATCATAGGCACATGCAGTATGCGTATGAAAGCGATGATCACATCAGCGACTCGGTAGGCTGCGTCATTCTGCTTGTACCCCTCCTATAAGCACGCCTCGTCATATGGCCCGCGACGCAGTGAAACAAGCACCGATGAAGACGACATTCCCCGAGATGACGCTTGCCACATCGTGCACACTTAGGTGGACATGAATCCTGCTGGCTAGAACCCGTGTATATCTGTAACCCAGAAGCCCTGGAGCTCTGACCAGCTCCCGAATACCCCGAACGTCCAGAAGTGTTATACCCCGTATTTCCAGAGTATGTACGTAAGGGCGTACGTACAAAAGTTAAGCCTTAAAGATTAGGCATAGGACAAATTTGGGCACAACTCACAAAACGAATGGTTTTCCGACGAAACGTTTTACAAAACATGCGAAGGGAAAATTCCGGCTATGTCATTTATATTTTTTGCGGATTTTTCCGAGAGATGAAATATTTTGGACCAACGGAAGGGTGACACTTGTCACCCTCAAGTGGACGGCCAAGTGGGGCGGCACCTTGGACGATTGCCATAGTTTTGGGGCTTAAATCTTTGGTCAATGTTTTTTGAGGGATTTGTGGAGTAGGTTAGGGTGCACTTGTGCAAATCCCCACCATCCACTTGCCCTCATCTTAGCCCTTGAAAGCCCTATAAATACCCCCTTTGTGTTGATGAACTCTTCATCCACAAATCATTCTTCCAAGTCTCAAAACTCCCTCCCCCTTAGTTGCTCTCTCGTCCAAAAGCCTTCTCCCCCCCCCCCCTCTTGGAAGCCCTAGACGAAACACCCCTCTCCCCCTTCTAGCCTAGTGGCTTACGAGTACCACCCCCTTGGTAGAAAGTTGTCTTCCAAGTATAGTTACTATTCCAAAATACCCTAGCCCCAAATCCCTTTTTGTTTTTAAGTAGAAGTTGTTAGAAACTTCTAAGGGTTTCTTGGAGCTATCGGAGCGTGCAAATTAGGAGCTAAACCTTGCTCAGGATCGACATTTAACTTGGATAATTTTGGGCTTATCGAGGTAAATACTCTTGTCCTTCTATTGTAAGTGGATATTGCATATAAGAATAGTTAAGACTTGAGTATAAGATATAAAAGGATATTAAAGAATAGAATTGAACTATAATCACAGTAGAAGGGTATAACAGAATAAAATTGAACTATAATCACATCAGAAGATTTAAAGAAGATTGAACTGTACTTACATAGGACTGTATTTACAGTAGACTTGTATAGCTTACCGGGTAGGGAAGTGCTGCCCGACTTTCCGTAGAATTAAGAACCCTCTGCTTAGAACTTCCTCTGAGTAGTCTAGGCGTTGATGAGCGTATTTGACTATTATAGGTCGATACTCTGCGCGACATATTCGACTTGGCGGTGGATTTGTAGAGAAGGTATGTGATTCTTCCTATACTCTTGAGCATGATATTTTAAAGTATATATATAGTACGGTGAGCGTGCGTGTGTTAGCGAACGTAGTTTTTGCAATGTCTTTTGACTTAAGCTGAATAATAAGAATCTTGAAGTCTTTCAAAAGAATTATAAATAATTTTGAAAAGAAGAATATTTGTTTTTAAAACAAAAGCTTAAAGAGTTATACTAGCTTTATGGGAAGTTAGGAATAACGACTTAAGGAAGATAAAAGGCAGTTTACTTGTGTGTATAAAAGACTTGTATTGATTTACGGAAAATCTGAGAAGATGGTTTGTTGAGTAGACATATTGTGACGCTATGTGTGTTAGTATCTTGTAACGTTTATGTAAAGAGGTTATTCTTAATTGTGCTTATGTTGTTTAACGGTAAGCTGTTATGTTAGTATTATATCACTCACCTCTTGACATGATACCGGGGGTTAAACTGCCCTCCGATACGGGGTAGACTCAGACGGTCTGGGACCATGATTCAAGAATACCTCATGCGGGTCCAGGGGACCTATGCGGAGCTACGAGTTCCGAGTTAGTGTGCGGGGTTATACCTCATGCGGTCATGTGGCCATGCGGACTACGAGTCGGGGCGATGCGGGAGTAGCTACCTCGTCACGAGGAATACCTCATGCGGGCCTAGGTGGCTTTATCACGGACTACGAGTCGAGATTAGGCATGCATAATGATACTATGGGCGATTGGCCTGCTTGATCATTCGCGGCCTAGAAAAGACACATTCTGATTTACCTATTGTTGCTCTTGTTTATGATGTGGCACTATGTGCGGTTACATTGGTTGTTTCGTGCATATTTGTAAAATTGGGTTTAAAATGATATGATTTCATTTAAGTACTTTACAGTTTCACATACTTAGTACCTGTTGTACTGACCTCCTTCGGGGGCCTGCGTTCATCTGCGAGTAAGGGAAGCAGTGCTAGATCCACATCCTTAGGATCTCTACTTTGGTGTCAGGAGCTCCATCTTCTCCGGAGGCTCGACTTTTGGTATGGTTCTCCCTGTGTTGTAGATATATGTACATTCAGGGTATGGCGGGGCCCTGTCCCGCCATAGTTATCTACTTCCTTAGAGGTCTGTAGTCCTATTGTACAGTTGGGATGTAACTGCCAAACTTTGGATATATATATATATGCGAAAGCGACGTTTTCCAGATAAAGCTGTTTCTTTTCATATTGATTCTGTCTTGTTTTTATATTCCGATTACTACGATGTATGACTACTTGGGTGCGGGTAAGGCACGATCACGAACCGGGCAGAGTCGTGACAAAAGTGGTATCGAGCGATTAATCCTCGGAAGGTGTCTACGAACCGTATCTAGTAAGTCTTGATTATCGGTGTGTTGTGCACCACCAATAATCCCGAGGCTATAGGATATTTAGGATTGGTTTCCATTCTTCTCACTCGAGATCGTGCCTTAGAGTTGTGTTATAAGTTGGACCCTCTAACGTATTCCTTTTACGTGCAGATTATGCCTCCACGTAAGGCAACCCCGGCCCAGAAGGGCAAGGCATCCGAGGGATCTGCTAGTAGGACACCGAGAGTCACGAGGTCTCGAGCCCGATATACGAGATGGCGAGTTCCACGGCGCCGCCGGCCAGCAGTTTAGGAGCAGCGATGGCGATGAGACCCGATACTGCGCCTCGGTTCCACGGCTGGAAGCAGATGAGATGGGATGCAGAGAGATGGCGATTCTTGGCGGAGATCGTGGCGAACATGAGAGATAGGTGGGCCAGCGGTTCCAGCTCAGCAGTACTGCGGTTCACCCGAGATCGAGCGGTTTGCGGCTACGGATTTTACGAGTTGTAGCCCGCGAGTTTTCTGGTCGAGGCACGAGGATGATCCGCGAGGAGTTCATCCGTCGATTCTGAGAGGATCATGCGGTGATCAAGGCTTGAGACCGAGTCCATGATCTTGGTTCACATAGCCGCGTGATACCGATCGATTGGTTCGATTCGTGAGAGTTATCGGGAGAGCACGCGTCCCGACTACTTGGGACGAGTTCTCGAGGCCTTTCTCACTCACTTCTTGCCTCGCGGATGAGAGGGCACGGGCGATAGATTTTGTTCTTGCGAGACAGAGGGCGCATTAGGGAGTACAACATTGAGTTCGATTCGTTGGCTCGATATGTCCCTGCGTTAGTAGCAGATATGGAGGACAGGGTGCATCGCTACGTCACCGGGCTAGATGATTATATGGCCGAGTCTTGAGTGGGTGTGGCTCTTGGCCCGAGCATGGACATTACGCATGCGAGCTCGCACTTGGATGCGAGGCGTAGAGCCGACGGGTTGTGACGGCGAGAAGGCCGGGGCAGCGAAGTCTTTTGGTAGCTATCGGGGTGGGCGGCCTCGGCCCGATCTAGATTTGCACCACACCGGCTCGAGCACTCTGCTCCGTCTTCAACGGCCCAGAGTATTGGCGAGTCGGGGCCCGAGGACGGACTTCGTAGCGAGAGGTGCTAGCCGTCGAGACCACCCGCCGGTGTGGCGATGCGGTAGATCCTATCTCGGGAGTTGTGGTCCTACTTCGGAGGTTGCTACACTTGGCCAGCGGGGCCACTGCGAGACTGTCCGACTAGGAGCGTGCGAGTGGTAGGGTCGACCTCTGAGTTCTTTCACGGGTCTTCGTCTCTCTGATTACTCGCCGGAGGAGGTACTCATGGGCCAGCGGTCGCGGCAGAGTGCGGCGGGTCGATTCTAGCGGTCCTCGAGCCGCATTTATGCCTTATCGGGGCGGGGATCGGGAGGCCTCACGATGTAAATCACAGTACTTTATCGGTTCGGTTGTGATATGTATGCCTTGATAGATCAGGGTTCTACTCTGTCTATATATCTCCCTTATTTCTAGTAGGATAGGGATAGAGCACGAGTCCATAGACCCTTCGAGGTAGCTACGCGATGGGTGATTCGGTGGTAGCTCGGCGGATATATAGGGCTTGTCCGGTGACCATACGATCGTCGGACCTGGCGACTTGATAGAGTTGGATATGACTGATTCGATGTGATCATGGGTATGGATTGGCTCGCCGTGCTACGCCAATGTAGTGCGAGAGAAAGTAGTGCGGTTCGATTTCTGAGGAGCCGATTATTGAGTGGGAGGGGAACACTGTATCGCTGAGGGGTAGGTTTATTTCTTACCTCAAGGCTAGGAAGATGGTGCAGAAAGGGTATATCTACCATCTCATTCGGGTGTTTGATCGAGGTGCGGTGCAGATTTTGATCGATTCTGTAGTCGAGTTCACGAGGTGTTTCCAGATGACCTCCCGGGTATATCTACCATCTCATTCGGGTGTTTGATACAGAATGGCACATGCCGAGTTGAGAGAGTTGAAGGACCAGCTGAGAGATTTGCTGGAGAAGGGCTTCATCAGGCCAAGTGTTTCTCCACGGGAGGCGCCGTGTGTTCGTGAAGAAGAAGGGCGGGACGCTGCGCATGTGTGTTGATCTGACGGTGAACAAGGTGACCATTAAGAACGAATACCTTCCGGGATTGATGATTTGTTCGATCAGTTGCAGGGTGCGAGATGTTTTTCCAAGATTGATCTGCGATCGGGCTATCACCAGGTACGAGTCATAGAGGCGGATGTCCCAGGATGCATTCGGACGTGACGGGCATTATGAGTTGAGTCATGTCTTTCGGGTTGACCAATGCTCGTGGTATTCATGGATTTGATGAACCGAGTGTTCAAGCCATTTTGGACACGTTTGTGATAGTGTTCATTGATGACATCTTGGTTTATTCTCGCTCGAGGCGAGAGCATCTGGATCATTTGAGAATGTGTTGAGAGTTCTCGGGACCAGATTATACGCCAAGTTTTCCAAATGTGAGTTTTGGTTGGCTTGGTGGCTTTCCTTGGGCATATTGTCGGTGATGGCATTCGGGTGGATACGGCCAAGATAGAGGCAGTCAGGACTTGGCCTAGACCTACTACTCCGACAGAGGTGCGCAACTTTCTGGGCCTCGCAGGTTATTATCGGCGGTTCGTGGAAAAGTTTGCTTCTATCTGCACCATTGACTAGGTGACTCGGAAAGCGGCTAAGTTTGATGGTGATGCGTGTGGCGGGGTTTCGATTCTTGAAGGAGGCGGCGGCCGCCCGTTCTTTCTCTTCGGAGGTCAGACGGTTATGTTGTGTATTGTGATGCGTCAGGCGTTGGGCTCGGATGTGTGTTGATGCAGCTGAGTAAGGTTATAGCATATCCCGGCAAAGAAACATGAGAGGAACTACCCGCGTGATTTGGAGTTAGCGGTGATTCACGCCTTGAAGATCTGAGGCACTATTTTTATGGGGTTCATGTGGATATTTATACTGACCACAAGAGCCTCGGTATATCTTCACGGAGGAGCTGAACTTACGGCGAGCGGTGGTTAGAGTTACTCAGCGATTATGATGTTGATATCTGTACCACGGGGAAGGCCATGTTGTGCGGATGCCCTTAGTCGTAGGTCGATGGGTAGCCTATCAGATGTGCAGCCGGAGAGGAGGGGCATGGTTTGCGATTTGCATCAGTTAGCGAGCTTTGGTGTCCGTTTGATTGATTCTGATAGCAGAGGGGTTCAAGTTCGAGAGGTTGCCGAGTCTTCCATCGTCGAGGAGGTGAAGAGGCAACGATTTGAGATCCGTTTTGATTCGGTATCGTGTCTGACTCTTCGTGGGGAAGGGTCCTTTTGGTAGCACGATGGGGTGCTAAGGTTTGAGATAGGTTGTGTGTTCGGATATTGCGAGGACTTGGCAAAGAGTTCTAGGAAGCACGCGGTCGCGTTACTCTATCCATCGAGTCGACCAAGATGTACCACGACCTCGGATCTGTGTATTGGTGGGATGGCTTGAAGAGGGCGTTGCGAGTTTGTAGCTCGATGCGTGTTATCGGCGGTGAAGATAGAGCACGGAGGCCGGTGGTTTGTTGCGGGCGATAGAGATCGACACGGAAGTGGGAGGTGATCAACATGGACTTTATCACGGGTTACCTGCACTCGGAGGAGACATGATTCTATATGGGTTATCGTCGACGGTGTGAAATCAGCCCACTTTCTTCCGTCGGGGCGACTTTTTCGGTGAGGATTAAGCGGACTTTACCTCGAGATATCGTCGATGCATGGAGTCCCTATTTCTATCATATCGATGGAGAGCCCAATTTACGGCTAACACGGAGGTCTTTCGAGAAGGTCTAGGGGCAGCGGTGAGCACAGTCGCATTCCATCCTCGCAGACGGACAGGTGGAGCGCACTATCCGGACTCTTGAGGATATCTTTGCGAGCTTTGTGTTATTGACTTGAGGGTAGTGGGAGGATCATTTTCCTCTAGTTGAGTTGCGTATAATAATAGCTACCACTCGGTATTGGATGGCGCCTTTTGAAGCCTTGTATGGGAGGAAGTGCGGATCGTCGATAGGCTGGTTTGATGTAGGCGAGTGCGATTAGTGGACCAGATTGCGTGCAGCGATGGATAAGGTGAAGCTTATCCGGGAGCGGTTATCGACTCGAGTCGGCGAAGTCATATGCAGATCATCGTCGTCGGCATCGGAGTTCGAGGTTGATGATTGGGTTTTCTGAATGTCACGACCGAACCGGGCGTGATCGTGCCTTACGGGCACCCAAGTAGACATCGTTCGAGTAATCGGAATATAAAACAAGACATGACATAATATGAAATATGAAACGATTCATCGAGAAAACTTGCCTTTCGCGTATATATATAACAACTAGAACGATTACATCCCTATTTACAACTCGCCACTGGCGGTCTCTGAACCTCTAAGAATGATATGACAACAATGGCGGGGCGGGGCGCCATACCTCGAATGTAAGTACTACAACGACGAGGACTATACGGCTGATAAGCCTCGGAGAAACGGAGCTTCCCAAACGATGACGTGACCTATGGCGAGGATCATCAATGGTGAACCTCCATGCGGTATGAACGCGGCCCCGGGGAGGTCGATAACAGGTACCAAGTATGTGAAATGCGAAAAGTAAAATCAAAGTATTTAAAACCATTTGCAAATACAACTAATTCAATCGCATATAGTGCGCAACATAAACAAGAACAAAATAGATATAATGTAATCGGGTCTTTTCTAGGCGCGAATGATCGAAGCAAGGCCAATCGCCCGTAGTATCATTATGCGTGCTAATCTGGACTTTCCGCGATCCGCATAGGTCACACGAACCGCATGAGGTATTCCTCGTGACGGGTAGCTAACCCTGTACTCTGGACTCATGATCCGCATAGTCTCATAGACCGCATAGTCACATTGCATCGCATAGGGCATCCCGCGTCGGGATAAAACATCCGAATGATCAATCACGGAACTCCGCGACTCGCATAGTCGCGCATTGCATAGGCCGTATAGACCGCATCAAGGGTGGAAAGCCCTCGGTATAACAAGTCGAAGGGTAGGTGATATAATATGATGCGGGCTTACCGTTTAACAACATAAGCACAACAAGGAAACCCTTTACACAAACATCACAAGATACTAACACGTAGCATCTAACATGTTTACTTATCAAATCAACAAGAAAGTATTACAAGGCTATCACAAACCAACACAATCAAGTTATTCACACAAGGTACTTTCTACTTTATGTTAACAAGTTGGGTTTTATCCCCAAAGTACTTCATACATTAACTCTTTAAAAGATCCGCTTCTTTCACAAAAGTCACACCATACCGTAGTATAAAAATAGAGTGACTATCTTTTTAAGTAAACCAAAACACTTCCCTTTGTAAAATCAAGTAACAACATTATTTTCCAAACGTTCAAGTTTGCCTAATTTCAAATGCTCAAGTTTCTCATTTTCAAAAGGTTTCGTAGTTCATAGTTTTAATCACTTAATGATATAATTCTCCTTTAAAACAATTTGAGAAACATATGCCTTATGTGTGAGTAGGTTATTCTTGTTTATAACAATCTGATTAAAGCAGCCATGATCTAGGAAATGTAATATCATTTTGTCTCATCTTAGCTTCTATGCAGATGGAGGTTTCTACTGGTTTTAATAATACTTGATTAGTCAATACATTTCCCTTTATTAGCGCTGCAGTAGTTTGTTCGATACTTTTACTGATTTCCGAAATCAGTAAAACATTATTCCCTTTAAAAACCAAGTACTCATTACTCACGAATGAGGTTTCACACTTTTTAACAAAATTCATATTAAATTAATTAAGTCAAGTCTCTTATCTTTTAAGATCAAGTCTCTTAACTTCTAAAATCAGTAAACCATTCTTTTTATCTTTCTCAAGCCGTTATACCTAACTTCCCATAAAGCTAGTATAACTCTTAAGCTTTTAAAACCCAGTATTACTCTTCTTTCAAAAACGGTTCTTAATTCTTTTGAAATACTTCAAGATTCTTATTATTCAGGCTTAAGTCAAAAGACATTGCCGTAAAACTACGTTCAGTTAACACACGTACATCTACCGTACTATATATATATTTTAAAATATCATGCTCAAGAGTATAGGAAGAATCACATACCTCGCGACGATTATCGACTATTAGCAAAACGCTCCACGGCTATAACTCGGCTAGCCTTGTCCACCTTTGAAGTAGTACATGCTACTCGCAGATCATTCAACCTATAAAGGTTATATAAGTCTATCAACTTCTAGACTACTCTGTAGAATATTCTAAGCAGTAGGTTCTCTATTTTATGGAAAATCGGGCAGCACTTCCCTACCCGTTAAACTACACAAGTCTACTGTAAATACAGTCCTATGTAAGTACAGTTCAATCTTCTACTCTAATATTCCTCTGATGTGATTTCAGTTCAAGTCTTTTCTGTAATATCATTCTATTACAGTTCAAATCTCTTCTATGAATCTTATATTCATTTCTATACTACTACAGTATGTAATTTCCAATTACAATATAAGGACAAGAGTATTTACCTCGATAAGCGTAAAATTATCCAAGATTTAATGTCGATCCTGAGCAACGTTTAGCTCCTACTCCAGGTGCTCCAACCCGCTCCAAACAACCCTTAGAAGTTCTACGAAACTTCTTCTTAATACTTCAACCAACAGTGAAGATTTTCCTTAGGGTTTCGTTTTGTGACTGAAGGGAAGTATAATAGTATTTATGGGCTTTTAGTATAGGTGTAACCTTGGAATACTACAAGGTATTTGGGCCACGGTATTTTGGAATAGTAACTATACTTGGAGAATACTTTTCTACCAAGGGGGGGGGGGTAGTATTTTATGACAACAACCCAGAGGGGGTGTCTCGGCAACACCACTAGGAAGGGAGAGTGTTTCTCGGCGAGGCCTCATGAAGGGGAGGGTTTCACTAGCACAACTGGGAAGGGGGGGGAAGGAATTTCAAGACTTAGAAATGATTTAAGGGATGAAGAAAACTGTTATACCCCGTAGTTCCAGGGTATGTATGCGAGGACGTACGTACGAGAATACGACAGAAAGATTGGAAAGGAAGAAAGAGGCGATTTTTCCACGGAAAAGTTTAGGTTTTGTGAAGGAAAAAGGTTCGTTAATGGGAATTGGATTCCCATTTGGTATCGGACTTCTGGAATATTAGAGAATTATGGAATTTTATTTTGGAAATGGTCACGTGGGGCCCACGGGAGAAATTCTGATTTTGTGGGGCCCACTTTGTTTTGAGATTTTGGCCATTGTGGATATTTTGGAAGATGTTTTATTTTGGGCCAATAGGAGGGTGACACGTGTCACCCCGCCTAGGTGGCTTGGCCGAATGGCATTTGTGCCTGACAGGTTAGAGTCGTTTTTAAACGAAGCGTTTTACATAACTGCGAAGGAAAATTCGGCTATGTCTTTTCTTATTTTGCGGATTTTTCGAGAGGCGAACATTTTGGACCAACGAGAGGCGGCACTTGGCACCTCTCGTTGGTGGGCAAGGTGGGCGACACGTGGGGCCAATGGGGAGGTCAGTGGTAGATATTTTGGTAGATATTTGTGAGGGTTTTAAGGAGTAGGGACTAGGGGCACTTGGGCATATCTTGGCCTACACTTGTGTAACACTTGGCTCGATCTTGGCCGTTGGTTGGCCTTGGCTTGTCTATAAATACCCTCTCCCTTTGATGAATTCTTCATCCTTTCCTAAATGTTTCTAAGTGTTAAATCTTCTCCCTCCTTAGTGTTGAGTTCGGCCAAGAGGCCTCCTCTCTCAGAGGCCTTGGCCAGAAGTACACTCACAGTAGTGTGGTAGTGGGTACCCACTGCCAGTTGCTTTCGTATAATACCCCTTTGTGGTGTAGAAATACTCTCAGTATTGTTATAATGCCCAAATTACCTCAGGTATACCTTGTAGTATTCTAAGGTTATACCTATCTGAAAAGCCGGAAATACTATTATACTTCCGTCAGTCAAACCGAAACCTAGGAAAATCTCCATAGTCAGTGAGTATTGTGTAGAAGTTGGTTAGAACTTCAAGGGTGGTTTAGAGCGGGTTGGGCGCTCGGAGTTGGAGCTAAGCGATTGCCGGGATCGACTGTATACTGGGATAGTTATGGGCTTATCGAGGTCAATATCTTGTCGCTCTATTGTAATTGGAAATTACATGTTGTTAGAATATATAGTTGAAGTATACTATATAGAGAACTGAACGTGGTTAGTTGGCAATGTCTTTTGACTTAAGCTCAAGAATCGAATGAATCGTATCACGATAGACTTGTGTAGTAATCTTGTGAAGTAGAATTGTACCGTTCGGGTTAGATGTATAACCCCACTGGTTGGCTTGGTAGCGGCCAGTGAGAGGAGGAGATTTCTGTCATTGCGGGAGTCTTGCGAATTTTACGTAGAATGTTCTACGATAAGATCTTGATGTTAATAAGCGCCTTGTGGCCTTATAGGTTGAAGTACTACGTGTGGCGCGTTCTACTTGGCTTTAGGAGTAGCCAAGCGGTTGGGAGTACTTGGGCGTTTTGCTATTAGTCGATACTCGTCGCGAGGTATGTGAACCTATTCCTATCTCTTCTAGCATGATATGTGTGAACTATGTGATGCGGTGAGCGTGCATGTACTAAATGTATTTGATTGGTGTAAACATAAAGTGTTATAACGGCTTTATGGGAAGTTGGTTATAACGGCTTTATGTTGGTAAGAAAATACATGTGGTTTTAAAAGGTGGCGATTTGAACTATAAGCGGCTTGTTATGTGTTAATAAAGAACTTGAAGTATTTCAAAAGAGTTTTGAATCATTTTGAGAGAAGAAGTAATACTTGATTTGTTTGAAAACTTAAGAGTTATACTAGCTTTATGGAAAGTTAGGTATAACGTCTTAAGAATGTTTCTTGATTTTGGAAATCAGAATGTGTATCGACAAACCAACTGCGGCGTTAATAAAAGGAAATGTTTTGTGATTAAGTATTATTAAAACCGGTAGAAACTTCCATCCGCATAGAAGCTAAGATGAGACAAAATGATATTTCCTAGATCATGGTTTCTTTGTAATAAGATTGTTGTAAACAAGAATATCCTACTCACATATAAGACTTATGTTTCTCGAGATAGTTTAAAGAGAATTATATTCTTAAATGAATAAGACTATGAACTACGAAACCTTTCTAAATAAGAAACATGAACATTTGAAATTAGGCAAACTTGGGCGTTTGGAAAATAATGTTGTTACTTGAGTTTTACAAAGAAGTGTTTTGATTTACTTCAAAGATAATCACTATATTTTCATGTACTACGGGTATTGTGTGACTTTTGTGAAAGTAACGTATCTTTTAAAGAGTTAATGTATGAAGTACTTTGGGGATAAAACCCGAACTTGTTAGCATATAGTAGAAAGTACACGGTGTGTATAACTTGATTGTGTTGGTTTGTGATAGCCTTGTAATACCTTCTGTTGATTTGATAAGTAAACATGCTAGGATGCTACGTGTGTTAGTATCTTGTGATGTTTGTGTAAAGGGTTTTCCTTTGTTGTGCTTATGTTGTTTAACGATAATGTTATGATAGTATTATACATCACTCATCTCTTGAGATGATTAGGGGTTGCGCCTCCGACGCGGGGTAGACTTCAGCGGGTCGATGGACCTATGATTCGAGACTACCTAAATGCGGGTCGAGGGCTATGCGGGCTGCGGAAGTTCGAGTTGAGATCGGCCCTTGTGGTCATGCGGTCGCTTGTGGCGTGCGGACGGCGAGTCGGGCGGCTGCCGGGAGTAGCTACCCTCGATGCGGGGTTATACCTCATGCGGGCGATCTGATTGGCCTATGCGGGCTGCGGAAAGTTCGGGGCTGACGCGCGCACATTAGATCTGCGGGCAAGTGGTGGCTTTGATCATGTGGCGGTCAGACAGATCTTGATCTGATTCATGACCTTGTTGATGCGTAGGTGTTAGTAATCGGCTATGCCTTCGTACTTACCACTGCGTGTTATTATGTACGCAGTGGGACACAGGGTTCATGTGTGTTCCTTGGTCTTTGTTATATCATAAAAAGCTGGCGATGAGGAAGGTATTCCACGGGCATGATTGATGTTGTGGGCGTGAGACCCGTTGTTATATTTAGTGATGACTTGAGGCGTGAGTCACGACTTGACATGGCCTTATTGTGAGCGTAGTTTGGTTATCATACATGTCTCTGCTTTATAGACTATTATGATTTCATTTCTGATATTTTTAGTTTCACATACTAAATTTTTGTTATCGACCTCGCTTGGGCTGCGTTCATGCCGCAGTAAAGGTACACGATCATTGATCCTCGCTCTTAGAGTCACGATTCGGCGTGTGGGAAAGCTCGTTTCTCGGAGGCTTATCGATGGTATAGTCCTGTTGTTGTAGGTGTTTACATTCGAGGGTATGGCGGGGCCCTGTCACGCCATTGTTATCGTATCATTTCTTAGATGTCTGTAGTGCTGTTGTGGGTAGTGTTTTTAAAAAGGATTAAAAATGTTCATGTTGGAAAAAGTTGTTATTTATATATACGAAAGGCAAGTTTTCTCAGTTATTGTTTCATATTTCATAATATGTCTTGTATTGTTTATGTTATTGATTACTACGATGTTGTATCACTAGGGTGCCGGGGTAAGGCACGATCCACGGGCCGGAATCGTCGTGACAAAAGTGGTATCGAGCGATTAATCCTCGGAAAGTGTCTACGACCAAGTATCCGATGAAGTCTTGATTATCGGTGTGTTGTGCACCACGATAATCGAGGAGGCTATAGGATATTTAGGATTGGTTTCTATTCTTCTCACTCAGTGCGTGCCTTAGAGTTGTGTTTTAAGTTGGACCCTCTAGCGTATTTCTTTCCCTTACAGTTATGCCTCGCGTAGTGGCAGGGCCGGGAGGGCAAGCGGCGAGGAGGCTGCGAGTAGAATCTGAGAGGGTTGCGAGGGCACGAGCCCAATCATTACCTAGGGTAGTGCTTCGTTCGGGATTTCTGCGACGTTACTAGCCGTGAGTTTAGCACGGCGGCGGCGGTTCTCTGCGGCCATGATATTTGAACCTTGGTTCCACGGCGAGAACAGAGAACTTAGATTGCAGAGGCGACCTGTTACTAGCCATGGATTTGGCTACGGAGATTATACGATGTACCACGAGTCTTGATGACTACCTAAGAAAGGGTTGTGCAAGAGTAATTCTTGATTGGGCTTGAGCATGGCACGTATGCGGGCTTATGCGCGGCCGAGAAGCGTGAGATCGGCGGGTTAACCAGGGCGAGAAGAGGGCGGGCGTGAGTCGCCGGTAACTTTCAAGGTGAGTATACCTTAAGTGCTATGTTACGATGGCGGTGTGTTAGTTGTGATTAGAAATCATGGTGGGTTAGCCGAGTAAGATTTTGGAGGATAGAAAGTGTGAGCCTTAGAGCTTTATACGAAGACCTTAGAGGTAAGGCCGTCTCGGGTAGAGGCGTATGTTTATGTTTGACCACTTATAGGAGTGCATAGTGCACGTGGTGTGTTTGGGATAGGTCCTAAGTAGTGTGAAATGAAGAGGGTAGTTGAGCTAAGAAGACGCTGGGTTTCGTAGCGTGATTAGTGAGGCTGTTCCGATCGGGAGCTAGTATTGTGCGGCGTTCGGGTCGGGTTGAGGCCCGCGTTGCGGGTCAACCGCGGCATGTATGGCGGTGGGAATGCGGTTGTGGTGGTCCCGCTTGTGGTAGGGTCACGAGGTGCTAGGCGAGTTTAGTTAACCAACGTGCGAGTTCGTGGATCGTTCGGCGGTGGTCGGGCCGATGAGGCAGCCCGTCGTGTTCTTGATCGGGGCCGTTCATGCGATGTTGATTTATCGAAAGGTTGTAGGCTGCGGGTGCCTACCTTCACCTTATGACGAGTGGAGCCGAGTTACGGCTGTTTTTGTTTGGAAGTTTTACCAAGCATGTGTTAAGAACTTCGGGTGAGTCTCGAATCGCGTTCGCCCTCGGGCGGTCGTGAATTTGAGGTAGTTGTGAGATTGTTGTCTCATGTGGAGGCGTTTGAGCTACCATTCGGTGTTCGAATGTCGCCTTATGAAGCCTTGCGGCGGAAGTGTAAGTTGCGATCGATTGGTTCGATGTTGGCGGGGTTGGATAGTTGGTTGATCTTGTTCCGGTAATGTGGATAGTGAAGCTTGTCTAGAAGAAGTTACGGCGGCTCGGAGGAATCGTGCGGATGTCGGCGGCGGCGCTTAGAGTTGAGTTGGCCGGTCGGTCTTGAAAGTACCACCGGACGGTGTGGCGAGTTTGAAGCGAAGGAACTTAGCGAGTTACTTTGGGCCTTTGTGAGTTCATGTGAAGAATAGGCGAGGTTGCCTATATGTTAGCATTTGCCGTCGGACTTAGGAGGAAGGGCGTCGATCTTCGTATTGTTATGTTCGGAAAGTATCGAAGATCCATCGAGAATGTTCGATTAATGATGACCTCGTTAGAATAGTAACCGAGTTTTGGATACTAAAGCGATATCGAAATATGGTAAGAATTCGAGTGTCACGGCGACTTGGTGATCGCGTGCGGCCGGTACCATTTGTTGGGGCGTTGGAGCAAGGCTCGCGACAAAGTGACAAAAGTAGTATTATTTGTGGTGATGTTAGAGGTGTTTCCTCGTGGACTTGGATGTAGGAATTTGCGTGGGTATTTACGTGGCGGTGTGGCGAGGATTGTTTCGTAAGTATAGTAGTGAAGACTATCTTGCGGCGTTCGTTTGAGACTTAGAAGGAACATTCGGGACGAATGTTTCTAAGGAAGAATGTTATACCCGTAGTTCGGGGTATGTATGCGAGGGCGTGCGTGCGAGAATCTGACGAAAGATTGGAAAGGAAGAAAGAGCGATTTTTCCACGGAAAAGTTTCGGTTTTATGAAGGAAAAAGGTTCGTTAATGGGAATTGGTGTCACGACCGAACCGGGCGTGGCCGTGCCTTACAGGGCACCTGGTGATACAACATCGAGATAAAATCGCGGAAATAAAACATGAACATGAAATAAGAGATATTATAAGTAACAAAGCCCAAGCAGTTGCCTTACTGCGTAAATATATACAAACCACGAACAGTTTAATCCTTTTTACAACCACACTACAACGGTGATACTGGACCTCTAAGATTTACAACAACTATGGCGGGGCCCGCCATACCCGAATGTACAGAACCTACAACTCGGGAACACATGCAAAAGATAAGCCTCAAGGAATGGAGCTTCCCAGCTGAAATGAGATCTAGCGGGGATCGACGGTAGATGTACTCCTACTGCGGCGTGAACGCGGCCAGAAGGAGTCGATCTGGCGGTACCAAGTATGTGAAAGCGTAAAATCCTGTGTATGAAATCATAATAGTCTATAAAAGCGGGAGGCGGTATGATAACCAAACTACGGTACACATGCAGGTTATATCAATTCGGTCTCATGCCCAGCATCAATCCACGTGGAGTACCTTCCTCACTGGCGATCATGATATGATAACAACAAGACAGCAATCCAAATGGGAGCATACGTGCGCTACGCATCGTGTCGATATGTCCAAAGGAACAAATAAGACAACATTCCAAATGGAAGCATGCGTGCGCATCGTCGATCGATGCATGTCGAAAGGGAAACAATAAGACTGACATTCCAAATGGAAGCATGCGCAGCGCTACGCGTCGTGTCGGTATGTCCAAAGGAGCAAATAAGACAACATTCCAAATGGAAGCATACGTCTGCGCTGCATCGTGTCGATATGTCGAAGGGCAAATAAGACAACATTCCAAATGGAAGCATGCGATGCGCTCGCGTCGTGCGTGTCAAGGGAAACAATAAGACAACAAAGCGTGTCAGTGGAAGCATGCGTGCGCTACGCATCGTGTCGGTATGTCCAAAGTGATTTAACAAAGTAACACTATCAGCGAGCGTGCAGTGGAATTTCTCGTCAAATGCGCGTCCAAGTAAGTTCTTAACAAGTCAACGAGCCCTCGAGACGGCGGTAGTATAGAAACACAATCTTTGCACAACAAAGGCTATCACACAAGCATAGGCAAGTTTCACCACAACAAGCATAGGCAAGTTTCACGTCAACAAAGCATAAGTGAGTTTGCGCTCAAGTCTACTTCATTTTTATGCGAGTCGGGTTTTAACCCACTGAAGTACTCTGTGCATAGACAAGTTTATTTCACTCATTGCTTTCGTTTTATGCCAAAGTCGGGTTTTAACCCTAAAAGTACTATGACGTTAAATTCCTTTTAAAGAGATTTATTCCTTTTATATAAAGTCACCCGATGCAGTAGTATAAAAATAGAGTGACTTATATCTTTTAAGTAAACCCAAACAACTTCCATACTTTTTTTTTTTTTTTAAAGTCAAGTTACCACGTTAAAACCAATGATAAAATCTTTCTTTTGTTTTCATAAGGTCGTTATAACCAACTTCCCATAAAGTCATTATAACACCTTATGCTTTAAACCATTTTAAGACAACCTGATGCCTTTCTTTTCCCTAAGGTTCGGTTTGCCTAATTTTAATTACATAAGTCTCTTTTTGAAAAGTTTCATAGTTGAATGTCTTAATCTCTTTTAAAACAATTGAGTAACATATGCCATAAGTGAAGTAGGTTATTCTTGTTCATAATCAATATTATTAGCGGCCATGATCTAGGAAATGTAATATCATTTTGTCTCGTCTTAGCTTATGCGGATGGAGGTTTCTCTTGGTTTTAATAATACTTAATTATTGAATACATTTTCCTTTATTAAGCTGCGATGGTTTGTCGATACGTTCGATTTTGAAATCGGTAAAACATTATTCCTTCCAAAAACCAGTACTCATTACTCACGAATGAGGTTTCACACAAACATCCGTATTAAGTCAAGTCTTTTAACTTCTAAACCATTAAACCATTCTTTTTATCTCTCTTAGGCGTTACACCTAACTTCTCATAAAGTGGTATAACTTTTATGTTTTCAAACCAAGTATACACTTCTTTCAAAAAGGGTTTCTTAATCTCTTAGAATACTTGAGGTTCTTTTACAACAAGTCGGTTATAAGTCAAATCGATTATCTTTTAAAAACCACAAAGCATTTCTCATTTACATAGAACATTTATAACACTTTATGTTTAAAGACAATCAAATACATTTAACACGTATGCGTCACCGTACTACATAGTTATACACATATCATGCTAGAGCAGATAGGAAGAGGTTCACATACCTCGCGGCAGTATCGACTAATAGCAAAGCGCTCAAGTACCTCAAGCCAATGCGCTACACTCTCGGTCAGCGGATCCTCCACGTAGTACTACTGACCTATAGAGGCCATAAAGCGCCTATTAATATCTTTAGATCTCGATGTAGAATATTCTGGAAAATTCGTGACACCTCACATGACAGCGTAAATCTCTCTCTATCAGTAGCTGCAAGCCAACCGGGGGTTAACATGTCTAACGGACGTGTACAATTCTACTACAGTAATGCTACCTGAGTCTCTTTATGTCTGATCTATGTAATTCTGATTCGATTCTCTTCTTTAAATTAGAGCTTAAGTCGCAAGACATTGCAGTAAGTATTGTCGAGCTTAAGTCAAAAGACATTTGCCGCACAATTATAATTTTCAGTTCTATATATAGTATACTTCAACTATATATTCCTCTGACATGTAATTTCAATTACTGTGAAGGTCGAATGTTTACCTCGATAAGCCCAAAATTATCAGAGTTTATATGCGATCTGAGCGAGGTTTAGCTCTACTCAGGCGCTCGACCAGCTCGACCAACCCTTAGAAGTTCTAACCAACTTCACTAATAACTTCAACAACGGGTGAAGATTTACTTAGGGTTTCGTTTTAGTAGTGAGGAAAGTATAATAGTATTTTACGGGCTTTTGTAAAGGGTACTTTGGAAAGTACTACAAGGTATTAGGCTAAAGTATTTTGGGCATTATAACAATACTAGGAGAGTATTTCTATACCACAAAGGGGTATTATCTGAAAACCACTAGGCTAGGGGTACCTGGGCAGGAGCACCACAAAGGGGAGGGTTTCGGCCAGGCCTTCTCAAAGGGGAGAGGCTATTGGACGAGAAGCAAGCAAGAGGAGGAAAGGTTTTCAAGACTTAGACAATTTTTGGATGAATAAGTTCATCAACTTAGAGGGTATTTATAGGTCAAGAAATGGCCAACCAATGGCGAATCTATCCAAGTGTAAGGCAAGTGTAAGGTCAAGATGAAGCCATGTGTTTGTGGGTCCACTTGCTCATCAACTACACAAAATATCCTACCTAACCCTTGACCACATTTTTGCACAAAAAGCGTGCTCACCCTTCCCTTTGGCGTCCACCTTTTCCGATGTGAGGTGACACGTATGCCCTCCGTTGGTCCAAAATGTTTCGTCTCCGGAAAAATCCAAAAAATATTAATGACATAGCGGAATTTTCCTTGGCGAAAAGCGTGTGGAAGCGTTTAGTCAGCGACTCATTTAGGTAGTTATGCACAAATTGAAACTTGCCTAACTTTAAGGCTCAAATTATATCGTACTCCTCATGTACATACTACGAAGTGCGGTATAACGTTCTCCCCTCGTAGAAACATTCGTCGAATGTTCCTTCCGAACAGAATAACGAAGTTCTTCTAACAAGTTGCCAACGCCACACGGCCACGAAATATCACACGTTCTCTTCGCCGCACTCGTCGTGCCGCTTCTCGGACGCTTGAACTCCTCTAGCATCGTACCACGCTTGATCATTGCTTTCCCAAAACTTTGGAGTCACGCTCCAAACTTGGTCATCTTACTAGCGATCTCCGCCAGGCCATTCCGGCCTTGCGATCCGCCTACGGTCGAACATATCCACGAACTCATCGATGGTTATCTAATCATGGGCCTAGCACCCTCGTGACCCTACCACTGGCGGGACCACCGAGTGACCCGGCACAGAAGCCGTGGCGGGTTGGCCCTCGTAGCTGACCCGACCACTGCTACGCATCAAGCTCTTGTTCCGATCGGAACAATCTTACCTATCTGGTCATGAAAGCTACCACTTCCATTACACCTTACCGGGGACTTTATCACGCAAGCGTTCTAGGCATAAAATGCACTCCGACAAGGATCACTTGCAAAATCTGGTACTCAGGCGGCGCTTACATCTAAGGTCTCAGCTGTAATATTCTAAGGTTCATCAATACATACAAAACTCTAGAGGTTAAGGATATACGAAAATAGGCGATTGGAGGACCGCTAAGCGGGAACTTCCACGCGACCTCTAGTGGCCGCGGTGTATGAACATCTGCTGACTATGGGAGGTGAAGAACCATAAGCGATCCCGTAGTGCTGTGCTATCTACCCTACCCACAGTGGGACAATTTCTCCCAAAATGGCCTGCTGTCGCATGTAAAACAAACTCAGGACTAGCGCGACACTCCCCGTGGAGTCTACCACAGCAGTCCTGCGAGGTAGGGGTGGCTTGGTGCTAACACCTCTGCTCTCTCGAAAATCTGAACCCTTGGAGCCTTGACTGCTCACGAATACTCTGGATGCTCACGAAGATTGTGGAGGACCACTCTGTCTTGGCGGAGGCGCATAACTAGTCTGCTTCTTTGGCGGTCGCCTCGAAAGTCACCAAAGGACCTGCTGTTACGGCCTCTTCTGGCGACCTTGGTTATTTCGTCGATTTCTCGCTCCTGCCTCCAGTGCATAAGCTGCGTGCGGGCAATGTCGTGCCGGTGAAGAGCTACACGAACAACTCTGCTAGGTGTCATCGAGCCTGTAACATATCGGTGCACTCGATCCTCCATACTAGCTACTAATGCGGGGGCGTCTGGGCGATGAGTCGAACTCACATTGTACTCGAGCGTGCGCGGATTGCGCATGACCCAAAAATATGTCGGCGAGCCTCGCCGTACTGTGGAGGCAAGAAATGTGCAAGAAAGGCCTGCGAGAACTTCGTCCGTAAAGGCGGAAGTGCGTGCTCTCCCGGGGGCTCGCGAATCAAACGATCGGCTGCGGTATCGCGCGGCCGATGCGAACCTAGGACCACCGACTCGGTCTCCGATGCCTTGATCACTCTCGTGATCGCTGCAGCTGCGGATGAACTCCTGCGGATCATCCTCGGGCCTCGACCCGTAAAACTCTGGCGGGTTACACCTCGGAAAATCCGTAATCTCAAAGCTATGCGCTTTCGGGGTGAACTACGGGTGCTCTGGGGCTAGGCTGCTGCGTCGGCTTATCCTCAGTCGGCCTGACCACGGCCGTCGCGGGCCATCTCTTTGTAACCCGTCTCATACGCGGCTGTGGGGTGGAGGCTCAGTCTTGTGGTCTCTGTGAGGCTGCATTCTACTCGTATCTTATCTGGCGCTTGCCGCCACGGGCGGGTTGCCTTGCGCGGAGGCATAGCGGTAAAGGAAAGGAATACGTCGGAGGTTCAACTCGTCACCTGACTCTAAGGCACGATCTCGGAATGAGAAGAATGAAACCAATCCTAAATGTCCTATAGCCTCACGATTATAGATGTGGTGCCTGACACACCGATAATCAAGACTACACTAGACACGGCGTAGACACTTCAGAGGACTAGCGCTCACGATACCACTTTTGTCGACCGAACCGGGCGTGGTAGTGCCTACCGGGCACCTGGTGATCTGACATCGAGATAAAATCGTGGAAATAAAACATGAACATGAAATAAGAGATATTATAAGTAACGGTCAGCAACGGTTGCATACTGCGTAAATATATACAAACCACGAGCAGTTTAATCCTTTTTACAACCACACTTACAGCGATTACTCTGAGACCTCTAAGATTTACAACAACTATGGCGGAGACGGGGGCCCATGTACCACGAATGTACAGAACCTCTGACTCGGGGAACACATGCAAAAGATAAGCCTCAGAAGGAATGGAGCTTCCCAAGCGAAATGAGATCCTAAGCGCGAGGATCGGCGGTGATGTACTCTACTGCGGCATGAGCGGCCCCAGAAGGAGTCGATCTGACGGTACCAAGTATGTGAAGCGCAAAATCACGTATATGAAATCATAATAGTCTATAAGCGGGGAGCGGTATGATAACAAACTACGATACTGCGCATACTGATTATATCAATTTAGGGTCTCGTACCCGCGACATCAATCTGCAAGTGGAGTACCGCCAGCTCTGGCGATCATGATATGATAACAGCAGGCGACAATCCAAATGGGAGCATACGTGCGCTACGCATCGTGTCGGTATGTCGAAAGGAACAAATAAGACAACATTCCAAATGGAAGCATACCGTGCGCTACGCGTCATGTCGGCGTGTCGAAGGAAACAATAAGACAACATTCCAAATGGAAGCATGCGATGCGCTACGCGTCGTGTCGGTATGTCGAAGGAGCAAATAAGACAACATTCCAAATGGAAGCATGCGTGCGCTACGCATCGTGTCGGTATGTCGAAGGAGCAAATAAGACAACATTCCAAATGGAAGCATGCGATGCGCTACGCGTCGTGTCGGCGTGTCAAAGGAAACAATAAGACAACAAGCGTGTCGAGTGGAAGCATGCGATGCGCTACGCGTCGTGTCGATATGTCAAGTGATTTAACAAAAGTAACACTATCAGCGAGGAGCGTGCGGTGGAATTTCTCCGTCGCTGCCAAGCGCGTCGAGTAAGTTCTTAACAAGTCAGCGAGCCCTCCGTGAGAGGCGGTAGTATAGAAACACAATCTTTGCCTGACAAAGGCTATCACAACAAGCATAGGCAAGTTTCACCACAACAAGCATAGGCAAGTTTCACGTCAACAAGCATAGGCGAGTTTCGCGACTCAAAGTACTTTCATTTTATGCCAAAGTCAGGGTTTTAACCACTAAAAATTACTCTGTGCGTTAAATTCCTTTTAAAGAGATTTATTCCTTTTATATAAAAGTCACCCGATACAGTAGTATAAAAATAGAGTGACTTATATCTTTTAAGTAAACCAAACAACTTCCATACTTTTTTTTTTTTTAAAGTCAAGTTACCACGTTAAAACCAATGATAAAATCTTTCTTTTGTTTTCATAAGGTCGTTATAACCAACTTCCCATAAAGTGTTATAACACCTTATGCTTTAAACCATTTTAAGACAACCTGATGCCTTTCTTTTCCTAAGGTTCGGTTTGCCTAATTTTAATTACGCAAGTCTCTTTTGAAAAGTTTCATAGTTGAATGTCTTAATCTCTTTTAAAACAATTGAGTAACATATGCCATGTAGTAGGTTATTCTTGTTCATAATCAATATTATTAGCGACCATGATCTAGGAAATGTAATATCATTTTGTCTCATCTTAGCTTATGCGGATGGAGGTTTCTCTTGGTTTTAATAATACTTAATTATTGATACATTTTCCTTTATTAGCATTTGCGGTGGTTTGTCGATACGTTCGATTTCGAAATCGGTAAAACATTATTCCTTCCAAAACCCAAGTACTCATTACTCGCGAATGAGGTTTCACGCAACATCCGTATTAAGTCAAGTCTTTTAACTTCTAAACCATTAAACCATTCTTTTATCTCTCTTGGGCGTTACACCTAACTTCTCATAAAGTGGTATAACTTTTATGTTTTCAAACCAAGTATACACTTCTTTCAAAAGGTTTCTTAATCTCTTAGAATACTTGAGGTTCTTTTACAACAAGTCGGTTATAAGTCAAATCGTTATCTTTTAAAAACCACAAGCATTTCTCATTTACATGAAATTTGTTATAACCTTTTATGTTTAAAGACAATCAAATACATTTAACACGTATGCGTCTGCAGTACTACATAGTTATACCACATATCATGCTAGAAACGGATAGGAAGAGGTTCGCGTACCTCGCGGCAGTATCGACTAATAGCAAAGCGCTCAGTACCTGGCGTGCTACGCTGCACTCGGTCCAGCGGATCACTCCTGCGTAGTACTACAACCTATAGAGGCCATAAAGCGCTATTAATATCTTTAGATCTCGATGTAGAATATTCTGAGAAAATTGGCGACACCTCCCCACATAGCAGCGTAAATCTCTCACTCTATCGTAGGCTGCTACCAAGCCAACGGGGGTTAACATGTCTAGCGGGCGTGTACAATTCTACTACGATGTAATGCTACGAGTCTCTTATGTCTGATCTATGTAATTCTGATTCGATTCTTCTTTAAATTGAGGCTTAAGTCGCGAGACATTCGTAAGTATTAATCGGGCTTAAGTCGAAAGACATTGCCGCACAATTATAATTTTCAGTTCTATATATAGTATACTTCAACTATATATTCCTCTGACATGTAATTTCCAATTACAACGAAGGTCGAAATGTTTACCTCGATAAGCCCAAAATTATCAGAGTTTATATGTCGATCTGAGCAAGGTTTAGCTCTACTCAGGCGCTCAGGCCGCTCGACCAACCCTTAGAAGTTCTAACCAACTTCTACTAATAACCAACAACGGGTGAAGATTTACTTAGGGTTTCGTTTTAGTAGTGAGGAAAGTATAATAGTATTTTACGGGCTTTTGTAAAAGTACTTTGGAAAGTACTACAAGGTATTAGGCTAAAGTATTTTGGGCATTATAACAATACTAGGAGAGTATTTCTATACCACAAAGGGTATTATCACGAAAACCACTAGGCTAGGGGTACCACGGCAGGAGCACATGGGGAGGGGTTTCGGCGAGGCCTCTCAAGGGGAGAGGGGCTATTGGGCGAGCAAGCAAGAGGGAGGGAAAGGTTTTCAAGACTTAGACAATTTTGGATGAATAAGTTCATCAACTTAGAGAGGGTATTTATAGGTCGAAATGGCGACCAATGGCGAAGATCTATCAAGTGTAAGGCAAGTGTAAGGTCGAGATGAAGCCATGTGTTTGTGGGTCCCACTTGCTCATCAACTACACAAAATATCCTACCTAACCCTTGACCACATTTTTGCACAAAAAGCGTGCTCGCGCTTCGCTTTGGTAGTCCAGCTTCGATGTGAGGTGACACGTATCGCCCTCAGTTGGTCCAAATGTTTCGTCTCCGGAAAAATCCATAAAAATATTAATGACATAGCGGAATTTTCCCTTGAAGCTAATGGAAGCGTTTAGTCGGCGACTCCTTTAGGTAGTTATGCACAAATTGAAACTTGCACAACTTTAAGGCTCAAATTATAATCGTACTCCCGCGTGCATACTACTGAAGTGCGGTATAACAATTGGATTCCCGATTTGGTATTCGGACTTCACGGAATATTAGAAATTATGGAATTTTATTTTGGAAATGGTCACGTGGGGCCCGGGGAGAAATTCTACGGTTTTGTGGGGCCAGCTTTGTTTTGAGATTTTGGCCATTGTGGATATTTTGGAAGATGTTTTATTTTGGGCCAATAGGAGGGTGACACGTGTCACCCCTGAAGCTTAGTAGCGAATGGCATTTGTGCCTGCAACCTTTGGTTAAGTCGTTTTTAAAGCGTTTTACATAACTTGCGAAGGGAAAATTCGGCTATGTCTTTTCTTATTTTTGCGGATTTTTCGAGAGGAACATTTGGACCAACGAGAAGCGGCAGCACCCTCGTTGGTGGGCAAGGTGGGCGACACGTGGGGAGTGGGGAGGTCAGTGGTAGATATTTTGGTAGATATTTGTGAGGGTTTTAAGGAGTAGGGACTAGGGGCACTTGGGCATATCTTGGCCTACACTTGTAACACTTGGCTCGATCTTGGCCATTGGTTGGCCTTGGCTTGTCTATAAATACCCTCTCCCTTTGATGAATTCTTAAATCCTTTCTAAATGTTTCTAAGTGTTAAATCTTCTCCCTCCCTTAGTGTTGAGTTCGGCCAAGAGGCCTCCTCTCTAGAGGCCTTGGCAGAGGTACACCACTCCTAGTAGTGTGGCGTGGGGTACCACAGAAGTTGCTTTAGTATAATACCACTTTGTGGTGTAGAAATACTCTCAGTATTGTTATAATGCCCAATTACCTCAGTAGTATACCTTGTAGTATTCTAAGGTTATACCTATCTGGCAGGAAATACTATTATACTTCCCGTCGTCAAAGCAGAAACCACAGGAAAATCTCCATAGTCAGTGGAGTATTGTGTAGAAGTTGGTTAGAACTTAAGGGTGGTTTAAAGCGGGTTGGGCCTTCGGAGTTGGAGCTAAGCGATTGCCGGGATCGACTTTATACTTGGATAGTTATGGGCTTATCGAGGTAAATATCTTGTCCTATTGTAATTGGAAATTACATGTTGTTAGAATATATAGTTAAAGTATACTATATATAGAGCTGAGCGTGGTTAGTTAGCAATGTCTTTTGACTTAAGCTGAAGAAGCGAAGCGGCGTATCACGATGAACTTGTGTAGTAGTCTTGTGAAGTAGAATTGTACCGTTCGGGTTAGATGTATAACCACTTGGTTGGCTTGGTAGCGGCCGTGAAGGAGGAGATTTACGTTGTTGCGGGAGAGTCTTTGCCGAATTTTACGTAGAATGTTCTACGATAAGATCTTAATGTTAATAAAGCGCCTTGTGGCCTTATAGGTTGAAGTACTACGTGTGGCGCGTTACTTGGCTTTAGGAGTAGCGGCGGTTGGGAGTACTTGGGCGTTTTGCTATTAGTCGATACTCGTCGCGGTATGTGAACCTATTCTATCTCTTCTAGCATGATATGTGTGAACTATGTGATGCGGTGAGCGTCACATGTACTAAATGTATTTGATTGGTGTAAAACATAAAGTGTTATAACGGCTTTATGGGAAGTTGGTTATAACGGC
This sequence comes from Przewalskia tangutica, assembly GCA_029844215.1. Taxonomy (NCBI): domain Eukaryota; kingdom Viridiplantae; phylum Streptophyta; class Magnoliopsida; order Solanales; family Solanaceae; genus Przewalskia; species Przewalskia tangutica. Next base: position 24,352,036 of record CM056737.1, read on the forward strand.
TTTATGTTGGTAAGAAAATACATGTGGTTTTAAAAGGTAAGCGATTTGAACTATAAGCGGCTTGTTATGTGTTAATAAAGAACTTGAAGTATTTCAAAAGAGTTTTGAATCATTTTGAGAGAAGAAGTAATACTTGATTTGTTTTGAAAACTTAAGAGTTATACTAGCTTTATGGAAAGTTAGGTATAGCGTCTTAAGAATGTTTCTTGATTTTGGAAATCGAGAATGTGTATCGACAAACCAACTGCGGCGTTAATAAAAGAAATGTTTTGTGATTAAGTATTATTAAAACGATGAAACTTCCGTCTGCATAGAAGCTAAGATGAGACAAAATGATATTTCTAGATCATGCTTGTAATAAGATTGTTCTAAACAAGAATATCCTACTCACATATAAGACTTATGTTTCTCGGATAGTTTAAAGAAAATTATATTCTTAAATGAATAAGACTATGAACTACTGAAACCTTTCTAAATAAGAAACATGAACATTTGAAATTAGGCAAACTTGGGCGTTTGGAAAATAATGTTGTTACTTGAGTTTTACAAAGAGAAGTGTTTTGATTTACTTGAAAGATAATCACTATATTTTCATGTACTACGGGTATTGTGTGACTTTTGTGAAAGTAGCGTATCTTTTAAAGAGTTAATGTATGAAGTACTTTGGGGATAAAACCGAACTTGTTAGCATATAGTAGAAAGTACACGTGTGTATAACTTGATTGTGTTGGTTTGTGATAGCCTTGTAATATCTTCTTTGATTTGATAAGTAAACATGCTAGGATCTACGTGTGTTAGTATCTTGTGATGTTTGTGTAAAGGGGTTTTCCTTTGTTGTGCTTATGTTGTTTAACGATAATTTGTTATGATAGTATTATACATCACTCATCTCTTGAGATGATTAGAGTTAGGCCCGCCTCCGATGCGGGGTAGACTTCGGGCGGGTCGATGGACCTATGATTGAGACTACCTCATGCGGGTCGAGGGCTATCGCGGAGCTGCGGAAGTTCGAGGTTAGGATCACGGCCCTTGTGGTCATGCGGTCCTTGTGGCGTGCGGACGGCGAGTCGGGGCGGCTGCAGGGAGTAGCTACCCTCGATGCGGGGTTATACCTCATGCGGGCGTCGATTGGCCTATGCGAGGTGCGGAAAGTTCGAGCTGAAGCGCGCATTAGATCTGCGGGCAAGTGGTCGGCTTTGATCATGTGATGCAAACCAGATCTTGTAATCTGATTCATGACGCTTGTTGATGCGTAGGTGTTAGTAGTCGGCTATGCCCGTACTTACCAATGCGTGTTATTATGGCACATGTGGGACACAGGGTTCATGTGTGTTCCTTAGTCTTTGTTATATCATAAGCTGCCGGTGAGGAAGGTATTCACGGGCATGATTGATGTTGTGGGCGTGAGACCCATTGTTATATTTGAGTGATGACTTGAGGCGTGAGTCACGACTTGACATATTTGCTTATTATTGTGGCGTAGTTTGGTTATCATACATGTCTCTGCTTTATAGACTATTATGATTTCATTTCTGATATTTTTAGTTTCACATACTCGGTACTGTTGTCTTGACCTCGCTTGAAGCTGCGTTCATCACGCGGTAAAGGTACACGATCATTGATCCTCGCTCTTAGGGTCGCGATTCGGCGTGTGGGAAAGCTCCGTTTCTCAGGAGGCTTATCGATGGTATAGTCCCTGTTGTTGTAGGTGTTTACATTCGGGGTATGGCGGGCCACTGTCCGCCGTTGTTGTAAATATCATTTCTTAAGTGCATGTAATCTTGTTGTGGGCGGGGCTTGTAAAAGGATTAAAGCGTTCATGTTGGAAAAAGTTGTTATTTATATATATGCGAAAAGCAAGTTTTCTCAATTATTGTTTCATATTTCATAATATGTCTTGTATTGTTTATGTTCGTGATTACTCGATGTTGTATCACTAGGGTGCCGGGGTAAGGCACGATCCGGGCGGAATCGGGTCGTGACAAAACCTTCAGTTAGGGGTATTTATAGGAAATCTGTCGCGACGGCGGGCGTGTTGGTGCCTTACCCGGGCACCCTAGTGACCGCAGTGTCGGCGGAACATAAAACAACATGAGATAGCGAAATATAAAACAATAATCTGTGGCTGCCTTCGATATATATAACCATCGACTCTTTTACAAATGAGCGACAATCTTTTGCCAGCCTGCCCGCGACCTCTGTTTCCCAATGATGCGACGATGATGGCGGGGCGGGCCGCCAGCCACGAATGTAAACACTGCGACGAGGACTATACGTGATAAGCCTCGGGCGAGCTTCCCAATGACTGTGACCACGAAGCTAGGATCAACGGCGATGTACCTCGACTGCGGCGTGAGCGCGGCCACAGGTCGATCGGCAGTGCGTATGTGAGCTAAAATAAATCGTAAATGAAATCATAGTAGTCTATACAAGCGAGGACATGTATGATAACGAGCTACGATTCACCATAAATAGCGATGCATGTCAGTCGAGGACTCGCACCTCGTCACTCGATTTAACAATGGGTCTCACGCCCGCGTATCAACGTCGTGCGTGGAATACCATCGCTTGCCGGCGATTTATGATATGGCGCGAGGAATATATGAACACGGTCCCACTGTGTCTAATAAAGCATGCGGGGTAAATGCGAAGGCATGCGACTGCGCCAGGTCATACGCGTATCATAGATCTGTCTGAACCGTCATGATCAAAGCTGGCTTTGCGCGATAATGGCGTCTATCTGGACTCGCGTAAACAATCTCTCGTCGGCGCGTGGTATTCCCGCGTCGGTAGCTACTCCGGCGTCGTCTGACTTTGGTCGCGTGGCGAGCGCGTGCCCGTAAGGGCGCTTGCTGGCACGGAACTCGTAGCTCGCGTAGGCCCCGGGACCGCGTGAGGTATTCTCGAATCGTAGTCCCGAACGCTGAGTCTACCCGCGTCGGAAGCGGCTTCCGGAATCGTCTCGAAGATGAATGCCACAATACTATCATAGCGGTGATGGTTAATAAGCGCGATCAGAAACCCGCACACAAACATCGCGAATCTAACGTGGCGTAGCGTCTAACACGTTTACTTATCAAGCAACAGAAAGTATTACAAGGCTATCACAAACCAATCTGATCAAGTTATTCACCTGAGTACTACACTAACAAGTTCGGTATCATCCCAAGTACTTCACACATTAAAATCTTAAAAAAGATCTGTTTCTTTCCATAAGTCCTGATACGTAGTATAAAATAGAGTATTTGTCCTTTTAAGAAAACCAAAACTCTTACCTTTGTAAAATCAAGTAACAACATTATTTTCCAAGCGTCCAAGTTTGCCTAATTTCAAATGTTCACGTTTCTTATTTTAGAAAGGTTTAGTAGTTCATAGTCTTATTCATTTAAGAATATAATTCTCTTTTAAACAATCGAAACATAAGCCTTATATGTGGTAGGATATTCTTGTTTATAACAATCTTATTACGTGACCATGATCGGAAATATCATTTTGTCTCGTCTTAGCTTATGCGGATGGAAGTTTCTCTTGGTTTTAATAATACTTAATTATTCAAAACATTTCCTTTTATTAATTTGCGATGGTTTGTCGATACGTTACGATTTAGAAATCGATAAAGCATTCTTAAGCGTTATACCTAACTTCCGTAAAGCTAGTATAACTCTTAAGTTTTCAAACACCAAGTATTACTTCTCCTTTCAAAATGATTCAAAAATCTTTTGAAATACTTCAATTCTTTCTTATCATATAACAAGCGATTTATAGTTCAAATCGATTACCTTTTAAAAACCACGTGTATTTTCTTACTAACGTAAAGCTGTTATAACGACTTCCCATAAAGCCGTTATAACACTTTATGTTTTAAACCACTCAAACACATTTAGCACGTATGCGTCTACCGTGCTACATAGTTCACACGTATCATGCTAGAAGAGATAGGAAGAGGTTCGCGTACCTGCGGCAGTATCGACTCATGTAAAGCGCTCAAGTACTTCCGGCGTCGGCTACCCCAAGCCACGTAGATCGCGCCACCGTGAGTACGTGACCTATAAGGCCCGCGTGACATTAACATTTAGATCTCGTCGTAGAACATTCTGAAAATTGGCCACCTCCACACGGCAGCGTAAGCCTCCCCATCGGGCCGGCTGCCAAGCCAACCGGGGGTTATACATCTAACCCTAGGTGCAATTCTACTCCGCGGTACTCTTACGAGTCTCTTGTATGTCTGATCTATGTAATTCTGATTCGATTCTTTAGGCTTAAGTCGAGGACATTGCCACAGTATGTTGATTATATATATAATATACTTTAACTATATTTTCCTGACATGTAATTTCCAATTACAAAGGGGACAAGATAGTTACCTCGATAAGCCCGTAATTATCAGAGTTTAATGTCGATCCTTAGCAAAGTTTTAGCTCGACTCGGCGCTCCAACAGCTCTAAACCACCGCCAGAAGTTCTAACCAACCTACACAATACTCCGGCGGATTATGGAGATTTTCTAGGGTTTGGTTTTGTATTGTGGGAAGTATAATAGTATTTTACGGGCTTTGTATAAGTGTAACCTTGGGAATACTACAAGGTATTTGGGCAGGTATTTGGACATTATATGATACTAGGAGAGTACTTCTATACCTGACAAGGGTATTATCTGAAAACAACCTAGGCTGGGGGTACCCAGCGGCTGTGACTCTAGGAGAGGGCACTACTCTCGGCTGGCACCCACAGAAGGGGGTGCTCTCGGCCTGAGGGGAGGCCCTTGGCGAACTCAACCTGAGGAGGAGAGGATTTTACACTTAGAAACATTTAGGAATGGATGAAGAATTCATCAAAGGGAGAGGGTATTTATAGCCTGCCAAGCCAACCAATGGCCAAGATTGAGCCAAGTGCTACACAAGTGTAGTGCCAAGATATGCCCAGTGCCCTAGTCCTACTCATTAAAACCCTCATGAAATATCTACCAAAATATCTACCACTTGGCGTCTCATTTCGTCAATGCAGCCCTTGCCCCGCTGATGAGAGGGTGCCAAGTGCAGCCCTCTCGTTGGTCCAAAATGTTAGTCTCTCGGAAAAATCCATAAAAATGAGAAAAGACATAGCTGGAATTTTCCGCCATGAATTCGTAAAGCGTTTAGTCGAAAAGCGACTTTAGCAGGGTGTTGTGCACAAATGCCATTCGGCGAGCCACTGGCGGGGTGACCGTGTCGCCCTCTATTAAAATAAAACATCTTCGAAAATATCCATAATGGCCAAAATCTCGAAAACAAAGTGGGCCCCACAAAGTAAATTTCTCGTGGGCCCGTGACCATTTCGAAAATAAAATTCCATAATTCTCTAATATTCGGGAAGTCAGAATACCAAATCGGGAATCAATTCCCGTTAACGAACCTTTTTCCTTAAAAGCGGAAACTTTTAGTGGAAAAATCGCCTCTTTCTTGCTTTCGATCTTTACAGCCGTATTCTGCGTGCGTCCTCGCATACATACCACGGGACTCACGGGGTATAACATTCTTCCCTCGCCGAAACATTCGTCGAATGTTCCTTCTAAATCTCAAAAAAACAAGCGTGCGCGGTATAGTCTTGACTCTATACTTACGAAACAATCTGCCATACACGCGAAATACTGCGCAACATACTTATATCCAAGTCTGAGGAAAACACCTCTATATCACCACAAATACCTCTTCCGGGGTCAAAATATACTTCCTTAGTCGCTTGATACCACTTTTGTCACTTTGTCGCGAGCACTTGCTCAGCGACCCGACAAATGGTGAGAGTGCTGCGATCGGAGGATCGTACACTCGAACTCTTACCACGTTACGTCACGGCGGTTTCCAAAACTTCGGGTTACTATCTCTAACGTGGTCATCATTAGCGGGAACACTGGATGGATCTCAGATACTTTCCGATCATAATCTGAAAAGGCCAGAATCTTTCTAAGTCGGACGGTAAAGCTAACATATAAGCAACGGCCTGTTCTTCACATGAACTAAAGGGCCCCAGTAACTCGGGCTAAGTTCCCTTTGTTTCCAAAACTTCGTCACACCCTAGCAGGGTGGTACTTTCAAGAAGACCGACCGTCGGCACGAACTCTGGCGTCGTCGCCGATTATCCGCGATTTCTGCAGCTGCGAACTTCTTCAGACAAGCCGCGCTATCCACGATCTGTGGAACAAGCTGAACGACTAAGCGAACCTTGCCAACATCAGACCAATCGTGGCACACACTTCGCCCTGAGGCTTCAAGGCGACATCGAACAACGAAATGGTAGCTTAAACACTACCTCGCGGAGACAACAATCCCCAACTATCCGAAATCGAACAACGGCGGCGAGGCGAATGCGGTCGAGACTTACGAGTTCTTAACACATGCACGGCAAAACTTCGAAACAAAAAAGCACCGTACCACAGGCTCCTTATGCGTCATAAGGTGAAGGTAGGCACCGTGCAACGCTACAACCTTTACGATAACCCACGGTGAGTAAAGCGGTCGGCCAGAAGAACACGATGGGCTGCCCCGTCGGCGACCAGCGGTCGAGCGCGTCGGCGAACTCATCTGTTGGTTAACTAAACTGGGCCTAACACCCTCGTGACCTACCACAAGGCGGGACCACCGCAAACTGACCCCGCGCCACACGCGCGGGTTGACCGCATGGCCTCAACAGGCGGCGTTGCGTAAAACACTAGCTCCGAAGGAATAATTTCACAAATCATATTACGAAAACCTAAGCGGTCTTCAGCTCGACTACCTTTCAAATCACGCTACTCGGGGACTTATCCCACGAACATAGCTCATGTGCACTATGCACTCCTATCGTCGGTCAAACATAACACTACACCTTTCTCGAGATGGCACCTCTAAGGTCTTTGCGTATAAAGCTCTAAGGCTCACACTTTCTCTATCCTCCAAAATCTTACTCGGTTAACCAGTGATTTCTAATCACAACTAACACTGCTTTATCAGGAACATAGCACTTAAGGTATACTACGTGAAAGTTCTGAAGGACACTGCTCTTTCACGGCCTCTTCTCTGTCCTTGGTTAACCGTCGATCTCGTTTCTCGGCTGCTGTAAGCGATACCACGGGCCATGCTCGAAGCCTAGCGAAGGATTACTCTTGCCTGACGCCTGCTTAGGTAGTCACCAAGACTCGCGATACATCGGTATACTCTCTGGTAGCCAAATCCATAGCTAGTAACAAGGTTGCCTCTTGCAATCTATATTCTCGGTTCGATCGTGGGCGAAGGTTCGCAATATCATGGCGCGGTAGGCTGCGTCGCCATGTAAACTCTTTGGGGCTAGTGGCGTCGCGAAATCCCGAATGAAGCACTACCTAGGTAATGATTTGGCTTTGTGCCTCGCCGCCTACGAACTACTCGCGGCTCCTAAGTGCCTTGCGCGCCTCACAGGCGGGTTGCCTGCGCGGGGCATAGCGATAAGGAAATAATTTAGTCGGAGGTCGACTTACAACCGGCTCTGGCGCGATCTCGAGTGAGAGAATAGAAACCAATCTAAATATCCTATAGCCTCACGATTATTGGTGTGGTGCGACAACGCGATAATCAAGACTCTCTTGAATCTGATGCGTAGCGGAACTTTCAGGATTAAGCGCTCCGATACCACTTTTGTCACGACGGCGGGCGCGTGGCGGTGCCTTACCGGGCACCTAGTGACCACTTGTCCAGTAATCGTGAACATAAAACAACAACATGAGATAACGAAATATAAAACAATAATCTGTGAAAACTTGCCTTCGGCATATATATAACCATCGACTCTTTTACAAATGAGCGAGCTTAATCCTTTTTACCAGCCACGCCCGATTACTCTGAGACCTACAGAATAATCGACCGCGATGGCGGGGCGGGGCCGCCAAACTCACGAATGTAAACACTTACTGACGGGGACTATACCATTGATAAGCCTCGGAGAAGCGGAGCTTCCCAAGCTTGTGACCACGAGCTAGGATCGGCGGCGATGTACCTCGACTGCGGCATGAGCGGCCCGAGGAGTCGATCTGCGAGTGCAGTATGTGAAACTAAAAATAAATCGTAAATGAAATCATAGTAGTCTATACAAAGCGGAGACATGTATGATAACGAACTACGATTCACCATAAATAGCGATCATGTCAAGTCGGGGACTGTGCGCCTCGTCGCTCGATTTAACAATGGGTCTCGCGCCCGCGTCAATCGTGCGTGGAATACCTTCGCCGGCTGCCGTGATTTATGATATCTGCACGAGGAATACATATGAACACGAGTCCACTTTGTGTCCAATAAGCATGCTGGGGTAAATGCGAAGGCATAGCGAGGCTACTGCCAGCGATGCAACAAGGTCATAAAGCGTATCATAAGATCTGTCTGGCGTCACATGATCAAAGGCGGCCAGCACGCGCGTTATCTAATGTGGCGTCTAGTCCTGGAACTCGCGACTCGCGTAGGCCAATCTCGTCGGCGCGTGGTATTCCCGCGTCGGTAGCTACTCCCGGCGTCGTCACGGACTTCCGGTCGCGTAGCCCGAGGACGCGCGTGCCCGTAAGGGCGCCGCTAACACCGGAACTCGTAGCTCGCGTAGGCCCCGGGACCGCGTAGGTATTCTCGAATCATGGTCCCGGCGCTGAGTCTACCGCGTCGGATGCGGCTTAACCCGGAATCGTCTCGAGATGAATGCCACAATACTATCATAACCGATAGTTAATAAGCCTGATCGAGAAACCCCGCACACAAACATCACAGATACTAACACCGTAGCATCCTAACACGTTTACTTATCAAAACAATAAAGTATTACAAGGCTATCACAAACCAATACAATCAAGTTATTCACGAGGTACTTTCTTAACAAGTTCGGTATCTATCCCCAAGTACTTCACATTAAAATCTTAAAAAAGATTTGTTTCTTTCACATAAGTCACCTGATACGTAGTATAAAATAGAGTGGTGTCTTTTAAGAAAACCAAAACTCTTACCTTTGTAAAATCAAGTAACAACATTATTTTCCAAGCGTCCAAGTTTGCCTAATTTCAAATGTTCACGTTTCTTATTTTAGAAAGGTTTCGTAGTTCATAGTCTTATTCATTTAAGAATATAATTCTCTTTTAAACAATCGAGAAACATAAGCCTTATATGTGAGTAGGATATTCTTGTTTATAACAATCTTATTACTGACCATGATCTAGGAAATATCATTTTGTCTCATCTTAGCCACATGCGGATGGAAGTTTCTCTTTGGTTTTAATAATACTTAATTATTCAAAACATTTCCTTTTAATGTAACTGCGGTGGTTTGTCGATACACGTTCGATTTAGAAATCGATAAAGCATTCTTAAGCCGTTATACCTAACTTCCCATAAAGCTAGTATAACTCTTAAGTTTTCAAACACAGTATTACTTCTCCTTTCAAAATGATTCAAAATCTTTTGAAATACTTCAAGTTCTTTCTTATCATATAACAAGCAGTTATAGTTCAAATCGATTACCTTTTAAAAACCACGTGTATTTTCTTACTAACATAAAAGTTATAACCAACTTCGTAAAGCGTTATAACACTTTATGTTTTAAACCACTCAAACATTTATACGTATCGTCTCTGGTGCTACATAGTTCGCACGTATCATGCTAGAAGAGATAGGAAGAGGTTCGTACCTCGGCGAGTATCGACTCATGAGCAAAGCGCTCAGTGCTTCAGCGTCGGCTACCCGCAAGCCACGTAGATCGCGCCTGCGTAGTACGTGACCTATAAGGCCTGAGTGACATTAACATTTAGATCTCATCGTAGAACATTCAGAAAATTGGCACCTCCCCACACATGGCGGCGTAAACCTCTCCATCGGTAGGCTGGCCACCAAGCCAACGGGGGTTATACATCTAACCTGCGGGTACAATTCTACTCACGGTACTACTACGAGTCTGCGTAATGTCTGATCTATGTAATTACAGATTCTTTAGGCTTAAGTCGAGACATTGCCCTGTATGTTGATTATATATATAATATACTTTAACTATATTTTCTGACATGTAATTTCCATTACAAAGGGGACAAGATAGTTACCTCGATAAGCCCGTAATTATCAGAGTTTAATGTCGATCCTTAGCAAAGTTTTAGCTCGACTCCGGCGCTCGACATTCTAAACCACTTAGAAGTTCTAACCACACACCTGATACTCCGGATTATGGAGATTTTCCTAGGGTTTGGTTTTGTGGTGACGGAAGTATAATAGTATTTTACAGGCTTTTGTATAAGTGTAACCTTGGGAATACTACAAGGTATTTGGGCGAGGTATTTGGACATTATAACAATACTAGGAGTACTTCTATACCTGACAAAGGGTATTATCACGAAAACAACCTAGGCTGGGGGTGCCCGGCTATGACTACAGGAGGGGGCTACTCTCGGCTAGCACCACAGAGGGGGTGCTCTCGACCACTGAGAGGCCACTTGGCGAACTTCAACCTGAGGAGGAGAGGATTTTACACTTAAACGTTTAGGAATGGATGAAGAATTCATCAAAGGGAGAGAGGTATTTATAGCACAAGCCAAGGCCAACCAATGGCCAAGATTGAGCCAAGTGCTACACAAGTGTAGGGCCAAGATATGCCCAGTGCCCTGGTCCCTACTCCAAAACCACTGAAATATCTACCAAAATATCTACCACGCATCTCATTTAGTCAGTGCAGCCCACCTTGCCCGCTGATGAGAGGGTGCCAAGTGCGCCTCGTTGGTCCAAAATGTTAGTCTCTCGGAAAAATCCGCAAAAATGAGAAAAGACATAGCGAATTTTCCCTTGAAAGTTACGTAAAGCGTTTAGTCGGCGACTTTAGGGTGTTGTGCACAAATGCCATTCGGCGAGCCACTGGCGTGGGTGACACGTGTCACCCTCTGTGGCCCAAAATAAAACATCTTAGAAAATATCCATAATGGCCAAAATCTCAAAAACAAAGTGGGCCACAAAGCGTAAATTTCTCCGTGGGCCCGTGACCATTTCGAAAATAAAATTCCATAATTCTCTAATATTCGGAAGTCAGAATACCAAATCACGGGAATCAATTCCCGTTAACGAACCTTTTCCTTCACAAGGAAACTTTTAGTGGAAAAATCGCCTCTTTCTTCCTTTCCAATCTTTCTGTCGTATTCTCGTACGTACGTCCTCGCATACATACCCTGGGACTACGGGGTATAACAAAATCAATGGCCAAGATCAATCCAAGTGGTAGGCAAGTGTAGGGTGAGGATTCATCCATGTGTACCTTATCCACTACGCGAAATATCACGAATATCCTACTGCTCGAGACTTCCGTCGTCCAAAAAGCGCCCATCCGCCAATTAGGGGTGACAAGTGTAGCCCTCGTTGATCCAAAATATTTATCTCTCGGAAAAATCCGCAAAATAATAAATGACATAGTAGTATTTTTCCCCATGAAGTTTTGTAAAGCGTTTAGTCAGCTTGATTCTTTTAGGTGATTGTGAACAAAATTGCGTCCTTGCCTAACTTTAAGGCTCAAACTTTTCTACGTCGTCCTCGCGTACATACTCGAAATCGGGTATAACATTCTCCTCGCCAGAAACATGCGTCGAATGTTCGCTTCTCAGGCGGATAACGATGAAGTTCTCTTGCTTAAACAAGTTGCCCGATACAGCGTGGCGACAAAATAACCTGCGGCTCGATACATAATCCAAGCTATGCGAGGAATCACCTCTAACATCACAAGCTTCCACCCAAAGTCTAGCGATACTCGTAGAAAGCGATCAACATCTATCCTCTTAACACGTGTTCACTTCTTCACTCGTCGTGCCGCCAAATGTTTCGAACTCTTTCTCATACCTTACCACATTTGCATTCGCTTGGTTCCAAATCTACGGGTTACTACCTCGACTTGGTCATCATTCACGGGAACAATGCGGATGGATCTTTGATACTTTCGAACATAGCAACATGAAAGGCCAGGACCTTTGCCTTCCCGTCGGACGACAATGCTAACCATAGGCAACTGGCCTATTCTTCACATGACCTAAAAAGGCCCAAGTAACTCGGGCTAAGTTCCTCTGTTTTCCAAAACTCGTCACACCACTTTCAGGGTGGTACCTTGAAGACCACCGTCGACTTTGAACTCCAAGCATCGTCGCGATTATCCGCGCGACTTACGGTGACTCGAGCGATAACCTCTTACGGATAAGCTTCACTTATCCGCATCCTGCTGAAACAATTATGAACCAACTATCGAACCTTGCCAACATCGAACTGATCGGCCAGGCAACCTATACTTCGCCCTGCAAGGCGTTATAAGGCGATATCAGAATGCGATATGGTAGCTATTATAATACACGCTCGACGAGGCGAATAATCCTTACGGCTACCCACGAAATCTAAACAACGGCGAGGCGAATGCGTCTTGAGACTACTTTGAGTTCCTAACCTGCTGGTAAAACCTCGAGAAAAGAAATAGCCATAACACAGGCTTCATACGTCTTAAGGTGAAAGTAGGCACCTCGTGTAGCTTACAACTTTCTGATAAAACCTCTGCGTAACCTCTGCGGAGTAATCGGTCTGACTAAAAGACAAGATGGGTGACCTCGTCGGCGACTCTTGGTCGAACACATCCACGAACTCGTCTGTTGGTTTACTAAACTTGGGCCTAACACCCCGTGATCTATCCTGGCGGGACCACCAGCGAGCCCGCTGCCAAAGCAGGCGCGGGTTGACGCGTCGGTCCTCAACCCGACCATTATCGCGCAAAAACTCTTGCTCCGTCCGGGGACAATCTCGCTAATCAAGTCACGAAAACCTAGTGGTCTTCTTAGCTCAACTACCCTCTTTCATTTCATACCACTCAAGGCTTTATCACACAAACATATCTCACGTGTACTATGCACTCCGATAAGGGTCAAACATAAAAATACATCTTTTGCTCGAGATGGCCTTACCTCTAAGGTCTCTGTAAAACTCTAAGGTGACACTTTCTCTATCCCCCAAATCTTACAGGTTAACTAACCATGATTTCTAATCACAATTTACACAAGGTTAGCGAGCGTAACACTTAAGATATACTTATCTTTATCACACATACAATCTCTAGAGGTTAAGGATACGTGTATCTCTGCTTCGCTACCCTCTGTCGTTCTAATCAATCACCGCCTGTGTATAAGCATAACAATTTGTCGAAGAAGTCGACACTCCCGCGTGACACTTACCACTGTGGCCACACCAGGGTGGGGTGGCCTCTGCAGCTAACACCCTTCCTCTCCAGAACTCACGAATCATGGCGATGCGGTAGGTGAGTCCTCTTGCATACCTCTACTAGGACATCCTTTCGACCACGTGGCCCGGCGCGGTAAAACAAGCATCAACAAAGATGACATTTCGGGATGGCGCTGTCATCACAGTGAACAATGAGGAAAAGCGAACCGGTGGCTAGAACCTCGTATATTTGCGAACCAGGACCTGGAGCTCGACGAAGTCCTGCATACCCGAGCGTCTGAACCACTGGAGGACCACTCTGCTGTTGGTGGATGTGCATATCTAATCTCTTCTTGAGGCGGTTTGCCTTGAAAGTTACCAAAGGATCTGCCGTCGGGCCTCTTGGTGTCGCTTTATTAATCTGTCGATCTCTACGTTTCTCGACTGCTTGTCATAAGCCGTCTGTGAGCCATGCTCTGGTGAAGAGCTACTCTTGCAACCTCTCTTAGATAGTCATCATGACCGTGATAAATCGATACCTAAAATACTCTGCAGGTTGCTAACTCCCAGCTAATGCGAGGTTGCCTCTTTGTAATCTATTCTTTCTGCTCACGGTTGTGGGCCCGAAGGTTCAAGTCTCGTAGTCGCGATAGGAGCTGTGCTGCGCTAAACTCTGCTTTGGTGGCGTCGCGAACTCCCGAATGAGCACCACCCGGTGATGATTGGGCGTGTGCCTCGTAACCCTCTGAACTCTGCATGACTCCTCGGCTGCCTTGCCATACGGGCCGGGTTGCCTTACGCGGAGGCTCGGTGAGGGAAAGAAATACGTTAGAGGGTCCGACTTATAACACGGCTCTAAGGCGTGATCTCAGTGAGAAAAATGAAACCAATCCTAAATATCCTATAGCCTCACGATTATTGGTGTGGTGCACACACAGATAATCAGACTCTACTAGATACGATGCGTAGACACTTTCCAGGATTAGCGCTCACGATACCACTTTTGTCACGACCGAACCGGGCGTGGTTGGTGCCTACGGGCACCCAGTAGACATACATCAGTAATCGTGGAATATAAAACAAGACATGACATAATATGAAATATGAAAGCGATTAAATCGAGAAAACTTGTCTTCGGCATATATATATAACAACTAGAAACGATTACATCCCTATTTACAACTCGCCCGGTAGTGCTCTGCACCTCTAAGAATGATATGACAACAATGGTGGGGCAGGGGCCCATCATACCACAGAATGTAAGTACCTGCAACGACGGACTATACGTGATAAGCCTCGGAGAAGCGGAGCTTCCAGCAGAGCGTGACCTATGGCGAGGATCATCAGTGGTGTACCTCCGCTGCGGCGTGAACGCGGCCCCGAAGAAGTCGATACAGCGGTACCCAGTATGTGGCGAAAATGCGAAGTAAAATCAAAGTATTTAAAACCATTTGCAAATACAACGATTCAAGCTGCGTAGTGCCTGACATAAACAAGAGCAAAATAGATATAATGTAGCGGTCTTTTCTAGGCGCGAATGATCGAAGCAAGGCGATCGCCCATAGTATCATTATGCGTGCCTAATCTGGACTTCCGCGATCGCGAGGTCACGAGACCGCATGAAGTATTCCTCGCATCGGGGTAGCTAACCCCGTACCCTCTTGGACTCGCGATCCGCATAGTCTCATAGACGCGTAGTCACGCCGCGTAGGGCATCCCGCGTCGGGATAAAACATCGAAATGATCAATCACGGAACTCCCGCGACTCGCGTAGTCGCCGCATGCGCGGGCCGTATAGACCCGCATCGATGGTGGCAAGCCCTCGGTATAACAAGTCGAGGGTAGGTGATATAATAGCGATACAACGAACTTCTGGTTTAACAACATAAGCCTGACAAGGAAACCCTTTACACAAACATCACAAGATACTAACACGTAGCGTCTAACATGTTTGCTTATCAAATCAACAAGAAAGTATTACAAGGCTATCACAAACCAACACAATCAAGTTATTCACACAAGGTACTTTCTACTTTATGTTAACAAGTTCGGGTTTTATCCCCAAAGTACTTCATACATTAACTCTTTAAAAGATCCGCTTCTTTCACAAAAAGTCACACCGTACAGTAGTATAAAAATAGAGTGACTATCTTTTTAAGTAAACCAAAACACTTCCCTTTGTAAAATCAAGTAACAACGTTATTTTCCAAACGTTCAAGTTTGCCTAATTTCAAATGCTCAAGTTTCTCATTTTCAAAAGGTTTCGTAGTTCATAGTTTTAATCACTTAATGATATAATTCTCCTTTAAAACAATTTGAGAAACATATGCCTTATGTGTGAGTAGGTTATTCTTGTTTTTAACAATCGATTAAGCGACCATGATCTAGGAAATGTAATATCATTTTGTCTCATCTTAGCTTATGCGGATGGAGGTTTCTCTTGGTTTTAATAATACTTGATTAGTCGATACATTTCCCTTTATTAAGCGCTGATGGTTTGTTCGATACTTATTCTGATTTCCGAAATCAGTAAAACATTATTCCCTTTAAAAACCAAGTACTCATTACTCACGAATGAAGTTTCACACTTTTTAACAAAATTCATATTAAATTAATTAAGTCAAGTCTCTTATCTTTTAAGAACAAGTCTCTTAACTTCTAAAATCAATAAACCATTCTTTTTATCTTTCTCAAGCCGTTATACCTAACTTCCCATAAAGCTAGTATAACTCTTAGCTTTAAAACCAGTATTACTCTTCTTTCAAAAGCGGTTCTTAATTCTTTTGAAATACTTCAAGATTCTTATTATTGGGCTTAAGTCAAAGACATTCTTAGTAAAACTACGTTCGGTTAACAGCGTCGTCTAGTACTATATATATATTTTAAAATATCATGCTCAAGAGTATAGGAAGAATTACATACCTCGCGACGATTATCGACTATTAGCAAAAGCGCTCCACGGCTATAACGGCTAGCCTTGTCCACCTTTCAAGTAGTACATGCTACTCGCATGAGATCATTCAACCTATAAAGGTTATATAAGTCTATCAACTTCTAGACTACTCTGTAGAATATTCTAGCGATGAGTTCTCTATTTTATGGAAAATCGGGCGACACTTCCCTACAGTTAAACTACACAAGTCTCATGTAAATACTGATCTATGTAAAAATCTGATTCAATCTTCTACTCTAATATTCCTCGATGTGATTTGATTCAAGTCTTTTACGTAATATCATTCTATTACAGTTCAAATCTCTTATGAATCTTATATTCATTTCTATACTACTACGATATGTAATTTCCAATTACAATATAAGGACAAAGTATTTACCTCGATAAGCCCAAAATTATCCAAGATTTAATGTCGATCTGAGCAACGTTTAGCTCTACTCGGTGCTCCAACCCGCTCCAAACAACCCTTAGAAGTTCTGAAACTTCTTCTTAATACTTCAACCAACATTGAAGATTTTCCTTAGGGTTCGTTTTGTGGTGAAGGAAGTATAATAGTATTTACGGGCTTTTAGTATAGGTGTAACCTTGGAATACTACAAGGTATTTGGGCAGTATTTTGGAATAGTAACTATACTTGGAGAATACTTTTCTACCAAGGGGGTAGTATTTTACGACAATAACTTGAGAGGGGTGTGTGTGTCTCGCCGACACCACTAGGAAGGGAGGTGTTTCTCGGAAAAGGGCCTCACAAAGGGGGAGGGGTTTCGGCTAGCACAACTAGGAATGGGGGGGCAGGGATTTCAAGACTTAGAAATGATTTAAGGGATGAAGAAAACCTTCAAGTTAGGGGGGTATTTATAGGGAAATCAATGGCCAAGATCAAGCCAAGTGGTATACAAGTGTAGGGTGAGGATTCATCCATGTGTACCTTATCCAACTACCACACAAAATATCACAAATATCCTATGTCACGACCCGTTCCGGGGCCCGTGACTGGTGCCTTACCGGGGCACCCAAGTAGCCATACATCAGAGTAACCAGCGGAAATATAAAACAAGACAGGAAACAGTTTATAAAATAAGACACAGTTAATTTAAGAAAAAGTCGCCTTTCGGCAGATATAAATAAACATGGTTCAGCAGTTACATCCCAAGCCTGTGCATGACTCTGAACCTCTGAAATATACAACTATGGCGGGACGGGGCCCGCCATACCACTTGTACAAAACTATCTACAGGAGATCATACCCAAGTAGAGCCTCGGGAGAAGATGGAGCTCACGACACCAACGCAAAGATCCTGGGATGCGGATCTAGCACTGCTTGCCTTTACTGCGGCGTGAGCGGCCCGAGAGGTCGATCTGGTACGAAGTATGTGAAACTATAAAGCTGAAATGAAATCAAAGTATTTAAAACCTTTTCACAAATACAATCAGTTCAATTGCACATAGTGCCACATCCAAACAACAGTGATAATAGGAAAGCGTAGCAGTCTATTCAGGCGCGAATGATGAAGCGAGGCGATCGCCCATAGTATCGTGCGTGCCTAGTCACGGACTTAGCGGCCGCGCATGGGTCACACACGACCCGCGTGAGGTATTCCTCGCATCGGGGCAGCCAACCCTCGGCATCCGCCTAGGCTCCGCGACCGCGTAGCCTCGAAAAGGCCAGCGTAGTCTCAGCGGACCGCATAGGAATCCCGCGTCGGGCTAAACACCGGAATGATCAATCACGGAGCATACCGGCTGCTCGCGTAGTCTCGCGAACGCATAGGCCGTATAGACCCGCGTCGAGTGAAGCCACCGGTATAATAGTCGAGGGTAGGTGATACAATAACGATGCAGCGGACTTACAGGTTAGCAGCGTAAGCACAGAATGACCCACTTACACGGCATTTCAAGACACTAACCGGTAGCATCATAATATGTCTACTTATCACACAAATCTTACTACACTTAACGAGAAATCAATACAAGGCTTTTATAAACAACCAAGTAAATGTTCCTCTTTATCTTTCTTAAGTTGTTATACCTAACTTCCCATAAAGCTAGTATAACTCTTAAGCTTTTGTTTTAAAAACCAAATATTTATCTTGTTAAAAAAATGATTCGATATTCTTTTGAAATGCTTTGATTCTTTGTTATTGAGCTTAAGCGTGAGGCATTCTGTAGGTATTATTCGAGCTTAAGCGTGAGGCATTACCATAAGTATTATTGAGCTTAAGTCAAAGACATTCTTTGTGTAGTTATTATTTGCACACGTGTCTGCTACCATACTATATATTGTAAAATATCATGCTTTAGGAGGAATCACATACCTTCTCGTGAAAACCACACGAGTTGAATATGTCGCGCGAGAGTCGACTATAATAGTCACGACATCATCAAAGACTACTCTGAAGGTCATTCTAAGCGGAGGTTCACAATTCTACGGAAAGTCGGGCGCACTTCCCTGCGGTGAGCTATATAAGTCTCTTTGTGAAAGCAGTCTATATAAGCGTAGTTTAATAATTCTTCTTTTAAACCGCCTGCGTGATATGATTCAATTCTATTCAATAATATTCTTCTAAGTATTTATACTTATTCTTATACTTACGTATGTATTCTCTAATACAAAGGAGGGTTAGGATTAGTTACCTCGGTAAGCCCAATAATATCCTAGATAAAGTCGCGCTTTGAGCAAGGTTTAGCTCCAAGTTATGCGCTCAGGTAGCTCGAGAAACCTTAGAAGTTCTTCACTTCTACAAAGGACTAAGGGATTTGGGCTAGGGTATTTTGGGCATTATAACAATACTAGAAGACAACTTTTCTACCAAGGGAGGGTAGATTTGGCTAGGCTAGGGGGTAGGCCTCGGCCAAACTCACTCAAGGGGAGGTGTTGGGCGAAGGCTTAAGGGAGAGGAGAGGATTTTTCAAGACTTGGAAGATAACTTTGTGGATGAAGAACTCTTCGTCTAAAGGGGTATTTATAGCTCAAGCCTTGCGACCAATGGCCAAGATGAAGACAAGTGCAAGGCAAGTGTAGGGTGAGGATTAACTATACACAAATATCTACCAACTCCTTGACTTGTGCCTGAGGCACAAAAAGCGTGCCATGGTTCTCGATTCGTCCAAATGGGCGATTCAAGTCCACCAATTGGAGGGTGCCAAGTGTAAGCCCTCCGTTGGTCCAAAATGTTTAGTCTCTCGGAAAAATCCATAAAAATACTAAATGACATAGCCAGAATTTTCCCTACGAAAGGTGGAAGCGTTTAGTCGGAAGCGATTCTTTTAGTGAGTTGTGCACAAAAAAGCGTCGAGGCTAACTTTAAGGCCAAACTTTTTGCGTATTCCTTACGTACATACTGGAAATCTGAGGTATAACATTCTCCCTCCTTAGAAACATTCGTCCGAATGTTCATACCAAACGATTATCGAAGAAGCTTAAGCAGTTTGTAAGTGCCACGTGGCCTGAAAATAACACTTAGGCATAAATGATAATGGAAATTTACAAGTAGGAAAGTGAATTACGGAGGTGTGGGAATAGGTGAGGATACTTCTGCCTCGTGTCCTCCTCGGCTTCCCGCGTCATCTCCTCACGAGCTCGTTCGCGCGAGACTTTGTGGAAGCCGCGTTAACGTCGCGAGCGCTAACTTTGACGATCGACTATCGCTATGGGAATCTCCTCATCGATAACCCCTCGGTCACTGGACATCGTCAATCGGGTGTACCCTAGATGGATCCCGATACATCTCGCCGGCGTAGATACGTGAAAAACCGGATGCGCCTCGGATCGGATGGCGGATCCAGCTCGTAGGCAACCTTTCCTACCACTGCGAACAATGCGAAGCGGCGATGTACCTTGGGTGAGTTTCTTCTTCCCGAATCTCATCACACCGCCGTGGGTGACACCTTTAGAAAACCCAATCATGAACCTCGAACTCAAGATGCGGCGGCGATGATCTGCATCGACTTCTGCGACTACGAGTTTGTCAGCGCTCTCGGATAAACCACCTTATCGGCTGCTGCTGCGCCAAATCTGGTCCCTGCATTTGCACCTCGCCCACATCGAACCTTCCTCTCGGCGACCTGCACTTCCTCCCATACAAGGCCTCGTAAGGCGCCATCTGAATCTTGGAGTGGTAGCTATTATTATCATGAAACTCAACTAGAGGCAAATGATCCTCCCAACTGCGAAGTCAATAACGGGCTCGCGACATATCCTCGAGTGCGGATAGTGCGCTCTGCTGTCCGTGCATGCGTGGATGAAATGCGATTACTCGGGCTCACTGCGTCCTAAACCCTGCGGAAGGACCTCCAAGTTAGCCAAAGCGGGCTCCTGCATGCGATATGATCGAAATAGGGACTCCAAGCGATCGGCGATCTCGGATGTAAAGTCGGCATAATCCTCGGTAGAAAAAGTCGTCGGACGGGAAGAAAGTGGGCTGATTTAGTCGACTGTCGACGATAACCCAAATAGAATCATGTCTCCTGCGAGTGCGAGGTAATCCTGTAATGAAGTCGTGTTGATTACCTCCACTTCCGGTCGGGATCTCTATCGCTGCAACAAACCACCGGGCCTGCGGTGCTCTACCTTCACTGCGACAACACGGGCGAGCTACGAACTTCGCAGCGTCCCTCTTCAAGCCGTCCGCAATACATTGATCTAAGGTCGTGGTACGTCTTGGTGCGACCACGGATGGATGAAATGTGCTTGTGTGTGCTTCCCGAGAACCTGGCCGAAGTCACGAAACATCAGGACACCTGACACGCCCTCAAACCTTAGCACCCCATGGTGCTACCTCAGGACCGCTTGCCCTCGCGAAGAGTTGTATCGCGATATCGACTCAAAGTGGATCCTCGAGCCATTGCCTCTTCGCCTCGCCGATGATGGAAGACTCGGCAACCTCGCGAACTCTAACCCACTGCTATCGAGAATCAATCAAAGCGACACCAAGGCTCACTGGCGATGCAAATCACGAACCATGTCCTCACTCTCTGCTGCACGTCGATAGGCTCCCCGTGACCTACGACTAAGGCGTACGCCTGGCGTTGGCCTTGGGTGGTACGGGATATCAACATCGTAATCCTTAAGCAACTCTAACCACCGTCTCGCCGTAAGTTCGGCTCCTCTGGTGAAGATATCTTTGGAGGCTCTTTGTGGTGCGTAAAAATATCCACGTGAACCCGTACAAATAGTGCCTCGGATCTTGGCGTGAATCACGGTATGACTCGAATCATGGGTGGGGTAGTTCTCTCGTGTTTCTTGGTGTCGGGATGCATATGCTATAACCTGCCATCTGCGTCAACACACATCCCAACCCGATGCGGCGCGCATCACAATACGACATAACCATCTGGACCTACGGAAGAGTAAGAGCGGGCGTCGTCGGTCTCTCTTTCGTGGTTGGAAACCACGCTCCTGGCATCGATCCACTGAAACTTGGTTGCCTTACGAGTCGACCTAGTCAAAGGTGCGAGAGATAAAGCAAACTTCTCTACGAACGCCCGATAATATCTCGAGGCCCGAGCTGCGAACCTCTGCCGGAGTAGTAGGTGCAGGCCAACTCGGACTGCCTCGATCTTGGCGTATCTGCACGAATACCATCGGCCCGACAATGTGCCCAAGAAAAGCCACGAAGTTAACCAAAACTCACATTTGGAAAACTTGGCGTCTGTTCTTGATCGGGAAGCTGTCGGCCACGGTCGCCAGTGCTCGCGTACTCTACTTTGGCGAGAATAAACGAGATATCATCGATGAACACTATCACAAGCGTGTCCAAAATGGTTTGAACACTCGGTTCATCAAATCCATGAATACCGCGGAGCATTGGTCAACCCAAAAGACATGACCACGAACTCATAATGCGTCTGGTCGAATGCGATCTAGGGACATCCGCCTCTCGACACGAACGATGATAGCGAGCGATCAATCTTGGAGAAACATCTCGCGCCAAGCTGGTCGAACAAATCATCAATCACGGAAGAATGTATACATTCTTAATGGTCACCTTGTTCATTGCTGTAATCAACACATGCGCGGCGTCGTCTTCTTCGCGAACAATCGGCGCTCCCGGGGAGAAACACTAGGCACGATGAAGCCGCTTCTCGGCAAATCCCTAAGTGATCCTTGACTCTCTCAACTCGGCGGTGCCATTACGTATGGCGGAATGGAAATAGGCGAGTGTGCAGCAATATGTCAATACAAAACTCAATCTCCTCTCGGGAGAGGATGCGGGTCGTGCGGAAATACGTGCGGGAACTCTCGACCACTGGGCGGCGGAAAATCTGCGTGCGAGCCTTATCAAACACGAGCGAGATGGTAGATATACCCGCTGCCATCTTCCTAGCCTTGAGGTAGGAAATAAACCTACCCGCCGGCGTCTGGTGCTCCTCCGGCCAATGGCCTCGGAGCTGGAACCGTACTACTCTCTCTGCGGTCTACATTGGCATAGCAAGAAGCTAGCCAATCCATCCCAATGATCACGTCGAAGTCAATCATCTCCAACTCTATCAAGTCGGCTGGGTCCGGCGGCGTAAATGGTTACGGGACAAGCTCTATATACCGTAGAGCTACCAGAATCACCGGCTGGCGTAGCTACCTCGAAAGTGCATGGACTCGGGCTCTATCCCATCCTACTAGCAACAGGGAGATATATGGGACGAGTAGAACCGGATCTATCAAGCATACATCAAACCCGAGATAAGGTACTGTGGCGACATCGGTGAGGCCTCACGATCTGTCGGTGGACAAAGCATGCTGATTACGAGGACCGCTAGAAGCGGGACCGCGCCACGACCTGCGCGACCCGCTGGTCCATGAGTACCTTGCCTCGGGCGAGTGGCTGTCGAGGATGAAGAAGCGACCAGAACCGCATGGCGGGCCTACTACCGCCGCCCCGGTCGGACAAACTCATGAAATGACCTGCTGGCCACAAGTATAGTAGGCTCGATCTGGCTCGAATGGTATCTACCACAGCGGCACAGCGGACCTCGAGCAGTTCGCGCCTGCTACCACGGAAATCGAAGTCACAGGGGCCACGACACGCCGCCGCTCTGGCGTGCAGAAAATGAGGTAGGCGCTCTGCCCGTGTGGTGCAAATCTGGACTTCTGCGATCGCCCCACGAGAACCACCAAAAGCCGTCTTGGCCTTCCTGCTGCGATATCGCTCTGCCGGCGGTCTCGCTCGCCGCATCTGGTGCATGAGCTGCATGCGGGTTATGTCCATGCACGGTGAAGGACACGCCTGAAGACTTCGGCCATGTAATCATCTAGCCCGGTGACATAGCGATGCACGGTCCTCCATCTGCTACGGTCGAGGACATGTCGAGCCAAAGAATCAAACTCGACATTGTACTCACTCGCATGCGTCCTCCTGTCTCGGACAAGAATCTATCGGCTCGTGCCCTCATCTGCGGAGGCAAGAAGTGTGTGAGAAAAGCCTCACGAAAACTCATCCCATACTGCTGAGGTGCATGCTCTCCGGAAAGCTCAGTGAATCAAACCAATCAAGCTGCGGTATCACGCGGTGATCTGACCGAATATCAGACTCGGTCTGAAGCCACGATCACCCGTAATCATCTGCGGTGACGGATGAACTCCTGCGGATCATCCTCGGCCTCGACCGTAAAACTGCGGCGGGCTACAACTAAGAAATCCCGTAGTCTCAAACTATACGCCTCGGGTGCTACGGGTGCGGGGGCTGGGCTGGGCTGCGCATCCGGCCTCTCTCGTGTCGGGCCTGACTCAGCCAATAGCGGGCCATCTCCTTGTACCTAACTCCCGCCCGGTGTGGGGCGGAGGTGTGGGTGCGTGGTCTCTTTGGGGCGGCGGCGTCATAGAACTCGCCGTCTCGGTATAGGCGGGCACGAGCCCTCGTGACTCTGGGTGTCTGCTAGCGACTCCGCATTGCCTTGCACGCAGGCGGGTTGCCTTACGTGGAGGCATAAGCATTACGGAAAGAATACGTTAGAGGTCGACCTATAACACGGCTCTAAAGCACGATCTCGGAATGAAGAATGGAAACCAATCCTAAATATCCTATAGCCTCACGATTATTGGTGTAGTGCACACCTGCGATAATCAAACTACTAGATACGATCTGTAGACACTTTCAGATTAAGCGCTCGATACCACTTTTGTCACGACCGTTAGGGGCGTGGTAGTGCCTGGGCACCCAGTAGCCATACATCGAGTAACCAGCGGAAATATAAAACAAGGCGAGCGATTTATAAAATAAGACCGATTTATGTAAGCGTCGCCTTCGGCATATATAAATAAACATGGTTAATGATTACATCCCAAGCGTACATGTATACGAGCCTCTGAAATATACAACTATGGCGGGACGGGGCCCGCCATACCACTGTACAAAACTATCTCTGACAGGAGATCGTACCAAAGTAGAGCCTCGGAGAAGATGGAGCTCTGACACCAACGCAAAAGATCCTAAGGATGCGGATCTAGCACTTTGCCTTTACTGCGGCATGACGCGGCCCCGAAGAGTCGATTACAGTACCAAGTATGTGAAACTATAAAGCGAAATGAAATCAAAGTATTTAAAACCTTTTCACAAATACAATCGGTTCAATTGCACATAGTGCCACATCCAAACAACAGCGATAATAGGAAAAGCGTAGAGTCTATTCTAGGCGCGAATGATCGAAGCAAGGCGATCGCCCGTAGTATCATTGCTGCGTGCCTAGTCACGGACTTCGCGGCCGCGTAGGTCACACAGACCGCGTAGGTATTCCTCGCATCGAGGGCTGACCGGCATCGCCTAGGCTCCGCGCGCAGCCTCGAGGCCGCGTAGTCTCAGCGGACGCGCAGGGAATCCCGCGTCGGGCTAAACACCGGAATGATCAATCACGGAGCATACGCTGCTCGCGTAGTCTCGCGGACGCGTAGGCGTATAGAACGCATCGATAGGGCAAGCCGGTATAATAGTCGAGGGTAGGTGATACAATAACGATACAGCGGACTTCAGGTTAGCAACGTAAGCCGGCAAGAATGACCACTTACGGCATTTCAAGACACTAACCTTGGTAGCATCGTAATATGTCTACTTATCACACAAATCTTACTACATATGAGAAATCAATACAAGGCTTGTATAAACAAAACAAGTAAACAGTTCCTTTTTATCTTCTTAAGCTGTTATACCTAACTTCCCATAAAGCCAGTATAACTCTTACGCTTTTGTTTTAAAAACCAAATATTTATCTTCTGTTAAAAAAATGATTCAGTATTCTTTTGAAATGTTTTCAGTTCTTTGTTATTCAGGCTTAAGCCGTGAGGCATTGCCGTAAGTATTATTCAGGCTTAAGCCGTGAGGCATTGCCATAAGTA
Source organism: Przewalskia tangutica (assembly GCA_029844215.1). NCBI lineage: Eukaryota > Viridiplantae > Streptophyta > Magnoliopsida > Solanales > Solanaceae > Przewalskia > Przewalskia tangutica. The sequence goes on from CM056737.1 coordinate 24,377,491, forward strand.
TTATTGGGCTTAAGTCGAAGACATTGCGTAGTTATTATTCGATTAGCACGTATGCGTCTACAGTACTATATATTGTAAAATATCATGCTTTAGGAGGAATCACATACCTTCTCGTGAAAACCACCTGAAGTTGAATATGTCGCGAGAGTCGCCTATAATAGTCACAGACATCTATCAAAGACTACTCGAAGGTCATTCTAAGCAGAGGGTTCACGATTACGGAAAGTCGGGCAGACTTCCCTGCCGGTGAGCTATATAAGTCTACTGTGAAAACAGTCCTATATAAGCATAGTTTAATAATTCTTCTTTTAAACCCTTCTACTGTGATAACAGTTCAATTCTATTCTACAATATTCTTCTAAGTATTTATACTTATTCTTATACTTCTACAGTATGTATTCTCTAATACAAAGGAGGGTTAGGATTAGTTACCTCAGTAAGCCCAAAAATATCCTAGATAAAGTCGCGCTTTGAGCAAGGTTTAGCTCTAAGTTTATGCGCTCAGGTGGCTCGAGAAACCTTAGAAGTACTTCACAACTTCTACAAAGGACTAAGGGATTTGGGCTAGGGTATTTTGGGCATTATAACAATCCTAGAAGACAACTTTTCTCCCAAGGGAGGGGGGTAGATTTCGGCTAGGCTAGGGGGGGTAGGCCTCGGCCAAACTCGCTCAAAGGGGAGGTGTTGGGCGAAGGCTTAAGGAGAGGAGAGGATTTTCAAGACTTGGAAGATAACTTTGTGGATGAAGAACTCTTCATCTAAAGGGGTGTATTTATAGCTCAAGCCTTGGCCAACCAATGGCCAAGATGAAGACAAGTGCAAGGCAAGTGTAGGGTGAGGATTAACTATACACAAATATCCTACCAACTCCTTGACTTGTGCACAAGGCACAAAAGCGTGCCATGGTTCTCAATTCGTCCAAATGGGCGATTCAAGTCCACCAATTGGAGGTGCCAAGTGTAAGCCCTCCCGTTGGTCCAAAATGTTCGTCTCTCCGAAAAAATGCGCAAAAATACTAAATGACATAGCGAATTTTCCCTACGAAAATTGTGGAAGCGTTTAGTCGGAAAACGATTCTTTTAGTGAGTTGTGCACAAAAAAAAACGTCCAAGGCTAACTTTAAGGCCAAACTTTTTGTACGTATTCCCTTACGTACATACTCTGGAAATACGGGGTATAACATCCTACCTACTCCAAGACTTCCAAATCGTCCAAAAGACGCCCACACATCCGCCAATTAGAGGGTGACAAGTGTCGCCCTCTCGTTGGTCCAAAATATTTTATCTCTCGGAAAAATCCGCAAAAATAATAAATGACATAGCCGTATTTTTCCCTTCGCAAGTTTTGTAAAACGTTTCGTCGAAAAACGATTCTTTTCGGTAGTTGTGAACAAAATTTCGTCCTTGCCTAACTTTAAGGCTCAAACTTTTGTACGTACGCCCTTACGTACATACTCTAGAAATACGGGATATAACACTGAAGGTGTCACCCATGAAGGGTGTGATGAGATTCGGGAAGAAAGGGAAACTCAGCCCGAGGTACATTGGGCCGTTTCAGATTGTCCGCAGGGTAGGCAAGGTTGCCTATGAGTTGGATCTGCCGTCAGGCACGGAGGCGATGCATCGGTGTTTCATGTTTCTATCTTTGAGGAGATGTATCGGGGATCCATCTAGAGTGCACCCGATTGGCGATATCCGGTGTGAGGGGTTATCGTGTGAGGAGATTCCCATAGCGATAATCGATCGTCGGAGTTAGGCGTCTGCGGACCAGGGCGTGGCTTCCGTCAAAGTCGTGTGGCGGAACGAGCTCAGGGAGTAGATGACGTGGGAAGCTGAGGAGGACATGAGGCAGAAGTATCCTCACCTATTCCCCACACCTCCAGGTAACTCACTTTCCTACTTATAATTTTCATTGACTTATTTGCTTAAATGTTGTATTGTGGCCATGTGAGGCATTTGCAAACTGTTTAAGTTATGAAGAACCTTATCGCTGTGTGTCTTGGGAAGGGACATTCGGGACGAATGTTTCTAAGGAGGGGAGAATGTTATACCCCGTATTTCCAGAGTATGCGTGAGGCGTGCACAAAAGTTAAGCTTTAAAGATTAGGCATAGGACGAATTTGGGCACAACTCATAAAACGAATGGTTTTCCGACGAAACGTTTTACAAAACTTGCGAAGGGAAAATTCCGGCTATGTCATTTATAATTTTTGCGGATTTTTCCGAGAGATGAAATATTTTGGACCAACGGGAGGGTAACACTTGTAACCCTCAAGTGAACGGCCAAGTGGGGCGGAACCTTGGACGATTGCCATGGTTTTGGGGCTTAAATCATGGGTCAATGTTTTGTGAGGGATTTGTGGAGTAGGTTAGGGTGCACTTTTGCAAATCCCCACCATCCACTTGCCCTCCACTTGACCTCATCTTAGCACTTGAAAGCCCTATAAATACTCCCTTTGTGTTGATGAACTCTTCATCCACAAATCATTCTTCCAAGTCTCAAAACTCCCTCCCCCTTAGTTGCTCTCTCGTCCAAAAGCCTTCTCCCTCTTGGAAGCCTGGCGAAACACCCTCTCCCCTCTAGCCTAGTAGGCCGGCCAAAGTACCCCACTTATGGTAGAAAGTTGTCTTCCAAGTATAGTTACTATTCCAAAATACCCTAGCCCCAAATCCCTTTTTGTTTTTAAGTAGAAGTTGTTAGAAACTTCTAAGGGTTTCTTGGAGCTATCGGAGCGTGCAAATTAGGAGCTAAACCTTGCTCAGGATCGACATTTAACTTGGATAATTTTGGGCTTATCGAGGTAAATACTCTTGTCCTTCTATTGTAAGTGGATATTGCATATAAGAATAGTTAAGACTTGAGTATAAGATATAGAAGGATATTAAAGAATAGAATTGAACTGTAATCACAGTAGAAGGGTATAACAGAATAGAATTGAACTATAATCACATCAGAAGATTTAAAGAAGATTGAACTGTACTTACATAGGACTGTATTTACAGTAGACTTGTATAACTACTGCAGGAAGTGCTGCGACTTTCCGTAGAGAATTAAGAACCCTGCGCTTAGAACTTCCTACTGAGTAGTCTAGGCGTTGATAGGCGTATTTGACTATTATAGGTCGATACTCTGCGCGCGACATATTCGACTTGGCGGTGGATTTGTAGAAGGTATGTGATTCTTCCTATACTCTTGAGCATGATATTTTAAACTATATATATAATGCGGTAGGCGTGCGTGTGTTAGCGAACGTAGTTTCTTTGCAATATCTTTTGACTTAAGCTGAATAATAAGAATCTTGAAGTCTTTCAAAAGAATTATAAATAATTTTTGAAAGAAGAAGAATATTTGTTTTTTAAAACAAAAAGCTTAAAGAGTTATACTAGCTTTATGGGAAGTTAGGAATAACGACTTAAGGAAGATAAAAGGAACAGTTTACTTGTGTGTATAAAAGACTTGTATTGATTTCTGGAAAGTACAGTAAGATGGTTTGTTGAGTAGACATATTGTGACGCTATGTGTGTTAGTATCTTGTAACGTTTATGTAAAGAGGTTATTCTTAATTGTGCTTATGTTGTTTTAGCAGTAGCTGTTATGTTAGTATTATATCACTCACCTCTTGACATGATCCGGGGTTAAAGGCGCCTCCGATGCGGGTAGACTGGTGATGCAGGACCGTGATTCAAGAATACCTCATGCGGGTCGGGGACTATGCGAACTACGAGTTCGAGTTAGTGTGCGGGGTTATACCTCATGCGGTCTATGTGGCCATGCGGACTACGAGTCGGGGCGATCAGGGAGTAGCTACCTCGACGAGAATACCTGCATGCGGGCCTAGGTGGCTATCGCTCTGAGTCGAGTTAGGCATGCATAATGATACTATGGGCGATGGCCTGCCCGATCATTCGCAGCCTAGAAAAGACCTGTTACAGTTTACCTATTGTTTCTCTTATTTATGATGTGGCACTATGTGCGGTTACATTGGTTGTTTAGTGCATATTTGTAAAATTGGTTTTAAAATGATATGATTTCATTTAAGTACTTTACAGTTTCACATACTTAGTACACATGTTGTCTTGACCTCGGGGCTGCGTTCATGCTGAGTAAGGGAAAGCGGTGCTAGATCCACATCCTTAGGATCTCTACTTTGGTGTCGAGCTCCATCTTCTAGGAGGCTCGACTTTTGGTATGGTTCTCACTGTGTTGTAGATATATGTACATTCGGGGTATGGCGGCCTGTCCCGCCATAGTTGTCTACTTCCCAGAAGTGCGTAGTCCTATTATGATTGGGATGTAAGCCAAACTTTGTTATATATATATGCAGAAAGCGATGTTTTCCCAGATAAAGCTTTTCTTTTCATATTGATTCTGTCTTGTTTTTATATTCCGATTACTCGATGTATGACTACTTGGGTGCGGGTAGGCACGATCCACGGGCCCGAGCGGGTCGTGACATGAAAGCTGTGGAGGACCACTGCATGGCGGAGGTACATAACTTCTTTCTGAGGCGGTCCGCCTCGAAAGTTACCAAAGGACCTGCTATCCTGGCCCTCTTATGCTGATCTCGGTCATTCCGTCGACCTCTCCGCTCCTCACATCCCAGTGCATAAGCCTGTATGCGGGCAATGTCCATGCGGTGAAGAGCTACGCCGAACAAGCCTGCGCCAAGTAGTCATCGAGCGGTGGCGTGGCGGTGCACTGTCCTCCATATCGGCTACCAATGCGGGGGCGTCGAGCTAATGAGTCAAACTCCACATTGTACTCAACCGCACGCCCGATCTGTCTCAGCGTCAAAAATGCGCCGGCCGAGCCCTTCTCATACGTGGAGGCAAGAAATGTCGAAATGCCCACGAGAACTTCGTCCCCATACGGTGGTAGTGCATACTCTCCCGGGACAACTCCGCGAATCAAACGGTCATTGCGGTATCACGCGGCGATGCGAACCTAAGACCACCGACTCGGTCTCGGCCTTGATCACTCTCATGATCCGTAGAATCGGATGAACTCCTGCGGATCATCCTCGAGCCTCGACCCGTAAAACTCGGCATGCGACTTCGAAAGCCCCGCGATCTCAAACTATCGAGCTTGGGTGAACCACGGTACTCTGGGCTGGCTGCTGCATCGGCCTATCCTCGTATGCCACGATCTGGCGATGGCGAACCATCTCTTTGTACCCCAGCTCTCGCTCGGTGTGGAGGCAAACCGTCTCGTGGTCTCAGTGACCGCTGCGGCTCTAAACTTTGATGGGGCTGGCGGCGCCGCAAAACTCGCCGTCTGAAGCACTATCTCAGGTAATGACCGGGCCTCTGCCCTGGTATCCCTCTGTGCTCTACTCGCAGCTCCCTCTGCGCCTGCCTGCGGGCTCACAGTTTTGCACAGCGGAGGCATAACTGGTACAAAAGAATACGTCAGAGGGAGTCCAACTTACAACACAGCTCTAAGGCACGATCTCAGAGTGAGAAGAATGGAAACCAATCCTAAATGTCTTATAGCCTCCTGATTATAGATGTGGTGCACAACACACCGATAATCAAGACTCTACTAGACACGATGTAGACACTTTCCGAGGACTAAGCGCTCTGATACCACTTTTGTCACGACCGAACGGGCCGTGGTGCCTACCAGGGCACCTAGCGATACAACATCGAGAAAATCGTGAAATAAAACATAAACATAAAACAAGAAATATGATAAATAAGCAGGCAACCAAAGCAGATTGCATACGTATATATATAACATAAAAACCGAGCAGTTATCCTTTTTACAAACTCGCCACAACAGTACTACACCTCTAAGAGTTTTAAAACAACAACTATATTGACGGGGCCGCCATACCACGAATGTACAAGAACCTGGACTCGAGGGTAGCATGCAAAGATAAGCCTCAAGAAAGCGGGGCTTCCAACACGCTGGCGTGATCCATGGCGAGGATCTACAACCGATGTACCTCTACTGCGGCATGACGCGGCCCCGAAGGAGGTCGACAGCAGTGCCAAGTATGTGCCTGAAAAATGCGTAAATGAAATCTGTGATCTAAATAAAGCGGATACATGTATGATAACAAAACTACGATTCACAATATAAGCGATCCGCGTCAAGTCGAGGACTCACGCCCTCAAGTCATCCCTCGTACGTGGAACTTCTTCTCACCGCCGCTGTGATCAGGTATAAATCGTGTGATCACGTATAACATGTCTCGGCCCATCTCATGGACCCGATGTCGCATCGTATGGAATACATTCGGCCCCATCTCGTGGGCTCGATAGTCGTGTGAAATACATTCGGTTCATCTCGAGAATGCGGTAGTCGAGTGAAATACATTCGGTTCATCTCATGAGCGCGGTGATCGAGTGAAATACATTCGGTTCATCTCATGAACGCGGTGGTCGAGTGAAATACATTCCGGTCCATCCATGGGCGCGATGGTCGAGTGGAATACATTCCGGTTCATCTCATGAGCGCGGTAGTCGAGTGGAATACATTCGGTTCATCTCATGAGCGGTAGTCGAGTGGAATACATTCGGTCATCTCATGAACAGCGGTAGTCAAGTGGAATACATTCGGTTCATCCCGTGAACGCGGGTCGAGTGAAATACATTCTGGTTCATCCCATGAGCAGCGGTAGTCGAGTGAAATACATTCGGTTCATCCCGTTAACGGTAGTCGAGTGAAATACATTCCCGGTTCATCCCATGAACGCGGTGTCGTGTGGTCATAACATTTAAATGCTCTTTTAAGACAGATTAAGATAATACCATATTTTCCCTTTAAAACAACTAAGGTAATATTATGCCCTTCTTGTTAAACCAAAACACTTTCCTTCTTAAAGTCAAGTAACAACATTCTTTTTCAAAAGTTCAAGTTTGCCTAATTTCAATTATTCACGTCTTTTATTCGAAAGATTTCATAGTTCATAATCTTAATCATTTTAATAACATGATTCTCTTTTAAAACAACTGAGTAATATATGTATTATGTGTGAGTAGGTTATTCTTGTTCATAACAATCTTATTAAAGCAGCCATGATCTAGGAAATATAATATCATTTTGTCTCATCTTAGCTTCTATGCAGATGGAGGTTTCTACTAGTTTTAATAATACTTTATTAGTCAATACATTTCCCTTTATTAACGCTGCTGTGGTTTGTTCGATATTTATTCTCATTTCCGAAATCAGTAAAACATTATTCCTTTTACAAACCAAGTACTCATTACTCACGAATGAGGTTTCACACTTTTTAACAACTTTCATATCAATTCAATTAAGTCAAGTCTCTTATCTTTTAAGATCAAGTCTCTTAACTTTTTAAAATCAATAAACCATTCCTTTTATCCCTCTTAAGTCGTTATACCTAACTTACCATAAAGCTAGTATAACTCTTAAGCTTTTAAAACAAAGTATTACTCTTCTTTCGAAAAAGGTTTCTTAATTCTTTTGAAATACTTCAAGATTCTTATTATTCAGGCTTAAGTCAAAAGACATTGCCGTAAAACTACGTTCAGTTAACACACGTACGTCTACCGTACTATATATATATTATTTTTAAAATATCATGCTCAAGAGGATAGGAAGAATCACATACCTCGCGACGATTATCGACTATTAACTAATAGCTCCAATCATGTCCGCTAGCCCTTTCCACCCTTCGAGTAGAATACGCTACTTGCAGTACTTCAACCTATAACGGTCATAAAAGTCTATCAACGTCTAGACTACTCTTTAGAATACTTCTAGATACAGATTCCTTATTCTACGGAAAATTGGGCAGCACTTCCTGCCGTCAAATTATACAAGTCTCATCTGAATACATCCTAAGTAAATCTGATTCGGTCTTAACTTCTTTAATATCCTTCTACTACAGTTCAATTCTCTTCTGAAATATCCTTCTATGTATCTTATATTTACTTCTATACTACTACAGTATGTAATTCCAATTACATTAGAAGGACAAGAGTATTTACCTCGATAAGCCCAAAATTATCCAAGTTTATATGTCGATCCTGAGCGACGTTTAGCTCCTACTCTGGGTGCTCCAACCTGCTCCAAACAACCCTTAGAAGTTCTACGCAACTTCTACTTAACACTTCAACCGGCTATGAAGATTTCCTTAGGGTTTTGTTTTTGTGACTTAAGGGAATATATTAGTATTTCCGGGCTCTACGTATAGAGGTAACTTTGGAAAGTACTACAAGGTATTTGGGCTAAAGTATTTGGGAATAGTAACAATACTTGGAGAGTATTTTTCTACAAAGGTGGGGTATTTTACGAGAACAACTAGGCAAGGGGTACTTCTCGGCGAGGCCTGCCGAAGGGGAGGGGACTTGGATGAAACTACACTTAAGGGGGAGGGGTTTTTGAGACTTGGAAAATGATTTTTGGATGAAGATTTAGTCTTGCATTGGAGGGGTATTTATAGGCCAATAAATGGCCAAGATCAAGCAAGTGGTGGGCAAGTGTAGGGTGAAGATTCGGACATGTGTTTGTGGGTCCCACTTGCTCATCAACTACACAAAATATCCTACCAACTCCTTGACAAAAATCAAGGCCAAAAATGCCCCAATTCGTCCCACCTTATCCGTCCACTTGAGGGTGACACTTGTCACCCTCTCGTTGGTCCAAAATATTTCATCTCTAAAAATCCAAAAAATTATAAATGACATAGCCGTATTTTTCCCTTCGCAAAGTCCGGAAAACGTATCGTCGGAAAACGATTCTTTTCGCTAGTTGTGCACAAATTTCGCCACTTTGCCTACTTTAAGGCTTAAACTTTTGTACGTACGCCCTCATGTACATACTCTGGAAATACGGGGTATAACAACAAGGTTCGGAATCTTTTCCGTTGAAAGTTCACAATTCCATCCTTAACCTAATTAGGGTTTGTACAAATGTACGTACGTCCTCACATACATACTCTGGAAATACGGGGTATAACATTCTCCCCTCCTTAGAAACATTCGTCCCGAATGTTCCTTCTCAAGACAGGTAACGATAAAGTTCCTCATAACTTAAACAGTTTGCAAATGCCACACATGGCCATAATACAACACGCGCAAATACTTAAATCCAAGTTCACAAGGAATCACCTCTAGCATCACAAAAGCCCCCACCCAAGGTCTAAAAGATATTCCCTTCGCACCTTTACTTCACAAAAGTAATGATCACTTCTATCCTCTTACTCGTCGTACCCTCCTCGTACACTCGAACACTTCCTAAATAAACTTACCACCTTTCTGTTATTGCTTCAGTTTCCAAAATCTCGGGGTTACTATCTCCAACTTGGTCATCATTAACTGGGAACACTGATGGATCTCAGATACTTTTAGAACATAGCAACATGAAAGACCGGACGTATTGCCTCCTACGTCGGACGGCAAAGCTAACTTATAGGCAACCTGGCCTATTCTCCAAATGATCTGGAAACGCTCAAAGTACCTCGGGCTATGTTTCCCCTGCTTTCCAAATCTCGTCACGCCCTTCCGGGGTGGTACCTTCAAGAAAACCCACCGTCAACCTGAACTCCAAGTGTCGACGCCGATTATCCGTATGACCTCTGTTGACTCTGAGCTGCCAATAACCTCTCCTGGATAGGATTCACCCTATCCACATCCTGCTGAATCAAGTATGAACCAACTATCTGAACCTTGCCAATATCGAACCAATCGACTGGCAACCTACCCTTACGCCCATACCCGGCTTCATAAGGCGACATCCGAATACTGAAATGGTAGCTATTATAATACTTACTCAACAAGAGGCGAATAATCCTTACAGCTACCTCTGAAAATAAAAACACCGGCCCGAGGGTGAATGCAATACTGAGACTCACCTGATAAATAACATCTCGCATAACCCTCTGCCGAGTAAACAGTCTTGACTGAAAGACAAGATGGGCTAACCTCATCGGCCCGACTACTGGTCGAACGCATCCACGAACTCGTACGATGGTTAACTAAACTTGGGCCTAACACCCTCGTGACCCTATCACAAAGCGAGACCACCACAATTTTTCCTTACTTCAACCGGCCGCGGTTGGCCCGCACCGCCTCAACCCGACCCATTTATCGCGCCAAGCTCTTGTTTCCCGATCCGGAACAATCTCACCATCGAGTCACGAAAACCTAGTGGTCTTTTTAACTCAACTACCCTCTTTCATTTCACACTACTCAGGGACTTATCACACAAATATATCTCACGTATACTATGCACTCCGATAAGGGTCAAACATAAAAATAAATCTTTTACTCAAGATGGCCTCGCCTCTAAGGTCTCCACGTATAAAACTTTAAGGCTCACACTTTCCCTATCCCCAATCTTACCCTTTTAACTAACCATGATTTCTAATCACAATTAACACACTGCTATCTGAACATAACACTTAAAATATACTCATCTTATCACACATACTAATCTCTAGAGGGTTAAGGATATACCAGATCATCGCTTCACTCCCTTTGTCGCTCTAATCAATCCTCGCTGTTGGCGCATAGCTAGGGATGGTGATGAACTAGCCACCGATCCCGGTGAGTCTCTACATCCGCGCCACCGCCTGGACAATTTCTCGCAAATGGCCTGCTGGTCGCAAGCATAACAAGCTGTTGAAGAAGTACGACACTCCCATAATGACACCTACCACAACGCCACACCGGCGTGGGGTGGCCTCTCAAGCTAACACCCTTCCTCTCGAACCACCGAATCCGCAATCGATCCGTAGGTGAGTCCTCCTACTTGCATCCTCCTACTTGAACATTCTTTCGTCATGGCCTCGACGGCCGCAGTAAAACAAGCACCAACAAAGCGACATTCCCGATGACGCCGCCACCGTGAACAACGAGGAAAATCGAATCCGGTGGCCGGAACCTACGTGTTCGTGAACGGAAGCCACGGAGCTCGACCAACTCCCCGCATACCGAACGTCCTGAAGTGCGGAGGACCACTGATCGGGCGGAGGCGCATAACCTATGCCGAGAAGGTCCGCCTCGAAAGTTACCAAAGGACCCTGCTGTTCTGGCCCTCTTCTGCTGATCTTGGTTAACCCGTCGATCCCTACGTTTCTAGGCCTGTTACGCATAAGCCCGTACGCAGGCCATGCTCATGCCTGACTGAAGAGCTACTCTTGCACAACCCTCTCTTAGATAGTCATCAAGACCCGTGATAAATCGGTACATAATATACTCTCTGGTTGCTAAATCCCTAGCTAGTAACAGGGTTGTCTCTTTGCAATCCATACTTTCTGCTACTGGTCGTGGAACTGAAGGTTCAAATATCATGGCCGCAGTAGGAACTACTTCCACCGTGCTAGACTCTGCTGGGGCTGGCGACGTCGCAGAACTCCCCGAATGAAGCACCACCTCAGGTGATGATTAGGCCTGTGCCCTCGTAACCCTCGTGTTTACTTGCAGCTCTCCTTTGCCTTGCCGCCCGAGTTGCCTTGCGTGGAGGCATAACTGGTAAGGGAAAGAAATACGTTAGAGGGGTCCAACTTATAACACAGCTGTCACGACCCGTTCCGGGGCCCGTGACTGGTGCCTTACCTGGGCACCCAAGTAGTCATACATCAGAGTAATCAGCGGAATATAAAAACAAGACATGAAACAGTTGTAAAATGAGACACAATTTTATGTGAGAAAATGTCGCCTTTCGGCATATATATATAAACATAGTTTTGCAGTTACATCCCAACTGCATAATAGACTACAGACCTCTAAGAAGATAAACAACTATGGCGGGACAGGACCCGCCATACCTGAATGTACAAAACTATATACAACAACGGGAGATCATACCCAAAAGTCGAGCCTCGGATAAGATGGAGCTCGACACCAAAGCAAAAGATCCTAAGGATGTGGATCTAGCACTGCTTGCCCTTACCGCGGCATGAACGCAGCAAGGAGGTCGAGACAACAGTACCAAGTATGTGAAGCGTAAAGTACTTAAATGAAAGCAGATCATTTTAAAACCAATTTTTACAATTATGTATGAAACAACCAAAGTAACCGCACATAATGCCACATCATAAACAAGAGCAACAATAGGTAAACTGTAACAAGTCTTGTCTAGGCTGTGAATGATCGAAGCAAGGCCAATCGCCCATAGTATCATTATGCATGCCTAATCACGACTCCGAGTCCGCATAGGCCACTCACGTAGGCCGCGTGGGTATCCCCGCATCGAGGTAGCTACTCCTCGGCATCGCCCCGACTCGTAGTCCGCATGGCCACATAGACCGCATGACCACAAAGGCCGCACACTAACCTGGAACTCTCGTAGCTCCGCATAGGCCCCCAGGACCCGCATGAGGTATTCTCGAATCATAGTCACACAGACTGCCTGAGCAATACCCCGCATCGGAGGGCAGCTTAACCCCCGGTATTATGTCAAGAGGTGAGTGATATAATACTAACATAACAGCTTATCGTTAAACAACATAAGCACAACAAGAATACCCTCTTATACAAACGTTACAAGACACTAACACACATAGAATCATATCATGTCTACTTATCAAACCATTTTGTTATACTTTCCAGAAATCAATATAAGTCTTTTTATAAACACATAAGTAAAATGTTCCTTTTATCATTCTTAAGTCGTTATACTTAACATCCCATAAAGCTAGTATAACTCTTAAGCTTCTTGTTTAAAAACAAATATTCTTCTTCTTTCAAAACTGATTTATAATTCTTTTGAAAGACTTTTTAAGATCTGTATTATTCAGGCTTAAGTCAAAAGACATTGCCGTAATTATTATTCAGGCTTAAGTCAAAAGACATTGCCGTAATTATTAATCAGTTAACACACGTACGTCTACCGTACTATATATATATTTTAAAATATCATGCTCAAGAGTATAGGAAGAATCACATACCTTCTTGGCGAACTCCACCTGCCAAGTCGAATATGTCGCGCGCAGAGAATCAACCTATAATAGTCAGATACGTCTATCAACGTCTAGACTATTCTGTAAACAGTTCTAAGCAGAGGGTTCTCTATTCTACGGAAAATTGGGCAGCACTCCCCTACCCGTCAAGCTACTCAAGTCTATTGTGAAAACAGTCCTATGTAAGTACAGTTCAATTATTCTTCTTTTAAACCCTTCTACTGTGATAACAGTTCAATTCTATTCTTTAATATTCTTCTATAACCTATACTCAAGTCTTAACTATTCTTATATGCAATATTCAATTACAATAGAAGGACAAGAGTATTTACCTCGATAAGCCCAAAATTATCCAAGTTAAAAGTCGCTCCTGAGCAAGGTTTAGCTCCTAATTTGTACGCTCCGATAGCTCCAAGAACCCTTAGAAGTTTCCAACAACTTCTACTAAAAATACTCTAAGGGAATTGGGCTAGGGTATTTGGAAGACAACTATCTACCAAGGGGGGGGGGTGTTTCGGCTAGGGCTCGAGGGTTGTTTCGGCTAGGCTCTTTTAGAGGAGGACAGCTCTTGGACGAGAACTAGAAGGAGAGGGGAGGGACTTTGGAGACTTGGAAATTGATTTGTGGATGAAGAACTCTTCATCTTAAGGGGGGTCTTTATAGGTCAATAAATGGCCAACCAATGGCCAAGATGATGCCAAGTGCAAGGCAAGTGTAAGGTGGAGATTTAGGCAAGTGTCCTTATCCATCTACTACACAAATATCCTACCAACTCCTTGACTTTGTGCAAGGCACAAAAAACGTGCAACCTTGGCCCATGTTTGCCGTCCATTGAGGGTGACAAGTGTCACCCTCCCGTTGGTCCAAAATGTTTCGTCTCTCGGAAAAATCCGCAAAAATTATAAATGACATAGCCGGAATTTACCCTACGCGAGTTTAGTAAAACGTTTCGTCGAAAAACGATTCTTTTAGTGAGTTGTGCACAAACATTTTTCGTCCAATGCCTAACCAAGGCTAACTTTTTGTACGTACGTCCTCACGTACATACTCTGGAAATACGGGGTATAACATTCTCCCCTCCTTAGAAACATTCGTCCCGAATGTTCCTTCCCAAGACAGTTAACGATAAAATACCTCACAACTTAACAGTTTGCAAGTGCCACACATGGCCATAATATAACACTTAAGCAAATAAGATAATAAAAAACCAGCAAATAGGAAAGTAAGTTACCTGGAGGTGTGGGGAATAAGTGAGGATACCTCTGCCTCATGTCCTCCTCATCTTCCCACGTCATCTCCTCCCTGAGCTCGTTCGCCACGAACTTTGTGGAAGCCACGCCTCGTCCGCGGACGCTTAACTCGACGATCGATTATCGCTATGGAATCTCCTCATACGATAACCCGCCGGTCACACCGACATCATCAATCGGTGCACTCTAGATGGATCCCCGATACATCTCTCAAAGATAGAAACATGAAACACCGGATGCACCGCCTCAGATCGGACGGCGAGTCCAACTCATAGGCAACCTTGCCTACCTGCGGACAACTGACACGGCCCAATGTACTGGGTGAGTTTCTTCTTTCGAATCTCATTACACCGCTTCATGGGTGGCGCCTTCAGAAAACCCAATCATCAATCGCGAACTCGGATGACGACGATGATCTGATATGACTTCGCCGACTCGAGCCATCAAGAACCGCTCTGGATAAGCTTCACCTTATCCACCGCTCGCCGCACCAATCTGGTCCTACTAATCGCACTCGCCCACATCGAACCAGCTATCGTGATCGCACTTCCTCCCATACAAGGCCTCGTAAGGCGTCGTCGAATACTGAGTGGTAGCTATTATTATACGCAAACTCAACTAGAGGCAAATGATCCTCCTACCACGAGTCGATAACACAGCTCGCGGCATATCCTCAAGAGTGCGGATGATGCGCGCTCGTCTGTCCGTCTGCGTGGATGGAGTGCGATGCTCACTCGCGTCCCTAAACCATTCTCGAAAGACCTCCAGTTAGCCAGAACCGGCTCCTGCATGCGATATGATCGAAATAGGGACTCCATGCGATCGACGATCTCTCGGATATAAAGTGCGGAATAATCCTCACCGAAAAGTCGCCCCGACGGAAGAAAGTGGGCTGATTTCGCCACCGTCGACGATAACCCATATAGAATCATGTCTCCTATGAGTGCGAGGTAATCCGGTGATGAAGTCCATGTTGATCACCTCCCACTTCCGGTCGATCTCTATCGTGCAATAAACCACCGTGCCTCACGTGTTCTACCTTCACTGCCGACAACACGCACCGAGCTACGAACTCGCAACGCCCTCTTCAAGCCATCCCACCAATACATAGATCTAAGGTCGTGGGTACATCGTCTTGGGAGCCACTGGATGGATAGAGTAACGCTCGCCGTGCTTCCCAAGAACCTGGCGCCGAAGTCACGAAACATCCGAACACACAACTCGCCAAACCTTAGCACCCGTGCTACCTCAAAAGGACCCTTGCCTCACGAAGAGTCGTATCACGATACGAATCAAAACCGATCCTCAATGTTGCCTCTTCACCTCGCCGACGATGGAAGACTCGGCAATCTCTCGAACTCGAACCCCATCGCTATCGTAATCAATCAATCGGACACCAAGGCTCGCTAAGCTTTGCAAATCGCGAACCATGCCCCTCTCTGCCGCACATCCGATAGACTCCCCATCGACTCACGACTAAGGCATTCGCCACAACATTGGCTTTCCGGGTGGTACAAGATATCAACATCGTAATCCTTAAGTAACTCTAACCACCGTCTCGCCGTAAGTTCACTCCTCGGGTGAAGATATCTTTGGAGGCTCTTGTGGTGCGTATAAATATCCACATGAACCCCATACAAATAGTGCCTCCAGATCTTCAAGGCGTGAATCACCGCTGCCAACTCCAAATCATGGGTGGGGTAGTTCCTCTCATGCTTCTTAAGCTGTCGGGATGCGTACGCTATGACCTTGCCCTGCTGCATCAACACACATCCCAACCCGATGCCTGACACATCACAATATACGACATAGCCGTCTGGACCCTCTGGAAGAGTAAGAACGGGGGCGGTCGTCAGTCTCTCCTTCAGTAACTGGAAATGTAACGACCCGCTCCGGGGCCCGTTACTGGTGCCTTATCCCGGGCACCCTAGTGATACAATCATCAGAGAAAACCAGCGGAAAAAAAATAAAACTTTAAACAAGAAACAAGATATATGAACATAAACGGCAACCCCAAGGTTTACCTTCCAATAACATAAATAAATACAAATATTTAAAAACGAACGCTTAACTTTTTTTACAACCCCGCCACAACAAGATTTCATGGACCTCTAAGATTTACAACAACTATGACGACAGGCTCCCCGCCATACCACAATGTACAAGAACCTACAACTCGTGGAACACATACCAAAAGATAAGCCTCGAGAAACGGAGCTTCCCAAACGCTGAATCGAGATCTAAGAGCGAGGATCCACGATCGATGTACCTCTACTGCGGCATGAACGCGGCCGGCGAGGTCGATAACAGTACCAAGTATGTGAAGCGTAAAAGATATCAGAATGAAATCATACTAGTCTATATAAAGCGGAGACATGTATGATAACCAAACTACGATCACAACATAAAGCCAGTCCATCGTGGACTCACGCCTCGTCATCACTCAAATATAACTATGGGTCTCACGCCCACAACATCAATCATGTTCGCATCATGGCCGCATGCCCGGACTCGCGACGGTGTAGACATGTCCATGATACAACAATAATACCAATGCCCCATGGCCACATGCCCCCGGAATTCTACCTCGGTGTAGACACGTCCATGTGACATCAACAATAATATACTGGGTGATCAACCCTGCCGCATGGCCACATGCCCCCGGAATTCTACCTCGGTGTAGACATGTCCATGTAACCACAATAACAATATATCGGGTAATCAACCCGACCGCATGGCCGCATGCCCCCGGAATTCTACATCGGTGTAGACATGTCCATGTGACATCAACAACAAGACAGTAATCAAAATGGAAACATACCCGTGGAATTCTCCATCACTGCCAGCACGTCCAAGTAAGTTCTCAACAAGTCGACCGGCCCTCTATCGAGAGACGCGGTAACACAGAAATACCACACTTGCACAACGAAGGCTATCATCACAAGCATAGGCAAGTTTCACACAACTCAAAGTACTTTCATTTTATGCCAAAGTCCGGGTTTTTAACCCCAAAGTACTACATACGTTAAGTTCTTTTAAAAGAGATCCATTACTTTTATAAAGTCACCCGATACCCGTAGTATTAGAATGACCAACCCACATTCCTTTTCAAAATCAAGTAACAACATTCTTTTCCTAAGTTCGGCTTGCCTAGTTTCAATTACTCAAGCTTCTCATTTTCAAATGCTCAAGTCACTTATTTTAGAAAGGTTTCATAACTCATAGTCTTAATCTCTTTTAAAACAATTGAGTAACATATGTCATATATGTGAGTAGTTTATTCTTGTTTATAACGATCTTATTACAGCAGCCATGATCTAGAAAATGTAATATCATTTTGTCTTATCTTAGCTTCTATGCAGATGGAGGTTTCTACTGGTTTTAATACAACACATCATTATTCAATACATTTTCCTTTATTAACGCCGCAAAGGGTCTGTCGATACACCTTCGATTTCAAATCAAGAAACATTATCCCTTTAAAACCAAGTACTCATTACTCACGAATGAGGTTTCACACAAACATCCACATTAAAACAAATAAGTTAAGTCTCTTATCTTATAAGATCAAGTCTCTTAACTTCTAACATCAAGAAACCATTTTCACTACATAAGGTCGTTATAACTAACTTCCCATAAAGCTATTATAACACCCTATGTTTTAAACCAACCAAATCACTTAGCACATGTACGCTCACCGTACTACATAGTTCACAACAATCATGCTAGAAAAGATAGGAAGAGGTTCACATACATCGCGAAATGCTCCAAGTACTACAACCTTGCTAGCCCTTTCCACTCCTCGAGTAAAATACGCTACTCTTAGTACTTTCACCTATAAAGGTCACAAACGCCTATTAACCCCAAAACACAAGTTTCTATCTTTCTCTGTAAAATTAGCAAAGACCTCCCCGCAACAACAGAATCTCCTCCTCTATCGAGGCGGCCACCAAGCCAACCGGGGGTTTACACGCCTAACCTGACGTGTACAATTCTACTCAAGAATACTACACAAGTCTACCGCAATACAAATTCTATGTAAATACAGTTAGCTTCTTTTCCTTTATTCTTCAGCTTAAGTCAAAAGACATCACAAGAAGACTAAGCTATATATAGTATACCTCCACTATATATTCCAACAACATGTAATCTCCAATTACAATAAGGGACAAGAATATTACCTCGACAAGCCCAAAATTATCCAAGTTATAATGTCGATCCCGAGCAAGGTTTAGCTCCAATTCGTGCGCTCCAAACCACTCCAAACAACCCTTAGAAGTTCTAACCAACTTCTACTCAAATACTTCAACCAACTATGAAGATTTCCTTAGGGTTTCGGTTTGAGACTAAAAGGACAAAGGTAGTATTTCCTGCTCTACGTGAAAGAGGTATCTTTGGAATACTACAAGGTACAAGGCTAAGGTATTTTGGGCATTAGACCCATACTAGGGGTATTTCTATACCACAACAAGGGGTATTATACGAAAACAACTAGCAGTGTGGGTACCACTACCAAGGCACCACAAAGGGGAGGAGGCCTCGCCAAGACTCTCAAAAGAGGGGATGAGTTGGACGAACTCAACACTAGAGAGGGAGGGATTTAGGCTTGGAAGGTTTCATTTGTGGATGAAGAGTTCATCAACATAAGGGGGGTATTTATAGCAAAACCAAAAGCCAACCAATGGCCAAGATCAAGCCATGTGCAAGGCAAGTGTAAGGCCAAGATCAAGCCAAGTGCACCCTAGACCCTACTCCTTAAAACCCTCACAAATATCTACACAAATATCTACCACAACTTGCCCCCTCAAATCGGCCAAGTGCCGCCCCACATGCTTCCATTGTGAGGGTGACACATGTCACCCTCCCGTTGGTCCAAAATGTTTCGTCTCTCGGAAAAATCCGCAAAAATAAGAAAAGATATAGCCGGAATTTTCCCATCGAAATTTATGTAAAACTTTTCGTCAAATGACGACTCTAACCGCAAGTGTTGTGCACAAATGTAAAATCGCCAAGGTGACACGTGTCGCCCGATTCGCCTGAATATTTCGCCTTCCAAAATATCCAAAATACCGGAAATCTCAAAACAAAGCGGGCCCACAAAACAGAATTTCTCCGTGGCCCACGTGACCATTTCCAAAATAAAATCTCAAAATTCTAATATAATCTATGAAGTCCAAATACCAAACTGGGAATCCAATTCCCATTAACGAACCTTTTCTTCACAAATAACAGAAACTTTTTCCGAAAAACTCACATCTTTCTTTCTTTCAAAATTTCGCGCACTCTCGCACGCACGCCCTCACATACATACCCCGCAACTACGGGTATAACATTCTCTCCTTAGAAACATTCGTCCGAATGTTCCTTCTCAAGTCGGATAACGATGAAGTTCCTCTAACAAGTTGTCAACGCCACGCCGCCACGAAATAACACACGCCCTCTTCTTTCCTTACTCGTGTTCTTCTCGAACACTTGAACTCTCCCAAGACGTACCATACTTCACCATTACTCGCTCCCAAAATCAGTAGTCACTACCTCCAAACTTGGTCATCATACTAACTTCAATCTCCCTTAAGGCCATTCCCGCCCACGATCCGCTCTGGTCGAACATATCCACCAACTCATACGACGGTCATACAAACTGGGCCTAGCATCCTCGTGACCCTACCACCGGCGGGACCACCTGAACCGACCCCACCCCAAACCGGTTACTGGTTGACCCGCAAATGGTCCTCAAACCGACCCTAACTGCGCCAAACTCTTGTTCCCGATCCGAACAATCTTACTAATTCACATCACGAAAGCTACCACTTCCATCTCACACTACCCACTGACTTATCACACAAATAAATCCCACGTATACTACTACTCGATAAGTGGTCAAACATAAAATAAATCTTTAACTCAAGACGACCTTACCCCCTAAGGTCTCAGTCGTGACATAGTCTAAGGTTCACACTTACCATGCCCCCATACGTATCCTCCCAACTAAGCATGTTTTCTAACTCATAATTAACACAACTCTATTCGTACATAGCACATAATAATGAGACCATCATAACCAAAGATACCAAAACTCTAGAGGTTAAGGATAAACTCGAAGCTACCGCCTCCACTCTAATCATAGGCCTCACCGCAGGCGCATAATCGTAAGGCGGCGAACCACCCATCGATCCGGTAGGTGAGTCGTAACATCCGTGCTACCCTTGGTGGACAGTTCCTCGCAAATGGCCCCGCTGGCCGCAAAAATAACAAGCTCCTCGCACCACGACACTTCCCAAATGCGGTCTACCACATCGACCACACCGAGGTAGGGTGACCGTGACCGCCAACACCCTTACTTCCCGGAAACTCGAACCTCGAGCCCGACCGCTCTCGAATACTCAAGGTTGTGGAGGACCACTCTGACCGGCGGAGGTACAAAACTAGTAGGCCGGAGGCGGTCCGCCTCGAAAGTCACCAGGACCCCTGTTCTCGCCCTCTTCGCTGATTCGTCATTCCGCCGACCTCCGTGCCTCACATCCCAGCAGATGAGCTCGCATGCGGCAATGTCCATGCCCTGAAGGGCTACTCCCAACATGCTCGACATGTAATCATCGAGCCTCAGAACATATCGGTGCACTCGATCCTCCATACTAGCTACCAATGCTGGACGCATCGACCAATGAGTCGAACTCACATTGTACTCCCAACCGCACGCCCGCTCGTTCTAAGCATCAAAATCTGTTTACTGCGTTCTCCTCATCCGCGGAGGCAAGAAGTGCGAGAGAAAGCCTCAAAACTCATCCCATATCGCTGGAGTGCATGCTCTCCCGAAAGCTCCTATGAATCAAACCAATCGATCGCGGTATCACGCACCGACGCGAACCAAAGGTCACGCACTCGGTCTCAAGCTCGATCACCCGCACGATCCATCAGAATCGCCGATGAACTCTCGCGATCATCCTCGTGCCTCACCCATAAAACTCGACGCTACAACTCGTAAAGTCCCGTAGCCTCAAACTATTCGCCGGGTGAACCATCGGTGCTATCGAATCGAATCACGTGATTCAAATTTATCTCATATTCGCCACGACTTCGCCAAGAATCGCCATCTCCTTGTAACCCATCTCTCTCGCCTGCATCGGATCGAGGCTCAGTACTCGTCGCTCGCGCTCGCATCTCTCAGATCTCACTAGCAGCACCTCTCGGCTGCCTTGCCCTTCGGCTCGGTTGCGCAAGGCGAGGCATAATCGT
Source organism: Przewalskia tangutica (assembly GCA_029844215.1). Lineage (NCBI taxonomy): Eukaryota > Viridiplantae > Streptophyta > Magnoliopsida > Solanales > Solanaceae > Przewalskia > Przewalskia tangutica. Next base: position 24,398,854 of record CM056737.1, read on the forward strand.
AAAAACGAGATACGCCGGAGGGTCCAACTTACAACATACCTCTAAGGCACGATCTCGAATGAGAAGAATGGAAACTAATCCTAAATGTCTCGAATTCTCGATTATAGATGTGGTGCACAACACATCGATAATCAAGACTCTACTAGACACGGCCTCAGACACTTTCCGAGGATTAATCGCTCGATACCACTTTTGTCACTTTGTCGCGAGCCTTGCTCCGACGACCCAACAAATGGTACCGGCTTATGATCCTCGAGGCATGCCTACGCCTCTTCTCGTGATGTGCCATACGGAGAGCCACGGTTCGGTCTGTTTCGTGGTAGAGGCTCGCCTCTTTATACGCCACCAAGCGAGGTCAAGACAACAGTACCAAGTATGTGAAATCAGAAAGATATCAGAATGAAATCATACTAGTCTATATAAAGCAGGAGACATGTATGATAACCAAACTACGCCACAACATAAAAGCAAGTTCAGTGACTCACGCCTCAAGTCATCACTCAAATATAACTACGGGTCTCACGCCCACAACATCAATCATGTTCGCATCACGGCCGCATGCCCCTGACTCGTGACGGCAGACATGTCCATGATACAACAATAATACCAATGCCCCACGGCCACATGCCCCGAATTCTACCTCTGAGACACGCCCACGTGACATCAACAATAATATATCGGGTGATCAACCCCGCCGCACGCCACATGCCCCGAATTTACCTCTGGTAGACATGTCCATGTAACCACAATAACAATATATCGTAATCAACCCGACCGCACGGCCGCATGCCCCGGAATTTACATCGGTAGATATGTCCACGTGACATCAACAACAAGACAAGAATCAAAATGGAAACATACCCGGAATTCTCCATCACCGCCAAAGACGCCCAAGTAAGTTCTCAATAAGTCGACCTCTATCGAGACGCCAGAATACGTAAATACCACACTTGCACAACGAAGGCTATCATCACAAGCATAGGCAAGTTTCACACAACTCAAAGTACTTTCATTTTATGCCAAAGTCCGGGTTTTTAACCCCAAAGTACTACATACGTTAAGTTCTTTTAAAAGAGATCCATTACTTTTATAAAGTCACCCGACACCGTAGTATTAGAACGACTAACCCACATTCCTTTTCAAAATCAAGTAACAACATTCTTTCCTAAGTTCCAGTTTGCCTAGTTTCAATTACTCAAGCTTCTCATTTTCAAATGCTCAAGTCACTTATTTTAGAAAGGTTTCATAACTCATAGTCTTAATCTCTTTTAAAACAATTGAGTAACATATGTCATATATGTGAGTAGTTTATTCTTGTTTATAACGATCTTATTACAAAGACCATGATCTAGAAAATGTAATATCATTTTGTCTCATCTTAGCTTCTACGCAGATGGAGGTTTCTACCGGTTTTAATACAACACATCATTATTCAATACATTTTCCTTTATTAACGCCGCGGTCTGTCGATACACCTTCTGATTTCCGAAATCAGTAAAACATTATCCTTTTAAAAACCAAGTACTCATTACTCACGAATGAGGTTTCACACAAACATCCATATTAAAACAAATAAGTTAAGTCTCTTATCTTATAAGATCAAGTCTCTTAACTTCTAACATCAAGAAACCATTTTCACTTACATAAGGTCGTTATAACTAACTTCCCATAAAGCTATTATAACACCCTATGTTTTAAACCAACCAAATCACTTAGCACATGTACGTCTACCGTACTACATAGTTCACAACAATCATGCTAGAAAAGATAGGAAGAGGTTCACATACCTCGCGACGATTTATCGACAATAAGCAAAATGCTCCAAGTACTACAACCTTGCTAGCCCTTTCCACTCCTCGAGTAAAATACGCTACTCTTAGTACTTTCACCTATAAAGGTCACAAACGTCTATTAACCCCAAAACACAAGTTTCTATCTTTCTACGTAAAATTGGCAAAGACTCTCCCCAACAACAGAAATCTCCTCCTCTATCGAGGCCGGCTACCAAGCCAACTGTGGGGTTTACACGTCTAACCGGACGTGTACAATTCTACTCAGCAATACTACACAAGTCTACTGCAATACAGTCCTATGTAAATACAGTTCAGTTCTTTTCCTTTATTCTTCAGGCTTAAGTCAAAAGACATTGCCGCAGTACTAAGCTATATATAGTATACCTCCACTATATATTCCAACAACATGTAATCTCCAATTACAATAAGGGGACAAGAATATTACCTCGACAAGCCCAAAATTATCCAAGTTATAATGTCGATCCTGAGCAAGGTTTAGCTCCACTGCGCGCCCAAACCACTCCAAACAACCCTTAGAAGTTCTAACTAACTTCTACTCAAATACTTCAACCAACTATGAAGATTTCCTTGGTTTTGGTTTGAGACTAAAAGGACAAAAGGTAGTATTTCTGGCTCTACGAAAGAGGTATCTTTGGAATACTACAAGGTACAAGGCTAAGGTATTTTGGGCATTATAACAATACTAGGAGTATTTCTATACCACAACAAGTGGTATTATACGAAAACAACTAGCAGTGGGGTACCCCACGCCAAGGCACCACAAAGGGGAGGAGGAGGCCTCGCCAAGACTCTCAAAAGAGGGGATGAGTTGACGAACTCAACACTCAGAGGAGGGAGGGATTTTAGGCTTGAAGGTTTCATTTGGATGAAGAGTTCATCAACATAAGGGGGTATTTATAGCAAAACCAAAAGCCAACCAATGGCCAAGATCAAGCCATGTGCAAGGCAAGTGTGCCAAGGCCAAGTGCACCCTAGACCCTACTCCTAAAACCTCACAAATATCTACACAAATATCTACCACAACTCGCCCTCAACGCCAAGCCGCCCACATGTTTCATCGTAGGGTGACACATGTCACCCTCCCGTTGGTCCAAAATGTTTCGCCTCTGAAAAATCCTCAAAAATAAGAAAAGATATAGCCGGAATTTTCCTCGCAGTTATAAAAACGCTTCACAAAAGACGACTCTAACCAAGGTCATGCACAAATGTAAAATCGCCAAGGTGCCACATGGGGTGACACGTGTCGCCCCGATTCGCCTGAATATTTCGCCTTCCGAAATATCCAAAATACCGGAAATCTCAAAACAAAGCTGCTCTACAAAATCAGTAAATTTCTCCTGGCCCCACGTGACCATTTCCAAAAATAAAATCTCAAAATTCTAATATAATCTATGAAGTCCAAATACCAAACTGGGAATCCAATTCCCATTAACGAACCTTTTCTTCACAAATAACCTAAACTTTTCCGTCGAAAACTCACATCTTTCTTTCTTTCAAAATTTCGCCAGACTCGCACGACGCCCTCACATACATACCACGCAACTATGGGGTATAACAGAAACCCGCCACACGCATCAGTCCATCAAACTTAGCTCTTCCGAGTCACTAGTCAACGGTGCGTAGATAAGCAAACTTCTACGAACCGATAATAACTCGCAAGGCCCGTAAAATCGCGAACCTATGTCGAGTAGTAGGTCTAGGCCAACTCGATCGCGCTTCGATCTTGGCAGATCCACCAATACCATCGCCCACAATATGCCCAAGAAAAGCCACAAGCTTAACCAAAACTCACATTTGGAAAACTTGGCGTATAGTCACGTCCCGAGAACTCTCACAAATTCTCAAATTCTCTTCACGCTCGCCCGAGCGAATAAACCAAGATATCATCGATGAACACTATCACAAACGTGTCCAAAATGGTTTGAACACTCCTTCATCAAATCCATAAAAGCTCACGAGCATCGTCAAACCGAACGACATAACTCGAACTCATAGTTCGCATCGTCCGAACGCAAATCAGGGACATCCACCTCGACTCGCACTGATGATAGCCCATTGCAGATCAATCTTGGAGAAACATCTCGCACCAGAATCGTCGAACAAATCATCAATCCCGGAAGGGGTATTCGTTTAATGGTCACCTTGTTCACCGTAATCAACATCAACACATGCGCAGCTGCCCGCCCTTCTTCTTCACTAACAATACCGACGCCCCCGTGGATAAACACTAGGTATGATGAAGCTTTCTCAAGAAATCTCTCACCGTCCTTCAACTCTCTCAACTCGCAGCCTGTATGGCGAATGGAAATAGGCCGAGTGTCCGCAAAGACATCGATACAAAAACTCTCTCTCCGGAGGGATACCGGGAGGTCGCCCGAAACACATCCGGGAACTCTCGACTCGAATCGATCAAAATTTGGTACCGCAGCCTCGTGATCAAACACCAATAAGATGGTAGATATACCCTTCGCACTATCTTCCTAGCCTTGAGGTAGGAAATAAACCTACCTTCGCGATACAGTTGTTCCCACTCAACAACCGCTCAGAAATCGAACCGCACTACTTTCTCGCAGCCTACATTGGCGTAGCAGAAGCTAGCCAATCCATACCCATGATCACATCGAATCACCATATCCAACTCTATCAAGTTTCCGCCAGGTCCGACGATCAGATACGGTCATCGACAAGCCTATATACCCGCCGAGCTACCACCGAATCACCCATCGCGTAGCTACCTCGAGCGGTCTATGGACTCGTGCTCATCCCTATCCTACTAGCACAAGGGAGATATATGGATGCAGTAACCCGATCTATCAAGGCATACATCATAATTGAGACCGATAAGGTACCGGATGACGACATCGCGAGGCTCCGATCCGCCTACCGACAAGGCATAAATGCGCTCGAGGACCGCTAGACCGGGACCGCGCCACGACCTTCCGCGACACTGGCCCATGAGTACCCTCGCCCGGCGAGTAATCAGAGATGATGAACCGCAAGAATGCACTCGTAGCCGAGCCCTACCACTAGCGCCGCTCTGGCCGGACAGCTCGCAAATGACCTCTGGGCCGCGAATCGTAATACTCTGAGCATTTACCCCAAAATGGGACCTACCGTGACGCCACACCGGTGGTTGTCCCGACGGCTAACACCTCGCTACTCGACGCCTAAAGTCACGGGGCCCCGGTTCGCCTCAATATCCCGCCGGCCGCGACGCGCGGAGTGCTCGAGCCGGCCGTGCAAATCTAGATCGCCGAGGCCGCCCACCCCGATAGTTACCAAAAGATCCGCCGCCGGCCTTCTTCTCGCCGTCGTCAACCCGCCGCCTCTACGCCTCGCATCCAAGTGCATGAGCTCAGATGCGGTAATGTCCATGCTCGTCAGAGCCACACCCGCACAAGACTCGCCATATAATCATCTAGCCCGCGACGAGCGATGTACCCGGCCCCTCCATTCGCTACAATGCAGTGGACATATCGAGCCAACGAATCAAACTCAACGTTGTACTCCCTAATCGGCGCCTCTCTGCCTCAAGCAGAAAAATATGTCGCCGTCTCTCATCCGCGAGGCATGAAGTGAGGAAAGCCTCCAGAACTCATCCCAAGTACTGGGACGCGAGCTTCCTCGATAAATCCCACGATCAAACCAATCGATCGCGTATCACGCAGCCGATGCGAACCGAAGATCACGGACTCCTCCGACGCTCGACATTTCATAATCCTTCAGAGTTGACGGATGAACTCCTGCGATCATCCTCCGCCGACCAGAAACTCGCGCTACAACTCGCAAGTCCCGTAGCTCAAACTATTCGCCTCGTGAACCACGGTACTACTGGGCCGAATCGAATCGCCAGATTCACCGCCCTCATGTTCGCCACGATCCCGCCAATAGTCATTATCTCTCAGTTCCTAACTCCTCCGCCTGTGGACAGAGGCGAGGGTACCGTGGTCTCGCTGGGGCCGGCGGCCATGGAACTCGCTGCCTCGTATAGACTGGCTCGAGCCTCGTGACTCTCGATGTCCTACTAGCAGCCTCGCCGCTTTGCCTTCTCGCCCGGTTTTACGCGAGGCATAGGCTGCATAAAAGGAATACGTTAGGGTCCAACTTATAACACAGCCTCTAAGGCACGATCTCAGAGTGAGAAGAATGGAAATCAATCCTAAATATCCTATAGCCTCGATTATTGGTGCACAACACACCGATAATCAAGACTTACTAGATACGGCTCAGAGACACTTTCCGAGGATTAATCGCTTCGATACCACTTTTGTCACGACCGCCCGGTTCGTGGATCGTGCCTTACCCGCACCCAAGTAGTCATACATCGAGTAATCACTAATATAAAACAAGACATGAAACAGTTGTAAATGAGACACGCTTTATTAGAAAATGTCGCTTTCTAAGATATATATAAACATAGTTTTGCAGCTACATCCCAACTGCATAATAGACTGCACTTAAGAAGATAACAACTATATGACAGGCCCGCCATACCGAATGTACAAAACTACATACAACAACAGGGAGATCATATCCAAAAGTCGAGCCTCCGGAAGATGAGCTCGACACCAAAGAAAAAGATCCTAAGGATGTGGATCTAGCACTGCTTGCTCTTACTCGCAGATGAATGCAGCCCGGCGAGGTCGCATAACAGTACCAAGTATGTGAAATCAGAAGTACTTAAATGAAATCATATCATTTTAAAACCAATTTTACAATTATGTATGAAACAACCAAGTAATAAGCGCATAGTGCCACATCATAAACAAGAGCAACAATAGGTAAATCAGAATAAGTCTTGTCTAGGCCGCAATGATCGGCAAGGCCAATCGCCATAGTATCATTATGCATGCCTAATCTCGACTCGCCCGCATAGGCCACTCACGTAGCCGCATGGTATCCTCGCATCGAGGTAGCTACTCCCGCATCGCCCCGACTCGAGTCCGTGGCCACATAGACCGCATGACCACAAATGTCGCACACTAACCTGAACTCTCGTAGCTCCGCATAGGCCCTCGTGACCCGCATGAGGTATTCTCAATCATAGTCACAGATCGCCCGAGCAATACCCGACGGAGGCGCCTTAACCCCTGATATGTCAAGAGGTGAGTGATATAATACTAACATAACAACTTATCGTTAAACAACATAAGCACAACAAGAATACCCTATTATACAAACGTTACAAGACACTAACACATAGCATCATATCATGTCTACTTATCAAACCATTTTGTTATACTTTCCGTAAATCAATATAAGTCTTTTTATAAACACATAAGTAAACTGCCTTCTTTATCATTCTTAAGTCGTTATACTTAACTTTCCATAAAGCTAGTATAACTCTTAAGCTTCTTGTTTTAAAACAAATATTCTTCTTCTTTCAAAATCGATTTATAATTTTTGAAAGACTTTTTAAGATCTGTATTATTCGTGCTTAAGTCAAAAACATTGCCGTAATTATTATTCAGCTTAAGTCAAAAGACATTGCCGTAATTATTATTCGTGCTTAAGTCAAAAGACATTGCCGTAATTATTAATCGCTTAACACACGACGCCTACCGCACTATATATATATTTTAAAATATCATGCTCAAGAGTATAAGAATCACATACCTTCGCGAACTCCACCGCCAAGTCGAATATGTCTCGCAGAGAATCAACCTATAATAGTCGACACGCCTATCAACGCCTAGACTATTCTCGTAAAATTCTTCTAAGCGCAGGGTTCTATTCTACTAAAATCAAAGACTCCTCACCCTGCCTACTCAAGTCTATCAGGAAACAAATCATGTAAGTATAGTTCAATTATTCTTCTTTTAAACCCTTCTACTGTGATAACAGTTCAATTCTATTCTTTAATATTCTTCTATAACCTATACTCAAGTCTTAACTATTCTTATATGCAATATTCAATTACAATAGAAGGACAAGAGTATTTACCTCGATAAGCCCAAAATTATCCAAGTTAAAAGTCGCTCCTGAGCAAGGTTTAGCTCCTAATTTGTACGCTCCGATAGCTCCAAGAACCCTTAGAAGTTTCCAACAACTTCTACTAAAAATACTCTGGGAATTGGTGGTATTTGGAAGACAACTATCTACCAAGTGGTGTGTTTGGCCAGGCTGTAGAGGTTGTTTCTGGCCAGGCTCTTTTAGGGGAAGAGAGCTCTGACGAGAACTGTAAGGAGAGGGGAGGACTTTGGAGACTTTGAAATTGATTTGTGGATGAAGAATTCTTCATCTTAAGGGGTATTTATAGGTCAAGAAATGGCCAACCAATGGCCAAGATGATGCCAAGTGCAAGGCAAGTGTGGTGGAGATTTAGGCAAGTGTCCTTATCCATCTACTACACAAATATCCTACCAACTCCTTGACTTTGTGCAAGGCACAAAAACGCAACCTTGGCCCATGTTTGCTCATCGAGGGTGACAAGTGTCACCCTCCCGGTCCAAAATGTTTCCTTCTAAAAATCCGCAAAATTATAAATGACATAGCCGAATTTACCTACGAGTTTAGTAAAACGTCTTTAAAAAACGATTCTTTTAGTGAGTCAGGCACAAACATTTTTCGCCCAATGCCTAACTAAGGCTAACTTCAGACGCACGCCCTCACGCATACACTGAAATACGGTATAACAAATTTCTAAGGCACGATCTCGAGTGAGAAGAATGGAAACCAATCCTAAATATCCTATAGCCTCGATTATTGGTGTGTACAACACACCGATAATCAAGACTTACTAGATACGGTCTGTAGACACTTTCCGAGGATTAATCGCCTGATATTACTTTTGTCACGACCAACCTCGCCGCGGATCGTGCCTTACCCGCACCCAAGACATACATCGAGTAATCGAATATAAAAACAAGACATGAAACAATATGAAGTGAGAAAGCTTATTCGAAAAGTTGTTTTCTGCATATATAAATAAAACTTGAACCCAATTACATCCTTTACAAACTCGCCCACACCAAGATTACATACCTCTACGAATATAATAACAACAACGACGGACAGGTTCCCGCCATACCGAATGTAAGTACCTACAACGACAGGACTATACTACGTATAAGCCCGAGAAACGGAGCTTCCAAAACGCCGAATGACTCCATGAGAGGATCAACAATCGTACTTCTCTACCGCGCAGAACGCACTTCCAAGGAGGTCGCATAACAGTACCAAGTACGTGAAATCAAATCAGAATAAAATCATAATAGTCTATATAAAATGTAAGACATATATGATAACCACTCGATACACACATGTAAGCCATGTCAAGTCGGACTCACGCCAAGTCATCACTCAATATAACCACGGTCTCATGCCCACAATATCAATCATGCCCGTGGAATTCCTTCCTCACCGCATACCCATGATATAAAAGAACCAAGGAATACATGAACACCGTGTCCCACCGTCAAAATAAAACCGGTGGTACGTAAGCGCATAGCCAACTACTAAAACCTACGCCCAACAATGCTATAAAATCAGATCACGAGGTCTTTCTAGCCCGCGCGACATGATCGGGCCGCCACTCGCCTCGATCCGTGCGCTGTTTAACTCGACTCCCGCACTCGCATAGACACCTAGGCCCGCATGAGGTATTCCCACATCGAGGGTAGCTACTCGACATCGCCCCGACTCGTGAGCCCGCATGGCCACATAGACCGCATGAGGTATTCTCGCACTAACTCCGAACTCTCAGAGTTCGCGATAGGTCCCCGACCCGCATGAGGCATCCTCGTGACGGGGCCTTAACCCCGGTATAACATGTCAAGAGGTGAGTGGTGCAATACTAATATAACGGCTTATCGTTAAACAACATAAGCACAACAAGGGAAACCCCTTTACACAAACATCACAAGGCACTAACACACGTAGCATCCTAACATGTTTACTTATCAAACCAACAAGAAAGTATTACAAGGCTATCACAAACCAACATAGTCAAGTTATTCACACAAGGTACTTTCTATTTTATGTCAACAAGTTCGGGTTTTTATCCCCAAAGTACTTCATACATTAACTCTTTAAAAAGCTCCGTTTCTTTCACAAGAGTCACACGATACCCGTAGTATCAAATAGAGTGACTATCTTTTTAAGTAACCCAAAACAATTTCCTTACCTTCTTTTTTAACCAACTTAAGACAAAAGCATGCCTTCCTTTTTAAACGAAAACACTTCAAATTTTCAAATCTTTGTCTTTTATAAATCCAGTCCTTACTTTGAAATTTTAAGAAAATCAAAACTTGTTTATTAATGATCTTATTAAAGCAAATGATCTAGAAATGTAATACAATTTTGTCTTATCTTAGCTTCTATGCAGATGGAGGTTTCTAATGGTTTTAATAATACTTAATTAGTCAATACATTTTCCTTTATTAGCGCTGGCAGTTGGTTTGTTCGATACTTATTCTCATTTCCAAATAAATACAAGGCTTTCATAAACAATTAAGTAAACTGCCTTTTATCTCTCTTAAGTCGTTATACCTAACTTCCCATAAAGCTAGTATAACTCTTAAGCTTTTAAAACCAAGTATTACTCTTCTTTCAAAAACGATTCTTAATTCTTTTGAAATACTTCAAGATTCTTATTATTTCAAACTCAAGTCAAAAGACATCGAAGTAAAACCACGTTCAGTTAACACACGTACGTCTACCATACTATATATATTCTTTTAAAATATCATGCTCAAGAGGATAGGAAGAATCACATACCTCCTCGGCGAAATCCATCTGCCAAGTCGAATATGTCGCGCGCAGAGTATCAACCTATAATAGTCAATATGTCTATCAACGTCTAGACTACTCTGTAGAATATTCTAAGGTATGTTCTTATTTCTACGAAATTCAAGATTTCCCTACCCGTAAAGCTACACAAGTCATCAGAATATAGTTCAATTCTCTTCTTTTATACCATCCTTCTATATCTTATACTCAATTCTAAACTACTATATGTAATTTCCAATTACAATAGAAGGACAAAGATATTTACCTCGATAAGCCCAAAATTATCCAAGATTAAAGTCGATCCTGAGCTAGGTTTAGCTCCTATTCTGTACGCTCCAAATCGCTCCAAGAAACCCTTAGAAGTTCTAAACAACTTCTACTTAATACTTCAACCAACTATGAAGATTTTCCTAGGGCTTCTTTGTGACTATGGATATAAAGTAGCATTTCCGGCTTTTTGTATAGAGGTAACTTTGGAATACTACAAGGTATTTGGGCTAAGGTATTTTGGAATAACAACAATACTTGGAGAATATTTTTCTACCATGTGTGGATTTCAGGCATCAACATGCATGGAGTGGGTTTGACGAGAACTCTGCTGGGAGGGAGTTTTGAGACTTGAAATTGTTATGGATGAAGAATAAGTCTTGAACTTAAGGGTATTTATAGGTCAATCAATGGCCAAGATCAAAGCAAGTGGAGGTGAAGATTAGATAGCTTCAGGAATGGAGTCTTCCACCAAGTGTCCACCACAACCTTGGGATATATGTCCACCACAACATTGGGACATATGTCCCCCACAACAAAGAGCCATGTGGCCTACCACTAGGTACAAAAAACGTCCAAGGCAAGCCCCCACTTGGCCACAAAAAATCGTCCCTAGCTACCCCCACTAACCCAAAGAATTAACTTGCAAGACTTGACCATTTGACTTATCCACTAGCCCAACATTTTCGTCCAACCCATGCCAACTAAGGGTGACACATGTCGCCCTCCTATTGGTCCAAAATATTGCCTTCTCGGAAAAACTGAATCGGTTAAAATATTAAAAACGTAGAATTTCCTTCACAAGGTTCTAATCTTTCCGTTGAAAGTTCACAATTCCATCCTTAACCTAATTAGGTTTGTACAAATGTACGTACATCCTCACATACATACTGGAAATACGGTATAACACTACTGACTCGCATTTAGGTATTCTCGCATCATGGGAGCAAATCCACTAATATGCAATGCAAATAAGCCCTGGAATGACCCCGTAATAAAACAATACATCACTAGAACAACCGGCTATCATACATAACATAAGCACTACCTGTCACGACCCATTCCGGGGCCCGTGACTGGTGTCTTACCGGGGCACCCAAGTAGTCATACATCAGAGTAATCAGCGGAAATATAAAGCAAGACATGAAACAGTTTATAAAATAAGACATAGTTTATGTGAGAAAACATCGCCTTCTAAGATATATATAAACATGGTTTAGCATATACACGATAATCGCATAACATGACTATGCACTTAAGGAAATATACAACTATGGCGATGTGGCCCCGCCATACCGATCAGACAAAACTATCTACAACAGGAGATCATACCCAAAAGTAGAGCCTCCTAAAAGACGGAGCTCCCGACACCAACGTAGATCCTAAGAATGTGGATCTAGCACTGCTGCCTCTTACCGCATGAACGCACTTCAAGGAGGTTAGTACAACAGTACTAAGTATATGAAATCAGAAAATACTTAAATGAAACATATCATTTTAAAACAGTGCAAAGATGTATGAAACAACCAAGAAACCGCATATGCCACATCACAAACAAGAGCAAGAATAGGTAAATCAGAATAGTCTTTTCTAGGTCGCGAATGATCAAGCAGGCCAATTGCCCGTATCACCATGCAAGCCTAATCTCGACTCCCGTAGTCCGCATAGACCAATCACATAGGCCCGCATAGGTATATAACCCCGCATCGGCGGTAGCTACTCCGGCATCGCCCCGACTCGTAGTCCGCATGGCCACATAGATCGCATGAGGTATAACCCCGACACTAACCTGAACTCCCAGAGCTCCGATAGGTCCCTTGGACCCGCATGAGGTATTCTCGAATCACGGTCCTGCATCACCGAGTTCACCCCGACGGAGGGCCTTAACTCTGAATATGTCAAGAGGTGAGTGATGTTACACTAACCTAACAGCTTATCGTTAAACAACATAAGCACAACAAGACTACTCTTTTACACAAACGTTACAAGACACTAACACACATAGCATCATATCATGTCTACTTATCAAACCATCTTATTATTCTTTTCACAATTCAATATAAGTCTGTTATAAACACATAGGCAAACTGCTTCTTTTATCAATCTTAAGTGGTTATACTTAACTTCCCATAAAGCTAGTATAACTCTTAAGCTTCTGTTTAAAAACCAATTAGTTCTCTTCTAAAAATGATTCAAGATTCTTTGAAATGCTTTCGATCTTTATTATTCAAAGTGCTGACAGGCATCGCTGTAGTTATTCGTGCTTAAGCCGTGACGCATTGCCGTAAGTATTATTCAGCTTAAGTCAAAGACATTGCCGTAGTTATTATTCGCTTAACACACGTACGCTTCACCGCACTATATATATATTGTAAAATATCATGCTTTAGGAAGAATCACATACCTTCTCAAATAAAACCACCGCCAAGTGAATATGTCGCCGCAGAGTCACCATAATAGTCACAGACATCTATCAAAGACTACTCAAGGTCATTCTAAACAGAGGGTTCACAATTCTACTAAAGTCGGCCAAAGACTTCCTACCCATGAGCTATATAAGTTCATGTGAACACAAATATAAGCATAGTTCAATTATTCTTCTTTAAACCCTTCTCATCGTGATAATACCAATTATATTCGCAATATTCTTCTAAGTATTTATACTTATTCTTATACTACAACAAAGAAGTATTCTCTAATTCAAAAGAGGGTTAAGATTAGTTACCTCGAAGCCCAATAATATCCTAGAAAAGTCGCACCGAGCAAGGTTTTGCTCTAAGTTGTATGCTCCATGAAACCTTAGAAGTTCTTCACAACTTCTACTACTAAGGTATTTGGGCTAAGGTATTTTGGGCATTATAACAATACAAGAAGGCAACTTTTCTACCAAGTGAGGGGTAGGTTTTGGCTGGCAGTGGCCTCGCCCAAACTACTTAGGCTAGTGTGGTATTCGCCAAGGCCTTCACAAGAGGGGGAGGTGTTGGACGAAAAGGCTACAAAGGGAGAGGAGAGGATTTTCAAGACTTGGAAGATTTGTGACGAAGAACTCTTCATCTTGGGGGTATTTATAGGTCAAAGTGGCCAACCAACGGCCAAGATTAAGACAAGTGCAAGGCAAGTGTAGCAGGATTAACTATACACAAATATCCTACCAACTCCTCGACTTGTGCACAAGGCACAAAAACGTGCCAATGCTCTCCAATTTCGCCCAATGGACGATTCAAGTCCACCAACCGGAGGTGCCAGGTCGCCTCCCGCTGGTCCAAAATGTTTCGCCTCTAAAAATCCGCAAAATTAGAAATGGCATAGCCGAATTTACCCTACGAAGCCGTGGGAACGCTTTCATTGAAAACGATTCTTTTAGCGAGTTGTGCACAAATAAAAAAACGCCCAAGGCTTACCTTTAAGGCTAGATTTTGACGTATTCCCACGCACATACTGAAATACGGTATAACATTCTCCTCTTAGAAACATTCGCCCCGAATGTTCCTTCCCAAAACAGTTAACGATAAGATTCTTCATAACTTAAATGCTGCAAATGCCACACACGCCACGTAACAACACTTAGGCGTAAACGATAACGAAAATTTACAAGTAGGAAAGTGAATTACGGAGGGTGGGAATAAAGTGAGATACTTCTGCCTCATGTCCTCCCGGCTTCCCACGCCATCTCTCCTCGAGCTCGCTCCGCCACAAGACTTTGACGGCCACGCCTCGTCCGCAGACGCCTAACTCGACGATCGACTATCGCTATGGAATCTCCTCATACGATAACCCCTGGCCACCTAGACATCGCTAATCGGTGTACCTAGATGGATCCCCGATACATCTCCTCAGATGGATACGTGAAAACCGGATGCACCGCTTCCATCGGACGGCAGATTCAACTCATAGGCAACCTTGCCTACCTGCGGACAATCAAACGCCCAACGTTTTGGGCCGAAGCTTCTTCCCGAATCTCATCACACCCTTCATGGGTGACACCTTTAGGAAAACCCAATCATGAACCTCGAACTCAAGATGCCGACGACGATGATCAGCATACGCATTCAGCCGACTGTCGTCAATAGCCGCCTTGATAAGCTTCACCTTATCCATCGCCGTATCAAATCTGGTCCCACTAGCACCTCACCCACATCGAACCAACCTATAGGCGATTTGCACTTCCTCCCATACAAGGCCTCATAAGGCGCCATCCGAATCGGAGTGGTAGCTATTATTATACGCGAACTCAACTAGAGGCAAATGATCATCCTAACTACCATCGGTCAATAACACAGCTCGCAGATATCCTCAAGAGTCCGGATAAAGCGCGCTCGCCGCCTGTCTGCTGGATGAAATGCGATTTCGTGCTCACCGCCCCTAAACCCTCGAAGGACCTCCAGAAGCTTAGCCAGAACCGGCTCCTCTGCGATATGATCGGTAGGGACTCATGCACCACGATCTCTGATGTAAAGTCCGCATAATCCTCACCAAAAGTCGCCCCGACGGAAGAAAGTGGGCTGATTTCACCGCCGACGATAACCCATATAGAATCATGTCTCTCCGAAAGCGAGGTAATCCCGTGATGAAGTCCATGTTGATTACCTCCCACTTCCGTGTCGGATCTCAATCGTCAGAATAAAACCACCGTGCCTCCGGTGCTCTACCTTCACCGCCGACAACACGCACCGAGCTACGAACTCGCAACGCCCTCTTCAAGCCATCCCACCAATACGATCTAAGGTCGTGGTACATCTTGGTCGACTTTGATGGATAGAGTAACGCGCTGTGTGCTTCCCAAGAACTCGCCAAGTCTCAAACATCCGAACACACACCGCTTCAAACCTTAGCACCCCATCGTGCTACCTCAAAAGGACCCTTGCCCTCACGTAAGAGTCAGATCACGATATCGAATCAAAGTTGATCCTTGAATCGCTGCTCTTCACCTCCTCAACGATGGAAGACTCGCAACCTCACGAACTCTAACCCCACCGCTATCGTAATCAATCAAACGACACCAAGGCTCGCTAATCGTGCAAATCACGAACCATGTCCCTCCTCTCTAGCCGCACATCCGATAGGCTCCCATCGACCTACGACTAAGAGCATCTCACAACATTGGCCTTCCGGTGGTACAGATATCAACATCGTAATCCTTAAGCAACTCTAACCACCGCCTCGCCGTAAGTTCACTCCTCCGTCAAGATATACTTGAGGCTCTTGCGGTCTGTAAAATATCCACGTGAACCCCATACAAATAGTGCCTCCAGATCTTCAAAGCGTGAATCACCGCCAACTCCAAATCATGGGTGGGGTAGTTCCTCGTGTTTCTTCACCGTCGACGATATGCTATAACCCCGCCATGCCGCATCAAGACACATCCCAACCCGATGTCCGACGATCACAATACACGACATAACCATCCGACCTCCGGAAGAGTAAGAACGGGCGGCGCCGCCTCTCTTTCAAGAATCGAAACCTCGCCACAAGCATCACCATCAAACTCGGCCGCTCGAGTCACCCTAGTCAATGGTGCGTAGATAGAAGCAAACTTCCACGAACCGCGATAATATCTCGCAAGGCCCGTAAAATCGCGAACCTCTCGCTTGAGTAAGAGGTCAGGCCAAGTCCGATCGCCGATCTTGGCCGTATTCACTCAATGCCATCACCCTAATATGCCCAAGAAACGCCATCAAGTCAACCAAAACTCACATTTGGAAAACTTGGCGCATAATCACTTGGTCCCGAGAATCACAAGATACTCCTCGCGTTCGCGATGCTCCCGCTTCGAGCGAGAATAAACCAAGATATCATCAATGAACACTATCACAAACGTGTCCAAAATGGTTTGAACACTCGCTCATCAAATCCATGAATACCGCCGAGCATCGGTCAACCCAAAAGACATAACCGAACTCATAATGCCCGCATCGTCCGAATGCATCTGTGGACATCCATCTCTCGACTCGCACTGATGATAGCCCGATCGCAGATCAATCTTGAGAAACATCTCGCACTCGCAATCGGTCAACAAATCATCAATCCCGGAAGCGGGGTATTCGTTTAATGGTCACCTTGTTCACCGTCAGAATCAACACACATGCGCAGCTGGCCCCGCCCTTCTTCTTCACGAACAATACCGCAAGGCTTCCTGAGAAACACTAGGCCCGATGAAGCCCTTCTCCAAAGAAATCCTAAGCCGATCCTTCATCTCTCAACTCGGCAAGTGCCATTCGTATGGCGAATGGAAATAGCCGTGTCCGTAATATGTCAATACAAAACTCAATCTCCTCTCGTGAGGATACCCGAGGTCGTCTGGAACACGTCTGGGAACTTCACCACCGAATCGACGGAAAATCTGGTACCGCAGCCTCGTGATCAAACACCAACGAGATGGTAGATATACCCTTCGCACCATCTTCCTAGCCTCGAGGTAGAAATAAACCTACCCTACGATACCGTGCCCCTCCCACTCAACAACCGCCTCGTGAAATCGAACTGCATTACTTCTCTCGCAGCTACATTGGCGAGTGCAAGCTAGCCAATCCATCCCCATGATCACGCTGTCAATCATCTCTAACTCTATCAAGTCCAGTGGTCCGACGATCAGAATGGTCACAGACAAGCTCTATATACCCGCCGAGCTACCATCGAATCACCATCGCGTAGCTACCTCGAAAGGATCTATGGACTCAGGCTCTATCCCTATCCTACTAGCAACAAGGGGAGATATATAGGACAAAGTAGAACCCGGATCTATCAAGGCATAAACATCAAACCCAGAAACTGATAAGGTACGCGATTGACATCAGCGAGGCCTCCGATCCGCTTTACCGGACAAAGCATAAATGCGTTCGAGGACCGCTAGAATCGACCCGCCACGACTGCCACACCGCCGCCACGAGTACCTTGCCTCTGTGGCGAGTAATCGCTTGGGATGAAGACCGCGAAAGAACTCGTAGTCGACTCTACCATCAAGATCGCCTCGCCTTGACAAGCCGATAATGACTCACGCCAATCAAAACAAACTCCGTAGCACCACCGTATAATTTCGTAGTTTCGTGGTATGTATGGGACGCACGCATTTAGAATACGACATTGAATGGAATGGAAGAAAGAGGTGATTTTTCCACTAAAAGTTTCCGTTTGTGAAGGAAAAGATTCGTTAACGGGAATTGGATTCTGATTTGGTATTCGGACTTCTTGGAATTTTAGAGAATTATGGAATTTTATTTTCTGAATGGTCACTGGGTCCACGGAGAAAATTTACTTTGTGGGCCCACTTTGTTTTGAGATTTTGGCCATCAGGATATTTTCTAAGATGAAATATTTTGACGAGTAGAGGGCGACACGTGTCACCCCTAGTTGGCTCGACGAATTCCACTTTGTACACAACCCCGCTTAGAGTCGCTGACTAAACGCTTTACACAACTCGCGTAGAGGATAAATTCGCTATGTCATTTCTTATTTTTGCGAATTTTTCCGAGAGACGAACATTTTGGATCAACGAGAGGCGACACTTGTCACCCTCTCATTGATGGATGTTACACTAAGCATTGAGGCCAATTGATGACAATTTTTGTCAAGTAGTTGGTAGGATATTTCAGGTGCAAGCTGGCCAAGGACACTTGCCTAAATCCTCACCCTACACTTCGCCTTGCACTTGGCATAATCTTGGCCATTGGTTGGCCATGTCTTGACCTATAAATACCCCCTTGTTGAAGAGTTATTTCATCCTAAATTGAGCAATCTATCTAAGTCTCAAATCCCTCCTCTCCCTCTGTTGTTTCGCCCAAACACACCCTCCCCTTTGAGAAGCCCTAGCCAGAGCAACCCCTCTAAAGCCTAGCCTAGCCAAACACTACCCCCTCCCTTGGTAGAAAAGTTGCCTTCTAGTATTGTTATAATGCCCAAATTACCCTAGCCCAAATCCCTTAGTCCTTAGTAGAAGTTGTGAAGAACTTCTAAGGTTTTCGAGCTACCGAGCGCACAACCAGAGCTAAACCTTGCTCAGCGCGACTTTTATCTAGGATATTATTGGGCTTACTGAGGTAAATAACCTTATCCTCCTTTGTAATTAGTATATATATACCGTAGAAGTATAGGAGTAAGTATTAAATACTTAGAAGGATATTGCAGTAGAATTGAATCAAGTATCACAAAGAAGGGTTTAAAAGATGAATAATAGAACAGATTTACATGGACTGTTTTCACAGAGACTTGAGTAGCTCACTGCAGGGAAGTGCTGCCCAAATGACCATAGAATAACGAACCTCCGCTTAGAACTTTGTACAAGCATAAATAGACGTTGATAGACATATTTGATCGATATAGGTCGATATCCAAGGCGACATATTCAACTTGGCAAGTGGTCTCACGAGAAGGTATGTGATTCTTCCTAAAGCATGATATTTTACAATATATATAGTACGAGACGCATACGTGTTAATCGAATAATAACTACGGCAATGTCTTTGACTTAAGCTCGAATAATACTTACACGAATGCCTCACGCTTAAGCTCGAATAACACTTACTTAATGCCCTTTAAGCTTTAAGCACGACACTGAATGCCACACGCTTAAGCCTGAATAATAAAGAATCAAAACATTTCAAAGGAATGATGTTTTACCAATCGTAATAAATGTCGAACAAACCACAAAGCCGCTTAATAAAGGGAATTATTTTGACTAATAAGATATTATTAAAACTAGTAGAAACTTCCATCTGCATAGGAGCTAAGATGAGACAAAATGATATTACATTTACTAGATCACGGTCTGTGAATAAGATTGTTACGAATAATAATAACCTACTCACACTTAGGGTATATGTTTCTCAAATTGTTTTAAAGGATTAAAACTATGAACTACAAACCCTTTCAAAATGAGAAACTTGAGAAATTGAAATTAGGCAAACTTGAACGTTAGGAAAAGAATGTTGTTACTTGATGTTACAAGGAGAAGTTGTTTTAATGTACTTCAAAAGATAATTACTCTATTTTTATACTACGGTTATCGTGGTGACTTTTGTAAAAGAAACGAATCTTTTAAAAGAGTAATACATGAAGTACTTTGGGGCTAACAACCCA
Source organism: Przewalskia tangutica (assembly GCA_029844215.1). Lineage (NCBI taxonomy): Eukaryota > Viridiplantae > Streptophyta > Magnoliopsida > Solanales > Solanaceae > Przewalskia > Przewalskia tangutica. The sequence goes on from CM056737.1 coordinate 24,418,737, forward strand.
ACTTGTTAACATAATGTAGAAAGTACCTTGTGTGAATAACTTGATTGTATTGATTTGTGATAGTCTTGTAATATTTTCTTGTTGACTGGATAAGTAAACATGTTAGGATGCTACGTGAGTTAGTATCTTGTGATATTTGTGTAAAGAGGTTTTTCCTTGTTGTGCTTATGTTGTTTAGCAATAATCGGTTATGTTGATATTATATCATTCATAACTCCGGGGGTTAAGCTGCCCTCCGCGGCGGGTAGATCAAAGTGGTCGATGGACCTATGATTCGAGAATACCTTATGCGGAGTCTCAGATGGCCTATGCGAATCGCGGAGTTCTGTGTTAGTATGCGACTTGTGGTCATGCGTTCTTGTAGCCATGCGACGACGAGTTCAGACGCCGCTGGGAGTAGCTACCCTCGATGCGGGTTATACCTCATGCGGGCCTATCTGCTTGGCCTATGCGCGAGTCGCGGGAAGTTCTGTGACTAGATGCGCACATTAGATATCGCGGGCGAGTGGCCGCTTTTGATCATGTGACGGCCTAGACAGATCTCATGATACGCTTTATGACCTTGTTGGTACTGGGTTTTAGTAGTCGGCCACGCCTTCGCATTTACCTGCATTTTCTATTGTGATGACTTTGAGGGCATGAGTCCTCGACTTGACATGATCGCTATTTATCAGTGAATCGTAGTTTTGGCTTATCATACATGTCTCCGCCTTATATAGACTACTATGATTTCATTTACGATTTTTCGCCACATACTGGTACTGTTATCGACCTCCTTCGGGGCCGCGTTCACGCCGCAGTAAAGCGTACTCCTACCGTTGATCCTCGTTCTTAGGATCACCGCCAGCTGGGAAAGCTCCGCTTCTCCTAAGCTTAGCATTTTGGTACGGTCCTCGCCGTTGTAGATATTCGATTCAGTGGGTATGGCGGCCCCGCCCGCCATTGTTGTTTTAAACTCTTGAGGTCTGTAGACTGTTGTAAGGTTGGGATGTAAATCGCTCATTTTGGTATATTTATATACATTATTCCGAAAGGCAACTTATATTCCAGAAACTGTGTCTTATTTAAACTGTTTCATATCTTGGTAGTATTATATTCCGCCGTTTTTCTCGATGTATGACTACTGGGTGCCCGCGCAGTACCACGCCCTTAACGGGTCGTGACAACCACAACTCCCGGTGGGATCTACCGCGTCGCCACACCGGCGGGGTGGTCCCGATCGCCGTAACCTCGCCGCTCGATGTTCAAGTCCCGGGCCCGGTTCGCCTCGAATATCCTCGGCCGGCCGAGGACGGTGCAGTGAGTGCTCGAGCCGCCGTGGTGCAAATCTAGATCGCCGCCGAGGCCGCCACCACGATAGCCACCAAACGACCGCCCATCGGGTCTTCTTCGCCACGTCACAACCCGTGTCTCTACGCCTCACATCCAAGAGCATGAGCTCGCACGCGGTAATGTCCATACCCTGAAGAGAAACACCCGCACACGACTCGCCATATAGTCATCTAGCCCGTGACGTAGCGGTGCACCCTATCCTCCATAATCGCTACTAACGCTGGGACATATCGAGCCAAAGAATCAAACTCGACATTGTACTCCCGACACAAGGCCCTCTCGCCTCGCAGAAAAAATCTATCACCGCGCCTCCTCATCCGCGAGGCAAGAAGTGAGGAGAAAGCCTCGAGAACTCATCCCAAGTAGCTGGGACGTGGTTTCCCGATAACTCCCATGAATCAAAACAATCGATCGCGTATCACGCACCGACGCGAACCGGCGTCACAGACTGCCTTCGAGGCCTTGATCACCCTCACGATCCTTCAGAGCCGATGGATGAACTCCTCGCGATCATCCTCCCGCCTCGACCAGAAAACTCGCGGCTACAACTCAAGAAATCTCGTAGCCTCAAACTATTCGCTCTGCACCACAAAGCGACCGGCGCTGAACTGAATCGCCGATTCAGCCTTATCCTCGATTCGCCACAACTCTAGCCAATAGTCGGGCATCTCTTGTACTCCTAACTCTCCGCCTGTGCCGTGGGATGCGAGGTGTGGTACCGTGGTCTCTCGCTGGGCGGCGGCCATAGAACTCGCCGTCATGCAGTATAGATCGGGCTCGAGCCTCGTGACTCTAGGTGTTCGATCGCGCCTCTCACGCTTTGCCTTCGGGCCCGGTTGCCTTACGTGAGGCATAATCAGCGTAAAAGGAATACGTTAGAGGGTCCGACTTAAACACGCTCTAAAGCACGATCTCAGAGTGAGAAGAATAGAAACCAATCCTAAATATCTTATAGCCTCCTCGATTATTGTGGTGCACAACACACCGATAATCAAGACACTACTAGATACGGCTCAGACACTTTCCGAGGATTAATCGCTCGATACCACTTTTGTCACGACCCATTCGGGCCGTGGATCGTGCCTTACCGGCACCCAAGTAGTCATACATCGTAGTAATCGGAAATATAAAGCAAGACATGAAACAGCTTTATAAAATAAGACACGCTTTATGTGAGAAAACATCGCTTTCAAGCATATATATATAACCATGGTTTAGCGATTACACCGACACTGCATAACATGACTACATGCACTCTAAGGAAATATACAACTATGGCGGACAGTGGCCCCGCCATACCTCGATCAGACAAAACTATCTACAACAGGAGATCATACCCAAAAGTAGAGCCTCCTAAAAGATGGAGCTCCCGACACCAACGTAGAGATCCTAAGAATGTGGATCTAGCACCGCTGCCCTTACCGCAGATGAACGCAGCTCAAGGAGGTCAAGATAACAGTACTAAGTATATGAAATCAGAAAATACTTAAATGAAACATATCATTTTAAAAATAGCTTTGCAAGTATGTATGAAACAACCAAGGAAACCGCACATAGTACACATCACAAACAAGAGCAACAATAGGTAAATCAGAACATGTCTTTTCTAGGCCGCGAATGATCAAGCAGGCCAATTGCGTAGTATCACCATGCAAGCCTAACTCGACTTCAGAGTCCGCATAGGCCAATCACATAGGCCCGCATAGGGTATATAACCCCGCATCGAGGGTAGCTACTCGCATCGCCCCGACTCGTAGTCCGCATGGCCACATGTACCGCATGAGGTATAACGCCGCACACTAACTCGAACTCCCGTAGTTCGCATAGGTCCCTTGACCCGCATGAGGTATTCTAATCACGGTCCTGCATCACCGAAGTCTACCCCGCAGACGGAGGCGCCTAACCCCGGAATATGTCAAGAGGTGAGTGATGTTACACTAACCTAACAAATTATCGTTAAACAACATAAGCACAACAAGACTACTCTTTTATACAAACGTTACAAGACACTAACACACATAGCATCATATCATGTCTACTTATCAAACCATCTTATTATTCTTTTCACAATTCCATATAAGTCTGTTATAAACACATAGGCAAATGCTTCTTTTATCAATCTTAAGTGGTTATACTTAACTTCCCATAAAGCTAGTATAACTCTTAAGCTTCGCTTAAAAACCAATTAGTTCTCTTCATAAAAATGATTCAAGATTCTTTGAAATGCTTTCAGATCTTTATTATTCAAAGCTTAAGCCGAGGCATCACTGTAAGTGTTATTCGTGCTTAAGCCGTGAGGCATTGCCGTAAGTATTATTCAGCTTAAGTCAAAGACATTGCCGTAGTTATTATTCAGCTTAACACACGTACGCCTACCGCACTATATATATATTGTAAAATATCATGCTTTAGGAAGAATCACATACCTTATCAAAACCACCGCCAAGTCAATATGTCGCACACAGAGTCACCTATAATAGTCACGCACATCTATCAAAGACTACTCAAGGTCATTCTAAACAGAGGGTTCACAATTTACGGAAAGTCGGGCAGACTTCCCTACCCGTGAGCTATATAAGTCTCATCAGAACACAAATTCTATATAAGCATAGTTCAATTATTCTTCTTTAAACCCTTCTTGTGATAATACCAATTCTATTCGCAATATTCTTCTAAGTATTTATACTTATTCTTATACTACAACAAAGAAGTATTCTCTAATTCAAAAGAGGGTTAAGATTAGTTACCTCAAGAAGCCCAATAATATCCTAGAAAAGTCGCTACTGAGCAAGGTTTTGCTCCTAAGTTGTATGCTCCAAGGAAACCTTAGAAGTTCTTCACAACTTCTACTAAGTACTAAGGTATTTGGGCTAGGTATTTTGGGCATTATAACAATACAAGAAGGCAACTTTTCTACCAAGGAGGGGTAGGTTTTGTCTAGGTTAGTGGGGCCTCGCCAAACTACTTAGGCTAGAGTGGGGTATTCGCCAAGGGCCTTCACAAGGAGGGGAGGTGTTGGACTAAAAGGCTACAAAGGGAGAGGAGAGGATTTTCAAGACTTGAAAGATTTGTGGACGAAGAACTCTTCATCTTAAGGGGGTATTTATAGGTCAAGTGGCCAACCAATGGCCAAGATTAAGACAAGTGCAAGGCAAGTGTAGGTGAGGATTAACTATACACAAATATCCTACCAACTCCTTGACTTGTGCACAAGGCACAAAAACGTGCTAATGCTCTTCCAATTCCGCCCAATGGACGATTCAAGTCCACCAATCGGAGGTGCTGTCGCCTCCCGTTGGTCCAAAATGTTTCGCCTCTCTGAAAAATCCGCAAAAATTAGAAATGGCATAGCCGAATTTACCCTACGAAAGTCGTGGAAACGTTTACGAAAAACGATTCTTTTAGCGAGTCAGCACAAATAAAAAAACGCCCAAGGCTTACCTTTAAGGCTTAGATTTTGCACGATTCTCACGCATATACTGAAATACGGGGTATAACACTACCGGCTTATCATACATAACATAAGCACTACCGGCTTATCATAAATATCATAGCAAGTTAAGAAATCCCTTAACTTCTTATTAGCCTTAATTATTAAGCATTCTAATTTTTATTCAAACTTAAGGCACTAACATGTCATTAAAAATCCGGGAATTTAACCCAAGGAACTATGTACTTCCATTCTTTTCAAAAGACTCATTTTCATATAAAACCCCAAGATACTAACACCCGTAGTATCAAGGCATGTCTACATTTTAAACAAGTCACTACATTTTTAGAAATACATTTCTAGGCTTCTAAATCAAGTGACCCTTACTTTAAAACGTTAAGCAATTGGTACCTTTAAATCAAATTGCCCTTCTTTATTTCAAGTCATTTCTTTGTTCACATTACTAGAGAAAACCATTCTTTTAACCTTCCATAAAGTTGTTATAACCAACTTCCCATAAAGCCGTTATACTAACTTTATGCTTTAGACAAATTTATTTCTTTTATAACCAAGAGACTTATACTTTCAAATCAAGTTACATAGCTTTCAACAATACTTCAAGTCTCTTAAATTTTATGAAATCAAGTTTCTTAACTTAGAATATCAAGTTATCAATGCTTTTCCCAAATCAAGTATTCTATACTTTTAAATCAAGTCATTCCTTCCTTTAAGAATCAAGTCTCATGACTTAAAAAATAAAGTCTCTTAACCTTTTAAGAATTCAAGGTTCATAGTCTTAAAACTTCATAACGTAAACTCTTTAAATTAAGTAACATATACTTTTATGCGTTGTAAATAGGTTATACTCATTTATAACGATCTTATTAAATCAGCCATGATCTAGAAAATGTAATACAATTTTGTCTTATCTTAGTTTCTATGCAGATGGAGAATTCTACTCATTTTAATATAATTGATTGTCGATACATTTTCTTTTATTAACGCTGCAATGGCTTGTTCGATACTTATTCTCATTCGTGCAGTAAATTAGCAAAGTCAACTCGACTCCAAATATTTCCTAACGACTCTTACCAACATCCACCATAAGACTTGGTAAGAACTTAGGATAACTTAGACATGACTTTCACATAGAGTAAATCAACATACATACCTCTTAACTTCTAAGAGTAGAAGGGACCATGAAATAACACCACATGTATATTTCATACATAGAATCATGCCAAAAGAAGGAAGAGGTTCACATACCTCGCGACGATTATCGACAAGTAGCAAAATGCTCCAAAGTACTTCAACCTTGATAGATATTCCATCCTTTAAGTAGAATACGCTATACGTAGTACTTCAACCTATAATAACCATAACATGTCTATCAACTCCTAGATTTCATCGTAGAATATTTCTAAGTATAAGGATTATTATTCTACGGAAAATCGGGCAACACTTCCTTTGTTTCTACATACTTTTCCACCTTTTTCAAGGCCCAAAAATCAAAAAACAAACGCCACATTTAAGGCCCAACAATTCAGAAATACTAAGGGGATTACACGCCTTACAATACGTGTAAAATTCTGCCCCACAATCAATATAAAACTGTCCATTCCTTAATGCACATTCTCGGCAATAACAACATCCTTAATAATGTCAATTTCCGTTCAATTCCTTTTTAATCCAAGTTTTTATCCTAACATGTTATATACATAATAACAATTACAACAACTATAAATCCTTTCTTCCTTAACATGCGATGATTGTAACTAACGACCAAATTGAATTCAACATTAATGGCTAACTTGTCCATTCTCGGTTTTTAACATGTCGACATGATCCAAATCTTTTCAAACTTCATTCTATATACCACATGCTCATTTCTTAACTACTATAATATGTAATCTTCAATTACATTAAGAAGATGAAGATTTTACCTCAATAAGCCCTAATAATGTCCAAGCATAAAAGTCGATCCTTAGCAACTTTTAGCTCCTCTTCTTATGTTCCAATCCGCTCCAAGCACTCCTTAGAAGCTCATGAAGAACTCCTCTTCAAGTTCCATCTTCAAAGTTGAAGAACACCTTAGGGTTTCGCCTTGCGACTAACGTAAAACGTCGTTTTTCCGAGATCTTTCTATTGAGATATCCTTACAATACCCCTAGGAACCTTGGGTTAAAGTCTCGTGACTGATGAAGCACAAATGAAAATATTTTTCTTCCTCTAGAGAGCTTAGCCGAGAGCTACACAAAGAACACATAAGTTCTTGAAATATTTTCTCTAAGTGTAGAATGTCTTGCACTAGTATAGGATATATACAACAACCAAGGGCCTAGATTAAAACACTTGTGTGGATGAGATGTGGTCACCAATATCAAGCCAAGTGGCTCTTGACTTGTCCTCACATTTCCGCCCCACATGGGCACTTGGAGGGTGACACGTGTCGCCCTCCGGTTGGTCTAAAATATTTTATCTCCCGAAATTCTGATAAATTCTATAAGTCTCAAATATCAAATTCGGGAACCCAATTCTCATTAACGAACAATTTTCCTTCCCGAGGCTCGAAATCATATTCCTTAAGAAAATTTAAATCTTTCCTTCGTTCAAATTTATAAGTCTTGTGCTCTCGCGTCTATTATCGTAAACACATGTCCTGGAATTATGGGGTGTAACATTCTTCCCCCCTTAGAAACATTCGTCCCCGAATATTCTTTCGGAGTCCAATCTAATAGATAGCGATATAGTCTCCTTTTACTACACCCTTCATACAACATATGCCACCCACGACCACTTAACAATACTCATACTAAACCGTCAACCTGAACTCCAAGTGTCGACGTCGTTCATCTGCATAAAGTTTCACGACTCGAGCTTAAAATCTTTTCTCGATAAGCTTCATTTATCCACGCTCACAATCAAGTCCGCCAATTATCTCAGCCTCGCCTACGTGGAACCAACCAAGCGGCGATTCAACACTTTCTTATTGGTTGTATTCTTTCCGTACTTCCAACTTATACTAGCATACTTAGATAACCTCCATACTGATTCTGGCCTCCAATCTTTGGAGTCACTAAATCAAACAATATAAGGCCATTTTCGGCTCTCACAACCTGGTTCCGGTGGAACGCGTCTACGAACCCGTAAAACAATTAACTAGACTTTGGGCCTTGCACCCTCGTGACCCTGTCACATAGCGGGACTACTACCAACCGATCCCACTCTATTTCAAACTATGAGGCGATCCGTAATAGGTCATTAACCTGACCCACCATCGCACTTAACTCTTACCCTTAGTCTGAATAAAATCTTATTGCCCGAGAAGGCCTTATATACCTAAGGTCTCGGCGGTTATCAATATTCTTAGGCTCGCAATTTCCATGCTCCGAGCCTACCTTACCAGTCCCCCCGAAAACGGGTACAATAACTTCCATAACACCATAACCATGTTGTCTTGATCACAACAACCATTACTTACTCTATACGGATCTCATCCGCACAATTCTCTTAAGCCTACTACATAGCTTAATCTATTAACATGGCATTCCATTAAGTTTCTTAACATGACTTCTTAAGGGTTCGTTACCCTATCAGACAACTCATCATTTCCCAATTATCTCAAAATAAAACATAAGACCTTGGCGAGAATTCATTAACTGTTTCATACCTTCCCGGTATCTATTTAGTCCTTACCAAATCCTGGTAATCTAATATTATTCTAGGCAACACGCGTCTGACCCTCATACATAACTCCGTATAGTTGTATGTCATAATACCAACTATACTACAATCATTACCAACCTGGATACGCAATCCACATAGCCCTTCCTGGGTCACTACTGCCTTTCTCATAGCTGCAATCAACATAACTCATTAGGGAGAGACGACCCTAACAACACAGCTATATCACACGATCTTAAAGTGAGAAGAATGGAAACCAATCCTAAATGTCCTGCAGCCTCCTGATTATAGATGTGGTGCACAACACACCGATAATAAAGACTCTACTAGACACGGTCTGTAGACACTTTCCGAGGACTAACTGCTCTGATACCACTTTTGTCACGACCCAACCCCGGGCCCGCGACTGGTGCCCTACCTGGGCACCCTTCTAATCATACAATACAAAATAACCGCGGAAAATAAGCAACACACATTTTTTTTTTAAAACCAAGGGCAGAGCCGATAAGGCTGCCATAATATAAATCACCCAAAAGGGCCTACACTATTCAATAATGTAATTACAACTCTAACCAGTCCAGCCCACATGTGAATACAGACCTTTAAGATTTTGGACCAATACTTTGACGGGACAAGGCCTCGTCGTACCCCTGAATATACATAGCCATTATGACAAGCTCCAGAACATTGAGGCCATCTCAAAATGCTGAACCAGGATCCTAAGCCGCCGATCCACAAACGTGTACCTAAACCTGCGGACATGAACGCAGGGCCCCAAAGGGGGTCAGTACACAGGTACCGAATATGGAACGAAAATAAGGTACAGTAAACAAATCATAACTGTACAAAAGAATGACAGGGGCAAGTATAATAAGTAAATATCAGATCCTACCATGCCATTACAACTCATGAACTTAATCGCACATTATTATATTTTCTCATTTTTCAATAAGAGTTATAGTCAAATTCTTACGTACATACTTAGGAAAAATCATCAAGTTCATTACCGTATAACTTACTTATCTTGCATAACATAATCCGGCCCTTTATGGAGGGACGCCTTATTTTGGAGTTCACTTTGACTATCCATACGTAATAACGTAACCCGGCCCATTTGCGGGACACGGCGAAGTCATACAAAATAGGACACGTGTTTAAGAGAACGTACGTGAGAAGATACGACTTTAAGTTTGATACGAAAGAAGGATTGCTTTTCCTACGGAAAATGATTTCGAACCTCGGGAAAGAATATGTTTGTAAATTGAGACTCGTAAAATTTATCGGAATTATGGAAATGTCGGGAAACGAAGTATATGGACGAATGGGAGGGCGACACGTGTCACACACCCCCCCCCCCAACATAGGCTTGGACGAAATGGTCACAAATTGGTCAAGTCTTGAACAAGCCAAGGCTTGACATTGTTGACTAAGTCAACTAGCCAACTTGACATTAGATCTTTTAACCCCAATAAATCTAGGCCACACAAGTGTTCTAATCTTGACCATTGGAAGTAGTATATCATCACACTAGTAGCAAGACAAGCCTTACACTTAGAAAAAATTTGCAAAACTTTAGGTGCACTTAAGGAAGCTCTCGGCTTTGTGCAAAAATGAAGAATTTTTTTTTCAATTGTTGTCCATAATTCACAAGACTTTAACCCAAGGTTCCTAGGGGTATTGTAAGGATATCTCAATAGAAAGATCCCGGAAAAACGACTTTTTTACGTTAGTCGCAAAGCGAAAACCTAAGGTGTTCTTCAACTTTGAAGATGGAACTTGAAGAGGAGTTCTTCATGAGCTTCTAAGGAGTGCTTGGAGCGGATTGGAACATAAGAAGAGGAGCTAAAAGTTGCTAAGGATCGACTTTTACGCTTGGACATTATTAGGGCTTATTGAGGTAAAATCTTCATCTTAATGTAATCAAGATTACATGTTATAGTAGTTAAGAAATGAGCATGTGGTATATAGAATGAAGTTTGAAAAGATTTGGATCATGTCGACATGTTAAAACCAAAAATGGACAAGTTAGCCATTAATGTTGTAATTAATTTGGACGGTAGTTACAATCGTCACATGTTAAGGAAAAAACGAGTTATAGTTGTTGTAATTGTTATTATGTATATAACATGTTGGAATAACAACTTGGATTGAAAAAAAAATTGAAAGAAAATTGATAATTGTTGTGACAATGTAGCCGAATAGGGCTTGGAATTATTGGACAATTTTATATTGATTGTGGGGCAGAATTTTACACGTCTTATTAGGCGTGTAACCCCTTTGTATTTGCTGAATTATTGGGCACCCAACCCCGGGCCCGCGACTGGTGCCCTACCTGGGCACCCCTTTCAGGTATACATCAAAGAATAGCAGCGGAACATACATAACACATATACATGTTTAGACAATAAACATCACAGGATAGCCGATAAGGCCGCCTTCAATAAAATATACATAACCAAAAGTAAAACAGTACAACTCAGTTCTTACAACCCAAAACACAAATGTGACTACAGACCTCTAGGAATAACAACTTTGGAGGGACAGGGCCCCGCGATACCCTTGAATGTACATAATATCCACAACATCAGGGAAAACCGTACCAAAAGACAAGCCTCCGGAGAAATGGAGCTTCTGACACCTGATCAGTGATCCTAAGAATGAGGATCCACCACCTTTTTACCCCTACCTGCGGCATGAGCGCAACCCCCGAGGAAAGGGAGTCAGTACACATTATGTACCAAGTATGTAAAACTGGAAAATACTGCAATTGACATCATAAGTCTAAAATAAAGCTGGAGAGATGTATGATAATCGAATTACAGTACACTGTGCCTTACTAACAATGAGAGTAACCAAGTATATACTTTAATGCATAAAAATAGGAGGCTCATGATCAAAGTAGGGTCACCCGCCCGTAGTATCATTAAGCAATCCTACTCCTGGGACTATTTCACCCGCATAGGTCCTACGGACCCGCAATGGAGTGATGCGCTCTGCATGGGACTATTTCACCCGTACAGGACTATTTCACCCGCTTGGGCCCGGTAGGCCCGCAATGAGTACAAACGCCGCACTCGCATCATGGGTAGCAAATCCATGGAATTAGTAGTAACCCGGGGCTTTACCCCGTAAGAATAATATAAACTAGCACAACCGGCTATCATACATAACATAAGCGCTACCGGCTTATCATAACATAAGAAAGTTAAGAAATCCCCTAAGTTTTTATTCACTGTATTTATTTACCATCTCATTTTAGTTTACTTAAGGCACTAACATGTCATTTTAAAAATCCGAGAATTTAACCCAAAGTGCTACGTACTTCTTCCCTTTTAAAATGACTCTTTTTCATATAAAACTTCCGAGATACTAATAACCATAGTATCAAGTCATAACTACCTTTCAAGACAAGTCACAATACCTTTTAGAAATACGTTTATAGGCTTCTAAATCAAGTGACCTCTTTCTTTTAAGACCTTAAGCAATTGATGCCATCAAATCAATTTGCCTTTCGTTATTTCAAGTCATTTATCATACTTACATTACTTAGAGTAAACCACTCTTTTATTAACTTTCCATAAAGCTATTATAACCAACTTCCCATAAAGTCGTTATATTAACTTTATACTTTAGACAATTACATTCTTCCATATATCCAAGGGACTTATACTTTCAAACAAGACAAGTATTATATACTTTCAAAAATACTTCAAGTCCCTTAACTTTAAAAACTAAGACATCCTTAATACTTTTAAACAAGTGAGTTAATCTCCTAACTCACCCAACTTGGACATTCTTAAAACAAGTAAAGGATATTAAAATCTCGTACGTCTACCGTACTATATAGGTACAACTACTCATGCTCAAGAGATAGGAAAGTTCCACATACCTCTTCGGGTCAATTCATTTTCTAAGTCCAATATACCGCACGTAGTATGTCAACCTATAATGACCATAATACGTCTATTAACTTCTTACTTCAAACATAGAATATTTTAAGTGCAAAGTCACTAAATTCTACGGAAAATCGGATAACACTTCCTTTGTTTCTACATACTTTTCCACCTTTTTCAAGGCCCGAATTCAATAACCAAACACGCCACATTTAAGGCTCAACAATGTAGTTAACAATAGGGGATTACACTCCTACAAGACGTGTAAAATTCCGCCCCACAATTGATATCAAACTAGTACAAACTACAAGGTCAATTCGGCAACTTGAGGTATAACAACACAAATTCTTATCCAATTCCTTTTCAATCCAAGTTGTTTAGTATAACATGGTATCAAGCCGCAATTAGTCCTCGGAAAGTGTCTACAGACCGTGTCTAGTAGAGTCTTGATTATCGGCGTGTTGTGCACGACATCTATAATCAGGAGGTTGCAGGACATTTAGGATTGGTTTCCATTCTTCTCTCTCTGAGATCGTGCAGTAGAGCTGTCTTAATAGGTTGAATCCTCTCTGACCTATTCTTATGTATCAGTTATGCCTCCACGGAAGGCGACCAGGGCCCAGAAGGGCAAGGCAGCAGCAGGAGCTGCTAGCGGTACGCAAAGGGTTACTAGGACTCAGGCCCAGACTATGCCTGAGGTTGTGGGCGGGTCGGCGAGTTCAGCCACGCCGGCAGTATTAGAGGAGCCGAGAGCGGCAGTAGCTCCAGAGGTTCCGGTACCTGAGCCTCCAGTTCCGCAGCCAGGGGCTGAGTATAGAGATTACAGAGAGCAGATCCGGTTATTGACCAGCATAGTGGCAGGGCAGCGCCGACAGGAGCAGGTAGCTAACCCTAGAGCCGACAGTTTGCGGATTTGAGATTTTCTGGGTTGCCACCCACCCGAGTTCTATGGTTCGAGATATGAGGAGGATCCTCAGGAGTTTATTCGGCAGTTACAGCGGACTATACAGGTGCTTAGGTTCTTGGAGACAGAGTCAGTTGTGCTAGCCTCTTACCGGTTACGTGATATTGCGTTGAACTGGTTTGAGTCATGAGAGCTGTCTAGAGGTGAGGGTGCTCTTCCAGCAGTTTGGGAGGAGTTCACAGAGGCCTTCCTGGATCACTTTTTGCCTCCTGAGATGAGGAGAGCCCGCATGGATAGATTCTTTACACTGAGACAGAATGGGAGGACTATCAGAGAGTACAACCTGGAGTTTGACTCATTGGCCAGATATGCGCTCACCAATGTGGCTGACATGACAGACAGAGTTCATCGCTATGTGATGGGGCTAGACCGTCATATGATTACTGCATGCTTGGGAGTGGCCCTTCAGCCAGGTATGGATAATTACAGGATGCAGGCTTATGCGCAGGGGATAAAGGACAGAGAGAGAGGATCACCAGACTGAGCCAGCAAGAGGCCGTGGGCAGGTCTCGTGGTGATTTTGAGGCGATTATACCCGTATTTCCAGAGTATGTACGTGAGGACGTACGTACAAAAGTTTAAGCCTTAAGTAGGCAAAGGGACGAAATTTGTGCACAACTAGCGAAAAGAATTGTTTTCCGACGAAACGTTTTGCAAACCTTGCGAAGGGAAAATTACGGTTGCGACATTTATTATTTTTGCGGATTTTTCCGAGAGATAAAATATTTTGGACCAACGAGAGGGCGACACTTGTCACCCTCAAGTGGACGGAAATTATGGGCTTTCCTTGGCACGTTTTTGTCATTTATTTTGCCTAAAACATTTGGTCAATGTTTTGTAGATATTTTGTGTAGTAGATGAGCAAGTGGGACCCACACAACACTTGTCCAAATCTTCACCCTCCACTTGCCCTCCACTTGCCTTAATCTAGGCCATTGAAAGTCCAATAAATACCCCCCCTTAGTTGAAGACTTCTTCATCCACAAATAATTTCTAAGTCTTGAAAATCCCTCTCCCCCTTAGTGTAGCTCTCGTCCAAGAGCTCCCCCTCCCCTTTTAGAAGGCCCTTGGCCGAAAAAACCCCCCCCCCTCTTGAGTTGTTCTCGTTAAACACCCCTTGGTAGAAAAGTATTATCCAAGTATTGTTACTATTCCAAAATACCTTAGCCCAAATACCTTGTAGTATTCCAAGGTTACCCTATACTAAAAGCCCGTAAATACTACTATACTTCCCTTCATCAAAACGAAACCCTAAGGAAAATCTTCATAATTGGTTGAAGTATTAAGAAGAAGTTGCGTAGAACTTATAAGGGTTGTTTGGAGCGGGTTGGAGCACCCAGAGTAGGAGCTAAACGTTGCTCATGATCGACATTTAAACTTGGATAATTTTGGGCTTATCGAGGTAAATACTTTTGTCCTTCTATTGTAATTGGAAATTACATACTGTAGTTGTATAGAAATGAGTATAAGATATATAGAAGGATGGTATAAGAGAATTGAATTGAAATCACATCAGAAGAATATTAAAGAAGAAGATTGAACTGTACTTACATAAGACTATATTTACAGTAGACTTGTGTAGTTTGACGGGTAGGGAAGTGCTGCCCAATGTTCCGTAGAATTAAGAACCTACTGCTTAGAATATTCTACAGAGTAGTCTAGACGTTGATAGACGTATATGGCCTTTATAGGTTGAAAGTTCTGCGAGTAGCATGTTCTACTTGAAAGGTGGACAAGGCTAGCCGGGTTATAGCCGTGGAGCGTTTTGCTAATTGTCGATAATCGTCGCGAGGTATGTGATTCTTCCTATCCTCTTGAGCATGATATTTTAAAAGAATATATATAGTACGGTGAGCGTACGTGTGTTAACTGAACGTGGTTTTACTGCGATGTCTTTTGACTTGAGTCTAAATAATAAGAATCTTGAAGTATTTCAAAAGAATTAAGAATCGTTTTTGAAAGAAGAGTAATACTTGGTTTTAAAAGCTTAAGAGTTATACTAGCTTTATGGGAAGTTAGGTATAACGACTTAAGAGAGATAAAAGGAACGGTTTACTTAATTGTTTATGAACGCCTTATATTGATTTCAGAAATGAGAATAAGTATCGAACAAACCACTGCAGCGCTAATAAAAGGAAATGTATTGACTAATTAAGTATTATTAAAACCAGTAGAAACCTCCATCTGCATAGAAGCTAAGATGAGACAAAATGATATTACATTTCTTAGATCATGGCTGCTTTAATAAGATTGTTATGAACAAGAATAACCTACTCACACATAAGGCATATGTTTCTCAAATTGTTTTAAAAGAGAATTGTATTATTAAGTGATTAAGACTATGAACTACAAAACCTTTCGAAAATAAGAGACTTGAGTCGTTGAACTTAGGCAAACTTGAACTTTTGGAAAAGAAGGTTGTTACTTGTCTTTAAAAAGGGAAATTGTTTTGGTTTACTTAAAAAGATAGTCACTCTATTTTAATACTACGGGTATCGTGTGACTCTTGTGAAAGAAACAGGATCTTTTTAAAGAGATAATGTATGAAGTACTTTGGGGATAAAAACCCAAACTTGTTGACATGAAATAGAAAGTACCTTGTGTGAATAACTTGACTATGTTGGTTTGTGATAGCCTTGTAATACTTTCTTGTTGGTTTGATAAGTAAACATGTTAGGATGCTACGTGTGTTAGTGTCTTGTGATGTTTGTGTAAGGGGGTTTCCCTTGTTGTGCTTATGTTGTTTAACGATAAGCCGTTATGATAGTATTGTACCACTCACCTCTTGACATGTTATACCGGGGGTTAATTGTTATACCCCGTATTTCCAGAGTATGTACGTGAGGGCATACGTACAAAAGTTTGAGCCTTAAGTTAGGCAAGGGACGAAAATTTTTGTTCACAACTACCGAAAAGAATTGTTTCCCGACGAAACATTTTCCAAACTTTGCGAGGGGAAAATTACGGTTGCGACATTAATAATTTTTGCGGATTTTTCCGAGAGATGAAATATTTTAGACCAACGAGAGGGCGACACTTGTCACCCTCAAGTGGCGATCTTAGGCGATTGATGTGCGTTTGTGCCATGTTTTGTGGCCTAAACCATGGGTCAATGTTTGGAGTGAATTGAGGAGTAGATGGCTAGGGGGCACTTGGGCAAATCCTCACCCTCCACTTTCCCCCCACTTGTCTTGATCTTGGCCATTGAAAGTCCTATAAATACCCCCCTTAGTTGAAGACTTCTTCATCCACTCCACACTTTCTAAGTCTTGAAAATCCTCCCCCCTCTTAGTAGAAGTTTTCGTCCAAGCCTCCCCCTCCCCCTTTGTGAGGCCCTTGGCCGAGAAGTACCCCCCCTCTCTTGAGTGTTGTCTCATAAAAAAATACCCCTCCTCCTTGGTAGAAAAGTATTCTCCAAGTATTGTTACTATTCCAAAATACCTTGGCCCAAATACCTTGTAGTATTCCAAGGTTACCCCTATACTAAAAGCCCAGAAATACAATTATACTTCCCTTCAGTCACAAAAACGAAACCCTAAGGAAAATCTTCATAGCCGGTTGAAGTATTAAGAAGAAGTTGCGTAGAACTTTTAAGGGTTGTTTGGAGCGGGTTGGAGCACCCAGAGTAGGAGCTAAACGTTGCTCAGGATCGACATTTAAACTTGGATAATTTTGGGCTTATCGAGGTAAATACTCTTGTCCTTATATTGTAATTGGAAATTACATACTGTAGTAGTATAGAGATGTATATAAGATACATATAAGGATATTAAAGATGAAGAATTAAACGGTACTTACATAGGACTGTATTTGCAGTAGACTTGTGTAGTTTAACGGGTAGGGAAGTGCTGCCCGATTTTCCGTAGAATAGAGAACCCTCTGCTTAGAATATTCTATAGAGTAGTCTAGATGTTGATAGACGTATATGGCCTTTATAGGTTGAAAGTTCTGCGAGTAGCATGTTCTACTTGAATGGTGGACAAGGCTAGTCGGGTTATAGCCGTGGAGCGTTTTGCTAATAATCGATAATCGTCGCGAGGTATGTGATTCTTCCTATCCTCTTGAGCATGATATTTTAAAAGAATATATATAGTACGGTAGACGTACGCGTGTTAACTGAACGTGGTTTTACTGCGATGTCTTTTGACTTGAGTCTAAATAATAAGAATCTTGAAGTATTTCAAAAGAATTAAGAATCGTTTTTGAAAGAAGAGTAATACTTGGTTTTAAAAGCTTAAGAGTTATACTAGCTTTATGAGAAGTTAGGTATAACGACTTAAGAGAGATAAAAAGAATGGTTTATTGATTTTAGAAGTTAAGAGACTTGATCTTAAAAGATAAGAGACTTGACTTAATCAATTAATATGAATTTTGTTAAAAAGTGTGAAACCTCATTCGTGAGTAATGAGTACTTGGTTTTTCAAAGGAATAATGTTTTACTGATTTTGGAAATCAGAATAAGTATCAAACGAACCACTGCAGCGTTAATAAATGGAAATGTATTGACTAATTAAGTATTATTAAAACCAGTAGATACCTCCATCTGCATAGAAGCTAAGATAAGACAAAATGATATTACATTTCCTAGATCATGGCTGCTTTAATAAGATTGTTATGAACAAGAATAACCTACTCACACATAAGGTATATGTTTCTCAGATTGTTTTAAAAGAGAATTATATTATTAAATGATTAAGACTATGAACTACGAAACCTTTCGAAAATGAGAAACTTGAGCATTTGAAATTAGGCAAACTTGAACGTTTGGAAAATAATGTTGTTACTTGATTTTACAAAGGGAAGTGTTTTGGTTTACTTAAAAAGATAGTCACTCTATTTTTATACTACGGGTATTCTATGACTTTTGTGAAAGAAACGGATCTTTTAAAGAATTAATGTATGAAGTACTTTGGGGATAAAAACCCGAACTTGTTGACATAAAGTAGGAAGTGCCTTGTGTGAATAACTTGATTGTGTTGGTTTGTGATAGCCTTGTAATACTTTCTTGTTGATTTGATAAGTAAACATGTTAGGATGCTACGTGTGTTAGTATCTTGTGATGTTTGTGTAAAGGGGTTTCCTTTGTTGTGCTTATGTTGTTTAACGATAAGCTTTATGTTAGTATTATATCACTCACCTCTTGACATGATACCGGGGGTTAAAGCGCCTCCGATGCGGGTAGACTCGGTGATGCAGGACCATGATTCGAGAATACCTCATGCGGGTCGGGGACCTATGCGGAGCTACGAGTTCCGTGTTAGTGTGCGGCCTTTGTGGTCACGCGGTCTATGTGGCTACGCGGACTGCGAGTCGGGGCGATCACGGAGTAGCTACCCTCGATGCGGGAATACCTCGTGCGGGCCTATGTGAGTGGTACATGCGTAGGCTGGAAGTTCCAGGATTAGACGCGCACATTTGATCTGCGGCGAGTGGCTGGCCGATCATGTGGCGGTCTGCAGACCTCGTGATACGATTTATGACTTTGTTGGATGCTGTGGGTTTTAGTAGTCGGCTATGCCTTCGTACTTACCGTCACGGTTTTATTATGACACAGTGGGACACGTGTTCATGTATTCCTTGGTTATATATCATGCTTATATATCGCCGGCGATGAGGAAGGTATTCCACGGGCATGATTGATGTTGTGGGCGTGAGACCCATAGTTATATTTGAGTGATGACTTTGAGGCGTGAGTCACGACTTGACATGGCTTATTTATTGTGAATCGTAGTTTGGTTATCATACATGTCTCCCGCTTTATATAGACTACTATGATTTCATTTACGTATTTTCGGTTTCATACTTGGTACTGTTGTCGACCTCCGGGGTGCCGCGTTCATCTGCAGTAGAGGTACACCGATCGTCGATCCTCGCTCTTAGGATCACGATTCGGCATTTTGGGAAGCTCCGTTTCTCGGAGGATTATCGGTGGTGTAGTCCTGTCGTTGTAGGTACTTACATTCAGGTATGGCGGGGCCCCGTCCGCCATTGTTGTTATATCATTCTTAAGTGTAATGCTGTTGTGGGCAGAGTTTGTAAAAGGATGTAATCGTCGGTTTCATGTTTTTATATAAGCCGAAGGCAAAATTTTCTCAGATAAACTGGTTCTCATTCATATTATTTTATGTCTTGTTTTATATTTCGCTGATTACTCTGATGTTGTATCACTAGGGTGTCCGGGGTAAGGCACCAGTCACGGGCCCGGGTTCGGGTCGTGACAAAAGTGGTATCAGAGCAATTAATCCTCGTAAAGTGTCTCTGCATCGTATCTAGTAAGTCTTGATTATCGGTGTGTTGTGCACCACACCAATAATCAGGAGGCTATAGGATATTTAGGATTGGTTTCCATTCTTCTCACTCTGAGATCGTGCTTAGAGCTGTGTTATAAGTTGGACCCCTCTAACGTATTTCTTTCTCTTACCGTTATGCCTCCGCGTAAGGCAACCCGGGCCCAGAAGGGCAAGGCAGCCCGGAGCTGAGTAGACGTAGGGTTACCAGGCACAGCCCAATCATCACCGGGTGGTGCGGATTCGGGAGTTGGCGACGCCGCCGGTCGATAGAGTTTAGCACAGCGGCAGCAGTTCCTACTGCGGCCATGATATTTGAACCTTCAGTTCCACGACCAGTAACGGAAAGTATGGATTGCAAAGAGGCGACCCTGTTACTAGCTATGGATTTGGCTACCAGAGAGTATATTATGTACCGATTTATCACGGGTCTTGATGACTATCTAAGAGAGGGTTGTGCAAGAGTAGCTCTTCAGTCAGGCTTGAGCATGGCCTGTGTACGGGCTTATGCGCAGAAGGCCGAGAAACGTAGGGATCAACGGGTTAACCAAGATCAGCAGAAGAGGGCCAGATCGGCAGGGTCCTTTGGTAACTTTCGAGGTGAATCGCCTCAGCAGCAGACTGGATATGCACCTCCGCCACGCAGTGGTCCTCCACAGTTCGGGACGCTCGAGGCACGCCGAGTTGGTCGAGCTCAGGCTTCCGCCACGCCTATACGTAGGTTCTAGCCAGCCGGGTTCAGTTTTCCCTCAGTGTTCACAGTGTGGCAGGCGTCATCTGGGGAATGTCGTCTTTTTATTGGTGTTTGTTTTACCTGCGGCCGTCAGGGCCATGTGTCGAAAGGGTGTCCTAGTAGGAGGACTCAACCTACCAGATTAGTTGCGAATTCAGTGGTTCGGAGAGGAAGGGGTGCTAGCCAGAGGAGGCCACCCCCACCTCGGTGTGGCCGTTGTGGTAAGTGTCATTGTGGAGAGTGTCGTACTTCTTCGACAGCTTGTTTTACTTGCGGCCAGCAGGGCCATTTTGTGAGAAATTGTCCGACCAGAGGTGGCGCGGATGTAGAGACTCAACCTTCAGGATCAGTTGCTAGTTCGTCACCTTCCCTAGCTATGCGCCCAGCCGGGCAGGATTGATTAGAACGACAAAGGGAAAGTGAAGCAGTAGATACAGGTATATCCTTAACCCTCTAGAGATTAGTATGTGTGATAAGATGAGTATATCTTAAGTGTTATGATCAGATAGCATTGTGCTAATTGTGATTAGAAATCATGGTTAGTTAAAAAGGTAAGATTGGGGATAGGGAAAGTGTGAGCCTTAGAGTTTTATACGTGGAGACCTTAGAGGTAAGGCCATCTTGAGTAAAAGATTTATTGTTATGTTAACCTTTATCGGAGTGCATAGTACACGGGAGATTGTTCCGGATCGGGGAACAAGTGTTTGGCGCGATAGCGGGTCGGGTTGAGGACCGATCGCGGGTCAACCCGCAGCCTGTATTGTGGTGGGGTCAATTTGTGGTGGTCTCGCTTTGTGATAGGGTCATGAGGATGTTAGGCCCAAGTTTAGTTAAACAGCGTACGAGTTCGTGGATGCGTTCGACCAGTAGTCGGGCCGATGAGGTCAGCCCATCTTGTCTTTCAGTCAGGACCGTGTACTCGGCAGAGGGTTATGCGAGTTGTTATATCAGGAAGGTTGTAAGGCTGCACGAGGTGCCTACTTTCACCTTATGACAGACAGTAAAGCCCAGGTTACGGCTGTTTCTTTTCTGGAGGTTTTACCAGGGTTGTGAACTCGTAAGTCTCAAGATGTCGATTCGCCCTCGGCCGTTGTTTGGATTTGTGCGAGTCGTGAGGATTGTTGCCTCCTTGTTATACCCGTGAGTTCCGGTATATAGGTGAGGATGTACGTGCGAGAATAATGGCAGAAATTTTGGAAAGAAAGAAAGATGTGATTTTTCACGGAAAAGTTTCGGTTTTGTGAAGAAAAAGGTTCGTTGACGGGAATTGGATTCCCAGTTTGGTATTCGGGCTTCTTGAATTATATTAGAATTATGGAATTTTATTTAGGAATTGGTCACTGGGGCCCACTGAGAAATTCTGATTTGTGGGGCCCACTTTGTTTTGAGATTTTTGCCTTTATGGATATTTTTGGAAGATGAAATATTTTGGGCCAGTGGGAGGCGACACGTGTCACCCCTAGGTGGCCTCATGGCGAAATTTGCTAACAAGTGGCAAGACAAGTGGCCTTGTCTTGCTAGATATTTCATGCGCGACAAGTGGCCAAGTCTTGCTAGATATTTTGTGTGGACAAGTGGCTTGTGGGACCCACACACACTTGTCCCCAATCTCAACCACACACTTGCCTTCATCCTAGCCCTTGGTTGTCCTATATGCACCCTTAGTTGATGAAAACTTCCACACTTAACCATTTCAAGACAAGAAATTCCCTCCTTCTCCCTTGACCTTGCTCGTTTTTGAGCCCATTTCTTGACCTAAATTTGTCCAACAATTCTTAAACTCTCAAGTGTTCTTCCCTAAGGTGTTAGGAAGATTGTGTACCAAGAGTTGGAAAAGATTTCACACCCCTAACCTATTGTTCATGCCTTGGCGAAACTTACTAGTTGGAAACCCTAAGTGTTCTTCACTTTTTGGAGTTGGTTCTCAAGAGAAGTTGGTTAGGAGCTTCTATGGGTTGCTTGTAGATTGGAACGGAAAGATTTGGAGCTAAGACTTGCTTGGAGCGACATTAAGTTCTTGGATAATTTTAGGCTATTTGAGGTAGTAAACCTTAACCTCTTTGTGAATTGGTCATTATACATATATTATAAGTATATTATGGAGTATATAAAATATGGAGTAAAGTTTGGAAAAGTTGGATCTTGTTAACTTGTTAAAAGAAAGGATTGGCCGTTTGCCATTAAAATGGTAAAACGTATCTTACTTGTGAAGAAGTAATTAACAAGTAACTATAACTTATATTAAGATGAAATATAAGTTGGATGACTAATGAAGTAATTGGATAAGTAAAATGGACAAAGTTGCCAAGGACCCCAACTTAAGGATGTATTTACTTTGGAAAGATTTACTTTGAATGATTTACTGGGTGTATTTACTTTGGTGTATTTACATTTACATTAAGGGAAGATTGTTCAATCGCGTTCCATTTGGCGTGTGATCCCTTTTTAATTATTGTATTGTTATGAAGGCGTGATAGTAAACGCGTTACGGTTGGCGCGTAATCCCCTTCTTTTACTTATTGTTATTATGGGCGTGATAGTAAACGCGTTACCGTTTGGGCGTGTAATCCCTTCTTTATGTTGTTTAATTATTACGCCTTATATATATATATGGTATATATATTACTATTATTCTGCCTGGAGAAAGATGGAAAAGTGAGTAAAACGGGAAGTCTTGCGAATTTTCCGTAGAATTAGAGGGCTTTTTATTGGTATAAGTCTTCAATGGTAAGAAAGGTTTGATAGAAGTACTATGACCATTTTAGGAGTGGAGTACTACGTGTGGCGTGATCTACTTGGCTTAAGGAGTAGCCGACGGGTTGAAGTACTTGGAGCGTTTTGCTATTTGTCGATAATCTCCGCGAGGTATGTGAACCTCTTCCTATTTGTTCTAGCATGATTGTTGTGAACTATGTAGTGCGGTGAGCGTACGTGTGCTAAGTGATTTGGTTGGTTTAAAACATAGGGTGTTATAATAGTTTTATGGGAAGTTAGTTATAACGACTTTATGTAGGTAAAAGAATGGTTTATTGATTGTAGAAAGTTAAGAGACTTGATCTTGAAAGATAAGAGACTTGACTTAGTTTGACTTGTTATGAATTTTGTTAAAATGTTGTAAAAACCTCATTCGCGAGTAATGAGTAGTTGGTTTTAAAAGAATAATGTTTCTTGATTTGAAATGAGATTAAGTATCGAACAAACCATTGCAGCGTTAATAAAGGAAATGTATTGACTAATTGTTATTAAAACCAGTAGAAACCTCCATCTGCATAGAAGCTAAGATGAGACAAAATGATATTACATTTCCTAGATCATGGCTGCTTTTATAAGATTGTAATAGACAAGAACAACCTACTCGCACATAAGGCATATGTTTCTCAAATTTGTTTTAAAGGAGAATTATATTCTTAAGTGATTAAAACTATGAACTACGAAACCTTTCGAAAATGAGAAACGCGAGCATTTGAAATTAGGCAAACTTGAACGTTTGGAAAATAATGTGTTACTTGATTTTACAAGGGAAGTGTTTTGGTTTACTTAAAAGATAGTCACTCTATTTTATACTACGAACATTGTGTGACTTTGGTGAAAGAAACGTATCTTTTTAAAAGAGTTAATGTATGTAATACTTTAGAATTGAGCAGGATTTTGGCATAAAATGATAGTACCTTAAGTTGTGTGTAACTTGCCTATGTTTGCGTGTGATAGCCTTGTTGTGCAAGTACTGTATTTTACTCGACTACCGGTTCATGGGATGAACCGGGAATGTATTTCACCCGACTACCGCGTTCATGGGATGAACCGGGAATGTATTTCACTCGACTACCGCGTTCATGGGATGAAGCGGGAATGTATTTCACTCGACTACCGCGTTCATGGGATGAACCGGGAATGTATTTCACTCGACTACCGCGTCCATGGGATGGACCGGAAATGTATTCCATCCGACTACCGAGTTCATGAGATGAACCGGGAATGTATTCCACACGTTTCTATACTGGGTCCATGAGATGGGCCGAGACATGTTATACGTATCACATGGTTTGTACCTAGACTGCCGGCAGTGAGGAAGGAGTTCCACGGGCATGAGGGATGACTTTGAGGGCGTGAGTCCCTGACTTGACATGACTGCTTTTATGTTATGAGTTGTAGTTTGGTTATCATACATGTCTCCTGTTTTATATAGACTGTTATGATTTCATTTACAGTATTTTTCAGTTTCACATACTTGGTACCTGTTGTACTGACCTCTTGGGCCAGTGCGTTCATGCTGCAGTGAGAGTACATCGGTTGTGGATCCTCGCTCATAGGATCACAGTTCAGCGTATTAGGAAGCCGTTTCTCGGAGGCTTATCTTTTGGTATGTTACCACAGTGCAGGTTCTTGTACATTCGAGGTATGGCGGGGCCACTGTCGTCATAGTTATTGTCACTTCTTAAGTGCATGTAATCTTGTTGTGGGTAGAGTTTGTAAAAAGGATAACTATTCGGGTTTTATGAATATATACAGAAGGCAACTGTTTTGGTTGGCCTGTTTATTTATCATGTCTCTTGTTTCATGTTTATGTTTTTATTTCCGCTGATTCTCTCTGATGTTGTATCACGAGGGTGCCCGGGGTAAGGCACGATCCACGGGCCGGTTGGTCGTGACAAAAGTGGTATCGAAGCGCTTAGTCCTCGGAAAGTGTCTGAGCGCGCGTGTACAGTAAGTCTTGATTATCGGTGTGTTGTGCACCACATCTATAATCGGAGGTGCGGAGACATTTAGGATTGGTTTCCATTCTTCTCATTACGAGATCGTGTCTTAGTCGTGTTGTCGATTGGACTCCTCGGCGTATTCTTATGTGCGATTATGCCTCCACGCAGCGATCGGGGCCCGAGAAGCGCAAAGCCGAGGGGCGTGAGTAAAGCACGCAGAGGTTCTGGGCAGAGGCCCGATCGTTACCCGAGATAGTGCTTGACGGCGAGTTTTGCGGCCGCTTAGCGGCAGAGTTTAGAGCGCGGCGGTGGCTGCGAGACTCTGATACACGAGCCTCCGGTCCACGGCTGGAAGCGGATGAGATGGGGACAAGAGATGGCGATCGGCGGTCGTGGCGAGATATGAGAGAGGCTGAATCTGGCAGTTCAGTCCGTAGCACCGTAGTTCACCCCTGCGAGCGATTTGAGACTACGGGACTTTCCGAGTTGTAGCACTTGATGTTACATGGATCGAGCCGAGGATGACCTCGGGAGTTTATCAAGCGACAAATACGGATCATGAGAGTGATCGAGTCTCGCAGGCGAGTCGGTGGTATTGGGTTCGCATCAGTGCGTGATCTGCGATCGTTTGATTCATAGGAACTGTCGAGGAACATGCGCTCCCAGTTTGGGCGAAGTTCTGAGGCATTTCTTGCACATTTCTTGCCTCGAGATGAGAGAGGCTCGGTAAACAAATTTTTGACGTTAAAGCGGGCCGGCGTCTGGTTAGGGAGTACAACGTGAGTTTGACTTCGTTGGCTCGGTATGTCCCGCCTTAGTGACCGATATGGAGGGCGAGTGCCGCTACGTCCGGGCTCGATGATTACTTAGCGAGGCTTGTTGGTGTAGCTCTTCACCGGGCATGGACATTGCCCGTGCGAGCTCATGCACTTGGATGTGAGGCGCGGAGAGGTCGACGGAATGGCGGGATCAGAAGAAGGCGAGCAGCGAGGTCCTTTGGTAACTTGCGGCGGACCGCCTCGGCGAGCTAGTTATGCACTTTCGCCAAGATCTGAGTGGTCCTCGCGATCTTGAGGCGTTCGGGTATTCGGGGTGAGTCGGGGCTCGGGGCTTCGTTCCGGATATCGTGAGTTCTAGCCAGGATTCATGTCCCGCCGGTGTATGCGATGTGGCGCCATCGTCGGGAATGTCGTTTTCTTGGTGCTTGTTTCACTGCGGCCGTCGGGGCCATGTGACGAAGAATGTGCTTATAGGAGAATGCAGCGGCGTAGCGCAGCCACGGATCGATGGCGGGTTCATCGCCTTCTGTATGCGCCTGCGTGGCCTATGATTAGATTGTAGCGGTAGATACAGGTATATCCTTAACCTGCAGAGTTTTGTTTGCGATATGATGATCTTATTATTGTGTGCTATGTCTGAGATAGCATTGTGTTAAGTATAACTTAGAGAACATGACTAGTTGAAGAGGTAAGTTTGGGGTCGTGGAAGGTGTGAACCTTAGAATATTATAAGTGGAGACCTTAGATGCGAGGCCGTCTTGAGTAAAAGATTTTTACGATTGACCTTTGTCGGAGTGCATAGTATACGAGGGTAAAAAATTGTGTGATAAGTCCTAGTGGTGTGAATTATATAAGGATAGTTATGATAAGAAGACCCAGCTAGGTTTGCGTAACTTGATTAGTGAGATTGTTAGGATCGGGAACAAGAGTTTGGCGCGCAAATGGGTCGGGTTGAGGCAAGTTGCGTGTCAACCCGCAGCCAGTTTGGGGTGGGTCGATTCGAGTGGTCCCTCCGGTGGTAGGGTCGCGAGGTGCTAGGCCAGTTTAGGTAACCATCAATGCGGGTTCGTGGACGCGTTCGACGAGAATCGGTCGTGAAGGCGGGAATGGCCTTAGAGTAAATTGAAGCTAGTGGGAGTTGTTGTGAGATTAGAAATGATTCCTCGTTGGCTTGGATTTGAGTTTTGCGACATGTTATATTCGGCCATTGGTGGCGTGATCGGTTTGTAAGTATAGTAGTGAAGACTATCCGAAACACAGAAATGCGTTTGGAGACTTAGAATGAACATTCGGAATGAATGTTTCTAAGGGGAAGAATGTTATACCCGTAGTTCCGGGTATATAGGTGAGGATATGCGTGCGAGAATACGACGAAATTTTGGAAAGAAAGAAAGATGTGATTTTTCGCGGAAAAGTTTCGGTTTTGTGAAGAAAAGGTTCGTTGATGGGAATTGGATTCCCAGTTTGGTATTGGGCTTCTTGAATTATATTAGAATTATGGAATTTTATTTAGGAATTGGTCACGTGGGGCCACGGGAGAAATTCTGGTTTTGTGGGGCCACTTTGTTTTGAGATTTTTGCCTTTATGGATATTTTTGGAAGATGAAATATTTTGGGCGAGTAGGAGGCGACACGTGTCACCCCTAGGTGGCCTCGTGGCGAAATTTGCTAACAAGTGGCGAGACAGTGGCCTTGTCTTGCTAGATATTTTGTGTGGACAAGTGGCCAAGTCTTGCTAGATATTTTGTGTGGACAAGTGGCTTGTGGGACCCACACACACTTGTCCCCAATCTCAACCACACACTTGCCTTCATCCTAGCCCTTGGTTGTCCTATATATGCACTTAGTTGATGAAAACTTCCACACTTAACCATTTCAAGACAAGAAATTCCTCCCTTCTCCCTTGACCTTGCTCTCGTTTTGAGCCCATTTCTTGACCTAAATTTGTCCAACAATTCTTAAACTCTCAAGTGTTCTTCCTAAGGTGTTAGGAAGATTGTGTACCAAGAGTTGGAAAAGATTTCACACCACAACCTATTGTTCATGCCTTGGCGAAACTTACTAGTTGGAAACCTAAGTGTTCTTCACTTTTTGGAGTTGGTTCTTGAAGAGAAGTTGGTTAGGAGCTTCTATGGGTTGCTTGTAGCGGATTGGAGCGGAAAGATTTGGAGCTAAGACTTGCTTGGAGCGACGTTAAGTTCTTGGATAATTTTGGGCTATTTGAGGTAGTAAACCTTAACCTCTTTGTGAATTGGTCATTATACATATATTATAAGTATATTATGGAGTATATAAAATATGGAGTAAAGTTTGGAAAAGTTGGATCTTGTTAACTTGTTAAAAGAAAGGATTGGCGTTTGCCATTAAAATGGTAAGCATTATCTTACTTGTGAAGAAGTAATTAACAAAGTAACTATAACTTATATTAAGATGAAATATAAGTTGGATGACTAATGAAGTAATTGGATAAGTAAAATGGACAAAGTTGGCCAAGGACTGACAGAATTTGTATTTACTTTGGGCGATATTTACTTTGGATGATATTTACTTTGGTGTATTTACTTTGGTGTATTTACATTTAAGGGAAGGAAGATTGTTCAATCGCGTTCCATTTAGGCGTGTGATCCCCTTTTAATTATTGTATTGTTATGAAGGCGTGATAGTAAACGCGTTACCGGTTGGGCGCGTAATCCCTCTTTTACTTATTGTTATTATGGGCGTGATAGTAAACGCGTTACCGTTTGGGCGTGTAATCCCTTCTTTATGTTGTTTAATTATTACGCCTTATATATATATATATATGGTATATATATTACGGTTATCGGGCCTTGGAGAAAGATGGAAAAGTGAGTAAAAGCGGGAAGTCTTTAATTTTCCGTAGAATTAGAGGGCTTTTTATTGGTATAAGTCTTCAATGGTAAGAAAGGTTTGATAGAAGTACTATGACCATTTTAGGAGTGGAGTACTACGTGTGGCGTGATCTACTTGGCTTAGGAGTAGCCGACGGGTTGAAGTACTTGGAGCGTTTTGCTATTTGTCGATAATCGTCGCGAGGTATGTGAACCTCTTCCTATCTTTTCTAGCATGATTGTTGTGAACTATGTAGTGCGGTGAAGCGTACGTGTGCTAAGTGATTTGGTTGGTTTAAAACATAGGGTGTTATAATAGTTTTATGGGAAGTTAGTTATAACGACTTTATGTAGGTAGAAGAATGGTTTATTGATTGTAGAAAGTTAAGAGACTTGATCTTGAAAGATAAGAGACTTGACTTAGTTTGACTTGTTATGAATTTTGTTAAAATGTTGTAAAAACCTCATTCGCGAGTAATGAGTAGTTGGTTTAAAGAATAATGTTTCTTGATTTGAAATGAGATTAAGTATCGAACAAACCATTGCGGCGTTAATAAAGGAAATGTATTGACTAATTGTTATTAAAACCGATGAAACCTCCATCTGCATAGAAGCTTAGATGAGACAAAATGATATTACATTTCCTAGATCATGGCTGCTTTTATAAGATTGTAATAGACAAGAACAACCTACTCGCACATAAGGCATATGTTTCTCAAATTTGTTTTAAAGGAGAATTATATCCTTAAGTGATTAAAACTATGAACTACGAAACCTTTCGAAAATGAGAAGCGAGCATTTGAAATTAGGCAAACTTGAGCGTTTGGAAAATAATGTGTTACTTGATTTTACAAGGGAAGTGTTTTGGTTTACTTAAAAGATAGTCACTCTATTTTATACTACGAACATTGTGTGACTTTGGTGAAAAAGCGTATCTTTTTAAAAGAGTTAATGTATGTAATACTTTAGAATTCGAACCGGATTTTGGCATAAAATGATAGTACCTTAAGTTGTGTGTAACTTGCCTATGTTTGCGTGTGATAGCCTTGTTGTGCAAATCTTGTATTTTACTCGACTAGGTTCGTAGGATGAGCAGGAATGTATTTCACCCGACTACGCGTTCATAGGATGAGCAGGAATGTATTTCACTCGACTACGCGTTCGTGGGATGAAGCGGGAATGTATTTCACTCGACTACCGCGTTCGTAGGATGAGCGGGAATGTATTTCACTCATTCTACGCGTCCGTAGGATGGGCGGAAATGTATTCCATCCATTCAGAGTTCGCGAGATGAGCGGGAATGTATTCCACACGTTTCTATCTGGGTCCATGAGATGGGCGAGACATGTTATCGTATCACATGGTTTGTACCTAGGTAGCGGTGAGGAAGGAGTTCCACGGGCATGAGGATGACTTTGAGGCGTGAGTCCACGACTTGACATGGCCCCTTTTATGTTATGAGTTGTAGTTTGGTTATCATACATGTCTCTGTTTTATATAGTATTATGATTTCATTCTGATATTTTCAGATTTCACATACTTGGTACTGTTGTCTTGACCTCCTTGGGCTGCGTTCATCCGCAGTAGAAGTACATCGGTTGTGGATCCTCGCTCATGGGATCACGATTCGGCGTATTAGGAAGCCGTTTCTCGGAGGCTTATCTTTTGGTATGTTACCACAGTGCAGCAGGTTCTTGTACATTGAGGGGTATGGCGGGGCCACTGTCCCGTCATAGTTATTATCCTTCTTAGAAGTGCATGAAATCTGTTGTGGCGAGTTTGTAAAAAGGATAAGCGTTGGGTTTTATGAATATATCTGAGAAATTTGTTTTGGTTGGCTGTTTATTTATCATGTCTCTTGTTTCATGTTTATGTTTTTATTTCCGCTGATTCTCTCTGATGTTGTATCACGAGGGTGCCCGGGGTAAGGCACCAGTCACGGGCCCCGGTTCGGGTCGTGACACTCCTGTTGAGGGAGTGTTTTATAACTACCATTTCAGTATTCGGATATCGCCTTATGAAGCCTTGTAGGGGCGGAAGTGTAAGTTGCCGGTCGATTGGTTCGATGTTGGCAAGGTTCAGATGGTTGTGTCACGACCCGAACCCGGGCCCGTGACTGGTGCCTTACCCCGGGCACCCTAGTGATACAACATCAGAGTAATCAGCGGAACATAAAACACATACATGAAATCAATGTAAGAAGACAGTGAAATAAGAAGACAGGCTAACAAAAAACGATTACCCTCAGAATATATATAAATAACAACTCTTTCCAAATGAACAGTTTAATCCTTTTACAAACCACGCTTGAGTACTACGGACCTCTACGAATGATATGCAACAACGACGGGGCGGGGCCGTCATACCAGAATGTAAGCACCTGCAACGAGGACTATACGAATAAGCCTCGGAGAAGCGAGCTTTCCCAACTGGCTGTGACCCTAGGCGAGGATCAACAATGGTGTACCTCGACTGCGGCATGAGCGGCCCCGAAGGAGTCGATCAGCAGTACCAGTATGTGGCGAAAATACTGTAAATGAAATCATAATAGTCTATCTAGCAGGAGACATGTATGATAACCAAACTACGATTCATAATACATAGCGATCGTGTCTGTCGGACTCGCCCTCAAAGTCACTCAATATAACAATGGGTCTCACGCCGCAACACCAATCATGCAGTGGAATACCTTCCCGCCGCTGGCGATCAAGGATAGAAAAGCACGAAATACACGTGAACAGAGTCCCACTGTGTCCAAATAAACGATCAGGGTAAGTCTGAAGGCATAGCGAGCTACTAACACCGCGGTACTAACAAGGTCATAAAGCGTATCATGATATTTGTCTAGGCCGTCGCATGATCAAAGTGGTGCTCGCCCGATATCAAATGTGCGCGTCTAGCCACGGAACTCCGCGACTCGCATAGGCCAATCATAGGCGCGTGAGGTATAACCACGTCGAGGTAGCTACTCCGGCGTCGCCCTGGACTCGCGATCCGCGTAGCGCATGAACCGCGTGACCATAAAGGCGCACGCTAACTGGAACTCGTAGCTCGCGTAGGCCGGGACCCGTATGAGGTATTCTCGAATCATGGTCCTGGACACTGAGTCTACCCGCGTCGGAGGCGCTTAACCCGGAAACACGGTGAGTGGTATAATACCAACATAACGGTTTATCGTTTAAACAACATAAGCACAATCAAGGAAAACCGCTTTATACAAACATCACGGAATACTAACACCGTAGCATCCTAATATGATTACTTATCAAATCAACACGAAGGTATTACGAGGCTATCACAAACCAATACAATCAAGTTATTCACACATAGGTACTTTCTACTATATGATTAATGAGATCGGGTTTTATCCCAAAGTACTTTATACAATAACTCTTTAAAGATATGTTACTTTCACAAAGTCACACAATACGTAGTATATAACAATAGAGTGAGTATCTTTTTAAAGAAAGTCAATTACTTCTCTTTGTAAAATCAAGTAGCAACCTTCTTTTCCAATGTTCAAGTTTGCCTAGTGTCCAATGGTCAAGTTTCTGAGTGTTTTGAAAGGTTTCGTAGTTCATAGTCTTATTCATTTAAGAATATAATTCTCTTTTTAAGCTATCAGAAACATAAGCCTTATATGTGAGTAGGATATTCTTGTTTATAACAATCTTATTCTGGACCGTGATCTAGGAAATATCATTTTGTCTCATCTTAACTTCTATGCGGATGGAAGTTTCTCAGTTTTAATAATACTTAATCTGTCAAAACATTTCCTTTTAATGCTACGATGGTTTGTCGATACATTCGATTTCGAAATCGATAAAACATTCTTAAGCGTTATTACCTAACTTCCCGTAAAGCTAGTATAACTCTTAAGTTTTCAAAACCAAGTATTACTTCTTCTTTGAAATGATTCAAAAATCTTTTGAAATACTTCAAGTTCTTTATTAACACATAATAAGCGATTATAGTTCAAATCGATTACTGTTAAAAACCACAGTATTTTCTTACCAACATAAAAATTTATAACCAACTTCCCATAAAGCGTTATAACACTTTATGTTTTAAACAATCAAATACATTTAGCACGTATGCGTCTCTGGTACTACATAGTTCACACGTATCATGCTAGAAGAGATAGGAAGAGGTTCGCATACCTGCGCGAGTATCGACTAATAGAAAAGCGCTCAGTACTTCCGTCGGCTACTCCTTTAAGCCAGTAGATCGCGCCCGCGTAGTACTTGACCTATAAGGCCACAAGGCGCTTATTAACATTTAGATCCGCCGTAGAACATTCTGAGAAAATTGGCACCTCCCCACATGGCAGCGTAAATCTCTTCCTCTATCGGGGCGGCTGCCAAGCCAACCGAGGGTTATATGTTTAAACGGACGTGCACAATTCTACCGCGAAGAAAAGCTACACAAGTCTCTTATGTCTGATCTATGTAAATCTGATTCGATTACTCTTCTTTGAAAAGGTTTCTTATTATTGGGCTTAAGTCAAAAGACATTGCGATAACTACGTTGATTCTATATATAGTATACTTCAACTATATAATCATACAACATGTAATTTCGATTACAATAGAGGACAAGATATTTACCTCGATAAGCCCGTAATTATCCGAGTTTAAATGTCGATCTGAGCAAGGTTTAGCTCTACTCAGTGCGCTCAGGCCAGCTCAAACAACCGCCAGAAGTTCTAACCAACTTACTTATTACTCCAACTAACCATGGAGATTTTCCTTAGGGTTTCGGTTTTGTGACGGAAGGGAAGTATAATAGTATCTCTGGGCTTTTCGTATAAGTATAACCTTAGAATACTACAAGGTATCTGGCTAAGGTAATTTGGGCATTATAACAATACTTTTGAGAGTATTTCTAACAGAGGGGGTATTTATCACGAAAACTACTAGGCTAGGGGAGGGTACCCAGCTAGCACCCGAGGAGGGGTGTGTCTACCCCTCGGCCTGCCCAACTAGGGGACTCGGCCAAGGGGAGAGGGCTCTCGGCTAAGGCCTCGAGGGGAGAAGAGAGCTTTCAAGACTTAGGCAAATTTATGGATGAAGAAGTCTTGAAGGAGAGGGTATTTATAGGACAAGCCAAGGCCAACCAATGGCCAAGATCTTGCCAAGTGCAAGGCAAGTGTAGGGCCAGATCTTGCCAAGTGCACATAGCCAACTAACACAAAAATATCCTACCAACCCTTGACCACAAGGCCACACTTCGGCCACCAATTCTACATGAGGTGTTCCAATGAGAGGGTGACAAGTGTCGCCCTCTTGTTGGTCCAAAATGTTTAAATCTCTCGGAAAAATCCGCCAAAAATTAAAAATGACATAGCGGAAATTCCCTACGAAGGCTGTGAAAGCGTTTAGTCGAAAAGCGACTCTAGCAGGGTGTTGTGAACAAAGTTAATTCGGCGAGCCTAATTCTCAAGTTCAAATTTTCTCGTGCGTCCTTACGTACATACTGCGGAAATACGGTATAACATTCTCCTCGCCGAAACATTCGTCGAATGTTCCTTACAGAATCTCAAAACAAGCGTGCGCTGATATAGTCTTCACTACCGTACTTACGAAACAATCACGCCCTGATAGCCCACGAAACAAGCTGCGCAAAATACTTACATCCAAGTCCACGAGGAATCACCTCTAACATCACCACAAACACCTCTCTCGGGTGCTAAAATATACTTCCTCGCACTTTTTCCAAACAAAAGAAATGGTCACATCTATGCTCGCCATACATGCTCGCTTCTTCGATACCACTTTTGTCACTTTGCGCGAGGTTAGTGTCCTCGGCGACCCGACAAATGATGCGGGACTACATGCGATCCCTGAGGCTGTCGTACACTCGAACTCTTACCACATTTCTGATACTGCTTCAGTCTCCAAAACTCGGGGTTACTATCTCTAACGTGGTCATCATTAACTGGGAACACTCTGGATGGATCTCCGATACTTTCCTGATCATAACAATACGAAAGACCGGACGTACTGCCTCCTAAGTCGGACGGCAATTGTTAACATATAGGCAATCTGGCCTATTTTTCACATGAACTCAAAAAGGGCCCAAAGTAACTTCGGGCTAAGTTCCTCTGTTTTCCAAAACTCATCACACCAACCGGGTGGTACTTTGAAGACCGACCGTCGGCGACTCTGGCGTCGTCGCCGATTATCCGCACGATTTCTGCAGTGCGAGAACCTCTCTAGACAAGCTTTACCTATCCACGATCTGCTGGAACAAGCTGAACCAACTATCCGAATCTTGCCAACATCAGACCAATCGGCCGTGACTTACACTTCGCCCCTACAAGGCCTCGTAGGCGACATTGAAAACTAAAATGGTAGCTTAAACACTCCATAGGAGACAACAATCCTACCACTACCTCTGAAATACACTTGTTGGCAGAGGCGAATGCGGTCTGAGACTACGCTAGTTCTTAACCAGCTTGGTAAAACTTCGAAACCAAAAGCAGTAGTACCACGGACTCCATGCGCCGCCAAGGTGAAGGTAGGCACCTCGTGACCTTACAACCTTTACGATAAAATCAACAACGCTTTGAGTAAGCGATCTTTGCTAGAAGACAAGGCGGTGACCTCGCCGGCCCGACTCTGGTCGAATGTATCCGCAATTCGCGTTGGTTAACTAAACTCGGGCTAACACCACGTGACCCTACCACGAGCGGGACCACCTGACCCGGCCCCACCAAACATGCGCGGGTTGACGCGGCGTAGCCTCAACCCGACAGACAGCGCTAGCGCTAGCTCGAAGGAAAACTCTCACTAATCACGTTACGAAAACCTAGCGGTCTTCTTAGCTCAACTACCCTCTTCATGCCACACTACTCGGGGACTTATCGTAAACATAGCTCACGTGCACTATGCACTCTATAAAGTCAAACATAAACAATGCGTCTATACTCGAGATGGCCTTACCTCTAAGGTCTCTACGTATAAAACTCTAAGGCTCGCGCCTGCATCCCCCAATCTTACTCGGTTAACCCGTGATTTCTAATCACAACTAAACTGCTATAAGAACATAGCACTTGAGGTATACCACTTATCACACATGATCTACAGAGGGTTAAGGATATATCTATATCTTGCTTCACTCCTTAGTCGTTCTAATCAAACACGCTTGTGAGGCGCAGCTAGGGAGATGACGAACTACCAGCGATCTGAAGGCTAAGTCCTCCTTGAGGACACTCTTTCGACATCGGACCACGGTCATAGGTACAACAAGTACCATCTAAAGCGACATTCCACAGGATGGCGCTGCGTAGCTGTGAACTTGGGAAAAAGAAAAGCGAATCGGTGTTTGGAACTGCGTGGCGTGAGCGGAAGCTCGGAGCTCGACCAACTCCTGCGTATCGAGCGTCACGAACCACGGAGGACCTTTGCGCGGTGGATCGCGTAATCTAATCTGGCGGTGAGGCGACTCGCCTCATGAGTTACCAAAGGACGCTGCTACTGCGGCCTGCCTGTCGCCCGTTAACGCGTCGATCTACGTTTCGGCTGCTGTGCATAAGCGCGTATACGAGCCATGCTCGAAGCCTAGCGAAGAACTTACTCTTGCGACCTATACCGTTGATATTAATCAAGACTCGCGATACATCGGTACACTCTGCGGTAGCCAAATCCATAGCTAATGTGAGGTTGTCTTTTCGCAATCAATATTCTCTGTTCGGTCGTGGGCCCGAAGGTCCAACCGCGATAGGAGCTGCGCCGCCGTGCTAAACTCTGCGGGGCTAGTGGCGTCGCAAAACTCCCGAATGAAGCACCACCCGAGGTGATGATTGGGCACATGCCAGCGTAACCCTCGTACTCTGCTCGCGACTCAGCCGGCGCGCCTCTGGGCGGGTTGCCATATGCGGAGGCATAGCGGTAAGGGAAAGAAATCGTTAGAGGTCGACTTACAACGACTCTAAAGCCGCGATCTCGAGTGAGAAGAATAGAAACGATCCTAAATATCTTATAGCCTCACGATTATTGGTGTAGTGCGCACCTGCGATAATCAAGACTGCTGGATACGATGCAGACACTTTCAGGATTAAGCGCTCGATACCACTTTTGTCACGACCGAACGGGCACTGTGGTGCCTTACCGGGCACCTGGTGATACAACATCAGTGTCGTGAACATAAAACACATACATGAAATCAATGTAAGAAGGCGGTGAAATAAGAAGGCAGGCTAACCAGCGATTACCTCCGGAATATATATAAATAACAACTCTTTCCAAATGAGCAGTTTAATCCTTTTACAAACCACACTTGCGCGATTACTCTGACCTCTACGAATGATATGGCAACCAGCAGCGGGACGGGCCGTCATACCACGAATGTAGCACTGACAACGGGGACTATGCGAATAAGCCTCGGAGAAGCGGAGCTTTCCCAACGCTGAGCTGTGACCTAAGGCGAGGATCAACAGCGGTGTACCTCGACTGCGGCATGAGCGGCCACGAAGAGAGTCGATGCGGTACCAAGTATGTGGCGAAAATCGTAAATGAAATCATAATAGTCTATACGGGGAGACATGTATGATAACCAAACTACGATTCCTGATACATAGCGATGCGTGTCTAGTCGGGGACTCGCGCCAGAAGTCGTCACTCGATATAACAATGGGTCTCACGCGCGGCACCAATCATGCGTGGAATACCTTCCCGCCGGCGATCCAGGATAGAAAAGCACGAAATACACATGAGCGGGTCCGCTGTGTCCAAATAAAGCGATGCGGTAAATGCGAAGGCATGGCGACTACTAACACCGCCCGATACTAACAAGGTCATAAAGCGTATCATGATATCTGTCTGGCCGTCACATGATCAAAGCTGGTCTTCGCCCGCAATATCAAATGTGTGCGTCTAGCCTGGAACTCCCATGACTCGCGTAGGCCAATCGTAGGCGCGTGAGGTATAACCCGCGTCGGGTGGCTACTCCCCATCGTAAATCCTGGACTCGCGATCCGCGTAGCGCATGGCGCGTGACCATAAAGGCCGCACACTAACACGGAACTCGTAGCTCGCATAGGCCGGGACCCGCGTGAGGTATTCTCGAATCATAGTCCCGGACGCTGAGTCTACCGCGTCGGAGGCAACCCGGAAACACGGTGAGTGGTATAATACCAACATAACGGTTTATCGTTTAAACAACATAAGCACAATCGAGGAAAACCCGCTTTATACAAACATCACGAATACTAACACACGTAGCATCCTAATATGATTACTTATCAAATCGACACGAAGGTATTACGAGGCTATCACAAACCAATACAATCAAGTTATTCACACAAGGTACTTTCTACTATATGATTAATGAGATCGGGTTTTATCCCCAAAGTACTTTATACAATAACTCTTTAAAGATATGTTACTTTCACAAAAGTCACACAATACGTAGTATATAACATAGAGTGATTATCTTTTTAAAGTAAATCAATTACTTCTCTTTGTAAAATCAAGTAGCAACTTCTTTTCGATGTTCAAGTTTGCCTAGTTTCCAATGTTCAAGTTTCTTATTTTAGAAAGGTTTAGTAGTTCATAGTCTTATTCATTTAAGAATATAATTCTCTTTTAAGCTATCGAGAAACATAAGCCTTATATGTGAGTAGGATATTCTTGTTTATAACAATCTTATTACAATGACCGTGATCTAGGAAATATCATTTTGTCTCATCTTAACCATGCGGATGGAAGTTTCTCTGGTTTAATAATACTTAATCATCAAACATTTCCTTTTATTAACGTTGCGGTGGTTTGTCGATACGTTCGATTTCGAAATCGTTAAAACATTCTTAAGCGTTATTACCTAACTTCCCGTAAAGCTAGTATAACTCTTAAGTTTTCAAAACCAAGTATTATAACTTCTTTGAAATGATTCAAAAATCTTTTGAAATACTTCAAGTTCTTTATTAACACATAATAAGCGGTTATAGTTCAAATCGATTACTGTTAAAAACCACAAGTATTTTCTTACCAACATAAAGTTATTATAACCAACTTCCCATAAAGCGTTATAACACTTTATGTTTAAACAATCAAATACATTTAGCACGTATGCGTCTACCATACTACATAGTTCACGTATCATACTAGAAGAGATAGGAAGAGGTTCACATACCTCGCGGCAGTATCGACTAATAGCAAAGCGCTCAGTACTTTGTTGTCGGCTACTCCTTTAAGCCAGTAGATCGCGCCACGTAGTACTTGACCTATAAGGCCACTGGCGCTTATTAACATTTAGATCCGCCGTAGAACATTCTACATAAAATTCGTGACCTCCATGACAGCGTAAATCTCTCTATCGGGTGACTACCAAGCGACGGGGTTATATGTTTAACGGACATGCAAATTCTACCCGCGAAAAGCTACACAAGTCTCATGTCTGATCTATGTAATCTGATTCGGTACTCTTCTTTCAAAAGGTTTCTTATTATTGGGCTTAAGTCAAAAGACATTGCCGATAACTACGTTCGATTCTATATATAGTATACTTCAACTATATAATCATACAACATGTAATTTCCAATTACAATAGAGGACAAGATATTTACCTCGATAAGCCCATAATTATCAGTTTAAATGTCGATCTGAGCAAGGTTTAGCTCTACTCGTGCGCTCAGGCCGCTCCAAACAACCCCAGAAGTTCTAACCAACTTCACTTATTACCAACTAACCATGGAGATTTTCCTTAGGGTTTGGTTTTGTGTGGAAGGAAGTATAATAGTATCTACGGGCTTTTAGTATAAGTATAACCTTAGAATACTACAAGGTATACTAAGGTAATTTGGGCATTATAACAATACTTTTGAGAGTATTTCTAACAAGAGGGGTATTTATCACGAAAACTACTAGGCTAGGTACCCACGGCTGCACCCGGGAGGGGGTGTCTACCCTCGGCCTACCCAGCTAGGGGACTCTCGACGGGAGAGGGGCTCTCGGCTAAGGCCTCTGAGGGGAGAAGAGAGCTTTCAAGACTTAGGCAAATTTATGGATGAAGAAGTCTTGAGGAGAGGGTATTTATAGGACAAGCCAAGGCCAACCATGGCCAAGATCTTGCCAAGTGCAAGGCAAGTGTAGGGCCAAGATCTTGCCAAGTGCACA
This sequence comes from Przewalskia tangutica, assembly GCA_029844215.1. Taxonomy (NCBI): domain Eukaryota; kingdom Viridiplantae; phylum Streptophyta; class Magnoliopsida; order Solanales; family Solanaceae; genus Przewalskia; species Przewalskia tangutica. The sequence goes on from CM056737.1 coordinate 24,458,502, forward strand.
CTAGCCAACTAACACAAAAATATCCTACCAACCCTTGACCACAAAGGCCACGCTTCGGCCATGAATTACCGCCCGAGGTGTTCCAATGAGAGGGTGACAAGTGTCGCCCTCTTGTTGATCAAAATGTTTCGTCTCTCGGAAAAATCCATAAAAATTAAAAATGACATGGCGGAAATTCCCTACGAAAGCGTGAAAGCGTTTGGCAAAAAGCGACTCTAGCAGGGTGTTGTGAACAAAGTTAATTCGGCGAGCCTAATTCTCAAGTTCAAATTTTCTCGTGCGTCCTTACGTACATACTCACGGAAATACGGGGTATAACGGGTTGGTTCATACTTGTTTAGTGAGGATGTGGATAGGGTGAAGCTTATCGGAAGAGGTTATTGGCGGCTCGAGTCAGCGAAGTCGTGCGGATAATCGGCGGCAGCGGAGTTGAGTTGGCGGTGGGTCTTGAAAGTACCACCCGAAAAGGTGTCGCGAGTTTTGGAAAGCGAGGAAACTTAGCACGAGGTACTTAGAGCATTTGGATCATTTGGAAAATAGGCGGGTTGCTATAAGTTAGCATTGTCGTCAAGCGTAGGAAGCGATATGTCGGTCTTTCATGTTGTTATGATCGGAAAAGTATCGGAGATCCATCCAGAGTGTTCCCAGTTAATGATGACCAAGTTGGAGATAGTAACCCCGAGATTTTGGAAACTGAAGCAGTAGCAGAAATGTGGTAAGTTATGAGAAGGAGTTCGAGTGTACGAGAAGGGTGCGACGAGTAAGGGAAGAAGCGAGCATGTGTTAAGAACATAGATGTGATCATTTCTTTTGTAAAGTGAAGGTGCGAAGGGAGTATATTTTAGACTTTGGGTGGGAGATTTTTTTATGCTATAGGTGATTCCTCGTGGACTTGGGTTAAAGTATTGCGCGTGTGTTAATCTGTGGCCAGGTGTGGCATGATTGTTTTCGTAAGTATAGTAGTGAAGACTATACGAGCGCATGTGTGTTTTGAGACTTAGAAGGAACATTCGGGACGAATGTTTCTAAGAGGAATGTTATACCGTATTTCAGTATATGCGTGAGGGCATACGTACAAAAGTTTGAGCCTTAAGTTAGGCAAGGGACGAAAAATTTTGTTCACAACTACCGAAAAGAATTGTTTCCCGACGAAACGTTTTCCAAACTTTGCGAGGGGAAAATTACGGTTGCGACATTAATAATTTTTGCGGATTTTTCCGAGAGATGAAATATTTTAGACCAACGAGAGGGCGACACTTGTCACCTCAGTGGGCGATCTTAGAAGCGATTGATGTGCGTTTTGTGCCATGTTTTGTGGCCTAAACCATGGGTCAATGTTTGGAGTGAATTGAGGAGTAGATGGCTAGGGGCACTTGGGCAAATCCTCCTCCACTTTCCCCACTTGTCTTGATCTTGGCCATTGAAAGTCCTATAAATACCATTAGTTGAAGACTTCTTCATCCATCCACACTTTAAGTCTTGAAATCCTCACACTCTTGGTAGAAGTTTTAGTCCAAGCCTCCTCCCTGTGAGGCCCTTAGAAGTACCCCTCTCTTGAGTGTTGTCTCGTAAAAATACCCCACTTGGTAGAAAAGTATTCTCAAGTATTGTTACTATTCCAAAATACCTTGGCCCAAATACCTTGTAGTATTCCAAGGTTACCCCTATACTAAAAGCCCAGAAATACTATTATACTTCCCTTCAGTCACAAAAATGAAACCCTAAGGAAAATCTTCATAGCCGGTTGAAGTATTAAGAAGAAGTTGCTAATAATCGATAATCGTCGCGAGGTATGTGATTCTTCCTATCCTCTTGAGCATGATATTTTAAAAGAATATATATATGCGGTGAGCGTGCGTGTTAGCGAGCGTGGTTTTTCTTTGCGATGTCTTTTGACTTGAGTCTAAATAATAAGAATCTTGAAGTATTTCAAAAGAATTAAGAACCGTTTTTGAAAGAAGAGTAATACTTGGTTTTAAAAGCTTAAGAGTTATACTAGCTTTATGGAAAGTTAGGTATAACGACTTAAGAGAGATAAAAAGAATGGTTTATTGATTTTAGAAGTTAAGAGACTTGATCTTAAAAGATAAGAGACTTGACTTAATCAATTAATATGAATTTTGTTAAAAGTGTGAAACCTCGTTCGTGAGTAATGAGTACTTGGTTTTCAAAGGAATAATGTTTTATTGATTTGAATCGAATAAGTATCGAGCGAACCTTTGCGGCGTTAATAAAGGAAAATGTATTGACTAATTAAGTATTATTAAAACGTAGAAACCTCAAATCTGCGTAGAAGCTAAGATAAGACAAAATGATATTACATTTCCTAGATCATGTTTGCTTTAATAAGATTGTTATGAACAAGAATAACCTACTCACATGTAAGGTATATGTTTCTCAGTTGTTTTAAAGAGAATTATATTATTAAATGATTAAGACTATGAACTCTGAAACCTTTTGAAAATGAGAAACTTGAGCATTTGAAATTAGGCAAACTTGAGCGTTTGGAAAATAATGTTGTTAATTGATTTTACAAAGGAAGTGTTTTAGTTTACTTAAAAGATAGTCACTCTATTTTTATACTACGGGTATTGGTGACTTTTGTGAAAAGCGGATCTTTTAAAGAATTAATGTATGAAGTAATTTGGGGATAAAAACCGAACTTGTTGACATAAAGTAGGAAGTGCCTTGTGTGAATAACTTGATTGTGTTGGTTTGTGATAGCCTTGTAATACTTTCTTGTTGATTTGATAAGTAAACATGTTAGGATGCTACGTGTGTTAGTATCTTGTGATGTTTGTGTAAAGGGTTTCCACTTGTTGTCCTTATGTTGTTTAACGATAAGCATTATGTTAGTATTATATCACTCACCTCTTGACATGATCTGGGGTTGGCGCCTCCGATGCGGGGTAGACTAAATGCGATGCAGGACCGTGATTGAGAATACCTAAATGCGGGTCGGGGACCTATGCGGCTCGAGAGTTCGAGTTAGTGTGCGGCCTTTGTGGTCATGCGATTACATGTAAAATGCGGTTTGCGAGTCGGGGCGATGCGGAAATGCTACCCTCGCGGGGGAATACCTCATGCGGGCCTATGTGAGCTATGCGGTGCGGGAAGTTCGATTAGAGCGCACATTTGATCTGCGAGGCGTGGCGGCCGATCATGGCGGTCAGAGGCGGACTCGTGATCTGATTTATGACTTTGTTAGTGCGTAGGTTTTAGTAGTCGGCTATGCCCGTACTTACCGTCTGCGGTTTTATTATGACACAGTGGGACTGGTGTTCATGTGTATTCCTTGGTGCTTTTATATCATAGGCTGGCGTGAGGAAGGTATTCCACGGCATGATTGATGTTGTGGCGTGAGACCCGTAGTTATATTTGAGTGATGACTTTGAGGCGTGAGTCACGACTTGACATATTTGCTTAATTGTGGCGTAGTTTGGTTATCATACATGTCTCGCTTTATATAGACTACTATGATTTCATTTATAGTATTTTGTTCCATGCAGTACTGTTATGCGACCTCGCCCGGGCTGCGTTCATCTGCGGTGAAAACAGCGATCGTCGATCCTCGCTCTTAGGATCACGATTCGGCGTTTTGGAAGCTCCGTTTCTCGGAGGCTTATCGATGGTGGAGTCCACATCGTTGTACTTACGTTCGGGGTATGGCGAGGCCTGTCGCCATTGTTGTTATATCATTCTTAAGTGCGTAATCTTGTTGTGGCGAGAGTTTGTAAAGGGATATAGCTATTCGATTTCATGTTTTTATATAAGCGAAAGGCAAATTTTCTTAGATAAAGCATTTCTCATTCATATTATTTTATGTCTTGTTTTATATTCCGTGATTACTCGATGTTGTATCACTAGGGTGCGGGGTAAGCACGATCCGCGGCAGGTTGGTCGTGACATTAAAGCGATCGTCGGGGTATACCTCATGCGATGCGTGTGACTATGATTCGAGAATACCTGCATGCGGGTCGGGGACTATGCGGAGCTACGAGTTCGAGTTAGTGTGCGGTCTATGTGGCCATGCGGTGCATGTGGCCATGCGGTTTGCGAGTCGGACGATCTTGGGGAGTAGCTACCCTCGATGCGGGAATACCTCATACGGGCCTATGTGTGGCCTATCACGGGTGCGGTAAATTCGGGATTAGACAGCGCGACATTTGATCTGCGGCGAGTGGCGGCCGATCATGTGGTCTAGAAAGACCTTGTAATCTGATTTTATGACATTGTTGATCTGTAGGTTTTAGTAGTCGGCTATGCCTTACTTACCGTCGGTTTATTATGACCGCAGTGGGACACGGTGTTCATGTGTATTCCTGGATGTTTTTATATCATGGATTTGCCGTGGTGAGGAAGAATTCCAGGCATGATTGATATTGTGGGCATGAGACCCGTGGTTATATTTGAGTGTTAACTTTAAGCGTGAGTCACGACTTGACATATTTACATGTGTATCATAAATTGTTTATCATATATGTACATTTTATATAGACTATTATGATTTCATTCTGATATTTTGATTTCATACTTGGTACTTGTTATCTTGACCTCCTTGAAGTGCGTTCATCTGCGCGGTAGAGGTACACCAGTTGTTGATCCTCGCTCTTAGGGTGTTATACCCCGTAGTTGCAGGGTATGTAAGTGAGGACGTACGTACGAGAGTACGGCAGAAATTTTGAAAGAAAGAAAGATGTGAGTTTTCGACGGAAAAGTTTCCGGTTATTTGTGAAGAAAAAGGTTCGTTAATGGGAATTGGATTCCCAGATTTGGTATTTGGACTTCATAGATTATATTAGAATTTTGAGATTTTATTTTGGAAATGGTCACGTGGGGCCACGGGAGAAATTCTGATTTTGTGGGGCAGCTTTGTTTTGAGATTTCCATTAATTTGGATATTTCGGAAGGCGAAATATTCTAAGCGAATCGGGGCGACACGTGTCACCCCATGTGGCACCCTTGGCGATTTTACATTTGTGCACACCTGCGCTTGGTTGGAGTCGTTTTTGGCGAAGCGTTTGCGTAACTTGCGAAGGAAAATTCCGGCTATGTCGTTTTGTATTTTTGCGGATTTTTCAGAGGCGAAACATTTTGGACCAGCGGGAGGGTGACATGTGTCACCTGCGTGGAACAAGTGGGGCGGCTTGGCGGGTGAGGCGTGTGGTGCTAGATATTTGTGTAGATTTTGTGAGGGTTTTAAGGAGTAGGGGCTAGGGTGCACTTGGCTTGATCTTGGCCTTACACTTGCCTTGCACATGGCTTAATCTTGGCCGTTGGTTGGCCTTTGGTTTTCTTATAAATACCCTCCTTGTGAAGACTTAATCATTCACTCCTCACTTTGTCTAAGTCTTGAAATCCCTCCCCTCCTCTAGTAGCTCGTCCTAAGCCTCTCCCCTCCCTCCTCGCGTGGCCTTTGGTAGAAGGGTTCCACTTGTGGTGCTAGTAGTGGGGTACCCACTGCTAGTTGTTTCGTATAATACCCCTTGTTGTGGTATAGAAATACTCCTAGTGTTGTTATAATGCCCAAAATACCTTAGCCTTGTACCTTGTAGTATTCCAAGATACCTCTTTCACGTAGAGTCAGGAAATACTACCTTTTGTCCTTTTAGTCTCAGCCAAAACCACAAGGAAATCTTAGTTGGTTGAAGTATTTGAGTAGAAGTTAGTTAGAACTTCTAAGGGTTGTTTGGAGTGGTTTGGAGCGCGAGTGGAGCTAAACCTTGCTCGAGGATCGACATTATAACTTGGATAATTTTGGGCTTATCGAGGTAATTATCTTGTCCTCCATTGTAATTGGAAATTACATGTTTGTTAGAATATATAGTTGAAGTATACTATATATGGAACTATACTTAGTATTCGGCAATGTCTTTTGACTTAAGCTGAAGAATAAAGCTAGGACTGTATTTACATAGGGTTTGTATTGCGATAGACTTGTGTAGAATTGTACACGTCAGGTTAGGCGTGTAAACCCCACCAGTTGGCTTGGTAGCCGGCCTCGATAGAGGAGGAGATTTCTGTTGTTGCGGGGAGAGTCTTTGAATTTTCTATAGGAAGATAGAAACTTGTGTTTTGGGGTTAATGAGCGTTTGTGACCTTTATAGGTGAAAGTACTAAGAGTAGCGTATTCTCGAGGAGTGGAAAGGGCTAGCAAGGTTGTAGTACTTGGAGCATTTTGCTTATTGTCGATAAATCGTCGCGGTATGTGAACCTCTTCTATCTTTTCTAGCATGATTGTTGTGAACTATGTAGTGCGGTGAGCGTACATGTGCTAAGTGATTTGGTTGGTTTAAAACATAGGGTGTTATAATAGCTTTATGGGAAGTTAGTTATAACGACCTTATGTAAGTGAAAATGGTTTCTTGATGTTAGAAGTTAAGAGACTTGATCTTATAAGATAAGAGACTTAACTTATTTGTTTAAATGTGGATGTTTGTGTGAAACCTCATTCGTGAGTAATGAGTACTTAGTTTTAAAGGGATAATGTTTCTTGATTTGGGAATCGAGAATGTGTATCGACAGGACCAACTGCAGCGTTAATAAAGGAAAATGTATTGAATAATGATGTGTTGTATTAAAACGGTAGAAACCTCCATCTGCATAGAAGCTAGATGAGACAAAATGATATTACATTTTCTAGATCATATTTCTTTGTAATAAGATCGTTATAAACAAGAATAACTACTCTCGCATAAGACATATATTACTCAATTGTTCTAAAAGGAATTGAGTGATTAAGTTTATGAACTATGAAACCATTTGAAAATGAAGCTTGAGTAATTGAAACTAGGCAAATGGAATTTAGGAAAAGAATGTTGTTACTGATTTTGAAAAGGAATGTGGGTTGGTCATTCTAATACTACGTATCGGGTGACTTTTATAAAAGTAATGGATCTCTTTTAAAAGAATTTAACGTCGTAGTACTTTGAGTTAAAACCGGATTTTGTCATAAAATGAAAGTACTTTGAGTTGTGTGAAACTTGCCTATGCTTGTTGTTGTGAAACTTGCCTATGCTTGTTGTTGTGAAACTTGCCTATGCTTGTTGTGATAGCCTTTGTTGTGCAAAGCGTTGTATTTACGTGTTCTGGCGTCTCTCGATGGAGATTCGGTTGGTAGTTGAGAACTTACTTGGGCGTCTTGCGTGATGGCGGAGAAATTCCGCAGTGCGTTCTGTTGATAGTATTATTATTGTTAATCGCTTTGGACATCACGACACGATCGTGGCGCGCGGGTATGCTTCCATTTAGTTAAGGTCTTGTGGTAAATCGCTTTGGATATCTTGACGATCGTGGCGCGCGGGTATGTTTCCATTTTGATTACTGCGCTTGTTATTTCCTTTGGACATGCGACGATCGTGGCGCGGTTATCGTCCATTTGGAATGTTGTCTTATTTTTCCCTTTGGACATCACGACACGATCGTAGCGCTGCGGGTATGCTTCCATTTGGATTCTTTGTCTTGTTGTTGAGGTCACATGGACGTATCTACACGATCTAAATTCCGGGGGCATGTGGCCATGGGACATTGGTATTATTGTTGCATCGTGGACATGTCTGCCGTCTGATATTAGGAGCATGCGGCCGTAATCACGAACGATTGATGTTGTGGGCGTGAGACCAGTAGTTATATTGAGTGATATTGTTTTATGTTGTGGCGTAGTTTGGTTATCATACATGTCTCTGCTTTATATAGACTAGTATGATTTCATTTCTGATATTATCTGATTTCACATACTTGGTACTGTTATCTTGACCTCCTTGAAGCTGCGTTCATCTGCGCGGTAGAAGTGCATCGATCGTGGATCCTCGCTCATAGGATCACGATTCAGCGCATTTGAAGCTCCGTTTCTCGGAGGCTTATCTTTTAGTAGGTGTTCCTGAGTTGTAGGTTCTTGTACATTCGGGGTATGGCGGGGCCACTGTCGTCATAGTCGTGTATATCTTAGAGTGCGTAATCTTGTTGTGGGCGAGGTTGTAAAAGGATTAAAGCTGTTCGAGTTTTATGTATATCTTGAAGGCAAGCTATTTTGGTTGCTGTTTATTTATTATATCTCTTGTTAAATGACTCATGTTTTATGTTCGCTGATTTTCTACGATGTATGTATCACTAGGGTGCGGGGTAAGGCACGATGCGACCGGGCAGTCGTTACAAAAGTGGTATCGAGCGATTAATCCTCGGAAAGTGTCTCTGACCGTGTCTAGTAAGTCTTGATTATCGATGTGTTGTGCACCATCTATGTCGAGGAGGCTGAGACATTTAGGATTAGTTTCCATTCTTCTCATTACGAGATCGTGCCTTAGAGTGTGTTGTAAGTTGGACCCTCAGCGTATCTCGTTTTTACGATTATGCCTCGCGCAAAGCGAGCCAGAAGAAGGGCAAGCGGTGAGTGCTGCTAGTGAGATCTGAGGGAGAATGCAGCGCGAGCCCGGCGATACTGAGTTGTGCTTGACGGCGGGTTTTGTAGCGCGCCCGGCCCAGCGAGAGGTTAAAGCGCGGCGGTGGCTGCTGAGACTCTGATACGAGCCTCGGTCCACGATGCGGAAGCGGGAGATGGGTCGCGAGAGATGGCGATTATTGGCGGTCGTGGCGAGATATGAGATAAATTTGGATCTGGCGATTCGATTCGATGCACGATGGTTCACCCCAGCGAGATAGTTTGAGGCTACAGGACTTTACGAGTTAGCCCGCGAGTTTTACGGGTGAGGCACGAGGATGATCGCGAGTTCATCCGGCGATTCTGACGGATCATGCGGGTGATCAAGGCTTGAGAGACCAGTCGTGACCTTTGGTTCGCATCGGTGCGTGATCTGCGATCGATTGGTTTGATTCATGAGAGCTTTCGGGAGAGCATGCACTCCAGTATGGGATGAGTTTTCGGGGCTTTCCTCACGCACTTCTTGCCTCGCGGATGAGGAGGGCGGTAAAGATTTTTATTCTTGAGGCAGAGAGGCGCCTGTCGGGAGTACAATGTCGAGTTCGATTCTTTGGCTCGATATGTACTGCGCTAATTGCAGATATGGAGAATAGGGTGCATCGCTACGTCGCGGGCTAGATGATTATATGGTGAGTCTTGTGCGGGTGTTTCTCTTGGTAGGGCATGGACATTGCCGCGTGCGAGCTCATGCACTAGGATGTGAGGCACGGAGGGTCGAAGGAATGACTGGATCGGCGAAGAGGGCCGGGACAGCGAGGTCCTTTGGTGACTTCGAGGCGGACCGCCTCGGTGAGCTAGTTATATACCCCGCGATGCAGTGGTCCTCCACCGTCTTGAGGCGGTCGGGGGCTCGAGGTTGAATTTTCGGAGAAGCGGGGTGTTAACGGTGAAGCCACCACTACCTCGTTGTGACCGGTGTGGTAGACTCAAAGTTGGATAGTGTCGTGCTAGATTGGGAGTTTGTTTTGCATGCGGCCAGCGGGCCATTTGCGAGGCTGTCAGAGCCAAGGAAGCGCGGATGTTACGACTTCGACGCCCGGGATTTGTGGCTGGTTCATCGCCTACGGTATGCGCCTGCGGTGAGGCCTATGATTAGAGTGGGCGGTAGCTTCGGTATATCCTTAACCCTCTAGAGTTTTGGTATGTTTGTTATGATGATCTCATTATTGTGTGCTATGCGGATAGCATTGTGATATGTGTGAGTTAGAATACATGGTTAGTTGGAAGGTTACGTGTGGGGGCATGGTAAGTGTGAACCTTAGACTATTTCCTGTTGAGACCTTAGAGGTAAGGTCGTCTTGAGTATAAGATTCGTTTATGTTTGACCTTTATAAGGGTGAGTAGTATCGTGGGATTTATTTGTGTGATAAGTCAGTGGGTAGTGTGAGATGGAAGTGGTAGCTTTCATGATGTGAATTAGTAAGATTGTTAGGATCGGGAACAAGAGTTTGCAGCGGTTGGGTCGGGTTGAGGACCATTTGCGGGTCAACCGTAACCGGTTTGGGGTGGGTCAGTTCTGGTGGTCGCGGTGGTAGTCACGAGGATGCTAGGCCCAAGTTTGTTCGACAGCGTATGAGTTCGTGGGCGCGTTCGACCGAGCGGTTCGTAAAGGCGGGAATGGCCTTAATTAAGTTTGAGGTTAGTAAGATGACCAAGTTTGGAGGTAGTGACTCGGAGATTTCGAGAGCGGGTAATGGTGAAGTATGGTGCGTTGGGAGAGTTCGAGTGTTCGAGAAAGTCTGAGTAAGGGAGGAAGATAGCGTGTGTTATCGTGGCGGTGGCGTTGGCAACTTGTTAGAGGAACTTCATCGATATCCGTCTTGAGAAGGAACATTCGGGCGAATGTTTCTAAGGAAGGGAGAATGTTATACCCGTAGTTGCGGGGTATGTAAGTGAGGACGTGCGTCACGAGAGTCTGCGAGAAATTTTGAAAGAAGAAAGAAAGATGTGAGTTTTCGCGGAAAAGTTTAGGTTATTTGTGAAGAAAAAGGTTCGTTAATGGAATTGGATTCCCAGTTTGGTATTTGGACTTCATAGATTATATTAGAATTTTGAGATTTTATTTTGGAAATGGTCACGTGGGGCCAAGGGAGAAATTCTGGTTTTGTAGAGCAGCTTTGTTTTGAGATTTAGGTAATTTGGATATTTTGAAGGCGAAATAATGCAGGCGAATCGGGGCGACACGTGTCACCCGTGGCACCTTGGCGATTTACATTTGTGCACTGTGCAGGTTGGAGTCGTTTTTCGGCGAAGCGTTTTGCGTAACTGCGAAGGAAAATTCGGCTATGTCGTTTTGTATTTTTGCGGATTTTTAGAGGCGAAACATTTTGGACCAACGGGAGGGTGGCGTGTGTCACCTGATGAAGACAAGTGGGCGGACGGCGAATTGAGGGGCATGTGGTGCTAGATATTTGTGTAGATTTTTGTGAGGGTTTTAAGGAGTAGGGGCTAGGGTGCACTTGGCGATCTTGGCCTTACACTTGCCTTGCACATGGCTTAATCTTGGCCATTGGTTGGCCTTTGGTTTTGCTATAAATACCCTCCGCTTGTGAAGACTTATTCATTCACCTCACTGTCTAAGTCTTGAAATCCTCTCCTCCTCTAGTAGCTCGTCCTAAGCCTCTCCCTCCTCACTCTTGTGGCCTTTGGCGAGAAGGTTCCACTTGTGGTGCTTGCCAGTGGGGTACCACTGCCTAGTTGTTTTAGTATAATACCGCTTGTTGTGGTATAGAAATACTCCTAGTGTTGTTATAATGCCCAAAATACCTTAGCCTTGTACCTTGTAGTATTCCAAAGATACCTCTTTCACGTAGAGTCGGAAATACTACCTTTTGTCCTTTTAGTCTCAGCGAAACCACAAGGAAATCTTGTAGTTGGTTGAAGTATTTGAGTAGAAGTTAGTTAGAACTTCTAAGGGTTGTTTGGAGTGGTTTGGAGCGCGCGGGTGGACCTAAACCTTGCTCAGGATCGACATTATAACTTGGATAATTTTGGGCTTATCGAGGTAATTATCTTGTCCCTCCATTGTAATTGGAAATTACATGTTTGTTAGAATATATAGTTGAAGTATACTATATATGGAACTATACTTAGTATTCGGCAATGTCTTTTGACTTAAGCCTGAAGAATAAAGCTGAGACTGTATTTACATAGGGTGTGTGCGGTAGACTTGTGTAGAATTGTACACGTCCAGGTTAGGCGTGTAAACCCCACTGGTTGGCTTGGTAGCCGGCCTCGATAGAGGAGGAGATTCTGTTGTTGCGGGGAGAGTCTTCTTGAATTTTCTATAGGAAGATAGAAACTTGTGTTTTGGGGTTAATAGTCGTTTGTGACCTTTATAGGTGAAAGTACTAAGAGTAGCGTATTCTACTCGAGGAGTGGAAAGGGCTAGCAAGGTTGTAGTACTTGGAGCATTTTGCTTATTGTCGATAAATCGTCGCGAGGTATGTGAACCTCTTCCTATCTTTTCTAGCATGATTGTTGTGAACTATGTAGTACGGTGAGCGTCATGTGCTAAGTGATTTGGTTGGTTTAAAACATAGGGTGTTATAATAGCTTTATGGGAAGTTAGTTATAACGACCTTATGTAAGTGAAAATGGTTTACTGATGTTAGAAGTTAAGAGACTTGATCTTATAAGATAAGAGACTTAACTTATTTGTTTAAATGTGGATGTTTGTGTGAAACCTCATTCGTGAGTAATGAGTACTTGGTTTTAAAGGGATAATGTTTCTTGATTTGGGAATCGGAATGTGTATCGACAGGACCAACTGCGGCGTTAATAAAGGAAAATGTATTGAATAATGATGTATTGTATTAAAACGGTAGAAACCTCAAATGCATAGAAGCTAAGATGAGACAAAATGATATTACATTTTCTAGATCATAGCTCTTTGTAATAAGATCGTTATAAACAAGAATAACTACTCTGCGTAAGACATATATTACTCGATTGTTCTAAAGGAATTGAGTGATTAAGTTTATGAACTATGAAACCATTTGAAAATGAAGCTTGAGTAATTGAAACTAGGCAAGCGGAATTTAGGAAAGAATGTTGTTACTGATTTTGAAAAGGAATGTGGGTTGGTCATTCTAATACTACGAATTGTCGGGTGACTTTTATAAAAGTAATGGATCTCTTTTAAAAGAATTTAACGTCGTAGTACTTTAGGAGTTAAAACCGGATTTTGTCATAAAATGAAAGTACTTTGAGTTGTGTGAAACTTGCCTATGCTTGTTGTTGTGAAACTTGCCTATCTTGTTGTTGTGAAACTTGCCTATGCTTGTTGTGATAGCCTTTGTTGTGCAAAGCGTTGTATTTACAATATTCTGGCGTCTCGATGGAGTCGGTTGGTAGTTGAGAACTTACTTGGGCGTGCGGTGGCGGAGAAATTCCGCAGATGCGTTCCTTGATAGTATTATTATTGTCGCTTTGGACATCGACCGCGATCGTGGCGCGGGTATGCTTCCATTTTGGTTAAGGTCTTGTGGTAAATCGCTTTGGATATCTTGACACGATCGTAAGCGCTGCGGGTATGTTTCCATTTGATTCTGCGCTTGTTGTTTCCACTTTGGACATCGCGACACGATCGTGGCGCTGCGGGTATCGTCCATTTGGAATGTTGTCTTATTTTCCCTTTGGACATCACGACACGATCGTGCGCGCGGGTATGCTTCCATTTGGATTCTTTGTCTTGTTGTTGAGGTCACGTGGACATGTCTACCGTCACGAGTCGGGGGCATGTGGCCATGGGACATTGGTATTGTTGCATCATGGGCGTATCTACCGTCACGATGTCCGGCATGCGACCATAATGCGAACTGATTGATGTTGTGGGCGTGAGACCCGTAGTTATATTGGAGTGATGATTGTTTTATGTTGTGAGCTGTAGTTTGGTTATCATACATGTCTCACCTTTATATAGACTAGTATGATTTCATTTCTGATATTATGCGATTTCACATACTTGGTACTGTTATCTTGACCTCCCCGAGGCTGCGTTCATCTGCATGGTAGAAGTACATCGATCGTGGATCCTCGCTCATAGGATCACGGATTCGTAGCGTTTGAAGCTCCGTTTCTCGGAGGCTTATCTTTTAGTAGGTGTTCCACTGAGTTGTAGGTTCTTGTACATTCGGGGTATGGCGAGCCTGTCGTCATAGTCATGTATATCTTAAGTGCATAAGTCTTGTTGTGGCGGGGTTGTAAAAGGATTAAGCGTCGGAGTTTTATGTATATCTTGAAGGCAAGCTGTTTTGGTTGCTGTTTATTTATTATATCTCTTGTTAAATGACTCATGTTTTATGTTCGTGATTTTCTCGATGTATGTATCACTAGGGTGCGGGGTAAGGCACGATGTGAACCGGGCGGAGTCGTTACATAAGTCCTGATTCGACTTTTGGAAGCTCGTTTCTCGGAGGCTTATCGGTGGTATAGTCCTGTCGTTGTAGGTACTTACATTCGGGGGTATGGCGAGCCACTGTCCGTCATTGTTGTTATAACATTCTTAGAAGTGCATGAAATCTTGTTGTGGCGAGTTTGTAAGAGGATATAGCTATTCGGATTCAAGTTATATATATATATATGTAAGAAACTTTTCTCAGATAAACTGTTTTACACTTCATATTATTTCATGTCTTGTTTTATATTCGTGATTACTCGATGTATGTCAACAGGTGCAGGGTAAGGCACGATCACGCGGGTTGGTCGTGACAAAAGTGGTATCGAGCGATTAATCCTCGGAAAGTGTCATGCACCGTATCTAGTAAGTCTTGATTGTTATACCGTATTTCGAGTATGCGTGGGGCGTCGTAGAAATTTGAGCCTTAAGTTAGGCAAAGAAGCGAATTTTGAGCGCAGTGCGATTGGAGTCATTTTTCGGCGAAAGCGTTTCCACGAACTACGTTGGGAAAATTCCGGCTATGTCATTTATATTTTTGCGGATTTTCCTAGAGGCGAAACATTTTGGACCAACGGGAGGGTGGCGTGTCACCTGCATTGGAAACTAGGCGGCAACCGCGGGCGATTTAGTCACGTTTTCAAGGCGATTGGCTCCTTGTTTTGGCCTTGTTTTGTGGCTTGTTTGGTGCCATGTTTTGTGCCTTGTTTTGTGGTGTAGGGGTTAGGGTGCACTTGGCTTGATCAAGGCCTTACACTTGCCTTGCACTTGGCGATCAAGGCCGTTGGTTTCCTATAAATACCCTCCTTGTGAAGACTTATTCATTCACTCCTCACTTTGTCTAAGTCTTGAAATCCTCCTCTCCACTTGTTGTTGCTCTCGTCCAACTCCTCTTCCTTTAGAAAGGCCTTGGCGAGAACACCCTCACTGCCTAGTTGTGCTGGCAGGCCTACCCACACTTGGTAGAAAGTTGTCTTCCAGTATTGTTATAATGCCCAAAATACCTTAGCCTTGTACCTTGTAGTATTCCAAAGATACCTCTATCGTAGAGCAGGAAATACTACCTTTTGTCCCTTTAGTCTCAAACCGAAACCCTAAGGAAATCTTCATTGATTGATTGAAGTATTTAAGTAGAAGTTGGTTAGAACTTCTAAGGGTTGTTTGGAGCGGGATGGAGCACGGAGTTGGAGCTAAGCGTTGCTAAGAATCGACATTTAACTTGGATAATTATGGGCTTATCGAGGTAATTATCTTGTCCCTCTAGTTGTAATTGGAGATTACATGTTGTAGGAATATATAGTTGAAGTATACTATATATAGTACTGAACATTATTGTGCGGCAATGTCTTTTGACTTAAGCATGAATTTAAAGAAAATAACTGAACTGTATTTACATAGGACTGTATTGCAGTAGACTTGTGTAGTATTGCGAGTAGAATTGTACGTCCGGTTAGGCGTGTAAACCCCCACGGTTGGCTTGGTGGCGACACCGATAGAGAGGAGATTTCTGTTGTTGCGGGAGAAATCTTCGAATTTTACGAGAAATGGGCAGTATGTTTAAAAGTTAATGAGCGTTTGTGACCTTTTAGGTGAAGTACTAAGAGTAGCGTATTCTACTTGAGGAGTGGAAAGGGCTAGCAAGGTTGTAGTACTTGGAGCATTTTGCTTATTGTCGATACTCGTCGCGAGGTATGTGAACCTCTTCCTATCTGTTCTAGCGTGATATGTGTGTAACTATGTAGTGCGGTGGGCGTCTGGTGCTAAGTGTATTTGTTTGGTTTAAACATAAAGTGTTATAACGGCTTTATGGGAAGTTGGTTATACGACTTTATGTAGGTAAGAAAATGGTTTCTTGATGTTAGAAGTTAGAGACTTAACTTATTTGTTTTAATGTGGATGTTTGTGTAAAACCTCATTCGTGAGTAATGAGTACTTGTTTTAAAAGGGATAATGTTTCTTGATTTGGAAATCAGAATGTGTATCGACAGGACCGCGGCGTTAATAAAGGAAAATGTATTGAATAATGATGTGTTGTATTAAAACGGTAGAAACCTCCATCTGCATAGAAGCTAAGATGAGACAAAATGATATTACATTTTCTAGATCACGATTTCTTTGTAATAAGATCGTTATAAACAGAATAAACGCTACTTACATGAAATATGTTACTCGATTGTTTTAAAGGGATTAAGACTATGAGTTATAAAACCTTTCTAAAATGAGAAACTTGAGCATTTGAAATTAGGCCAACTTGAATGTTTGGAAATAATGTGGTTACTTGATTTTTGCAAAGGGAAGTATTTTGGTTTACTTAAAAAGATAGTCGCTCTATTTTTTATATACTACGGGTATTGTGTGACTTATGGGAAAGTACTTTGAGTTGTGTGAAACTTGCCTATGCTTATGATGATAGCCTTTGTTGTACAAGTGTTGTATTTACGTATTCTGGCGTCTCTCGATAGAGGCGGTTGACTTATTGAGAACTTACTTGGGCGTCTTTGGCGATGTGGAGAATTCCACGGGTATGTTTCCATTTTGATTCTTGTCTTGTTGTTGATGTCACATGGGCGTATCTACAGGTAGAATTCGGGGCATGTGGCCATGCGCGGGGTTGATTACCCGATATATTGTTATTGTGGTTACATGGACATGTCTACCGAGGTAGAATTAGGGGCGTGGCGTGCGGCGGGGTTGATCACGATATATTATTGTTGATGTCACGTGGGCGTGTCTACACCGATGCAGTCGGGGCGTGGCCGTGGGGCATTGGTATTATTGTTGCATCATGGACATGTCTACACCGTCACGAGAATTCGGGGACATGCGGCCGTGATGCGAACATGATTGATGTTGTGGGCGTGAGACCCATAGTTATATTTGAGTGATGACTTGAGGCGTGAGTCCACATGGACATGTTGCTTTTATGTTGTGACGTAGTTTGGTTATCATACGTGTCTCTGCTTTATATAGACTAGTATGATTTCATTTCTGATATTCTGATTTCACATACTTGGTACTGTTATCGACCTCCTTGAGGCTGCGTTCATCTGCGCGGTAGAGTACGTCGGTCGTGGATCCTCGCTCTTAGGATCTCGATTGGCGTTTTGGGAAGCTCCGTTTCTCGGAGGCTTATCTTTTGGTATGTGTTCCACTGAGTTGTAGGTTCTTGTACATTCGGGGTATGGCGGGCCTGTCCGTCATAGTTGTTAATAAATCTTAGAAGTGCATGTAGTCTTGTTGTGGCGGGGTTTGTAAAAGGATTAAAGCTGACCGTTTTGAAAGAGTTGTATTTATTTATGTTATTGGAAGGTAGTTGGGTTGACTGTTTTTATGATCATATATCTTGTTTCTTGTTTAAAGTTTTATTTTCATTGGTTTTCTACGATGTTGTGTCACTAGGGTGCGGGATAAGGCACATGCAGACCAGGCAGTCGTTACAAAAGTGGTATCGAGCGATTAATCCTCGGAAAGTGTCTGACCGTGTCTAGTAAGTCTTGATTATCGATGTGTTGTGCACCACATCTATAATCGGAGGCTGAGACATTTAGGATTAGTTTCCATTCTTCTCATTACGAGATCGTGCCTTAGAGTATTGTAAGTTGGACCCTGACGTATCTCGTTTTTACGATTATGCCTCGCGCATGCAACGAGCCACGAAGGCAAAGCGCGAGAACCGCTAGTGAGATCTGAGAGAAATGCAGCGCGAGCGAGCAAGTGCACGAGGTTGTGCTTGACGGCGGGTTTTGTAGCGCCGCCGGCCCAGTGAAGGTTAGGCGCGTCGATAGGCTGCCGAGGCCGCGATACGAGCCTCAGTCCCGATGCAGGCGAGAGAGATGGGTTACAAGGAGATGGCCCGATTCTTGGCGAGTCGTGGCAGATATGAGGATAATTTGGATCACGGCGATTCCAGCTCGATGCACGATGGTTCACCCCGAAAGCGGATAGTTTGAGGCTACGGGACTTTACGAGTGTAACGCTTGAGTTTTATGGGTCGAGGCACGAGGATGATCGCGAGTTCATCCGGCGATTCTGACGGATCATGCGGGTGATCGAGGCTTGAGAGACCGAGTCGTGACCTTTGGTTCGCGTCGTTTGCGTGATACCGCGATCGATTGGTTTGGTCATGGGAGCTTTCGGGAGAGCATGCACTCCGGATATGGGATGAGTTTTGAGGCTTTCCTCACGCACTTCTTGCCTCGCGGATGAGGAGCGCGGTAAGATTTTTGATGCTTAGGCAGGCGGGCGTGCGGTTGGGAGTACAATGTGAGTTCGACTCATTGGCGATCGTCCAGCGTTGGTAGCTAGTATGGAGGATCGAGTGCACGATATGTTCTGAGGCTCGATGATTACATATCGAGGCATGTTGAGTAACTCTTGATCGGGCATGGACATTGCGCATGCGAGCTCATCGACCGGGATGTGAGGCACGGAGAGGTCGGCGGAATGACGAATCGGCGAAGAGGCGAACAGCGGTCCTTTGGTGACTTTCGAGCGGACCGCCTCGGCGATACTAGTTTTGTACCTCGCCCGGTGCGAGTGGTCTCGCAACCTTCAAAGCATCCCAAGTATTCGGGAAGCGGTCGAGCTCGAGTTGAGTTTCGAGGAAGTAAGGGTGTTGGCGGATCACGGTCACCTGCCTCGGTGTGGTCGATGTGGTAGACGCATTTCGAAGTGTCGTGGTGCGGGGAGCTTGTTATTTTGCGGCGGCCAGGCCATTTGCGAAGGCTGTCAGGCCAAGGGTAGCACGGATGTTACGACTCAGCCTACCGGATCAGTGGCTGGTTCATCGCGCCTACGATTATCGCCTGCAGTGGGCTATGATTAGAGTGGGCGGTAGCTTGGGTATATCCTTAACCCTCTAGAGTTTTGGTATGCTTGTTATGATGGTCGTTATTATGTGCTATGTACGAATGGCGTTGTGTTAATTGTGAGTTAGAAAACATGCTTAGTTGGGAGGATAGGTATGGGGGCATGGTAAGTGTGAACCTTAGACTGTCACGATTGAGACCTTAGAGGTAAGGTCGTCTTGAGTAAAAAATTCGTTTTATGTTTGACCTTTATCAGAGTGCGTAATATATGTGGGTTTTATGTGAGTGATCAATCCATGGGTAATATGAGATGGAAGTGGTAGCTTTCATGATGTGATTTAGCAGGATTGTTCCGTGTCGGGGAACAAGGGCGTGACGCGATTGTGGGTCGGGTTGAGGACGTGTCTGGTCAACCGTGCTTGGATTAAGGTAAGGTCGGTTAGGTGGTCGCGGTGGTAAGTCACGAGGATGCTAGGCCCAGTTTGTATGACCATCGTATGAGTTGGTGGATATGTTCGACGAGGCGGATCGTGGAGGCGGAACGGCCTTAGAGAAGATCGAGGTTAGCAAGATGACCAAGTTTGGAGGTAGTGACTCGAGGGTTAGTAACGAAGCATTGACGGAAGTGTGAAGTACGGATACTAGAAAGAGTTTGAGTGTTGAAGAAAGTGACAAGATGGGGAAAAGTGAGCGTGTGTGATCGTTTCTTTTGTGAAATGAAGGTGTGAAGGGGTATATTTTAGACCTCTGGTAAGGGGTTTTTGTGATGATTAGAGGTGTTTCCTCGTTGACTTGGGTTTAAGTATTAGTGCGTTTGTTATTTTATGACCAGGTGTGGCATGATTGTTTTCGTGCGTATAGCAGTGAAGGCTATACTAGCGCATGTTTGTGTTGAGACTTGAGAAGGAACATTCGGACGAATGTTTCTAGAGAGGGGAGAATGTTATACCGTATTTCAGTATGTACGTGGGGCGACGTAGAGAATTTGAGCCTTAAGTTAGGCAAAGAACGAATTTTGGGCACAAGTGCGATTGGAGTCATTTTTCGACTAAACGTTTCCCGACTTACGTTGGGAAAATTCCGGCTATGTCATTTATATTTTTGCGGATTTTTCCGAGAGGCGAAACATTTTGGACCAGCGGGAGGGTGACATGTGTCACCTCGCATTGGAAGCTAGGCGGCAACCGCGGGCGATTTGGTCACGTTCGAGGCCAATTGGCTCCTTGTTTTGGCCTTGTTTTGTGGCTTGTTTGGTGCCATGTTTTGTGCCTTGTTTGTGGTGTAGGGGTTAGGGTGCACTTGGCTCGATCAAGGCCTTACACTTGCCTTGCACTTGGCTTGATCAAGGCCATTGGTTTCCCTATAAATACCCCTCCCTTGTGAAGACTTATTCATTCACTCCTCACTTTGTCTAAGTCTTGAAATCCCTCCCTCTCCCTTGTTGTTGATCTCGTCCAACTCCCCTCTTCCCCTTAGAGAAAGGCCCTGGCGAGAACACCCTCCCCTAGCCTAGTTGTGCTGGCCGAGCCTACCTCCCCTTGGTAGAAAGTTGTCTTCCAAGTATTGTTATAATGCCCAAAATACCTTAGCCTTGTACCTTGTAGTATTCCAAAGATACCTCTGTCGTAGGCAGGAAATACTACCTTTTGTCCCTTTAGTCTCAAACCAGAAACCCTAAGGAAATCTTCGTTGATTGATTGAAGTATTTAAGTAGAAGTTGGTTAGAACTTCTAAGGGTTGTTTGGAGCGATGGAGCACCGAGTTGGAGCTAAGCGTTGCTAAGGATCGACGTTTAACTTGGATAATTATGGGTTTATCGAGGTAATTATCTTGTCCTCTAGTTGTAATTGGAGATTACATGTTGTAGGAATATATAGTTGAAGTATACTATATATAGTACTGAACATTATTGTGCGGCAATGTCTTTTGACTTAAGCTGAATTTAAAGAAAAGAATCGAATCAGATTTACATAGGATCAGCGGTAGACTTGTGTAGTATTCAGGTAGAATTGTACACGTCAGGTTAGGCGTGTAAACCCCTGGTTGGCTTGGTGGCGGCCTCGATAGAGGAGATTTACGCTGTTGGGAAGGAGAGTCGCGAATTTTACGTAGAAATGGAACCGTATGTTTAAAAGTTAATAGACGTTTGTGACCTTTTTAGGTGAAAGTACTAAGAGTAGCGTATTCTACTTGAGGAGTGGAAAGGGCTAGCAAGGTTGTAGTACTTGGAGCATTTTGCTTATTGTCGATACTCGTCGCGAGGTATGTGAACCTCTTCCTATCTGTTCTAGCATGATATGTGTGTAACTATGTAGACGGTGGGCGACAGGTGCTAAGTGTATTTGTTTGGTTTAAACATAAAGTGTTATAACGGCTTTATGGGAAGTTGGTTATAACAACTTTATGTAGGTAAGAAAATGGTTTACTGATGTTAGAAGTTAAGAGACTTAACTTATTTGTTTTAATGTGGATGTTTGTGTAAAACCTCATTCGTGAGTAATGAGTACTTGTTTTAAAAGGGATAATGTTTTACTGATTTCGGAAATCAGAATGTGTATCAGCACCAACTGCAGCGTTAATAAAGGAAAATGTATTGAATAATGATGTGTTGTATTAAAACCAGTAGAAACCTCCATCTGCATAGAAGCTAAGATGAGACAAAATGATATTACATTTTCTAGATCATGGCTGCTGTAATAAGATCGTTATAAACAAGAATAAACGCTCACACATAAGAAATATGTTACTCAATTGTTTTAAAAGGGATTAAGACTATGAGTTATAAAACCTTTCTAAAATGAGAAACTTGAGCATTTGAAATTCGACAAACTTGAATGTTTGGAAATAATGTGGTTACTTGATTTTTGCAAAGGGAAGTATTTTGGTTTACTTAAAAAGATAGTCACTCTATTTTTATACTACGGGTATTGTGTGACTTATGGGAAAGTACTTTGAGTTGTGTGAAACTTGCCTATGCTTGTGATGATAGCCTTTGTTGTACAAGTATTGTATTTACGTGTTATCGCGTCTCTCGATGGGTCGGTTGACTTGTTGAGAACTTACTTGGGCGTCTTTGGCGGTGACGAGAATTCCACGGGTATATTTCCATTTGATTTGTCTTGTTGTTGATGTCACGTGGACATGTCTACAGAGGTAGAATTAGGGCATGTGGCCGTGCGGCGGGTTGATTACCGATATATTGTTATTGTGGTTACATGGACATGTCTACACCGAGGTAGAATTCAGGGCATGTGGCGTGCGCGGGTTGATCACCAAAGATATTATTGTTGATGTCACGTGGACTTGTCTACACCGGCGCAGTCCGGTACGTGGCCATGGGGCATTGGTATTATTGTTGCATCATGGACATGTCTACACCGATGCAGACCCGGGGCACGCGCCGTGATCACGAACATGATTGATGTTGTGGGCGTGAGACCCATAGTTATATTTGAGTGATGACTTGAGGCGTGAGTCCTGGATCGACATATTGCTTTTATGTTGTGAATCGTAGTTTGGTTATCATACATGTCTCACGCTTTATATAGACTAGTATGATTTCATTCTGATATTTCTGATTTCACATACTTGGTACTGTTGTCTTGACCTCCTTGGTGGGCTGCGTTCATCCGCGAGTAGAGGTACATCGATCGTGGATCCTCGCTCTTAGGATCTCGGGCGTTTTGGGAAGCTCCGTTTCTCGGAGGCTTATCTTTTGGTATGTGTTCCCGAGTTGTAAGTTCTTGTACATTCGGGGTATGGCGAAGACCTGTCCGTCATAGTTATTGTAAATCTTAGAAGTCTGTAATCTTGTTGTGGGCGGGGTTTGTAAAAGGATTAAACTGCTCGTTTTGAAAGAGTTGTATTTATTTATGTTATTGGAAGGTAGCAGTTGGGTTGGCCTGTTTTTATGATCATATATCTTGTTTCTTGTTTAAAGTTTTATTTTCCGCTGTTTTCTCGATGTTGTGTCACTAGGGTGCCGGGATAAGGCACCAATGCTTGCCCCGAGCAGGTCGTTACATTGATTATCGGTGTGTTGTGCGCCACACCAATGTCGAGAGGCGAGATATTTAGGATTGATTTCCATTCTTCTCACTCGAGATCGTGCCTTAGAGTTGTGTTACAAGTCGGACCTCTAACGTATTCCTTTCCTTTACTGTTATGCCTCGCGTAAAGGCAAAGAGGATGGCGGTAAAGGAGGCTGCGAAGTAAATCTGAGGGATTCACGAGGGCACTGGGCCCAATCATCACCAGGTGGTGCTTCATTCGGGAGTTCTGCGGCGTCGCCCAGCAGAGTTTAGCATGGCCAGCGATTCCTCTGCGGCCACGATACTTGAACCTTCGCCCACGACGATGAAATTATGGATTGCAAAGAGGCGACCACATTACTGCGTATGGATGTAGCAACCGAGAGTATATTATGTACCGATTTATCACGGGTCTTGATGATTATCTAAGAGAGGGTTGTATAAGTAGCTCTTGATCGGGCATGCGCGTAGCTGCGTGCGGGCTTATGCGCGCGGCCGAGAAACGTAGGGATCGGCGGGTTAACGAAGATCGTGAAGAGGCGGATCGGAAGGGTCCTTTGGTAACTTTCGAGGTGGACCTTCTCAAGCAGAGGTAGTTATGCGCCTCCGCGAGCAGAGTGGTCCTCCGGACTTGGGGCGTTCGGTATGCGGAGTTGGTCGAAACTCGGGGCTTCGGTTCTGACTATCGTAGGTTCTAGCGGTAGGGTTCAGATTTTCCTCGTGTTCACGATATGGCGGCGTCTTCCGGGAATGTCATCTTTTGTTGGTGCTTGTTTTACTGCGCCGTCGAGGCCGTGTGTCGAAAGGATGTCCTAGTAGGAGGGATGTAAGTAGGAGGACTCACCTACAGATTAGTTGCGGATTGATGGGAGAGGAAGGGGTGTTAGCCAGAGGAGGCCACCCCCACCTCGGTGTGGCCGTTGTGGTAAGTGTCATTGTGGGGAGTGTCGTACTTCTTCGACAGCTTGTTTTGCTTGCGGCCAGCAGGGCCATTTTGCGAGAAATTGTCCGACCAGAGGTGGCGCGGATGTAGAGACTCAGCCTTCAGGATCAGTGGCTAGTTCATCACCTTCCCTAGCTATGCGCCCAACAGGGCAGGGTTGATTAGAACGACAAAGGGGAGTGAAGCGGTAGATACAGGTATATCCTTAACCCTCTAGAGATTTGTACGTGTGATAAGATGAGTATATCTTAAGTGTTATGTTCAGATAGCATTGTGTTAATTGTGATTAGAAATCATGGTTAGTTAAAAGGGTAAGATTGGGGATAAGGAAAGTGTGAGCCTTAGATTTATGTTTGACCCTTATCGGAGTGCATAGTATATGTGAGATATGTTGTGTGATAAGTCCCTGAGTAGTATGGAATGAAAGAGGGTAGTTGAGCTAAGAATGACCACTAGGTTTTCGTGACTTGATTAGTGAGATTGTCCCGGATCGGGGAACAAGAGTTTTTGCGCGATAGCGGGTCGGGTTGAGGACCAATCGCGGTTCAACCCGCAGCCTGTAATGTGGTGGGGTCAGCTCGAGGTGGTCCCGCCAGGTGGTGGGGTCACGAGGGTGTTAGGCCCAAGTTTAGTTAACCATCGTACGAGTTCGTGGATGCGTTCGACCAGTAGTCGGGCCGATGAGGTCAGCCCATCTTGTCTTTCAGTCAAGACCGTTTACTCGGCAGAGGGTTATGTGAGATGTTATATCAGGAAGGTTGTAAGGCTGCACGAGGTGCCTACTTTCACCTTATGACAGGCAGTGGAGCCCAGGTTACGGCTATTTCTTTTTCTGGAAGTTTTACCAGGCAGGGTTAGGAACTCAGGTGAGTCTCGATGCTCGCATTCGCCTCGGGCGGTGTTTGGATTTCAGGGGTAGCTGTGAGGATTGTTGCCTCCTGTTGAGGGAGTGTTTTATAGCTACCATTTCAATATTCGGATATCGCCTTATGACGCCTTGTAGGGGCGGAAGTGTAAGTTGTCGGTCGATTGGTTCGATGTTGGCAAGATTCAGATAGTTGGTTCATACTTATTTCAGCAGGATGTGGATAGGGTGAAGCCTATCCAGGAGAGGTTATTAGCGTCGAGTCAACAAAAGTCATGCGGATAATCAACGTTGACACTTAGAGTTCAGGTTGACGGTGGGTTTTCTTGAAGGTACCACCCCGGAAAGGGTGTGACGAGTTTTGGAAAACAGAGGAAACTTAGCCCGAGTTACTTTGGGCCTTTTCAGATCATGTGAAGAATAGGCCAGGTTGCCTATATGTTAGCATTTGCCGTCCGACTTATGAGGTAGTACGACCGGTCTTTCATGTTGTTATGTTCGGAAAAGTATCGGAGATCCATCCAGAGTGTTCCCAGTTAATGATGACCAAGTTGGAGGTAGTAACATAGAGATTTTGGAAACTGAAGCAGTAACAGAAATGTGGTAATTTATGAGAAAGAGTTCGAGTGTACGAGAAGGGTAGGACGAGTAAGAGAATAGAAGTGATCATTTCGTTTGTAAAGAAAAGGTGCGAAGGGAGTATCTTTTAGCCCTTGGGTGGGAGCTTTTGTAATGATGGAGGTGATTCCTCGTGGACTTGGATTAAGTATTGGCGCGTGTGTTGTTTTGGGGCCAGGTGTGGCATTGGCGACTTGTTTAAGTTAAGAGGAACGTTATCATTATCCATCTTGAGAAGGAACATTCGGGACGAATGTTTCTAAGGAGGGGAGAATGTTATACCCCGTATTTCCAGAGTATGTACGTGAGGACGTACGTACAAAAGTTTAAGCCTTAAGTAGGCAAAGGGACGAAATTTGTGCACAACTAGTGAAAAGAATTATTTTCCGACGAAACGTTTTACAAACCTTGCGAAGGGAAAATTACGGTTGCAACATTTATTATTTTTGCGAATTTTTCCAAGAGATAAAATATTTTGGACCAACGAGAGGGCGACACTTGTCACCCTCAAGTGGACGGAAATTGTGGGCTTTCCTTGGCACGTTTTTGTCATTTATTTTGCCTAAAACATTTGGTCAATGTTTTGTAGATATTTTGTGTAGTAGATGAGCAAGTGGGACCCACACAACACTTGTCCAAATCTTCACCCTCCACTTGCCCTCCACTTGCCTTAATCTAGGCCATTGAAAGTCCTATAAATACCCCCCCCCCCTTATTTGAAGACTTCTTCATCCACAAATAATTTCTAAGTCTTGAAAATCCCTCTCCCCCTTAGTGTAGCTCTCGTCCAAGAGCTCCCCCTCCCCCTTGAGAAGGCCCTTGGCCGAAACAAACCCCCCTCTTGAGTTGTTCTCGTGAAACACCCCCTCTGGTAGAAAAGTATTCTCCAAGTATTGTTATTCCAAAATACCTGCCCAAATACCTTGTAGTATTCCATGGTTACCACATACTAAAAGCCCGAAATACTACTATACTTCCTTCACCACAAAACGAAACACTAAGGAAAATCTTCATAATTGGTTGAAGTATTAAGAAGAAGTTGCGTAGAACTTCTAAGGGTTGTTTGAGCGGGTTGGAGCACCAGCAGTGAGCTAAAAGTTGCTCGGGATCGACATTTAAACTTGGATAATTTTAGGCTTATCGAGGTAAATACTCTTGTCCTTCTATTGTAATTGGAAATTACATCTCGTAGTTGTATAGAAATGAGTATAAGATATATGAAGGATGGTATAAGAGAAGAGAATTGAATTGAAATCACATCGGAAGAATATTAAAGAAGAAGATTGAACTGTACTTACATGGGTGTATTTACATGAGACTTGTAGTCCGACGGTAGGAAGTCTTGCCCAATGTTCGTAGTAGAATTAAGAACCTCGCTTAGAATATTCTACAGAGTAGTCTAGACGTTGATAGGCGTATATGGCCTTTATAGGTTGAAAGTTCTCGCGAGTAGCATGTTCTACTTGAAAGGTGGACAAGGCTAGGGTTATAGCCGCGAGCGTTTTGCTAATTATCGATAATCGTCGCGAGGTATGTGATTCTTTCTATCCTCTTGAGCATGATATTTTAAAAAATATATATAGTACGGTGACGTCGTGTGTTAAGCGAGCGTGGTTTTACTGCGATGTCTTTTGACTTGAGTCTAAATAATAAGAATCTTGAAGTATTTCAAAAGAATTAAGAATCGTTTTTGAAAGAAGAGTAATACTTGGTTTTAAAAGCTTAAGAGTTATACTAGCTTTATGGGAAGTTAGGTATAACGACTTAAGAGAGATAAAAGGAACGGTTTACTTAATTGTTTATGAACGTCTTATATTGATTTCAGAAATAAGAATAAGTATCGAACAAACCACTGCAGCGCTAATAAAGGGAAATGTATTGACTAATTAAGTATTATTAAAACCAGTAGAAACCTCCATCTGCATAGAAGCTAAGATGAGACAAAATGATATTACATTTCCTAGATCATGGCTGCCTTAATAAGATTGTTATGAACAAGAATAACCTACTCACACATAAGACATATGTTTCTCAAATTGTTTTAAAAGAGAATTGTATTATTAAGTGATTAAGACTATGAACTACAAAACCTTTCGAAAATAAGAGACTTGAGTCTTTGAACTTAGGCAGACTTGAACTTTTGGAAAAGAAGGTTGTTACTTGTCTTTAAAAAGGGAAATTGTTTTGGTTTACTTAAAAAGATAGTCACTCTATTTTAATACTACGGGTATCGTGTGACTCTTGTGAAAGAAACAGGATCTTTTTAAAGAGATAATGTATGAAGTACTTTGGGGATAAAAACCCAAACTTGTTGACATGAAATAGAAAGTACCTTGTGTGAATAACTTGACTATGTTGGTTTGTTATAGCCTTGCAATACTTTCTTGTTGGTTTGATAAGTAAACATGTTAGGATGCTACGTGTGTTAGTGTCTTGTGATGTTTGTGTAAGGGGGTTTCCCTTGTTGTGCTTATGTTGTTTAACGATAAGCCGTTATGATTGTATTGTACCACTCACCTCTTGACATGTTATCACGGGTTAAGCTGCCGTCGACGCGGGTATACCTCATGCGATGCTGTGTGACTATGATTCGAGAGTACCTACGCGGGTCAGGGACTGCGCGAGCTACGAGAGTTCCGTGTTATGCGGTCTATGTGGCCATGCGTCTATGCGCCACGCGACCACGAGTCCGGGGCGATGCCGGAATAGCTACCGATGCGGGGAATACCTACGCGGACTATGTGTGGCCTATGCGAGCTGCGGAAGTTCGAGGATTAGACGCGCACATTTGATCTCGCGGGCGAGTGGCGACCGATCATGTGTGATCTAGAAAGACCTTGTGATCTGATTTTATGGCATTGTTGGTATTGTAGGTTTTAGTAGTCGGATATGCCTTCGTACTTACCGTGCACGGTTTTATTATGACACAGTGGGACACGTGTTCATGTATTCCTTGGATGTTTTATATCATGGATCGCTGATGAGGAAGGAATTCCACGGGCATGATTGATATTGTGGGCATGAGACCCATGGTTATATTTGAGTGTTAACTTTAAGGGCGTGAGTCCCTGACTTAACATGACTACTTACATATTGTGTATCGTAAATTCGTTATCATATATGTCTTCTGATTTATATAGACGATTATGATTTGATTCTGATATTTTGATGCCACATACTGTTATGCGACCTCCTTGGCTGCGTTCATGCCGCAGTGAGGTACACCGATTGTTGATCCTCGCTCTTGGGTCACAGTCAGCGTTTGGAAGCTCCGTTTCTCGGAGGCTTATCGGTGGTATAGTCCCTGTCATTGTAGGTACATTGAGGTATGTGGCCTGTCTCGTCATTGTTATAACATTCTTAGAGGTCAGAAATCTTTGTTGTGGCGAGTTTGTAAGAGGATGTGAATCGTATTGGATTCAAGTTATATATATATATGCCGTAAGACAACTTTTCTCGATAAACTGTTTTACACTTCATATTATTTCATGTCTTGTTTTATATTCCACATTACTCGATGTATGTCTACTGGGTGCGGTAAGGCACGATCCACGGGCACAGGTTCGGTCGTGACACGGACAGCTCAATGCAGCAGACATGTCCACATTTCACCGCGCGAGTGCTCCTTCAGTTTTTTCGCGGAGGTCTGGTGGTCGGTCATTGAGGGCATGGCTCGGGGCTCAGGTGCCCATAGGAACCGGGGTTCCAGTCAGATGAGGCCACATATACCTCGGTATGGTCGATGTGGTGATTCCCATTGTGGGGGGTGCCGTGTTCCTCCATGAGCTTGTTACTCTTGTGGCGTGAGGCCATTTGAAGAGGATTGTCACCGCAGGCGGCGGGTGGTATGGTTCAGGCAGATCGATTCTTTTACTCTTCTTGTAGTTGCGCCCGAGGCGTGGTGTTCACGACAGGCGGAGCGCAGGTCGTGGTGGAGGTCGATTCTAGCGTCCATGTAATCGCATATATTCCTTAGCCACCGCCAGATCGGAGGCTTCGGGCGTAAATCAGTACATTATTAATTTCATCTTTGTAGCGTTTATGCTTTGATAGATTCAGTTCTACCTTGTCCTATGTGTCCTCTTATGCGGGTAGAATCGGGATGGGCGGTGTCGATAGAGCCTTTTGAAGTAGCTACGCGATGGGTGATTCGGTGTTAGCGAGCGGGTATACAAAGGTTTTCAGGTGTTTATTTACGATCGTCGGACCTAGCGACTTGATAGAGTTGGAGATATGATTTTGGCGTCATTAAGGGTATGGGTTTGGCTTCTTGTTATGTCGCGTTGGTAGACAAAGTTGGTCCGATTCGATTTCTGAGAGCGGTTATTGAGTGGAAGAGCGTCACGCGTCGCCCGGTAAGTTTATTTCTTACCTCAAGGCTAGGAAGATGGTGCAGAAGGGGTACATCTATCATCTGGTTCGGGTATTCGATAAAGAGGTTGAGGTGTCAGCTCTTCAGTCAGTTCCAGTGGTTAGAGAGTTTCCAGATGTATTTCCAGACGATCTCCCGGGTATCCCTCCTAAGAGGGAGATTGAGTTTTGCATTGATATGTTGCCAGAAACTTACCATATCTATTCCGTCTGAGGATAGCACTTGAGTTGAGGAGTTGAAGGACGGTGAAAGATTTCTGGAAAAGGCTTTATCGCCTAGTGTTTCTCCCCAGGGAGCGCGGTTTGTTTGTAAAGAAGGATGGGAAGGCTGCGTATGTGTGTTGATTACATGCGGTGAATAAGGTAACCATCAAAACAGCACCCTCCACGATTGATGATTTGTTTTACGAGTGGTGTGAGGTGTTTCTCCAAGATAGACTGCGATGCAGTTATCATCAGTGCGAGTTCGAGAGGCAGATATCCCAAAGCGCATTCGGGACCCGATATGGGCACTATGATTTCAGGTGATGTCTTCGGCGACCAACGCCTTCTGTGGTATTTATGGATTTGATGAACCGGTGTTCAAGCCATTTTGGATATGTTTGTTATAGTATTCATTGATGACATCTGGTTTATTCGCGTGCGAGCGGGAGCATACGGATCACTTGAGGCGGTGCAGATTGGGTCATCCGGGCGGCGGTTGTTGGCAAGTTCTCAGTGTGAGTTTTGTTGGCCTCGATGGCATTCTGGGAACATTATTAGGGCTGATGGTGTTCGGTTGATACGGCAAAGATCGAGCGGTCAAGTCTTGGTCGAGTCCTACCATCCGAGTGCGCGATTTCTTAGGGTTGGCGAGTTATTATCGTAGGTTTGTGGAGCGATTGCCGATATCGGCCCATTGATCAGTGACTCGAGCGGCTAAGTTCCGTGGGCGAAGCTTGTGAGAAGGGCTTCCGATTCATGAAGGAAAAGTTGACGGCGACTCGGTTCTTACTCTTCCGAGGTTAGAGGATCGTGATTTATTGTGATGCCGGGTATCGGGCTAGGAGTGCGTCTTGCTTGATGCGGCAAGGTTATAACCTATGCTTCTCGGCAGTTACGGAAGCATGAGAGGAATTATCCTACCCACGACTTTGAGTTGGTCGCAGTTATTCATGCCTTGAAGATTTGGAGACATTATTTATATAGGGTTCATGTGGATATTTATACAGACCACAAGAGCCTCTTCAGGTGAGAGGAGGTGAACTGCGGCGAAGCGGTGGTTAGAGTTGTTGAAGGATTATGATATTGACATCCTATACCATCCGGGAAAAGTGTTATACCCCGTAGTTGCAGGGTATGTAAGTGAGGACGTACGTACGAGATTACGGCAGAAATTTTGAAAAGAAAGAAAGATGTGAGTTTTCGGAAAAGTTTAGGTTTTTGTGAAGAAAAGGTTCGTTAATGGGAATTGGATTCCCGATTTGGTATTGGACTTCATGGATTATATTAGAATTTTGGGATTTTATTTTGGAAATGGTCACGTGGGCCCACGGAGAAATTCTGTTTTGTAGGCCCGCTTTGATTTTGAGATTTTAGCCGTTATGGATATTTTCGGAAGACGAAATATTTTGGACGAATCGGGGGGCGACACGTGTCACCCCCATGTGGCACCCTTCACCGAATTATGTTTGTGCACAACACCCTGTTAAGTCGTTTTCGGCGAAGCGTTACCTAACTACGAAGGGTAATTTACGGCTATGTCATTTAGTATTTTTGCGGATTTTCGAGAGACGAAACGTTTTGGACCAACGAGAGGCAACACTTGGCACCCTCGTTGGTGGACTGAAAGGCGGTTAGGGCGATTGGATGGGCAAGTGTTGGTAGATATTTGTGTAGATATTTGAGGGTTTTGGGAGTAGGGTCTAGGGGCACTTGGGCATATCTTGGCCTCCACTTGCCCCCACTTGGCTAGATCTTGGCCATTGATTGGCCTTTTCTTGCCCTATAAATACCCTCCCCCTTTGAAGACTTCTTCATCCAAATCAATTTCCTAAGTCTCAAAACCTCCCCTCTCTTGTAGTGTTCTCGTTCCTCCCCTCAGGTGAGGCCCTCGCCGAGAACCCTCCCCTTGGCGAGAGTACCCTCACAGTGGGGTAGGCCGAGGGTATACCCCTGCCTTATTGTTCTCGTAGAATACACCCTCTCTTGGTAGAAATACTCTCAAAGTATTGTTACTATACCCAAATTACCTTAGTAGTATACCTTATAGTATTCCAAAGATATCTCTATACGTAGAGTCCGGAAATACTACCTTATGTCCTTTTAGTCTCAAACCGAAACCCTAAGGAAAATCTCCATAGTTGGTTGGAGTATTAAGAAGTTGTGTAGAACTTCTAAGGGTTATTTGGAGCGGTTGGGCGCGAATAGAGCTAAACCTTGCTCAGGATCGACATTATAACTTGGATAATTTTGGGCTTATCGAGGTAAATATTCTTGTCCTTAATGTAATTGGAAATTACATGTTGTAGGATTGTATAGTTGAAGTATACTATGTATAGATCTTAATAATACTTGCAATGTCTTTTGACTTAAGCTGAATAAAGAAGAGAATGAATGTAATTACATAGAATGTATTACAAAGACTTGTGTGGTATTCTTGTGTTGAAGAATTGTATCGTCAGGTTAGGCGTATATACCCTCTGGTTGGCTTGGTGGCCACTCGATCGAAGAGGAGATTTCTGCCATGTGGGGAGATCTTTGCGAATTTTCGTAGAATATGGAACCAAGTGTTAATAGGCGTTTGTGGTCTACATAGGTGGAAATCTGCGAGTGGCGTATTCTACTGAAGAGTGGAAAAGGCTAGCGAAGTGCGATCTTGTGAGCGTATTGTGCTTGTCGATAATCGTCGCGAGGTATGTGAACCTCTTCCTATCCTTTCGGCATGATGTTTTGTAAACTATGTAATGCGGTGAGGCATACGTGCTAAACAAGTTTGGTTGGTTCAAAAACATAGGGTGTTATAATAGCTTTATGGGAAGTTAGTTATAACGACTACATGTAGTAAATGAATGATTTATTACTTAGAAGTTAAGAGACTTGATCTTGGAAGATAAGAGACTTAACCTAATTGACTTGATGTGTAACATTTTGTTAAAAATGTTGTAAACCTCATTAGCGAGTAATGAGTACTTGATTTTAAAGAATAATGTTTCTTGAATTCGGAAATGAGAATAAGTATCGAGCGAACCACGGCGCTAATAAAGGGAAATGTATTGACTAATCAAGTATTATTAAAACCGGTAGAAACCTCCATCTGCATAGAAGCTAAGATGAGACAAAATGATATTACATTTCCTAGATCATGCAACATTGTTAAAAGATTGTTATAAACAAGAATAACCTACTCACATATAAGGTATATGTTTCTCAAATTGTTTTAAAGGATTTAAAACTATGAACTCTGAAACCTTTGAAAAATGAGGAACTTGAGTAATTGAAATTAGGCAAACTTGGCGTTGGGAAAAGAATGTTGTTACTTGATTTTACAAAGAGAAGTGTTCGATTTACTTCAAAAGATACTCACTCTATTTTTATACTACGTATTGTGTGACTTTTGTGAAAGAAACGTATCTTTTAAAAGAGTAAGACATGAAGTACTTTGGGGCTAAATACCCGAACTTGTTAACATAATGTAGAAAGTACCTTGTGTGAATAACTTGATTGTATTGATTTGTGATAGTCTTGTAATACTTTCTTGTGGACTTGATAAGTAACCATGTTAGGATGCTACGTGAGTTAGTATCTTGTGATGTTTGTGTAAAGGGGTTTTCCCTTGTTGCTTAGGTTGTTTAACGATAAGTGTCATGTTGATATTATATCACTCATGATTAGGGGTTAAGCTGCCTCCGACGGGGTAGACTTCGGTGTCTAGTGACCTATGATTCGAGAATACCTTATGCGGTGCAGTATGGCCTATGCGAGCTACGAGAGTTCGAGTTAGTTGCGGCCTTGTGGTCATGCGGTCTTTGTACGCGACGGCGAGTCCAGACGCCGGGAGTAGCTACCTCGATGCGGGGAATACCTCATGCGGGCCATTGGGTGGCGTGCGGAGCTATGGGAAGTTCGGGGCTAGACGCGCACATTAGATCTGCGGCGAGTGGCGGCTTTGATCATGTGACGATGCAAGATCTCATGATCTGATTTACGACCTTGTTTATCTTGTAGGTTTTAGTAGTCGGCTATGCCTTCGTACTTACAAATGCGGTTTTATGATGACTTTGAGGTGAGTCACGACATGATCGCTATTTATTGTGAACTATAGTTTTGGTTATCATACATGTCTCTGCTTTGTATAGACTACTATGATTTCATTTCTGATATTTTGATTTCACATACTTGGTACTGTTATCGACCTCCCGGGGGTTGCGTTCATGCCGAGTAAAGGTACACGCGATCGTTGATCCTCGCTCTTAGGTCACGATTCGGCGTTTGGGAAAGCTGCGTTTCTCGGAGGCTTATCTTGGTATAGTCCTGTTGTTGTAAAGTGCTTACATTCGGGTATGGCGGAGCCCCTGTCCGTCGTTATTATCATCATTCATGAAGTGCAGATAATGTGGGCAGAGTTGTAATGGGATGTAACTGTTCGGTTTTTAATTGATTTATATATATATGTCGTAAGGCAAGTTTTCTCAGACTATTGTTTCATACTTCTTGTTATTTCATGTTATCGTCTTATGTTAGTTGATTACTCGATGTTGTATCACTAGGGTGCCCGGGTAAGGCACGATCACGCCCGGATCGGTCGTGACAAAAGTGGTATCGAGCGATTAATCCTCGGAAAGTGTCTGAGCATTATCGATGAAGTCTTGTTTATCGGTGTGTTGTGCACCACACCAATAATCGAGGAGGCTATAGGATATTTAGGATTAGTTTCTATTCTTCTCACTCGAGATCGTGCCTTAGAGTTGTGTTGTAAGTTGGACCT
Source organism: Przewalskia tangutica (assembly GCA_029844215.1). NCBI lineage: Eukaryota > Viridiplantae > Streptophyta > Magnoliopsida > Solanales > Solanaceae > Przewalskia > Przewalskia tangutica. The sequence continues at coordinate 24,492,939 of CM056737.1, forward strand.
CTCACGTATTTCTTCCCACTGTTATGCCTCGCGTAGGCAACCCGGGCCGAGGCAAAGCGCCGGCGAGGCTGCGAGTAGATCGAGGGTTACGTGGCACGAGCCCAATCATCACTGAGGTGGTGCTTCGTTCGGGAATTCTGCGGCGTCGCTAAGCCCGTGAGTTTAGCACGGCGGCGGTTCCTACTGCGGCCATTATGTTTGAACCTTGCCCACGAGGGAACAGAATATAGATTGCAAGCGACCTATTACTAGCTATGGATTTGGCTGCGAGAGTATACCGATGTACGCGAGTCTTGATGACTATCTAAGAGAGGTTGTACAAGAGTAATTCTTGATTAGGCTTGAGCATGGCACGTATGCGGGCTTATGCGCGGCGAGCCAAGAAAGCGTAGAGATCGGCGGGTTAACGAAGCACGAGAAGAGGGCGAGCGCAGGTCCTGGTAACTTTCGATGTAAGTCGCCTCGCGTGATTAGATATGCACCTCCGCCGCTGAGTGGTCTTCGGATTTCGGGGCGTTCGGGGTATGCGGAGTTGGTCGAGCTCGAGTTTCCGGTTCCACACCACGTAGGTTCCGGCCACCAATTCGATTTTCCCGGTGTTCGCGGTGTGGTGGCGTAATCCAGGGAATGTCATCTTTTAGTTGGTACTTGTTTTACTGCCGTCGGGGCCGTGTGTCGAAAGGATGTCCTAGTAGGAGGACTCAACCTTGAGGATCGGTGGGTAGTTCGTCATCTCACTGGCTATGTGCCTACGGGTAGGTTTGTTTAGAACGACTAAGGAGAGTGAAGCGGTAGATACAAGTATATCCTTAACCCTCAGAGATCGGTATGTATGATAAGATGGGTATATCATAAGTGCTATGTTACGATAGCGTGTGTAATTAGTGATTAGAAATCATGGTTAGTAACAGGAAAGATTGTGGATAGAAGTGTGAGCCTTAGAGCTTTATACGTAAAGACCTAGAGTAAGACCATCTCGAGTAAAGAAGTATTTTATGTTTGACCTTGCCGGAGTGCATTGTGCCCGGGAGATATGTTTTTAGGATAAGTCACGAGTAGTGTGGAATGAAAGAGGTAGTTGAGCTAAGAAGACCGCTAGGTTTTCGTAGCGTGATTAGTGAGAGTTTTAGGTTCGGGAGCTAGTGTCTTGGCGTTCTTGGGTGGGTTGAGGCCACGTTGCGGTCAACTGCGACTGTATGGTGGGGTCAGTTTGTGGTGGTCGCTTTGTGTTAGGGTTATGAGGTGTTAGGCCCAAGTTTAGTTAACCAGTCGAGTTCGTGGATGCGTTCAATCGCAGTCGGCCGATGAGGTCCAGTCTTATCTTTTAATCCAATGTGTACTCGGTGGTATGTTGCGGCGTTATATCGAGAAAGGTTGTAAGGCTGCACGGTGCCTACCTTTACCTTATGATGCAGTGGAGCCAGTTCTGGTGTTTCTTTTACGGAAGTTTTACGAGCGGGATTAGGAACTTCGGTGAGTCTCCGATCGTATTCGCCTGGGCGGTGTGTGGATTTCGGGTATTGTAAGGATTGTTGTCTCCTGTTGAGGGAGTGTTTTAGTAGCTACCATTTCAGTTGGGATGTCGCTTTATGACGCCTTGCAGGGCGGAAGTGTAAGTCGCCGGTCGATTGGTTCGACGTTGGCAAGATTCAGCTAGTTGGAGCTTGTTCCAAGGTGTGGATAGGTAACGCTTGTCGAGAAGAGGTTACGGCGGCTCGGAGAAATCGTGCGGATAATCGGCGGCGACGCTTAGAGTTCGAATGTGATCGGTCTTCTTGAAAGTACCACCCGGGTTGGGTGTGGCGAGTTTTGGAAAGCAGAGGAACTTAGCCCGAGTTACTTTGGGCCCTTGAGTTCATGAAGAATAGGCGGGTTGCCTATATGTTAGCAATTGTCGTCAGACTTAGGAAGATGCGTCCGTCTTTCGTATTGTTATGATCGGAAAGTATCGGAGATCCATCAGTGTTCCCGATTAATGATGACCACGTTAGAGATAGTAACCCGAGTTTTAGGAAAGCGATGTCGAAATGTGGTAAGAGTTCGAGTGTACGACAACCTCAGGGATCGCATGCAGCCCGGTACCATTTGTTAGGTCGACGGAGTGACACTAGTGTCACGACCCGAACCGGGGCCCGTGACTGGTGCCTTACCCCGGGCACCCTAGTGATACAACATCAGAGAAAATCAGCGGAACATAAAGCATAATTATGAAACAAGAGACATGATAAAAGCAAATAGGCCAACCAAAACGGTTGCCTTCCAACATATATATATAAACATTTGAACAGTTACAATCCTTACACCCTGCCCACAACAGTGCTACAGACCTCTAAGATTTATACAACAACTATGACTGGACAGGGCCCCGCCATACCCCGAGCGCACAAGAACTTACGGACTGTGGTAACATACCAAAGATAAGCCTCCGACGAAGCGGAGCTTCCCAAACGCTGAAATGAGATCCTAGCGAGGATCGGCAGTGATTTCTACTGCGGCATGAGCGCAGCCCCAAGGAGTCGATAACAGTACAGTATGTGAAAGCGTAAAATGAAATCATAATAGTCTATAAGCGAGACAGGTATGATAACCAAACTACTGATACACACGCATGCTTGATTATCAATTCGTGGTCTCACGCCCACAACATCGATCTGCCGTGAGTACCTTCCTCACCTGCCGGCATGCATGATATGATAACAACAAGACATCAATCCAAATGGGAGCATACGTGCGCTACGCATCGTCGGTATGTCCAAAGGAACAAATAAGACAACATTCCAAATGGAAGCATACCCGTGCGCTACGATCGTGTCGATGAGTCCAAATGGAAACAATAAGACAGATTCCAAATGGAAGCATGCCCGCGCGCTACGATCGTGTCGATATGTCCAAAGGGAAACAATAAGACAACAAGGCGGTAATCAAAGTGGAAGCATTCGTGCGCGCCACGATCGTGTCGATGTCCAAAGCGATTAACAAAAGTAACACTATCAGCGAGAACGCACGTGGAATTTATCCGTCTTTGCGATCACGTCCAAGTAAGTTCTCAACAAGTCAACCGAATTCTCCATCGAGACGCGGTAGTATAGAAACACAATTCTTGCACAACAAAGACTATCACAACAACAAGCATAGGCAAGTTTCACAACAACAAGCATAGGCATGTTTCACAACAACAAGCATAGGCAAGTTTATACACAACTCGAAGTACTTTCATTTTATGCCCAAGTCCGGGTTTTAACCCTAAGTATTACGTACGTTAAATTCCTTTTAAAGAGATCTATTCCTTTTATAAAAGTCACCCGATACCCGTAGTATAAAAATAGAGTGACTTATATCTTTTAAGTAAACCAAAATAACTTCCATACTTTTCCTTTTTAAAACCAAATTAAGGCAATGCCATGCCTTCTTTGTTGGACCAAAATACTTCTCTTTTTAAAGTCAATTTACCACATTAAAACCAATGATAAAAACCATTCTTTTGTTCTCATAAAGTCGTTATAACTAACTTCCCATAAAGCCGTTATAACACTTTATGTTTAAACCAATTTAAGACAAACAATGCCTTTCTTTTCCTAGAGTTCAGTTTGCCTAATTTCAATTTCTCAAGTCTCTTTACTTTAGAAAAGTTTCATAGTTCGATGTCTTAATTCCTTTAAAACAATTGAGTAACATATGCCATGGCGAGTAGGTTATTCTTGTTCATAAATCTTATTAAGCACCATGATCTAGGAATTGTAATATCATTTTGTCTCATCTTAGCTTCATGGATGGAGGTTTCTCGGTTTTAATAATACTTAATTATTCAATACATTTTCCTTTATTAACGCTGCAGATGGTTTATCGATACACATTCGATTTCGAATCAAGAAACATTATTCCTTTCAAAACCAAGTACTCATTACTCACGAATGAGGTTTCACACAAACATCCATATTAAGTCAAGTCTCTTATCTTTTAAGAATAAGTCTCTTAACTTCTAAACCATTAAACCATTCTTTTATCTCTCTAAGGCGTTACACCTAACTTCTCATAAATGCAGTATAACTCTTATGTTTTCAAACCAAGTATACACTTCTTTCAAAAGGTTTCTTAATCTTTTAGAATACTTCAAGGTTCTTTATTATCACACATCAAGTCGGTTATAAGTCAAATCGGTTATCTTTTAAAAAAACCAAGGCATTTCTCACTTACATGAAATGTTATAACCAACTTCCCATAAAGTCGTTATATCACTTTATGTTTAAAAACAATCAAATACATTTAACACGTATGACGTCTCAGTACTACATAGTTATACACATATCATGCTAGAGCAGATAAGAAGAGGTTCACATACCTGCGACGACATCGACTAATAGCAAAGCGCTCCAAGTACCTCAAACCGTCGGCTACACCTTAAGCCAAGCACCACGCCACACGTAGTATTTCAACCTATAGAGGCCACAAGGCGCCTATTAATATCTTTAGATCGGCGTAGAATATTCTACGAGAAAATTCGCACACCTCCCGCAACAACGTAATTCTCCTCCTCTATCGAGCGGCAGCCAACCAGTGACGTTTACACGCTTAACTTCACGTACAATCTTTATACTGAAGAATGCTATACAAGTCTGATCCTAAGCAATTCTGATTTCTCATCTTAAAGTTCAGGCTTAAGTCGCAAGACATTGCCGTAAGTATTATTCAGGCTTAAGTCAAAAGACATTGCCGCACAACTATGTTCAATTCTATATATAGTATACCTTAACTATATATTCCAACAACATGTAATTTCCAATTACAACAGAAGGTTAAGAGTGTTTACCTCGATAAGCCCAAAATTATCCGAGTTTATATGTCGATCACGAGCAAGGTTAGCTCCTACTCAGTGCGCCCGACGGCTCCAACCAACCCTTAGAAGTTCTAACCAACTTCTACTTATAACTTCAACTACGGGTGAAGATTTACTTAGGGTTTCGTTTTTGTGATTGAGGGAAGTATAATTGCTCAAGTTTTGGATGAATAAAGTCTTCAACAAGGGGAGTATTTATAGGCTAACCAAAGGCCAACCAATGGCCAAGATGAAGACAAGTGTGGTGCAAGTGTAGGGTTAGATTTTAACCATGTGGACCTTATCCATCTACCACACAACTTGCACAAAATATCCTACCTACTCCTTGACCCCAAATCGTCCAAACCGCCCACTAGCCACGGCGAATGTGAGGTGACACTTGTCACCCTCCCGTTGGTCCAAAATGTTCGTCTCGGAAAAATCCGCAAAAATTATTATTGACATAGCCGGAATTTTCCTATGAAAGCGTGGAAGCGTTTCGTCGAAAACGACTCTTTTGGCAACGTGTACAAATTTCGAACCTTGTCAATTCTTAAGGCAAAAAATTTAATACGCACGCCGCACGCATATTACTCGAAATACGGTATAACATTCTCCTCCTTAGAAACATTCGTCGAATGTTCCTTCTCAGTGGATTACGAAGAAGATCTTCTAACAAGTTGCCAACGCCACGCCGCCACGAACTAACACACGTTCTCTTCTTTCTTACTCGTCGTGCCCTCCGAACACTTGAACTCTTCTAGTATACGCACCATACTTGATCATTGCTTGATTTCCAACACTTTGGAGTCACAACCTCCAAACTTGGTCATCTTACTAGCTTTATTTTCCTCTAAGGCCATTCGGCCTTCACGAACCGATTCTGGGTCGAACATATCCACAAACCCATCGATGGTCATCTAAACTTGGGCCTAGCACCCGTGACCCTACCACCGGGCGACCACCCAGAGTGACCCCACCGAACAAAGCCGCGGGTTGGCCCTCAACATGGCCCCAACCCGACCCACTTAACGCATCACGCTCTTGTTCCCCGATCCGGAACAATCTTACCTCTACAGGTCATGAAAGCTACCACTTCCATTGCACACTACCCAGGGACTTTATCACACAAAACTTTCTAGGCATAAAATGCACTCCGACAAGGATCACTGCAAAACTGTACTCAAGGCGGCGCACATCTAAGGTCTCAACTGTAATATTCTAAGGTTCATCATTTTCTCACCCTCAAGCTTACCCTTCTCACAACCAGGTTCTACATCACGTTTTAGCACAAAGCTATCCGAACATAACACTAAACACATCATCAATACATACCAAAACTACAGAGGTTAAGGATATACGAAAAATAGGCGATTGAGGACCGCTAAAATCGGGAACTTCCACCGCGACCTCTGGTGGCGCGGTGTATGAACATCTGCGACTATGGAAGGTGAAGAACCCATCGATCCGATCCAGTGCTATCCTACCTTACCACAGTCGGACGGTTTCTCCCAAAATGGCCTCGCCGGCCGCATGTAAAACAAACTCCGGACTAGCACGACACTCCCATCGTGGAGTCTACCACGGCCACAACGAGGTATGGGTGGCTTCACCGTTAACACCTCGCTTCTCCCATCGAACCTCGAGCCCCGACCGCCTCAAAACTGGACGCTCAAGATTGTAGGACCACTCCGATCGGGCGGAGGCGCATAACTAGTCTGGCCGAGGCGGTGCGCTCGAAAATCACCAAAGGACCTGCAGATTCGCCCTTCGCCGACTTTGGTCATTCCGTTGATTTCTCCGCTCGCCTCGAAGTGCATAAGCTGCATGCGGGCGATGTCCATGCGGTTGAAGAGCTACACGAACAACTCTCTGCAAGGTAATCATCGAGCCTGAACATATCGGTGCACTCGATCTTCCATACTAGCTACTAATGCGGGACGCGTCGCCGATGAGTCGAACTCCACATTGTACTCAACCGCACGCCCGCTCGCGCAACACCAAAAATTGCGCCCGAGCCCTCCTCATCTGTGGAGGCAAGAAATGTGCAAGAAATGCCTTTGAGAACTCATCCCATAAAGCCGGAAGTGCATTCTCTCCCCGGGACAGTTCCCACGAATCAAACCAATCGACTGCGGTATCACGCAGCCGATGCGAACCCAGGACCACTGACTCGGTCTCCGAGGCCTTGATCACTCACGATCCGTCAGAATCGCCGGATGAACTCCTGCGGATCATCCTCAGGCCTCGACCCATAAAACTCTGGCGGATTACACCTCAGAAAATCCCGTAGTCTCAAACTGTCTGCTCGGGGTTGAACTACGGGTGCTACTGGGACTGGAACTGCTGCGTCCAGTTTATCCTCAAGTCTAGCCACAACCATGGCCATTAACTGGGCCATCTCCTTGTAACCCATCTCCTTCCGCCTCACTGTAGGATGGAGGCTCAGTATCGTGGGTCTGTAGACTGCCGCCGCTTCTACTCGTATCTCCCTTCGCTGCCTTGCGCCTTCGGGCCGGGTTGCCTTGCGCGGAGGCATAACTGGTAAAAATGAGATACGTCAGAGGGGTCCAACTCATCACACAGCTCTAAGGCACGATCTCAGAATGAGAAGAATGGAAACCAATCCTAAATGTCATATAGCCTCCTGATTATAGATGTGGTGCACAACACACCGATAATCAAGACTCTACTAGACACGATGCAGACACTTTCCGAGGATTAACTGCTCTGATACCACTTTTGTCACGACCCGAACCGGGGCCCGTGACTGGTGCCTTACCCCGGGCACCCTAGTGATACAACATCAGAGAAAATCAGCGGAACATAAAGCATAATTATGAAACAAGAGACATGATAAAAGCAAATAGGCCAACCAAAACGGTTGCCTTCCAACATATATATATAAACATTTGAACAGTTACAATCCTTACACCCTGCCCACAGCAAAGCATGGACTTAAGATTTATACAACAACTATGACGGACAGGCCCGCCATACCACGAACGCATAAGAACTTACGGACTGTGGTAACATACCAAAGATAAGCCTCCGAAAACGGAGCTTCCCAAAACGCTAAATGAGATCCTAAACGCGGATCGATGATGTACTTCTACTGCAGCATGAACGCAGCCCCGAAGGAGGTCGATAACAGTACCAAGTATGTGAAATCAGAAATGAAATCATAATAGTCTATAAAAGCGAGATGTATGATAACCAAACTACGATACACACGCAATGATTATATCAATTCGTGGTCTCACGCCACAACATCAATCCTCGCGTGAGTACCTTCCTCACCGCCGGCTCATGATATGATAACAACAAGACATCAATCCAAATGGGAGCATACCCGTGCGCTACGCATCGTGTTCCAAAGGGAACAAATAAGACAACATTCCAAATGGAAGCATACCCGTGCGCTACGCATCGTGTCAGTAGGTCCAAAGGGAAACAATAAGACAGCATTCCAAATGGAAGCATACCCGTGCGCTACGCATCGTGTCAGTATGTCCAAAGGGAAACAATAAGACAACAAGGCGGTAATCAAAGTGGAAGCATACATGTGCGCTACGCATCGTGTCAGTATGTCCAAAGCGATTAACAAAAGTAACACTATCAGCGAGAACGCATCTGTGGAATTTATCCACACGCTACCACGCCCAAGTAAGTTCTCAACAAGTCAACCGACCTCCATCGAGACGCCAGAGTATAGAAACACAATTCTTGCACAACAAAGGCTATCACAACAACAAGCATAGGCAAGTTTCACAACAACAAGCATAGGCAAGTTTCACAACAACAAGCATAGGCAAGTTTATACACAACTCGAAGTACTTTCATTTTATGCCCAAGTCCGGGTTTTAACCCTAAGTATTACGTGACGTTAAATTCCTTTTAAAGAGATCTATTCCTTTTATAAAGTCACCCGATACGTAGTATAAAAATAGAGTGACTTATATCTTTTAAGTAAACCAAAATAACTTCCATACTTTTCCTTTTAAAACCAAATTAAGGCAATGCCATGCCTTCTTTGTTGGACCAAAATACTTCTCTTTTAAAGTCAATTTACCACATTAAAACCAATGATAAAAACCATTCTTTTGTTCTCATAAAGTCGTTATAACTAACTTCCCATAAAGCCGTTATAACACTTTATGTTTTAAACCAATTTAAGACAAACAATGCCTTTCTTTTCCCTAGAGTTCGGTTGCCTAATTTCAATTTCTCAAGTGTCTTTACTTTAGAAAAGTTTCATAGTTCGATGTCTTAATTCCCTTTAAAACAATTGAGTAACATATGCCATAGGGGAGTAGGTTATTCTTGTTCATAAATCTTATTAAGCAGCCATGATCTAGGAATTGTAATATCATTTTGTCTCATCTTAGCTTCTATGCAGATGGAGGTTTCTACTGGTTTTAATAATACTTAATTATTCAATACATTTTCCTTTATTAACGCTGCAGTGGTTTGTCGATACACATTCTGATTTCCGAATCAGTAAAACATTATTCCTTTCAAAAACCAAGTACTCATTACTCACGAATGAGGTTTCACACAAACATCCATATTAAGTCAAGTCTCTTATCTTTTAAGAATAAGTCTCTTAACTTCTAAACCATTAAACCATTCTTTTTATCTCTCTTAAGACGTTACACCTAACTTCTCATAGAGCTGGTATAACTCTTATGTTTTCAAACCAAGTATACACTTCTTTCAAAAAGGTTTCTTAATCTTTTAGAATACTTCAAGGTTCTTTATTATCACACATCAAGTCGGTTATAAGTCAAATCAGTTATCTTTTAAAAAAAACCACAAAGCATTTCTCACTTACATAGAGCTGTTATAACCAACTTCCCATAAAGCCGTTATAACACTTTATGTTTAAAAACAATCAAATACATTTAACACATGTACGTCTACCGTACTACATAGTTATACACATATCATGCTAGAACAGATAAGAAGAGGTTCACATACCTCGCGACGACATCGACTAATAGCAAAGCGCTCCAAGTACCTCAAACCGTCGGCTACACCTTAAGCCAAGCAGACCACGCCACACGTAGTATTTCAACCTATAGAGGCCACAAGGAGCCTATTAATATCTTTAGATCCCGACGTAGAATATTCTACAGAAAATTGGCAAAGACTCTCCCCGCATGGCGTAATTCTCCTCTCTATCGAGGCCGCTACCAAGCCAACGAGTGGGGTTACACGTTTAACCGGACGTGTACAATTCTACTTCACAATAATGCTATACAAGTCTCGTAATACGACAAGCAATTACAGATTCTCATCTTAAAGTTCAGCTTAAGTCGCAAGACATTGCTGTAAGTATTATTCAGCTTAAGTCAAAAGACATTGCCGCACAACTATGTTCAATTCTATATATAGTATACCTTAACTATATATTCCAACAACATGTAATTTCCAATTACAAATGTAAGGTTAAGAGTGTTTACCTCGATAAGCCCAAAATTATCCGAGTTTATATGTCGATCTGAGCAAGGTTTAGCTCCTACTCCGGCGCTCCGACGCCTCCAATCAACCCTTAGAAGTTCTAACCAACTTCTACTTATAACTTCAACTACGGTGAAGATTTACTTAGGGTTTCGTTTTTGTGATTGAGGAAGTATAATTGCTCAAGTTTTGGATGAAGAAAGTCTTCAACAAGGGAGTATTTATAGGCAACCAAAGGCCAACCAATGGCCAAGATGAAGACAAGTGTGGTGCAAGTGTAGGGCTAGATTTTAACCATGTGGACCTTATCCATCTACCACACAACTTGCACAAAATATCCTACCTACTCCCTTGACCCCAAATCGTCCAAACCGCCCACTAGCCACGACCAATGTGAGGGTGACACTTGTCACCCTCCCGTTGGTCCAAAATGTTTCGTCTCTCGGAAAAATCCGCAAAAATTATTATTGACATAGCCGAATTTTCCTACGAAAGTCGTGGAAACGCTTCGTCGAAAAACGACTTTTTGGCACTTGTGTACAAATTTGAACCTTGTCAATTCTTAAGGCAAAAAATTTAATACGACGCGCGCACGCATACCGAAATACGGGTATAACATTCTCCTCCTTAGAAACATTCGTCCGAATGTTCCTTCTCAAGGTGGATTACGAAGAAGATCTTAACAAGTTGCCAACGCCACGCCGCCACGAACTAACACACGCTCTTCTTCTCTTTCTTACTCGTCGTGCCTCCGAACACTTGAACTCTTCTAGTATCGCACCATACTTGATCATTGCTTGATTTCCAACACTTTGGAGTCACAACCTCCAAACTTGGTCATCTTACTAGGTTTATTTTCCTATAAGGCCATTCCCGGCCTTCACGAACCGATTCTGGTCGAACATATCCACAAACCCATACGATGGTCATCTAAACTTGGGCCTAGCACCCTCGTGACCCTACCACCTGGCGGGACCACCCAGAGCTGACCCCACCTCGAAACAGGCCGCGGGTTGGCCCTCAACATGGCCCCAACCCGACCCACTTAACGCATCACGCTCTTGTTCCCCGATCCGGAACAATCTTACCTATACAGGTCATGAAAGCTACCACTTCCATTGCACACTACTCAGGGACTTTATCACACAAAACGTTCTAGGCATAAAAATGCACTCCGACAAGGATCACTTGCAAAATCTGGTACTCAAGACGGCCTTACATCTAAGGTCTCAACTGTAATATTCTAAGGTTCATCATTTTCTCACCCTCAAGCTTACCCTTCTCACAACCAGGTTCTACATCACGTTTTAGCACAAAGCTATCCGAACATAACACTAAACACATCATCAATACATACCAAAACTCTAGAGGGTTAAGGATATACCTGAAAAATAGGCGATTCAGAGGACCGCTAAAACTGGGAACTTCCACCGCGACCTCTACCGTGGCATGATGTATGAACATCTGCTCGACTATGGAAGGTGAAGAACCCGCAATCGATCCGTAGTCTGGCTATCCTACCGCTACCCACCTCGGTGACAGCTCCCAAATGGCTCGCTGGCCGCATGTAAAACAAACTCCCGACTAGCACGAAACTCCCATCGTGGAGTCTACCACACGGTCACAACGAGGTATGGGTGGCTTCACCGTTAACACCCTCGCTTCTCGAAAATCTGAACCTCGAGCCACGACCGCCTCAAAACTCGACGCTCAAGATTGTAGACCACTCCGATCGGGCGGAGGCGCATAACTAGTCTGGCCGAGGCGATGCCTCGAAAATCACCAAGGACCCGCAGTTCGCCTCTTCGCCGACTTTGGTCATTCCGCCGATTTCTCCGCCTCACCTCCAAGTGCATAAGCTCGCGTGCGGCGATGTCCATGCCCACCAAGAGCTACACCAACAACTCTCTCGCTAGGTAATCATCGAGCCTCGTAACATATCGGTGCACTCGATCTTCCATACTAGCTACTAATGCGGGACGCACGCCAATGAGTCGAACTCACATTGTACTCAACCGCACGCCCGCTCGCCGCAACACCAAAATCTGTGCCGAGCCCTCTCATCCGCGAGGCAAGAAATGTGCAAGAAATGCCTTTGAGAACTCATCCCATAAAGCCTAAGTGCATTCTCTCCGGGACGGTTCCCACGATCAAACCAATCGATCGGATCACGCGGCCGACGCGAACTCAGATCATCGACTCGGTCTCCGAGGCCTTGATCACTCTCGATCCGTCAGAATCGCTGGATGAACTCCTGCGATCATCCTCGTGCCTCGACCCATAAAACTCGCGGATTACACCTCGTAAAATCCCGTAGTCTCAAATCGTCGCGGGGTTGAACTACGGTGCATCGGATCGAACCGCCTGGCCCGGCTTTATCCTCAAGTCTAGCCACAACCATGGCCATTAACTGGGCCATCTCCTTGTAACCCATTCTCTCGCCTCACTGTAGGGTGGAGGCTCGTGTATTGTGGTCTCAGAGACTGCGCCGCTTCTACTCAGATTCTCTCACGCTTTGCCCTTCCGCCCGGCCGGGTTGCGCGAGGCATAATCGGTAAAAATGAGATACGCGGAGGGTCCAACTCATCACACTCTAAGGCACAATCTCGTAATGAGAAGAATGGAAACCAATCCTAAATGTCATATAGCCTCGATTATAGATGTGGTGCACAACACACCGATAATCAAGACTACTAGACACGGTCTGTAGACACTTTCCGAGGATTAACTGCTCTGATACCACTTTTGTCACGACCCGAACCGGGGCGCGTGACTGGTGCCTTGCCCCGGGCACCCTAGTGATACAACATCAGAGAAAATCAGCGGAACATAAAGCATAATTATGAAACAAGAGACATGATAAATAAAGGCCAACCAAAACGGTTGCCTTCCAACATATATATATAAACATTTGAATAGCATAATCCTTACACTCGCCCACAACAAAGGCATGCACTTAAGATTTATACAACAACTATGACGGACAGGGGCCCCGCCATACCCCGAACGCATAAGAACTTACAGACTGTGGTAACATACCAAAGATAAGCCTCCGACGAAACGAGCTTCCCAAAACGCTGAAATGAGATCTAAACGCGGATCGACGGTGATTTCTACTGCGACATGAACGCAGCCCGGCGAGGTCGATAACAGTACCAAGTATGTGAAATCAGAAATGAAATCATAATAGTCTATAAAGCAGGAGACAGTATGATAACCAAACTACGTACACACACGTAATGCTTATATCAATTCGTGGTCTCACGCCCACAACATCAATCCGCCGCGAGTACCTTTCCTCACCGGCAGCTTCATGATATGATAACAACAAGACATCAATCCAAATGGGAGCATACCCGCGCTACGCATCGTGTCGGTATGTCCAAAGGGAACAAATAAGACAACATTCCAAATGGAAGCATACCCGCGCGCCACGATCGTGTCAAGAGTCCAAATGGAAACAATAAGACAAAGATTCCAAATGGAAGCAAACCCGCGCGCACGGTATCGCGATGTCCAAAGGGAAACAATAAGACAACAAGGCGGTAATCAAAGTGGAAGCATACCCGCGCGCCACGATCGTGTCGATGTCCAAAGCGATTAACAAAAGTAACACTATCAGCAGAACGCGTGCGGAATTTATCCACACTTGCTACCACGCCCAAGTAAGTTCTCAACAAGTCAACCGACCCTCCATCGAGAGACGCCAGAGTATAGAAACACAATTCTTGCACAACAAAGGCTATCACAACAACAAGCATAGGCAAGTTTCACAACAACAAGCATAGGCAAGTTTCACAACAACAAGCATAGGCAAGTTTATACACAACTCAAGTACTTTCATTTTATGCCCAAGTCAGGTTTTAACCCTAAGTATTACGTCGTTAAATTCCTTTTAAAGAGATCTATTCCTTTATAAAAGTCACCCGATACCCGTAGTATAAAAATAGAGTGACTTATATCTTTTAAGTAAACCAAAATAACTTCCATACTTTTCCTTTTAAAACCAAATTAAGGCAATGCCATGCCTTCTTTGGACCAAAATACTTCTCTTTAAAGTCAATTTACCACATTAAAACCAATGATAAAAACCATTCTTTTGTTCTCATAAAGTCGTTATAACTAACTTCCCATAACGCCGTTATAACACTTTATGTTTTAAACCAATTTAAGACAAACACGGCCTGTCTTTTCCCTAGAGTTCCAGGTTTGCCTAATTTCAATTTCTCAAGTCTCTTTACTTTAGAAAAGTTTCATAGTTCGATGTCTTAATTCCTTTAAAACAATTGAGTAACATATGCCATAAAGAGTAGGTTATTCTTGTTCATAAATCTTATTAAGTAGCCATGATCTAGGAATTGTAATATCATTTTGTCTCATCTTAGCTTCATGCAGATGGAGGTTTCTCCGGGTTTTAATAATACTTAATTATTCAATACATTTTCCTTTATTAACGCAGCAGTTGGTTTGTCGATACACATTCTGATTCAATCAAGAAACATTATTCCTTTCAAAACCAAGTACTCATTACTCACGAATGAGGTTTCACACAAACATCCATATTAAGTCAAGTCTCTTATCTTTTAAGAATAAGTCTCTTAACTTCTAAACCATTAAACCATTCTTTTATCTCTCTTAAGACGTTACACCTAACTTCTCCTAGAGCTGGTATAACTCTTATGTTTTCAAACCAAGTAGACACGTCTTTCAAAAGGTTTCTTAATCTTTTAGAATACTTCAAGGTTCTTTATTATCACACATCAAGCTTCGGTTATAAGTCAAATCGCTTATCTTTTAAAAAACCACAAGGCATTTCTCACTTACATAGATGTTATAACCAACTTCCCATAAAGCCGTTATAACACTTTATGTTTAAAAACAATCAAATACATTTAACACGTATGCGTCTACCGTACTACATAGTTATACACATATCATGCTAGAACAGATAAAGAAGAGGTTCACATACCTCGCGACGATTACCGACTAATAGCAAAGCGCTCAAGTACCTCAAACCGTCGGCTACACCTTAAGCCAAGCAGACCACGCCACACGTAGTATTTCAACCTATAGAGGCCACAAGGCGCCTATTAATATCTTTAGATCCCGACGAGAATATTCTACAGAAAATTCGCAAGAATTCCCCTCCCGCAACAGCGTAATTCACCTCCTCTATCGAGGCCGGCTACCAAGCCAACCCGGGGGGGGGGGGGTTTACCCGTTTAACCGGACGTGTACAATGCTACTTCACATGAATGCTATACAAGTTCATCAGAATACACCCTAAGCAATTACGCGCTTCTCATCTTAAAGTTCAGGCTTAAGTCGTAAGACATTGCCGTAAGTATTATTCAGGCTTAAGTCAAAAGACATTGCCGCACAACTATGTTCAATTCTATATATAGTATACCTTAACTATATATTCCAACAACATGTAATTTCCAATTACAACAGAAGGTTAAGAGTGTTTACCTCGATAAGCCCAAAATTATCCGAGTTTATATGTCGATCCTGAGCAAGGTTTAGCTCCTACTCCGTGCGCTCCGACCCGCTCCAACCAACCCTTAGAAGTTCTAACCAACTTCTACTTATAACTTCAACTACGGGTGAAGATTTACTTAGGGTTTCGTTTTTGTGATTGAGGGAAGTATAATTGCTCAAGTTTTGGATGAAGAAAGTCTTCAACAAGGGGAGTATTTATAGGCTAACCAAAGGCCAACCAATGGCCAAGATGAAGACAAGTGTGGTGCAAGTGTAGGGTTAGATTTTAACCATGTGGACCTTATCCATCTACCACACAACTTGCACAAAATATCCTACCTACTCCCTTGACCCCAAATCGTCCAAACCGCCCACTAGCCACGGCCAATGTGAGGTGACACTTGTCACCCTCCGTTGGTCCAAAATGTTCGTCTCTGAAAAATCCGCAAAAATTATTATTGACATAGCGAATTTTCCTACGAAAGTCGTGGAAACGCTTCATTTAAAAACGACTCTTTTTGGCACTTGTGTACAAATTTCGAACCTTGTCAATTCTTAAGGCAAAAAATTTAATACGTACGCCCGCACGTACATACTCTGGAAATATGGGGTATAACAACAAGAACCTCGCGGCAAAGTGACAAAAGTGGTATCACGACGAGTAAAGGGAGAAGCGAGCATGTATTGCGAGCAGAGATGTGACCATTTCTTTTGTATGGAGAAAGTGCGAAGGAATTATATTTTAGACCCTTGGATGGGAGCGTTGTGATGTTAGAAGTGTTTGTGGTGATGTTAGAGGTGTTTCCTCGTGGACTTGGACGTAAGTATTTTGCGCAGGTGTTATTGTGGCCAGTTGTGGCAGGATTGTTCAGGTAAGTATAGTAGTGAAGACTATACTGGCGCACGTTTGGTTTGAGACTTAGAAGGAACATTCGGGATGAATGTTTCTAAGGAGGGGAGAATGTTATACCCCGTAGTTGCAGGGTATGTAAGTGAGGACGTACGTACGAGAGTACGGCAGAAATTTTGAAAAGAAAGAAAGATGTGAGTTTTCGACGGAAAAGTTTCCGGTTTTGTGAAGAAAAGGTTCGTTAACGGGAATTGGATTCCCATTTGGTATTTGGACTTCATGGATTATATTAGAATTTTGGGATTTTATTTTGGAATGGTCACGTGGGGCCACGGAGAAATTTACTGGTTTTGTGGGCCCGCTTTGATTTTGAGATTTTTGGCCGTTATGGATATTTTCGAAAGACGAAATATTTTGGACGAATCGGGGGGCGACACGTGTCACCCCCATGTGGCACCCTTGACCGAATTATGTTTGTGCACAACACCCTTGCCAGAGTCGCCGACGAACGCTCTACCTAACTTACGAAGCGGTAATTTACTGGCTATGTCATTTAGTATTTTTGCGGATTTTTCCGAGAGACGAAACGCTTTGGACCAACGAGAGGGCAACACTTGGCACCCTCTCGCCAGTGGACTTGAAGGGCGGTTAGGGCCGATTGACGGGCAAGTGTTGGTAGATATTTGTGTAGATATTTGTGAGGTTTTAAGGAGTAGGGTCTAGGGGCACTGGGCATATCTTGGCCCTCCACTTGCCCCCACTTGGCTAGATCTTGGCCATTGATTGGCCTTTTCGCCCTATAAATACCCTCCCCTGAAGACTTCTTCATCCAAATAAATTTCCTAAGTCTAAAAACCTCCCCCCCTCTCTTGTAGTGTTCTCGTCCCTCCCCCCCTTGGGTGAGGCCCCTTGGCCGAGAACCCTCCCCTTGGCCGAGTACCCTCCTAGTGGGTAGCCGAGGGGTATACCCCCTTGCCTTATTGTTCTCGTAGAATACACCCCTCTCTTGGTAGAAATACTCTCAGTATTACATTATACCCAAATTACCTTAGCCAGATACCTTATAGTATTCCAAAGATATCTCTATACGTAGAGTCGGAAATACTACCTTATGTCCTTTTAGTCTCAAACCAAACCCTAAGGAAAATCTCCATAGTTGGTTGGAGTATTAAGTTGTGTAGAACTTCTAAGGGTTATTTGGAGCGGGTTGAGCGCCGCGGAATAGAGCTAAACCTTGCTCAGATCGACATTATAACTTGGATAATTTTGGGCTTATCGAGGTAAATATTCGTGTCCCTTAATGTAATTGGAAATTACATGTTGTAGGATTGTATAGTTGAAGTATACTATGTATAGATCTTAATAATACTTGCAATGTCTTTTGACTTAAGCCCAATAAAGAAGAGAATCGAATGTAATTACATAGGTCAGACATAAAGAGACTTGTGGTATTATCGTGTTGAAGAATTGTATACGTCAGGTTAGACGATATACCCTCGGTTGGCTTGGTAGCCTTGATCAAGAGGAGATTTACGCTGTCATGGGAGATGCCGAATTTTCGTAGAATATGGAACCAAGTGTTAATAGACGCCGCGGGTCTATATAGGTGGAAGATCGCGAGTAGCGTATTCTACTTGAAGAGTGGAAAAGGCTAGAGCGGTACAAGATCTTGTGAGCGACATTGTCGATAATCGCCGCGAGGTATGTGAACCTCTTTCTATCCTTTCTAGCATGATGTTTTGTAAACTATGTAGTACGGTGACGCATACGTGCTAAACAAGTTTGGTTGGTTCAAAACATAGGGTGTTATAATAGCTTTATGGGAAGTTAGTTATAACGACTCTATGTAGGTAATGTAATGATTTATTACTTTAGAAGTTAAGAGACTTGATCTTGAAAGATAAGAGACTTAACCTAATTGACTTGATGTGTAACATTTTGTTAAAAATGTTGTAAAACCTCATTAGCGAGTAATGAGTACTTGATTTTAAAAGAATAATGTTTTATCGAATTCGAAATGAGAATAAGTATCGAATCTAACCACAATGGCTAGCTAATAAAGGGAAATGTATTGACTAATCAAGTATTATTAAAACCAAGAGAAACCTCCATCCGCAT
This sequence comes from Przewalskia tangutica, assembly GCA_029844215.1. Taxonomy (NCBI): domain Eukaryota; kingdom Viridiplantae; phylum Streptophyta; class Magnoliopsida; order Solanales; family Solanaceae; genus Przewalskia; species Przewalskia tangutica. The sequence goes on from CM056737.1 coordinate 24,511,664, forward strand.
GAAGCTAAGATGAGACAAAATGATATTACATTTCCTAGATCATGGTCATTAAAAGATTGTTATAAACAAGAATAACCTACTCACATATAAGGTATATGTTTCTCAAATTGTTTTAAAGGATTTAAAACTATGAACTACTGAAACCTTTCAAAATGAGAACTTGAGTAATTGAAATTAGGCAAACTTGAGCGTTGGGAAAAAATGTTGTTACTTGATTTTACAAAGAGAAGTGTTCTGATTTACTTCAAAAGATACTCACTCTATTTTTATACTACTGTATTGTGTGACTTTTGTGAAAGAAACGTATCTTTTAAAAGAGTAAGACATGAAGTACTTGGGGCTAAAACCCGAACTTGTTAACATAATGTAAAGTACTGTGTGAATAACTTGATTGTATTGATTTGTGATAGTCTTGTAATACTTTCTTGTGGACTTGATAAGTAACCATGTTAGGATGCTACGTGAGTTAGTATCTTGTGATGTTTGTAAAGGGGTTTTCCACTTGTCGCTTAGGTTGTTTAACGATAAGTCATCGCTGTTGATATTATATCACTCATGATTCCGGGTTAAGCCTCCACGCGGGTAGACTCAAAGGTCTAGTGACCTATGATTTGAGAATACCTTACGCGGTCAGTATGGCCTACGCGAGCTACGAGAGTTCCGGTTAGTTTGCCCGTGGTCACGCGGTCTTTGTGGCTACGCGACGGGCGAGTCCAGACGCGTCGGAGAGCTACCGAGCGCGGAATACCTCACGCGGGCCATCGAGTGGCCCACGCGAGCTATTGAAGTTCGTGGCTAGACGCGCATTAGATATCGCGAAAGTGGCGCCTTTGATCATGTGACGGCAAGAGATCTCATGATACGCTTTACGACCTTGTTTGTACTGGGTTTTAGTAGTCACTATGCCTTCAGACTTACCCCACGGTTTTATGATGACTTTGAGGCGTGAGTCCATGACTTGACATGATCGCTTATTTATCAGAACTGTAGTTTTGGTTATCATACATGTCTCGCTTTATATAGACTACTATGATTTCATTTACGATATTTTCGCCACATACTTGGTACTGTTAGACCGACCTCCTTCGGGGCCGCGTTCATGCCGGTAAAGGTACACCGCCGTTGATCCTCGCTCTAGGGTCCTGTCTGCGTTTGGGAAAGCTGCGTTTCTCCGGAGGCTTATCTTGGTATAGTCCCCTGTTGTTGTAGGTGCTTACATTCAGGGGTATGACGGGGCCCTGTCCCGTCGTTGTTGTCATATCATTCATAGAGGTCTGTAGTACTGTTGTGGGCAGAGTTGTAATGGGATGTAACTGTTCGGTTTTTAATTGATTTATATATATATGCCGTAAGGCAAGTTTTCTCAGACTATTGTTTCATACTTCTTGTTATTTCATGTTATCGTCTTGTGTTCCGCTGATTACTCTGATGTTGTATCACTAGGGTGCCCGGGGTAAGGCACCAGTCACGGGCCCGGGATCGGGTCGTGACAAAAAGCCAACGTGGTTGCAGATGCTTTGAGTCGTAGATCGATGGGGAGTCTATCAGAGGTACAACTGCAGACAGATACGGTCCGCCGATCCATCGACCATCAGCGAGCCTTGGGGTTCGATTGTGCGTCGATACCGGCGATAGTGCGGGTTCGTGAGATTGCCGAAGTCTTCCATCGTTGATGAGTTGAAGAGGCGGCGATATGAGTACCGCTATGATACTGATATCGAGATACGACTCTTCGAGAGGAGAAGAGTCTATTTGAGGTAGCGTCTGATGGGGTGCTAAGGTTTGAGGGCAGATTGTGTGTTCCCGATGTTGCAGGACTTCGTCAGTAGATTTTAGGGGAGTCACTGTTACACCCTGGAATTCCATGATATGTTTATAACGATGTACGTAAGAACTCAAAAATGTTAAGATTTGAGACGAGTAAAATTTATCGGAATTTTGGAATTTGTCGGAAAACGAAATATTGCGACGAACGGGAGGGTGACACGTGTCACCCCCTTAGATGGTATTGGTCGATTGTACCAAGGGTATAATTGTTATACCCCGTATTTCCAGTGTATGTACGTAAGGACGTACGTAGAAATTTTTTGAAGCTTAAGTAGGCTTGGTCGATTTTCACTTTGTGCACAACACCCGATTAGAGTCGTTTTTTAAACGCTTTCCACGCTTTCGTAGGGAAAATTCCGGCTATGCCATTTCTAATTTTGCGGATTTTTCCGAGAGACGAACATTTTGGACCAACGAGGGTGACATGTGTCACCTCACATCGGAAGCAAGTGGACGGCACGAAAGGGAATTGTTGGGCACGCTTTTTGGCATTTTGTTGCCTAAAACATTTGGGCACTGTTTGGGACGATCTTGCTGCGGTGGAGGACCAAGTGGGACCCACACACCACATGGCTTAATCTACACCTTCCACTTGCCTAACACATGGATTCATCTTGGCCATTGGTTGGCCTTGTCCTATAAATACCATCAAGTGATGAACTTTCTTCATCCTCAAATATTTTTCTAAGTGTTAAATCCTCCTCCCTCCCTTAGTGTAGAATTCGGCCAAGAGCCTCCCCTCCTTGGCCGAGAGCCCTTCCCCGCCTGGGTGCTAGCAGTGGGTACCCCCTGCCTAGTTGTGGTCCGTATAATACCCCCTCTTGGTAGAAATACTCAAAAGTATTGTTATAATGCCCAAATTACCTTAGTCATACCTTGTAGTATTCTAAGGTTATACTTATACTAAAAGCCCAAATACTATTATACTTCCTTCCAGTCACAAAACCGAAACCCTAAGGAAAATCTCCATGGTTAGTTGGAGTAATAAGTAGAAGTTGGTTAGAACTTCTAAGGGTTGTTGGAGGCGGCCTGAGCGCACGAGTAGAGCTAAACCTTGCTCGGGATCGACATTTAAACTCGGATAATTATGGGCTTATCGAGGTAAATATCTTGTCCTCTATTGTAATTGGAAATTACATGTTGTATGATTATATAGTTGAAGTATACTATATATAGAACTGAACGTAGTTATCGGCAATGTCTTTTGACTTAAGTCCAATAATAAGAAACCTTTTCGAAAGAAGACCGAATCAGTATTTACTTAGTATCAGACATAAAGAGACTTGTAACTTTTACGCGAGGTAGAATTGTGCACGTCCGGTTTAGACGTATAACCCCGGGTTGGCTCGCAGTACCCGATAGAGGAGATTTACTTGTTGCTGTCATGAGGAAATCTTACGAATTTTCCGTAGAATGTTCTGCGAAGGATCTAAATATTAATAAGCGCTTGTGGCCTTATAGGTTGAGTACTACGCGTGGCGATCTACGGCTTAAGGAGTAGCGACGGTTGGAAGTACTTGGAGCGTTTTGCTATTAGTCGATACTGTCGCGAGGTATGTGAACCTCTTCCTATCTCTTCTAGCATGATATGTGTGAACTATGTAGTACCAGTGATACATATGCTAAATGTATTTGATTGGTTTAAACATAAAGTGTTATAACGGCTTTATGGGAAGTTGGTTATAACAACTTTATGTTGGTAAGAAAATACTTGTGGTTTTTAAAAGGTAAGCGATTTGAACTATAACCGCTTGTTATGTGTTAATAAAGAACTTGAAGTATTTCAAAAGATTTTTGAATCATTTCGAAAGAAGTAATACTTGGTTTTGAAAACTTAAGAGTTATACTAGCTTTATGGGAAGTTAGGTATAACGGCTTAAGAATGTTTTATCGATTTGGAAATCGAATGTATCGACAAACCATGCAGCGTTAATAAAAGGAAATGTTTTGATTAAGTATTATTAAAACCGAGAAACTTCCATCCGCATAAGCTAAGATGACAAAATGATATTTCCTAGATCATGGTCATTGTAATAAGATTGTTATAAACAAGAATATCCTACTCACATATAAGGCTTATGTTTCTCGATAGTTAAAAGAGAAGTATATTCTTAAATGAATAAGACTATGAACTACTTAAACCTTTCTAAAATAAGAAACGTGAACATTTGAAATTAGGCAAACTCGACGCGTTTGGATAATAATGTTGTTACTTGATTTTACAAAGATAAGTGTTTTGATTCACTTCAAAAGATAATCACTCTATTTTCATATACTACGTATTGTGTGACTTTTGTGAAAGTAACGTATCTTTTAAAAGATAATGTAAAGTACTTTGGGAATAGATACTCGATCTTGTTAATCATATAATAGAATGTACCTTGTGTGTATAATCGATTGTGTTGGTTTGTGATAGCCTTGTAATACCTTCGTGTTGATTTGATAAGTAATCATATTAGACGCCACGTGTGTTAGTATTCGTGATGTTTGTGTAAAGGGTTTCACTTGATTGTGCTTAGGTTGTTTAAACGATAAAGCGTTATGTTGGTATTATACCACTCACCGTGTTTCGGGTTAAGCCGCTCGACGCGGGTAGACTCGAGCGATGCAGGACCATGATTCGAGAATACCTCATGCGGTCCTCGGGGCCTACGCGAGCTACGGAGTTCAGGTTAGTGTGCGGCCTTTATGGTCATGCGGTACATGTACATGCGATCGAGTCGGGGCGATTTACGCCGGAGTAGCTACCCGATGCGGGTTATACCTCACGCGGCCTATGATCTTGGCCTACGAGTCGCGGAGTTCTAGGGCTAGACGCGCACATTTGATATCATGCGGCGACCAGCTTTGATCATGTGACGCCTAGACGATATCATGATACGCTTTATGACCTTGCTAGTCTCGTAGGTGTTAGTAGACGGCTATGCCTTCGTGCACTGCATCTTTTATTTGGACACAAAGTGGACCGCTGTTCATGTGTATTCTCGGTGCTTTTCTATCATCGATCGCCGGTGAGAAAAGGTATTCCACGCATGATTGATGTTGGGCGTGAGACCCATTGTTATATCGAGTGACTTGGAGGCGTGAGTCCGACTGACATGATCGCTTATTTATGAATCGTAGTTTGGTTATCATACATGTCTCCGCTTATAGACTACTATGATTTCATTTACGATCTTCATTTTCACATACTGGTACTGCATCGACCTCTTGGGGGCTGCGTTCACGCCGCAGTAAAGTACACGATCGTTGATCCTCGCTCTTAGGGTCACGCGATTCGTTGGGAAAGCTCCGTTTCTCCCGAGGCTTATCTTCGTATAGTCCTGTCGTTGTAGGTATTTACATTCGTGGTATGGCGGGCCCTGTCCGCCATTGTTGTCATATCATTTCTTAGAGGTCAGTAATCGCTGTGGGCGGGGTTTGTAAAAGGATTAAACTGCTCATTTGTAAGAGTTGTTATTTATATATATGCCGAAAGGCAAGTTTTCCTCGACATCGCTTTGTACTTCATTTGTTTCATGTATGTGTTTTAAGTTCACTGATTACTCGATGTTGTATCACTAGGGTGCCCGGTAAGGCACGATCCACGGGCCCAGTTCGTGACAAAAGTGGTATCGAGCGATTAATCCTGAAAGTGTCTACGATCAGTATCGAGAGTCTTGATTATCGGTGTGTTGCACCACACCAATAATCGAGAGGCTATAGGATATTTAGGATTGGTTTCTATTCTTCTCACTCGAGATCGTGCCTTAGAGCCGTGTTGTAAGTTGGACCTCTAACGTATTTCTTTCACCGCTATGCCTCCGCAGGCAACCCGCCCAGAGGCGCGCAAGGCGGCGAGGAGTCGCGAGTAGAGTTCAGAGAGTTGCGAGGGCATGGGCCAAATCTTCACCTTGGGTGCTTCATTCGGGAGTTCTGCGACGTCACTAGCCCCAAAGAAAGTTTAGAACAGCGGCAGCGATTCCATCGCCATGATATTTGAACCTTCGCCCACGACCGAACAGAGAATATAGATTTCACGAGGCGACCGTTACTAACTATGGATTTGACTACGAGTGTATACCGATGCGCGAGTCTTGATGAATATCAACGAAGGTTGTGCAAGAGTAAGTTCTTCGATTGAAGCTTGAGCATGGCACGTATGCGGGCTTATGCGAAGCAGCCGAGAACGTAGAGATCGACGGGTTAACGGGCGACGAAGAGGGCAGAGTAGCGGTCCTGGTAACTTGCGGCGAGTCGCCTCGCGGCAGATTAGATTATGCGCATCCATGATGCGAAGGTCCTCCACAGGGTTCGGGACGTTCGGGTATGCAGAGTTGGTCGAGCTCCGAGCTTAGGTTCACGCCTACACGTAGGTTCCACCATCCGATTCAGTTTTCCGGTGTTCACACGTGGCAGCGCCATCGGGAATGTCGTCTTTTAGTTGGTGCGTGTTGTACTATGGCCGTCGTGTCCGATGTCGAAAGAGTGTCTTGCGGAGGACTTAGTGTAACGACTTCGCCCGGCCCGCATCGTGCCTTATCGGGCACCCTAGTGATACAATCATCGAGAAAACCAGTGGAAAATAAAACTTAAACAAGAAACAAATATATGAACATAAAACAAAGCCAACCCAACGGTTACCTTCCAATAACATAATAAATACAACTCTTTCAAACGAACGCTTTAATCCCTTTTACAAACCCCGCCACAACGATTACTGCACTTCTAAGATTTACAACAACTATGACGGACAGGGCCGCCATACCCCGAATGTACAAGAACCTACAACTCGTGGAACACATGCAAAAGATAAGCCTCGGAGAAACGGAGCTTCCCCAAACGCGGAACCGAGATCCTAAGAGCGAGGATCCACGACCGACGTACCTCTACCGCGGCATGAACGCAGCCAAGGAGGTCGAGACAACAGTACCAAGTATGTGAAATCAGAAAAATCAGAATGAAATCATACTAGTCTATATAAAGCGAGACATGTATGATAACCAAACTACTGATCACAACATAAAGCAACATGTCGATGTGGACTCACGCCTCAAGTCATCACTCAAATATAACTATGGGTCTTACGCCCACAACATCAATCATGTTCGCATCACGGCCGCATGCCCCGACTGCAGACGGTGTAGACATGTCCATGATGCAACAATAATACCAATGCCCCACGGCCACACGCCCCGGAATTCTACCGGTGTAGACACGCCCACGTGACATCAACAATAATATCTTGGGTGATCAACCCCGCCGCACGGCCACATGCCCCTAATTCTACCTCGGTGTAGACATGTCCATGTAACCACAATAACAATATATCGGTAATCAACCCGCCGCACGGCCGCATGCCCCTAATCAGACGGTGTAGACATGTCCATGTGACATCAACAACAAGACAGTAATCAAAATGGAAACATACCCGTGGAATTCTCCATCACTGCCAGCACGTCCAAGTAAGTTCTCAACAAGTCGACCTACTCATCGAGAGACGGAATACGTAAATACCACACTTGCACAACAAAGGCTATCATCCCAAGCATAGGCAAGTTTCACAACAGCAAGCATAGGCAAGTTTCACAACAACAAGCATAGGCAAGTTTCACACAACTCAAAGTACTTTCATTTTATGCCAAAGTCCGGGTTTAACCCCAAAGTACTACATACGTTAAGTTCTTTTAAAAGAGATCCATTACTTTTATAAAAGTCACCCTATACCCATAGTATTAGAATGACCAACCCACATTCCTTTTCAAAATCAAGTAACAACATTCTTAACCTAAGTTCCGCTTTGCCTAGTTTCAATTACTCAAGCTTCTCATTTTCAAATGCTCAAGTCACTTATTTTAGAAAGGTTTCATAACTCATAGTCTTAATCTCTTTTAAAACAATTGAGTAACATATGTCATATATGTGAGTAGTTTATTCTTTGTTTATAACGATCTAATTACAGCAGCCATGCTCTAGAAAATGTAATATCATTTTGTCTCATCTTAGCTTCTATGCGGATGGAGGTTTCTACCGATTTTATTACAACACATCTTTATTCAATACATTTTCCTTTAGTAACTCTGTAATGGTCTGTCGATACACATTCTGATTCCAGAAATCAGTTAAACATTTTCCCCTTTAAAAAACCAAGTACTCATTACTCTCTAATGAGGTTTCACACAAACATCCACATTAAAACAAATAAGTTAAGTCTCTTATCTTATAAGATCAAGTCTCTTAACTTCTAACATCAAGAAACCATTTTCACTACATAAGGTCGTTATAACTAACTTCCCATAAAGCTATTATAACACCCTATGTTTTAAACCAACCAAATCACTTAGCACATGTACGTCATCGTACTACATAGTTCACAACAATCATGCTAGAAAAGATAGGAAGAGGTTCACATACCTGCGACGATTTATCGACAATAAGCAAACGCTCAAGTACTTGAACCCGTCGGCTACTCCTTAAGCCAAGTAGATCACGCCACACGTAGTACTCCACTCCTAAAATGGTCATGGTACTCTATCAAACCTTTCTTATCATTGAAGACTTATACCAATAAAAAGCCCTCAAAATCTACGGAAATTTCAAAGACTTCCAGCTTATTCTCACTTTTCCATCTTTTACCAAGGCGAATAACCGTAATATATATACCATATATATATATAAGGCGTAATAATTAAACAACATAAAGAAGGGGATTACACGCCCAAACGGTAACGCGTTTACTATCACGCCCATAACAACAATAAGTAAAGAAGGGGATTACGCGCCAACCGTGCGCGTTTACTATCACGCCTTCATAACAATACAATAATTAAAAAGGATCACACGCCCAAGCGAACGCGATTGAAAAATCTTCCCTTAATGTAAATGTAAATACAATCCAATGTAAATACGGTCAAAGTAAATACGGTCCAAAGTAAATGATACCAAAGTAAATACTGATTCTTAAGTTGGGGTCCTTGGCCAACTTTGTCCATTTACTTATCCAATTTACTCATTAGTCATCCAACTTATATTTCCATTCTTAATATAAGTTATAGTTACTTTGTTATTAGCTTCTTAGCAAGTAAGATACGTTTTTACCATTTTAATGGCAAACGGCCAATCCTTTCTTTTAACAAGTTAACAAGATCCAACTCTTCCAAACTTACTCCATATATTATATAATCCATAATATACTTATAATATATGTATAACAACCAATTCACAAAGAGGTTTAAGTTCCACTACCTCAAATAGCCCAAAAATATCCAAGTTCTTAAAGTCGCTCCAAGAAAGTCTTAGCTCCAAATCTTTACGTTCCAATCCGCTACAAGCAACCCATAGAAGCTCCTAACCAACTTCTCTTCAAGATTCAACTCCAAAAAGTGAAGAACACTTAGGGTTCAAGATGACAACTTTCGCCAAGGCATCCCTTCAAGGCTAGGGGTGTGAAATCTTTTCCAACTCTTGGTACACAATCTTCCTAACACCTTAGGGAAGAACACTTGAGAGTTTAAGAATTGTTGGACAAATTTTGCTCAAGAAATGGGGCAAACCGAGAGCTCTGTGTCGAGGAGAAGGAGGGTTTTTCAAGTCTTCAAATGTCTAAGTGTGGAAGATTTCATCAACTAAGGGTGCATATATAGGACAACCAAGGGATAGGATGAAGGCAAGTGTGTGGTTGAGATTGGGGACAAGTGTGGGTGGGACCCACAAGCCACTTGTCCACACAAAATATCTAGCAAGACTTGGCCACTGTCTTGCCACTTGTCTAGCTAATTTCGGCCAAGGGCCACCTGGGGTGACACGTGTCGCCTCCTACTCGCCCAAAATATTTCATCTCCGAAAATATCCATAATGGCCAAAATCTCAAAAACTAAGCGGCCCCACAAAACCGTAAATTTCACCGTGGGCCCACGTGACCATTTCCTAAATAAAATTCCATAATTCTCAAATATTCTAAGAAGTCCGATACCAAATCTGGGAATCCAATTCCCATTAACGAACCTTTTTCTTCACAAAAACCGGAAACTTTTCCGTCGAAAAATCACATCTTTCTTTCTTTCCAAAATTTCTGTCGTAATCTCGCACGTACATCCTCACCTATATACCCTGGAACTACGGGGTATAACACTTAGCCTTCAGGATCGGTGGGTAGTTTGTCATCTTCCTTAGCTATGCGCCCTACGGGGCAGGTTTGATTAGAACGACTAAGGGGAGTGAAGCAGTAGATATAGTATATCCTTAACCCTCTAGAGATCTCAGATTGTGATAAGGTGAGTATACCTCAAGTGCTATGTTCTTATAGCGGTGTGTTAGTTGTGATTAGAAATCATGGTGGGTTAACCGAGTAAGCTTTGGGGGATAGAGAAGCGAGCCTTAGAGTTTTATACGCAGAGACCTTAGAGGTAAGGCCATCTCGAGTATAGACGTATGTTTATGTTTGACTTTATAGGAGTGCATAGTGCACGTGAGCTATGTTTACTGGGATAAGTCCCCGAGTAGTGTGGCATGAAAGAGGGTAGTTGAGCTAAGAAGACCGCCAGGTTTTCGTAACGTGATTAGTGAGAGTTTTCTTCGGAGCTAGCGTTTAGCGGCCGGGTCGGGTTGAGGCCACGTTGCGGGTCAACCCGCGCATGTTTGGTAGGGTCGGTTTGTGGTGGTCGTCTTGTGGTAGGGTCACGAGGGTGTTAGGCGAGTTTAGTTAACCAACGTCTGCACCGTGGATCGATTCGACCAAGAGTCGCCGGCGAGGTCACCGCCTTGTCTTCAGCAAGCATCGTTTACTCAGCGATGTTGATGTTATCGTAAAGGTTGTAAGGCTGCACGGGTGCCTACCTTCACCTTATGACAGTGAAGCCCGTGTGTGGCTATTTTCATTTTCGGAAGTTATACTGAGCAGGTTAGAACTCAGTGAGTCTCGAATCACATTCGCCGCCGTTGTTCGATTTCGGGGTAGTTGCAAGGTTTGTTGTCTCTGTTGAAGGAGTGTTGTTAGCTACCATTTCGTTGTTCGGATGTCTCCTTATGAAGCCTTGTAGGCGGAAGTGTAAGTCACGGCCGATTGGTTCGATGTTGGCGCGTTGAATAGTTGGTTGAGTTTGTTCCAACAGCCGTGTGGATGGAAGCTTATCTAGAAGAGGTTTTGGCGGCTCGGAGGAATCGTGCGGATTATCGGCGACGACGCTAGAGTTCGAGTTGACGGTCGGTCTTCTTAAAGGTACCACCGGTTGGGTATGACGAGTTTTGGAAAACAGAGGAACTTAGCCCAGTTACTTTGGGCCCTTTGAGTTCATGTGAAGAATAGGCGGGTTATATGTTAGCATTTGCCGTCCGACTTAGAGGCAAGACGTCCGGTCTTCGTATTGATATGATCGAAAGTATCGAGATCCATTTAGAGTGTTCCCGATAATGATGACCACGTTAGAGATATTAACCCGAGTTTTGGAGACCAAGCGACGTAAATGTGGTAAGATTTCGAGTGTACGACACCTCAGTGGATCGACGCAGCCGGTACCATTTGTTGCGTCGCGGGTGACACTAGAACCTCGCGCAAAGTGACAAAAGTGGTATCACGAGTAAAGGAGAAGCGAGCATGTATGGCGGCGTAGTTGTGATCATTACTTTGGTGATGTTAGAGGTGTTTCCGTGGGCTTAGATGTGAGTATTTGCGCAGTGTTTTCGTGGCGGTGTGGCATTTGTTCTCGTAAGTATAGTAGTAAAGACTATCCGCGCGCTTGTTTTGAGACTTAGAAGGAACATTCGACGAATGTTTCGGAGAGGAGAATGTTATACCTCAGATTTCCGGTGTATGACGTGGGGCGACGTGAAAATTTTGAAGCTTAAGTAGGCTTGGCGATTTTCACTTTGTGCACAACACCGATTAGAGTCGTTTTGACTAAACGTTTCCACGACTTTCGTAGGGAAAATTCCGCCATGCCATTTCTAATTTTTGGATTTTTCCGAGAGAAAACATTTTGGACCAACGGAGGCGATACGTGTCACCTCGCATCGGAAGCAAGTGGACGGCACCAAAGGGAATTGTTGGGCACGCTTTTGGCATTTTTGTTGCCTAAAACATTTGGTCAATGTTTGGTAGGATATTTGTGTGGTTGATGACCGTGGGACCCACACAACACACGGCTTAATCTACACCTTACACTTGCCTAACACATGGATTCATCTTGGCCATTGGTTGGCCTTGGCTTGTCCTATAAATACCCTCTAAGTGATGAACTTTCTTCATCCTCAAATATTTTTCTAAGTGTTAAATCCTCCTCCCTCCTCTTAGTGTAGAATTCGGCAAGAGCCTCCTCCCCTTGGCGAGAGCCCTTCCCCGCCTTGGGTGCTAGCCGTGGGTACCCCTAGCCTAGTTGTGTCAGTATAATACCCCCTCTTGGTAGAAATACTCAAAAGTATTGTTATAATGCCCAAATTACCTTAGTAGTATACCTTGTAGTATTCTAAGGTTATACTTATACGAAAAGCCCAAATACTATTATACTTCCCTTCCACAAAACCGAAACCCTAAGGAAAATCTCCATGGTTAGTTGGAGTAATAAGTAGAAGTTGGTTAGAACTTCTAAGGGTTGTTGGAGGCGGCCTGAGCGCACTGAGTAAGAGCTAAACCTTGCTCAGATCGACATTTAAACTCGGATAATTATGGGCTTATCGAGGTAAATATCTTGTCCTCTATTGTAATTGGAAATTACATGTTGTATGATTATATAGTTGAAGTATACTATATATAGAATCGAACGTAGTTATCGGCAATGTCTTTTGACTTAAGTCCGAATAATAAGAAACCTTTTCGAAAGAAGAGTACAGAATCAGATTTACTTAGGATCAGACATGAGACTTGTGTAACTTTTCGTGAGGTAGAATTGTGCACGTCCGTTTAGGCGTATAACCTCTCGTTGGCTTCGTAGCCGCCCCGATAGAGAGGAGATTTACGCTGCCATGCGGGGGAGGTCCGAATTTTCTGTAGAATGTTCTCGCGAAGGGATCTAAATATTAATAAGCGCTGTGGCCTTATAGGTTGAGTACTACGCGTGGCGCGATCTACCGGCTTAAGGAGTAGCCGACGGTTGGAAGTACTTGGAACGCTTTTGCTATTAGTCGATACTCGCCGCGAGGTATGTGAACCTCTTCCTATCTCTTCTAGCATGATATGTGTGAACTATGTAGTACGGTGACGTCACATATGCTAAATGTATTTGATTGGTTTAAAACATAAAGTGTTATAACGGCTTTATGGGAAGTTGGTTATAACTTTATGTTGGTAAGAAAATAATTGTGGTTTTTAAAAGGTAGCGATTTGAACTATAAGCGGCTTGTTATGTGTTAATAAAGAACTTGAAGTATTTCAAAAGATTTTTGAATCATTTGAAAGAAGAAGTAATACTTGGTTTTGAAAACTTAAGAGTTATACTAGCTTTATGGGAAGTTAGGTATAACGACTTAAGAATGTTTTCGATTTCGTAAATCGAATGTGTATCGACAAACCACCGCTGCGTTAATAAAAGGAAATGTTTTGTGATTAAGTATTATTAAAACCAGAGAAACTTCCATCCGCATAGAAGCTAAGATGAGACAAAATGATATTTCCTAGATCATGGTTTGTAATAAGATTGTTATAAACAAGAATATCTACTCACATATAAGGCTTATGTTTCTCGATAGTTAAAAGAGAAGTATATTCTTAAATGAATAAGACTATGAACTACGAAACCTTTCTAAAATAAGAAACGTGAACATTTGAAATTAGGCAAACTTGACGTTTGGATAATAATGTTGTTACTTGATTTTACAAAGATAAGTGTTTTGATTCACTTCAAAAGATAATCACTCTATTTTCATATACTACGTATTGTGTGACTTTTGTGAAAGTAACGATCTTTTAAAAGATAATGTATGAAGTACTTTGGGAATAGATACTCGATCTTGTTAATCATATAATAGAATGTACCTTGTGTGTATAATCTGGATTGTGTTGGTTTGTGATAGCCTTGTAATACCTTCGTGTTGATTTGATAAGTAATCATATTAGGACGCTACGTGTGTTAGTATTCCGTGATGTTTGTGTAAAGGGGTTTTCCTTGATTGTGCTTAGGTTGTTTAAACGATAAACCGTTATGTTGGTATTATACCACTCACCGTGTTTCCGGGGTTAAGCCGCTCCGATGCGGGTAGACTTCGGCGATGCAGGACCATGATTCGAGAATACCACGCGGGTCCTCGGGGCATGCGCGAGCTACGAGTTCCGAGTTAGTGTGCGCCTTTATGGTCACGCGGTCATGTGGCCATGCGATCGCGAGTCCAGATACGCCGGGAGTAGCTACCTCGATGCGGGTTATACCTCATGCGCCTATGAGGCGCCTATGCGAGTCGCGGAGTTCCAGGCTAGACGCGCACATTTGATATTGCGCGAGCGACGGCCTTTGATCATGCGACGGTCTGCAGACAGATATCATGATACGCTTTATGACCTTGCTAGCATCGCTGGTGTTAGTAGGCGGCATGCCTTCGCATTTACCCATCGCTTTATTTGGACACGAAGTGGGACTGCTGTTCACGTGTATTCCTTGGTGCTTTTCTATCATCGATCGCGGTGAGGAAGGTATTCCACGCATGATTGATGTTGTGGGCGTGAGACCCATTGTTATATTGAGTGATGACTTGGAGGCGTGAGTCACGACTAGACATGATCGCTTATTTATCGTGAATCGTAGTTTGGTTATCATACATGTCTCCCGCTTATAGACTACTATGATTTCATTTACGATCTTCATGTTTCACATACTGTACTTGGGTTGTCTTGAAATCCTTGGCTGCGTTCACGCCGCAGTAAAGGTACACCGTTGATCCTCGCTCTAGGTCTGGGTTCAAGCGTTGGGAAAGCTCCGTTTCTCGGAGGCTTATCTTCGTATAGTCCCCGTCGTTGTAGGTATTTACATTCGTGGGTATGGCGGGCCCGTCGCCGCCATGTTGTCATATCATTTCTTAAGTCCGTCTTGTTGTGGTGGTTTGTAAAAGGGATTAAACTGTTCATTTGTAAGAGTTGTTATTTATATATATGCCAAAAGGCAAGTTTTCCTCAGATTACTGTTTTGTACTTCATTTGTTTCATGTATGTGTTTTATGTTCCGCTGATTACTCTGATGTTGTATCACTAGGGTGCCCGGGGTAAGGCACCAGTCACGGGCCCAGGTTCGGGTCGTGACAATAATGGTCATGTGACCAAGGCAAAGATGAATTAGTCTTGAAAAGGCCAAGGCTTGACATTGTTGACCAAGTCAATAAGCCCACTTGACTTGATATTTAATAATCCTTCATCCTAGCCATTCAAGTGTTTAGATCTAGGCCCTTGGTTGTGTTATATATTCATCCTACTAGTGCAAGATGACTTCTACACTTAGAAAATAAATCAAGAACTTAGAGTTCAAGGGGAGGGGCTCTCGGGTTTGCCCTTGGATGAACAAGAAGATTTTTCGTTTTTGGTTCAATAAGCTCCATACTTTAAACCAAGGTACCTAAGGGTATTGTAAGTGTATCTCAATAGAAAGATCCCGGAAAAATGGTGTTTTCGTATTAGTCGCAAGGCGAAAACCTAAGGAGTTATTCAACTTTGAAGATGGAACTTGAAGAGGAGTTCTTCATAGGCTTCTAAAGGTTGCTTGGAGTGGATTGGAAGGTCGAAAGGAGGAGCTAAAGTTTCTAAGGATCGACTTGTAATCTTGGATCATATTTGGGCTAATTAAGGTAATAATCTTCGTCTTACTTTTGTAATTGAAGATTTCATGTTATGATAAGTTAGAAATGATCATGTGATATGTGTTATGAAGATTGATAAGTGTTATGGAAGTTTAGAAGATCAACCAAAATGACATGTTAAGCCATTTGAAATTGAATTACAATGTGGTCGTTATTTAGAATCGTCGCATGTTATCTACTAGAAGATTGTAGTAGCTATAATCGATTGCGGCTTGATTACATGTTATATTAAACCACTTGGATTGAAAAGGGGTTGGAAACGAATTTGTATTGTTGTCCCTATTTTTGCCGAATGGACATTATATGTTGGACTAGTTTGATATTTATTGTGGGGCGGAATTTTACACGTCTTGATTAAGCATGTAATCCCCTATTGTTAACTACTTTGTTGAGCCTTAAATGTGGCGTGTTTGGTTATTGAATTCGGCCTTGAAAAAGGTGGCAAAGTATGTAGAAACAAAGGAAGTGCTGTCCGATTTTCCGTAGAATTTAGTGACTTTACACTTGGAATATTCTACGCTTGAAGTAAGAGTTAATAGGCGTACTATGGTCATTATAGGTTGACATACTACGTATTGGACTTACTTAGCAAGTGGATTAAACCGAAGAGGTATGTGAAACTTTCTTATCTCTTGAGCATGAATAAGTTGTAAATGTATAGTACGGTGGACGTACAAGATTTTGACAATCTAGTCCATTTGATATCCTTAGCTTATTTTAAGAATGGCCAAGTTGGTTGAGTTAGGGAATTAACTCACTTGTTTAAATATTAAGGATATCTTGGTTTTCAAAAGTTAAGAGACTTTAAGTATGTTGAAAGTATTTTTGATACTTGTTTTGTTGGAAAGTTTAAGTCTCTTGGTTATAAAGAAGAATGTAAGTTTCTAAGGTATAAAGCTAGTATAACGGCTTTATGGGAAGTTGGTTATAGTAGCTTTATGGAAGGTTAAAAAGAGTGATTTACCCCAAGTAATTTAAGTATGATAAATGACTTGAAATAATGAAAGGCAAATTGATTTAAAGGCATCAATTGCTTAAAGTTTTAAAAAAAAAAGTCACTTGATTTAGAAGCCTATACTTGTATTTCTAAAAAGGTATTGTGACTTGTCTTGAAAAGTAGTTATGACTTGATACTATGGTTATTAGTATCTTGGAAGTTTTGTATGAAAAAGAGTCATTTTAAAAGAGTAGAAGTACGTAGTACTTTGGGTTAAATTCCCGGATTTTTATAATGACATGTTAGTGCCTTAAGTAAACTAAAAATGAGTGTCACGACCCGAACCCGGGCCCGTGACTGGTGCCTTACCCGGGCACCCAAGTAGACATACATCAGAGTAACCAGCGGAATATAAAACAAGACATGAAACAATATGAAGTGAGAAACAGTTTATCTGAGAAAAGTTGCCTTTCGGCATAAATATAAAAACTTTGAACAGTTACAATCCTTTACAAACCCTGCCCACAACAGTACTACAGACCTCTAAGATTTTTACAACAAATATGATGGGACAGGGCCTCGCCATACCCCTAAATGTACAAAAACTTACAAACTCGGGGAAACATACCAAAAGATAAGCCTCCGGAGAAACGGAGCTTCCCAAATACGCTGAACTGTGATCCTAAGAACGAGGATCAACAACCGATGTACCTCTACCTGCGGCATGAACGGCCCCGAAGGAGGTGACAACAGTACCAAGTATGTGAAATCGAAAATCGTAACGCAATCATAACTGTATAAATAAAACAGGAGACATGTATGATAAACAAACTACTGTTCACGACATAAAAGCAGTCATGTCAAAGAAGGGACTCACGCCCTCAAAGTCATTACTCAAATATAACCAAGGGTCTCACGCCCACAATATCAATCATGCCCGCATCGGCGCATGCCTCTGAATTCTCCATCGGTGTAGACATGTCCAGGATGCACAATAAGATATCACGGGTAATCAACCACGCGCGACGCCACATGCCCCTAATTCTTCATCTGCAAACATGTCCATGTAATAACAATAACAATATATGGTAATCACCCGCGCGTACGCCACATGCCCCGAATTCTTCATCAGTGCAGACATGTACATATAACAACAATAACAATATATCTGGTAATCAACCTGCCGCGTAGCGTACCCGGAATTCTTCATCGGTGCGACGTCCATGTAACAACAACAACAATATATCGGGTAATCAACCTGCGCCGCACGTACATGTCCCTAATTCTTCATCGGTGCAGACATGTCCATGTAACAACAATAACAATATACCGCCCTCATCGAGACGCGGTAGCATAGGAATAGAACTTTTACACAACAAGGCTATCACAAGCAAGCACAAGCAAATTACCATACTTTAATTCTCTTACAAATATCCATTCTTTCACGAAGTCACCGATACCAATACTGTAGTATCCAAAGAGTAACTATTATTTTAAGTAAACCAAAATAATTTCCCTTTTTAAAGACAAGTAACAACATTCTTTTCCAAAAGTTCAAGTTTGCCTAATTTCAAATACTCAAGTCTCTTATTTTGAAAGGTTTCGTAGTTCATAGTCTTAATCACTTAATAACATAATCCTCTTTTAAAACAATTTGAGTAACATATGTCTTATGTGTGAGTAGGTTATTCTTGTTTATATCAATCTTATTAAAGCAGCCATGATCTAGAAAATGTAATACAATTTTGTCTTATCTTAGCTTCTATGCAGATGGAGGTTTCTCTTGGTTTTAATAATAATTACTTAGTCAATACACTTTCCTTTATTAACGCGGTGGTTTGTTCGATACTTGTTCTCATTTCCAAATCAATATAACATTATTCCTTTTAAAACCCAATTACCCATTTCTCATTAAAGCGGTTTCACAACTTTTAACACAACCTGTCATTATTAATTCACATCAATTCATTTATAAGTCAAGTCTCTTATCTTTTTAAAAACCACAAACCATTTCTTTACCTACATAAAGTTGTTATAACAAACTTCCCATAAAGCCGTTATAACCCTTTATGTTTTAAACCAACCAAACTAGTTTAGCACATGTACGTCTAACGTACTACATAGTTCACACAATCATGCTAGAAGAGATAGGAAGAGGTTCACATACCTCGACGATTATCGAAAATTAGCAAGCGCTCCCAAGTACTATAACCTTGCTAGCCTTTTCCACCCTTCAAGTAGAATACGCTACTCGTAGTACTTCCACCTATAATGTCACAAAACGTCTATCAATCTTCTATATCCCTTCGTAGAACATTTCTAAATACAAGGTTCCTTATTCTACGGAAAATTCGGCAGCACCTCCCCGACCACATAAATCTCCTCATCTGAGGGCTGCGCCAAGCCAACAACTCCAGTGGGGTTACACGCCTAACGGGCGTGTACAATTCTACTCCACAATAATACTACAAGTCTACTGTAAATACAGTCCAATGTAAATACAGTTCAATTCTTTTTAATCATCCTTCCAATAAATCTTATACTCAATTCTAAACTACTACAATATGTAATATCCAATTACAATAGAGGGACATAGATCATTACCTCGATAAGCCCAAAATTATCCAAGATTATAAGTCGATCCTGAGAAACGTTTAGCTCCAATTCCTTACGCTCCAACCCGCTCCAAGCAACCCTTAGAAGTTTCTAAACAACTTCTCTTCAAGATTCAACTCCAAAAAGTGAAGAACACTTAGGCTACAATTTGGCAATACTTCGGCCAAGGGGTATATCTAAGGCTAGGGGTGTGAAACCTTTTCCAACTCTTGGTACACCATCTTCCTAACACCCTAAGGAAGAACACTTAAAACTTTAAGAATTTTTTGGACAACCTTTGCTCAAGAATCATGGCCAAAGCCGAGAGCACACAAGAGAAAGGTAGGGAATTTTTAAGACTTGGAAACTCTCTAAGTGTTGGATGAATAAGTCTTGCATCAAGGGGGGGGGGGGGGGTATTTATAGAGAAAACAATGGTCAAGATTAAAGTAAGTGTATGGTGAGGATTGGGTACATGTGTGAGGGTAAACTACCCGACAGTGTTCACCACAAAATGGGACAAGTGGCTCGCCACTTGTCCCCAAAAACGTCAGTGTCCTCACTTTCGGCCATAGGGCCACGTGGGGTGACACGTCGCCCTACTGTCAAAATATTTCGTCTCGAAAATATCCGTAATGCCAAAAATCCGAAAATAAAGTGGGCCCCACAAAGCCGTAAATTCTCCGTGGGCCCACGTGACCAATTCGAAATAAAATTCCATAATTCTAATATATTCCAAAAGTCTGAATACCAAATCTGGGAATCCAATTCCCATTAACGAACCTTTTTCCTTCACAACCGGAAACTTTTCCGTCGAAAAATCACACTTTCTTCTTTTCCAAAATTATCGCCTTATTCTCGCATGACGTCCTCACATACATACCGGAACTACGGGTGTAACATTCTTCCTTAGAAACATTCGTCCCAATGTTCCTTCTAAGTCTCCAAACGCACTGCTTGGTGATAGCCTTCACTACTATACTTACGAAACCAATTATGCCACCAATGGCCATAATATAACATACGCGAAAAACTCCAATCCAAGCCAACAAGGAATCACCTCTAACTTGTATAACAACACAAAAGCTTCCACCCATGGTCTAAAGGGTACTCCCTTCGCATCTTCACTTCACAACAAATTGATCTCGTTTATTCTGTTAACACACGTTCACTTCTTTCCTTACTCGTAAATACCTTCTCGTACACCCGAACTCTCTCTAGTACACGCACTCATACCCGCCATCGCTTTCCAAAACCTTGGAGTCACTACTTCCAAACTTGGTCATCTTACTAACCTCAAATTCCTATAAGGCCATTCCCGGCCGTCACGATCTGATTCTGGTCGAACATATCCACGAACTCATACGATGGTTACCTAAACCTGGGACTAGCACCCTCGTGATCCTACCACCTGGCGGGACCACCTCGAACTGACCCCACCTCACTCCGGGCTGCGAGTTGACCCGCGATCTGGCCTCAACATGACCCGCTATCGCCCAAACTCTCTCGTTCCCCGATCCGGAACAATCTTACTAATTCACGTCATGAAAGCTACCACTTCCATCTCACACTACCCATGGAATTATCCCACAATATATTTTACGTATACCAAGTACTTCGACAAAGACCAACCGTAAAATCATCCACTCAAGACGGCCTTGCATCCAAGGTCCTAATTGTTATAAATTCTAAGGCTCACAATTTTCCCGTCCCCAGACTTACCCTTTTCAACTACCCATGTTTTCTAATTCACACTTAACGCAATGCTATCCGTACATAGCACTCCACATGTATCTACCATAACAACATAAACAAGTCTCTTAATGGCTAAAGATATCTCTGCAACTACTGCCTCACTTCCCCTTTGTCGCTCTAATCATAATCCTGCCCTGCAGGGCGCCTAGCTATATAAGGCGATGAACCAGCCACCGATCCCGAAGGCTGAGTCTCTACATCTGTGCTACCTCTGGTCGGAAAAACTCTCACCAAATGGCCCTGTTGGCTGCAAGCATACACGCTGTCGAAGTAGTACGACACTCCCCATAATGGAGTCTATCACAATGGCCACAACGAGGTAGGGGTGACCTGTTACACCCCGTAAGTCCAGGACATGTAAAAGAGAATGTACGAAAGGAAACAAGACTTGGAAATTGGTACCAAAGGAAGAATTATTTTTCCGACGGAAAATGTTCCGAACGTCGGAAAGGAAAAATGTTCGTTGTTGAGAATTGGATTCTTAAAATGTATTATTTGAAGAGTATGGAACCTATTAGCATTATGGAAATTTATTTTTACGGATTTGGTCACGTGGGGCCCACCCGAGGGATTTTACGTTTTGCGGGGCCCACGAGGGTTACGGAATTTTTGTGGACGAATGAGAGGGCGACATGTGGCACTCCCACATGTGGTGTTGGACGAAATTAGTAAGGGGTATTATGGTCATTTGGCCAATGATAGGATGACCAAGTCTTGCTAATAATAGAGCTTGATATATTTGACCAAGGTCAACTTGCCACTTGTGCTTGATCCATGTGATTTTCATCCTAGCCACCCATTTGTTTAAGTCTAAGCCATCCAAGGTGTTATATATTCACTACACTAGTGCAAGACTAGCTTTTAACACTTAGAAAAATTGAGAGAGCTTGTGTGTGCCCATTGTTGCTCTTGGATTTGCTAAGAAAGAAAGGAGAAAATTTTGTAGTTTTGATCCATTGTTCACAAGACTTTGACCCAATGTCCCTAAGGGTATTATAAGGTTATCTCAATAGAAAGATTTCGGAAAAACGACATTTTCGTATTAGTCGCAAGGCGGAAACCGAAGGAGTTCTTCAACTTTGAAGTTGGAACTTGAAGATGGGTTCTTCATAGGCCTCTAAGGAGTGCTTGGAGCGTATTGGAACTTAAGGAAAGGAGCTAAGAATTGCTAAGGCGCGACTTTGAATCTTGGAAATTTTAAGGGCTTGGAAAGGTATAAATTTTGTCGTTTTAGCAATTAAGTTTACTTATTGATTGTAGCTATGGTTATTAGCAAGCATGAGTTATATATTATGTAGTTGGATTAGTGTATTGGCTATTGGAACCCTAAATCCGAAAACTAGCATGTTAGCCCTAAGATTTCAATTCAAGTCGATTATTAGTAAAGTCGTCGCATGTTGTAAAAAAAAAGGAAATTGTAGTTGTTGAAGTGGTTTATAACTATATAACATGTTAGACCTTAGAAATTGGAATTGGAAAAGGATTGGAAAGGACTTAGTGTTATTATTTATGTTGGCCGAGAATGGCTAGATTATGGGGCTATTTCGTATGAATTGTGGGGCGGAATTTTACACGTATTGTAAGGCGTGTAATCCCCTTTGTTTGGATGTTGTTTGGAGCCTTAAATGTGGCGTGTTGGTTATTGTATTCGACCTTGAAAAAGGTGGCAAAGTGAGTAGAAACAAAGGAGGTCTTTGCCCGATTTTCGTAGAATTAGAGACCGTATACTTAGCATTATTCTCGTTAGAGACTAGAAGTTGATAGTCTTGTTGTGACCATTATAGGTTGACACTTCTACGCGGCGATTCGGCTTAGCTTGTGGATTTAGAAAGGTATGTGAACTATCTCCTCTTCTAGCATGATTCCTTAAGATAAAGAAAGTAAGTTCTACTCCTTAAATGATTCATTCCTTGGTTGTACTTGGATTGCCTAATATAGAATTTGTTCTATGTACTCCCTTGATTGTACTTTGATGTTTAAATTGTAAGTTGTATAATCCATTTCCTTAGTGAAGTTTGGATTCTTAAAAGTGAAAGTATTTTACTTAAAGTACATGGAGTCTTGAAAGCAGTGGTTTCCAAATCTTTTGGCTAGTGCCTTAGTTCCAAAACCTAAAGGTCATTATAATGACTTTAGGGGAGTCAAAGGAGTGATTTACTTACTTGTTTTAAAAGAGGAGAAATGACATGATTTAAGAGAAGTAACTTGTTTTAAAGGTGTGAGTTACTTGAGGGTTAAAAGTAGAAGAAACTTGTTTTCTAAATTTTAAGAGACTCAAAGTATTTTGAAAGTTAAGAGACTCGATTTGAAAGTTTGTGATACTTGGTTTTAAGTATAAGTCTCTTAGTTATAAAAATAATGAAATTGTCTAAAAACCATAAAGGGTTATAACGGCTTTATGGGAAGTTTGTTATAACGGCTTTATGGAAGGTTTAGAAAGTTGTCTATTTTGATTAATGGGCATAAGTTGCCTAGATTGTAAAAAAAAATGAAGTTACTTGGTTTCAAGCTTTGAAATGAGTTTCTAAAAGTATAGTAACTTACTTTGAAAAATAGACACACCTTGATACTACGGGTGTTAGTATCTTGGGGTATTACACAAAAAGGAGTCTCTTGAAAAGAATGTACGTACGTAGTACTTTGGCCTGTTTAATTGAGAATAATTCTATGTGGTGCCTTGATTAGTACTTTGGCTTGATAAATTGAGAATTTGTCTAAGTGTGCCTTGATTAGTACTTTGGCCTGTTTAATTGAGAATAATTCTATGTGGTGCCTTGATTAGTACTTTGGCTTGATAAATTGAGAATTTGTCTAAGTGTGCCTTGATTAGTACTTTGGCTTGTTAAATGAGAATTATTCTAATTGTGCCTTGATAAGTACTTTGGCTTGTTAAATGAGAATAATTCTATTTGTGCCTTGATAAGTACTTTGGCTTGTTAAATGAGAATTTTTTTATTTGTGCCTTGATAAGTACTTTGGCTTGTTAAATGAGAATTATTCTATTTGTGCCTTGATAAGTACTTTGGCTTGTTAAATGAGAATTATTCTATTTGTGCCTTGATAAGTACTTTGGCTTGTTAAATGAGAATTATTCCATTTGTGCCTTGGTAAGTACTTTGTCTTGTTAAATGAGAATTATTCTATGTGTGTCTTGATAAGTACCTTGGCTTGATTAATTGAGAATTGCCTATGTGTGCTGGCGATAACCTTTGAGTGCAAGGATTATGTTTTATTAAGTTGTCGCGACTCTCGGTTGGAGGGCCGGCTGTCTTGTTGTAAGTTACTTGGAAATCTAAGCGGTGATGTGGGATTCCACGGGTATGCTTCGTTATTTGTAGTACTTAGGTTAAATTCGGA
This sequence comes from Przewalskia tangutica, assembly GCA_029844215.1. NCBI lineage: Eukaryota > Viridiplantae > Streptophyta > Magnoliopsida > Solanales > Solanaceae > Przewalskia > Przewalskia tangutica. The sequence goes on from CM056737.1 coordinate 24,535,884, forward strand.
TTTTTATAGAAGAAATGGTAGTGCTTGTTTTGTTTGACAGTCGAGATAGGGTAAAGAGTATGTGAGGGTAAACCCCAAGATGCTATACCACCCAACTGTAAGAGTATAAGTGAGGGTAAACCCCAAGACATTATACTCCTTGCATTTTGTTTGATGGTCGGTTGAGATAGGGTAAGAGTATAAGTGAGGGTAAACCCCAAGACGCTTTACCTCCTTCTCCAGTAAGAGTATAAGTGAGGGTAAACCCCAAGATGTTATACCACCGCTTACCTCCTTCTCGGTAAGAGTATAAGTGAGGGTAAACCCCAAGACGTTATACCAGGTGGGACTTAGTGTTCATGTATGCCTATTGGTGTTATATTATATCACGGCCGCGATGATGAAGGATTCCATGGGCATGATTGATATTATGGGCGTGAGACCCATGGTTATATTTTAGAAATGACTTGAGGCGTACGTCCCGACTTGTTATGATCGCATGTGTTGCACTGTAGGTTGGCTATCATACATGTCTCCTGCTTTGTTTAGACTGTTATGATTTCATTCTGATGCTCATTTCACACTTGGTACATTCTTCGTCGACCTCCTTGCCGCGTTCACGCCGCGAGTTTAGGTCATGATTCGGTGATCGGAAGGTGTAGGACCGCTCGAGTTTTGGATAGCTCCTTCGTTGGAGTTTATCTTTTGGTATGAGTTCTTTCGATGCTGCTTTTGTACAACCATGCAGTGGGGCCTTGTCCCGGTCATAGTTGATTTAACTCTTGAGGTCCGTATTCATGTGGGATTTGACTCACGCATGCTGTGTTGTCTTTTGATTATGTATATTATGGCGCCTATCGGCTTTGCTCTTGCGCATACATTGGTTTTATAAGAAAAAAAGGTGTTATTTAATTTCCATGATTTACTTAGTTGTTAAGGTAGAAGGTGCGGGTAGGGCACCATCACGCCCGGTTCGGTCGTGACATGACCTCATCCGACTAACACCCCTTCTCGAACAATCGAACCGAATCGACCGACAGCCGAGTCATCCTCTTGTATCCTCCTACTTGGACATCCTCCCATCACATGGCGACGGCGGCAGTATAACAATCTCCCAAACTAGCACGACACACCGAGGATCATCTGGCTCTCTATCCATAGAACTCGCGAATGCAACTCAAGAAATCGAAGTCTCGCACTATCGGTTCTAGTGAATCACTGCTGCTGAACCACGGCCCCGTCCATCTCATTCCGGCCACCAGCCTAGCTAATCGGGCCATCTCCTTGAACTCATATCCTCGGCTCTGGGTCGTGGGCCTGAGGCTCGGTATCGTGGCCTCGTGAGAAATCGCCGCGCCTAAACTCACTGGGCTAGCGGCGTCATAAAACTCGTCGTCAAGTACTATCTCGTAATGACCAGCACGTGCCTCGTAACCCTCGTGTTCTACTCGTAGCTCCTCTCGCTGCCTTGCCCATGGGCCCGGTTGCCTTGCATAGAGGCATAACGTACATAAAAATACGCAGGAGTCCAACTTATAACACGGCTCTAAGGCACGATTCGAGTGAGAAGAATGGAAACCAATCTTAAATATCCTGTAGCCTCACGATTATAGATGTGGTGCACAACACACCGATAATCCGGACTTACTAGACACGGCCTGTAGACACTTTCCGAGGATCGCTCTGATACCACTTTTGTCACGACCGAACGGGCGTGATCGTGCCTTACCCGGCACAGTAGACATACATCGAGTAACAGCGGAATATAAAACAAGACATGAAACAATATGAAGTGAGAAAGCAGTTTATCCGAGAAAAGTTGCCTTTCGACATAAATATAAAAACTTTGAAGCGATTATAATCCTTTACAAACCCCGCCACACAAAAGATTTACAGACCTCTAAGATTTTTACAACAACTATGACGGACAGGCCCCGCCATACCGAATGTACAAAACTTACAAACTCGGGAAACATACCAAAAGATAAGCCTCCGAGAAATGGAGCTTCCTACTGAGCCGTGATCCTAAGAACGAGGATCAACAACGATGTACCTCTACTGCGGCGTGAACGCGGCCTCAAGGGTCGATACAACAGTACCAAGTATGTGAAACTGAAAATATCAGAAACAAAATCATATGATCTAAATAAAATAGGAGATGTATGATAACCAAACTGATTCCACATAAGCGATCATGTCAAAGCGAGGTCTCACGCCTCAAAGTCATCACTCAAATATAACCATGGTCTCACGCCCACAATATCAATCATGCTGCATCATGGCCACATGCCGGAATTCTCCATCGGTGACATGTCCGTGGATCACAATAAAGATACCTCTGGGTAATCAACCCCGCATGACCACATGCCGAAATTCTTCATCGGTGCGATATGTCCATGTAACAACAATAACAATATATCGGGTAATCAACCTGCGCCGCACGCGTACCCCGGAATTCTTCATCGGTGCAGCATGTCCATGTAACAACAATAATAATATCGGGTAATCAACCCGCCGCGTACGTACATGCGGAATTCTTCATCGGTGCAGACATGTCCATGTAACAACAACAACAATATATCGGGTAATCAACCCTGCCGCATGGCCACATGCCCCCGGAATTCTTCATCGGTGCAGACATGTCCATGTAACAACAATAACAATATACCGGCCCTTCATCGAGAGAAGCGGTAGCATATGAATACAACTTTTACACAACAAGGCTATCACAAGCAAGCACAAGCAAATTACCATACTTTAATTCTCTTACAAATATCCATTCTTTCACAAGAAGTCACCTGATACCAATACTCGTAGTATCCAAAACAGAGTAACTATTATTTTAAGTAAACCAAAATAATTTCCCTTTTTAAAGACAAGTAACAACATTCTTTTCCAAAAGTTCAAGTTTGCCTAATTTCAAATACTCAAGTCTCTTATTTTTGAAAGGTTTCGTAGTTCATAGTCTTAATCACTTAATAACATAATTCTCTTTTAAAACAATTTGAGTAACATATGCCTTATGTGTGAGTAGGTTATTCTTGTTTATATCAATCTTATTAAAGCAGCCATGATCTAGAAAATGTAATACAATTTTGTCTTATCTTAGCTTCTATGCAGATGGAGGTTTCTACTGGTTTTAATAATAATTACTTAGTCAATACACTTTCCTTTATTAACGCTGCAGTGGTTTGTTCGATACTTGTTCTCATTTCCGAAATCAATATAACATTATTCCTTTTAAAACCCAATTACCCATTTCTCATTAAAGCGGTTTCACAACTTTTTAACACAACCCAAGTCCTTATTAATTCACATCAATTCATTTATAAGTCAAGTCTCTTATCTTTTTAAAAACCACAAACCATTTCTTTACCTACATAAAGTTGTTATAACAAACTTCCCATAAAGTCGTTATAACCCTTTATGTTTTAAACAAACCAAATTCGTTTAGCACACGTACGTCTACCGTACTACATAGTTCACACAATCATGCTAGAAAAGATAGGAAGAGGTTCACATACCTCGCGACAATTATCGACAATTAGCAAAACACTCCCAAGTACTATAACCTTACTAGCCTTTTCCACCCTTCAAGTAGAATACACTACTCGTAGTACTTCCACCTATAAAGTCACAAAACGTCTATCAATCTTCTAGATCCCTTCGTAGAACATTTCTAAATACAAGGTTCCTTATTCTACGGAAAATTCGGCAGCACCTCCCCCCCGCAACCACATAAATCTCCTCCTCTATCAAGGCCTGCTACCAAGCCAACAACTCCAAGTGGGGGGGGGGGGGTTACACGTCTAACCGGACGTGTACAATTCTCCGATAATACTACAAGTCTCATCAAATACATCAATGTAAATACAATTCAATTCTTTTTAATCATCCTTCCAATAAATCTTATACTCAATTTAATCTACTACAATATGTAATATCCAATTACAATAGAGGACATAGATCATTACCTCGATAAGCCCAAAATTATCCAAGATTATAAGTCGATCACGAGCAACGTTTAGCTCCATTCCTTATGCTCCAACCCGGCTCCAAGCAACCCAGAAGTTTCAAAACAACTTCTCTTCAAGAATCAACACCAAAAAGTGAAGAACACTTAGGCTACAATTTGGCAATACTTCGGGCAAGGGGTATATCTAAGGCTAGGGGTGTGAAACCTTTTCCAACTCTTGGTACACCATCTTCCTAACACCCTAAGGAAGAACACTTAAAACTTGAAGAATTTTTTGGAAAACCTTTGCTCAAGAATCATGGCCAAAGCCGAGAGCACACAAGAGAAAGGGAGGCAATTTTTAAGACTTGGAAACTCTCTAAGTGTTGGATGAATAAGTCTTGCATCAAGGGGGGGGGGGGTATTTATAGAGAAAACAATGGCCAAGATTAAAGCAAGTGTATGGTGAGGATTGGGTACATGTGTGAGGGTGACACGTGTCGCCCCCCTACTCGTCCAAAATATTTCGTCTCCCGAAAATATCCGTAATGCCAAAAATCCGAAAATAAAGTGGGCCCCACAAAACCGTAAATTCTCCCGTGGGCCCCACATGACCAATTTCGGAAATAAAATTCCATAATTCTAATATATTCCAAAAAGTCTGAATACCAAATCTGGGAATCCAATTCCCAATAACGAACCTTTTTCCTTCACAAATCCGAAAACTTTTCCGTCGAAAAAAATCACACCTTTCTTCTTTTCCAAAATTACCGTCGTATTCTCGTACTTACGTCCTCACATACATACCCTGGAACTACGGGGTGTAACAATGAGAGTGTACATGTATAAGACTAATAAGAAGTTAGGGGATTTCTTAACTTGCTTATATATGGCATGATAAGCCGGTAGTGCTTATATTATGTATGATAAGCCGGTAGTGCTTATGTTATGTGTGATAGCGGTTTGTGCTAGTGGTATGTTATTCATTACTGGTCATTCTAGGGTTTGTGGCATTTGCATATTAGGATTTGCTACCACGTGACGAGGAATACCTCATGCGAGTCCGTAAGGGCTTATGCGGGAAATAGTCCGGTGCGGGGATCGATCTATGCGAGGAATACCTGTGCGGGTCTACAGACCTACGGGCGGATCTGACCTATGCGAGAATACCTCACGGGTCCACACGACCACTGCGGGTGAAATAGTCTCGAGTAGGATTGCTAAATGATCTGCGAGCGGGTGGTCCCGCTTTGATCGAGCTTCTATTTTTATGTTGTAATTATACTCTTATTTACTCATTGTTAGTAAGGCACGATTATCGTTAATTGAGCTATCATACATGTCTCGATTTATTATAGACTTATGATTTCATTATAGTACTTTGATTTCACATATTTGGTATATGTTGTAATCGACTCTCGGGCTGCGTTCATGCCGCGTGTAGAGTATACTGATTCTTGACGATCCTCACCGTAGGATCATTTATTGGTGAAACTTCATTACTCCGAGGCTTATCCTGGTATGGTCGGTTGTTGTACATTCAGTGGGTATGGCGAGCCCCCCGTCACAGTTGTTATTCTTAGAGGTCTGTAGTCACATGTGTGGATTGGGTTGTAAAGAAAAAAATGTGTACTGTTTTATTATGTATATTTTACGGAAGGTGGCCTTATCGGCTAGCCTATTGTTATTTTATGTTTAAGCATTTTATAAGTTGAGTATGTTCCGCTGCTATTCTCTGATGTATACGAAAGTGCCCAGGTAGCGTGTCACGACGATCCGGGCGTGGAGTGCCTTACCCGGGCACCCAAGTAGTCATACATCAGAGTAATCAGCGGAATATAAAAACAAGATATGAAACAATTATGAAATGTAACACAGTTTATCTGAGAAAAAGTTGTCTTTCCGCATATATATATATACCAAGTGCGATACATCCCAACTTTACAAGACTACGGACCTCAGGAATATAAACAACTATGGCGGACAGGCCCCGCCATACCGAATGTACAAAGTATCTACAACGGGGAGAGTCGTATCAAAAGTCGAGCCTCGGAGAGATGGAGCTCACGACACTGCAGTAAGGATCCTAAGAATGAGGATCTACCACCTGCTTACCTGCGGCGTGAACGCGGCCCGAGGTCGGTAACGGTACCAAGTATGTGAAGCGTAAATCTTGAAATGAAATCAAAGCATTTTTAAAACCATTTACAAATACAACCAGTTCAACCGCATAGTGTCACAAAGATAAACAAGAACAAGATAGATATAATGTAAGGTCTTTTCTAGGCCGCTAATGATCGGCAAGGTCAATCGCCCGTAGTATCATTATGCGAGCCTATTCTGGACTCGCATCGCATAGACCACCAGGTCCGCGTGGTATTCTCGACGGGGCAGCTAACGTGACATCAACCTAGACTCCGCGATCGCATAGTCACGCGCCGCATAGGCCATATAGACGCGTCGGGATAACACACCGAGTGATCATCCGGAACTCGCGACTCGCATAGGTCACACAGACCCGCATAAGGTATTCCTTGCATCGGGGGCGGCTAACCCTCGGAATTTCAAGTCAGGGGTGTAAGTGATATAATATCAGACTGCTTATCGTTAAACAACATAAGCACAACAAGGGAACCCTTTACACAAGCGTTACAAGACATTGCTGCACGTCTCTACCGCATTTATATATATATTTTAAAATATCATGCTCAAGAGGATAGGAAGAATCACATACCTCTCTGGCGAAATCCACCGTGAAGTCGAATATGTCGCGCAGAGTATCAACCTATAATCGAATACACGCCTATCAACGTCTAGACTACTCGTAGAATATTCTAGCAGAGGGTTCTCTATTACGGAAAATTGGGCGATTTCCCTACGCCAAACTACACAAGTCTCCATCTGTAAATACATCCATGTAAGTACAATTCAATTCTCTTCTCTTATACCATCCTTCTATATATCTTATACTCATCTCTATACTACTACAGTATGTAATTTCCAATTACAATAGAAGGAAAAAGATATTTACCTCGATAAGCCCAAAATTATCCAAGATATAAGTCGATCATGAGAACGGTTTAGCTCCTATTCTGTACGCTCCAATTCGCTCCAAGAAACCCTTAGAAGTTCTACACAACTTCTACTTAATACTTCAACCAACTATGAAGATTTTCCTAGGGTTTCGTTTTGTGACTAATGGATATAAAGTAGTATTTACGGGCTTTTAGTATAGAGTAACTTTGGAATACTACAAGGTATTTGGCTAAGGTATTTTGGAATAGTAACAATACTTGGAGAATATTTCTACCAAGGGGGTGTGTTTAGTGAGAACGAAGGAAGGAAGTGTATGGACGAGCGCTATCAAACGGGGGGAGAATTTTAAGACTTGGAAATTGTTTTGAGATGACGAAGTCTTGCACTAGAGGGGGGTATTTATAGGACCCTCAATGGCCATGATTCAAGCAAGTGTGTGGTGGAGATTTGGACAAGTGCAACCTTATCTATCTACTCCACAAATATCTACAAAACATTGACCAAATGTTTAAGGCCTTTAATATGGCAAAAACGTGCCAAGAATTCCCTCAAACGTCCACTGAGGTGACACGTATCGCCTCTCGTTGATCCAAAATATTTCATCTCTCGGAAAAATCCAAAATAAATAAATTCTTGAAAACGTAAAATTCCCTTACAAGGTTCGGAAAATTTTTCGTCGGAAAAACAATTCTTTTCGTTGGGTATGCACAATTTCGTCCTTAATCATAATTGAAACACAATTGCGTGCGTCCTCACATACTCTGGAAATACGGTATAACATTCTCCCCTAGAAACATTCGTCCGAATGTTCCTTCCCAAGCAGATAACGATAAAGTTCCTCATAACTTAAGCGGTTGCAAATGCCACACACGTGGCCAATACAACACTTAAGTACATATGCGAAAGAAAATTTACAAGTAGGAAAGTGAGTTACCCGGAGGTGTGGGAATAAGTGAGGATACTACGCCTCATGTCCTCCTCGCTTCCCGTCATCTCCTCTCTGCTCGTTCCGCCATAAGACCTTGACGGAAACCACATCCTTCTTCCGCAGACGCCTAACTCCGGCGATCAAGTATCGCTATGGGAATCTCCTCACGATAACCCCACCGTCATCGACATCGTCGGGTGCACTCTAGATGGATCCTCGATACATCTTCTCGAATAGAAACATGGAAAACCGGATGCGCTCCGCCAGATCGGACGGCAGATCAACTCGTAGGCAACCTTGCCTACCGCGACAATCGATAAGGCCCGATGTACCTTGGTGAGTTTCCTTCTTCCGAATCTCATCACACCGCGGGTGACACCTTTAGAAAACCAATCAAGACCTCAAACTCCAAATGTCGACGCCGATGATCTGCATCGACTTTTGTCGACTCTGAGCCGATGTCGCTCTTGGATAAGCTTCACTTATCCACCGCCGCGCCAAGTCGGTCCCACTTCGCACCTCCACATCAAACCAGCCTATCGGCGATCTGCACTTCCTCCTACAAGGCCTCATAAGGCGCCATCTGAATCTTGGGTGGTAGCTATTATTATCACATAAACTCAACTAGAGGCAAATGATCCTCCCACTACCACAAGTCAATAACATGTGCGTGGCATATCACCGAGTGCGGATAGTGCGCTCTGCTGTCTGTCATGCGAGGATGGAATACGATCGAGGCTCACTGCGTCCTAATCCCTTCGGAAAGACCTCCGAAGTTAGCGTAAGCGGGCTCCTATGCGATATGATAGAAATAGGGACACCGTGCGATCTCGATCTACCGGATGTAAAGTCTAGCGTAATCCTCGGTAGAAAAAGTCGTCTGACGGGAAGAAAGTGGGATGATTTAAATCGACACCGACGATAATGTTATACCGTAGTTCCGTGGTATGTATGTGAGGGCGTGCGTGCGAGTCGACGAGAAAAATTGGAAAGGAAGAAAGGTGTGATTTTTAAGCGGAAAAGTTTAGTTTTGTGAAGGAAAAGGTTAGTTAATGGAATTGGATTCCCGATTTGGTATTTGGGCTTCTTGGATTATATTAGAATTATGAGATTTTATTTTGGAAATGGTCACGTGGGGCCATGGGAGAATTTCTACAGTTTTGTGGGGCCACTTTGTTTTGAGATTTTGGTATTTTGGATATTTTGGAAGACAAAATATTTTGGGAAGTCGGGCGACACGTGTCACTCCCATGTGTCACCTTGGCCGGGTGGAGGGACAGTGGCCATCATTCCTTGTCGCGAAATAGCTACACTTGGAGCTTGAAATCGTTGGCCATGTGGTGTGGTGGGACCCACACACACATGGCCCAATCTTGACCACCCTTGCATTAATCTTGACCGCTTGAATTATCTATAAATACCCCAAGTTGAAGACTTATTTTCATCCAGCCCAAAGCTTCCAGGCAAAATACTCCTCCCTGTAGTTGTTTCGTCCCCCTCCCCCTTGTGTAGAAAATACTTTGAGTATTATTGTATTATCCCAAATACCTTAGCCTAGTATCACTAGTTGTATTCCAAGTTATTTCACTACTAGGAGCCCGGAAATACTACTTTATTCCAATAGTCGCAAAGTGAAACCCTAGAAAAATCTTCCTAGCTTGGTTGAAGTGTTAAGAGAAGTTATTTAGAAACTTCTAAGGGTCTCTTCGAGCGGGTTGGAGCGTAAGGAGTTGGAGCTAAACGTTGCTCAGGATCGACTTATAATCTTGGATAATTTTGGGCTTATCGAGGTAATGATCTATGTCCCCCTATTGTAATTGGGTATTACATGTTGTAGTAGTTATACTTGAGTATATTATGTGAGGATAGAGGATTGATAGAATTGAACTGTATTTACAAAGGACTGTATTTACAGTAGACGTGTGTAATATATCGGTGAAGTAGAATGGAACACGTCCGGTTAGACGTGTAATCCCCTGGGAGTTGTTGGCACAGTAGCGGGCCAGAGTAGAGGAGGAGATTTATGTGGTTGCGGGGAGGTCGCGAATTTTACGTAGAATAAGGAATCTTGTATTTAGAATATTCTATGAAGAGATCTAGAAGTTGATAGACGTTTTATGGCCAGTATAGGTGGAAGTACTATGAGTAGCGTATTCTACTTGAAGGGTGGAAAAGGCTAGCAAGGTTGTAGTACTTGAAGCATTTTGCTAATTGTCGATAATCGTCGCGAGGTATGTGAACCTCTTCCTATCTTTTCTAGCATGATTGTTGTGAACTATGTAGTACGGTAGACGTACATGTGCTAAGTGAATTTGGTTGGTTTATTGATTTTAAAAGATAAAGGACTTGACTTCGGAAATGAGAATAAGTATCGAACAAACCACTGCAGCGTTAATAAAGGAAAATGTATTGACAAATAATTAATTATTATTAAAACCAGTAGAGACCTCCATCTGCATAGAAGCTAAGATAAGACAAAATTGTATTACATTTCTTAGATCATGGCTGCTTTAATAAGAATCATTATAAACAAGCATTAATTTTCTTAAATTTCCAAAGTAAGGAACTTGATTTCTAAAAGAAAAGAGACTTGAGGAATTGAAGAGTTTTTGGTTTAAAAGAAAGACACGGTTTTGTCTTAAATTGGTTTAAAACATAAAGTGTTATAACAGCTTTATGGAAAGTTAGTTATAATGACTTTATGAAAGCAAAAGAATGGTTTTATCATTGGTTTTAAAATGGTAACTTGACTTTAAAAGGAGAAGTGTTTCGGTCTAAAAAGAAGGCATGGTATTGTCTTAATTTGGTTTAAAAAGTAAAGTATGGAAGTTGTTTTGGTTTACTTAAAATATTAGTCACTCTATTTTGATAATACGGGCATCAGGTGACCTTTGTAAAAGAAATTGATCTTTTAAAAAGAATTTAACGTACGTAGTACTTTGGGGTTAAAACCTGGACTTTGGCATAAAATGAAAGTACCTTGAGTTGTGTGTAACTTGCCTATGTTTGCGTGTGATAGCCTTGTTGTCACGACCCGAACCCGGGCCCGTGACTGGTGCCTTACCCCGGGCACCCTAGTGATACAGCATCAGAGAAAATCAGCGGAAGAATATAAACATGAACATGAATTAAGAGAAAAGATAAATAAACAGGCCAAAGCGATTTGCCTTCATCATATATCTGAAATACGACAGTTATCCTTTTTACAAGCCCCCGCCAAGATTGCTCTGAGACCTCTAAGATTTACAACAACTATGGCGGGACGGGGCTCGCCATACCCACGAATGTACAAGAACCTACAACTCGGAAACATGCAAAGATAAGCCTCGAAGGAACGAGCTTTCAACACTGAAATGAGATCCAAGGCGAGGATCCACGGCCGATGTACTCTACTGCGGCGTGAGCGGCCCGAAGTCGATCTGACAGTACCAAGTATGTGAAATCGTAAATCTGCGATTAAATCATAACGATCTATATAAAGCGAGACATGTATGATAACCAAAATACGATGCGCAACATAGCGATCAAGTCGAGGACTCGCGCCGCCAAAGTCACCACTAAATATAACTATGGGTCTCACGCCACAACATCCATCATGTTCGCATCATGGCGCATGCCCGAATCTTTGCATCGGTGTAGACATGTCCATGATGCAACAATAATAACAAGGCCGCGTGGCCACATGCCGAGGAATCTGCGTCGGTGTAGGCATGCCCATGTAACCTCAATGATATCTTGGGTGGTCAACCCGCCGCATGGCCACGTGCCGGAATCTGCGTCGGTGTAGACGCGTCCATGTTGCGGTAATAACCATATAACGGGTAATCAACCCGGCGCGTGGCCGCGTGCCGAATCTTTGCGTCGGTGTAGACATGTCCATGATGCAACACAATAATATGAGCGCGTGGCCACGTGCCCCGGGAATCTTGCGTGGTGTAGACATGTCCATGTGACATCAACAAGACAGTAATCAAAATGGAAACATACGGTGGAATTCTCCATCACGCCGACGTCCAGTAAGTTCTCGACAAGTCGGCCCTCTATCGAGGGCAGCGGTAACACAGAAATACCACACTTGCACAACAAAGGCTATCATCACAAGCATAGGCAAGTTTCACAACAACAAGCATAGGCAAGTTTCGCAACAACAAGCATCGGCAAGTTTCACAACAACAAGCATAGGCAAGTTTCGCAACAACAAGCATAGGCAAGTTTCACAACAACAAGCATAGGCAAGTTTCACAACAACAAGCATAGGCAAGTTTCAACAGCCTGAAGGTACTTTCATTTTATGCCAAAGTCGGGTTTTAACCCCAAGTACTACATACGTTAAGTTCTTTAAAAGAGATCCATTACTTTTATAAAAGTCACCCGATACCCGTAGTATTAGAATGACCAACCCACATTCCCTTTTCAAAATCAAGTAACAACATTCTTTTCCTAAGTTCCAGTTTGCCTAGTTTCAATTACTTAAGCTTCTCATTTTCAAATGGTTTCATAGTTCCCAAACTTAATCACTTGATTCCTTTTTAGAACAATTGAGTAATATATGTCTCACGTGAGAGTAGGTTATTCTTGTTTACAACATTCTTATTACAGCAGCCATGATCTAGAAAATGTATATCATTTTGTCTCATCTTAGTTTCTATGCAGATGGAGGTTTCTCTGGTTTTAATACAATTCATCATTTTTCAATACATTTTCCTTTATTAACGCATTTGCGATGGTGCTCGATACACATTCTGATTTCCGAAATCAGTAAAACATTATCCCTTTAAATAAAACCAAGTACTCATTACTCACGAATGAGGTTTCACACAAACATTCATATTAAAACAAATAAGTTAAGTCTCTTATCTTATAAGATCAAGTCTCTTAACTTCTAACATCAGTAAACCATTTTCTTTACCTCTCTTAAGACATTATACCTAACTCCCCATAAAGCTAGTATAACTCTTTTTAAAACCTTTTAAAACCAAGTGTTACTCCTTCCAAAACGATTTATAAATCTTTTGAAATACATCAAGTTCTTTATTATAACTAGCGATTATAATTCACATCGATTACCTTTTAAAACCACAAAGTATTTTCTTACCTACATAAATTTGTTATAACGACTTCCCATAAAGCCGTTATAACACTTTATGTTTTAAACAATCAAAACACGATTAACACGTGTCGTCACCCGTACTACATAGTTCACACATATCATGCTAGAAGAGATAGGAAGAGGTTCACATACCTCGCGACGATTTATCGACAATAAGCAAAGCTCCAAGTACTACTGACGCACTTTCCACTCCTCAGTAGAATACTCTACTCTTAGTACTTTCACCTATAAAGGTCACAAACGTCTATTAACCCCAAAACACAAGTTTCTATCTTTCTCTGTAAAATTCGGAAGACCTCGCATGACAGCGTAAATCTCCTCCTTTATCGAGTGGCTACGAGCCAACCGGGGGTTAACACGTCTAACGGGCGTGTACAATTCTACTACGGTAATGCTGCACAAGTCTCTGCAATGATCTATGTAACACGATTGATTCTTCTCTTTATTATCCTTCATGTGATTCTTGCTCAATTCATTATTCTTGAGCTTAAGTCAAAAGACATTGCCACAATACTAAGTTGATTCTATATATAGTATACAACAACTATATATTCAACACTTATGTAATTTCCAATTACAATAGAAGAATGATAGTGTTTACCTCGATAAGCCCAAAATTATCCAAGTATAAAGTCGATCTGAGCAACGCTTAGCTCTACTCGGCGCTCGAATAACCCTTAGAAGTTCTAACCAACTTCTACTTACAACTTCAACAACGGGTGAAGATTTCCTGAGGGTTTCGGTTTTGTGGCTAAAGGAAGGAGAATCGTATTTTCTGGGCGTTTGTATAAGTGTAACCTTGGAAATACTACAAGGTATTTGGGCCAAGGTATTTGGACATTACAACAATACTAGGAGAGTATTTCTATACCACAACAAGGGGTATTATACGAAAACAACTAGGCTGGGGGTACATGGCTCACTACTAAAGGGGTAGGTTTCGGCCAAGGGCCTTTAAGAGGGGAGGGTGTGGTGGACGAGAGGACAAGAGGGAGGGAGTGTTTGAGACTTAGGTAGATTGCTCAAGTGAGGATGAAGAAAGTCTTCAACTTAGAGGGGTATTTATAGGTCAAGTGAAGGCCAACGATGGCGAAGATCCATCCAAGTGTTAGGCAAGTGTAAGGCCAGATTAAGCCATGTGCAACCTTATCCATCTACCCAAAATATCCTACCAACTCCTTGACCACCAACAATGCACAAAAAGCGTGCCAACTCCCCATTTTCGTCAGTCCACGCTTCGATTGAGGGTGACAAGTGCCTCTCGTTGGTCCAAATGTTTAAATCTCTCGGAAAAATCCGCAAAAATTATAAATGACATAGCGGAATTTTCCCAACAAAAGCGTGAAACGTTTAGTCAACGACTCTAATCGGGTGTTGTGTACAAATTTGAAACTTGCCTAACTTAAGGCTCAAATTTTCACGCACGTCCTCACGCACGTACTCACGAAAATACGGGTATAACATTCTTCCCGCCAGAAACATTCGTCCGAATGTTCCTTCACCTCAACATACACGCTACCGGTATAGCCTTCACTACTATACTTACGAAACCAACCTTGCCACACTGGCCACAAAATAACATGCACAAAACCCAAATCCACGACGAGGAATCACCTCTGTTACCTCAAAAGTCCTCCTCGAGGTCTAAAAATATAATCTCTTGCGCACCTTCATTTCTCAAAAAGCGATCACACACGTTCACTTCTCCCTATCTCGTTGTTCTCGAACTCTTTCTGTATATCGTACCATACTCAGGTTTCCAAAACTTTGGAGTCACTACCTCGAAACTTGATCATCTTACTAGCCTCGATCTCCTCTAAGGCCCTTCTCGGCCTTCACGAACTGATTACGGTCGAACGTATCCACGAACTCATCGATGGTTATCTAAACTTGGGCCTAGCACCTCGTGACCACGCCACCGGCGGGACCACCTGAGCTGACCCACCTCGAAAGCGGGCGCGGGTTGGCCCGCAACGCCCCAACCCGACCACTATCGCGCCAACTCTTGCTCGCCGACGCGGAACAATCTTGCTAAATCACATCATGAAAGATACCACTTTCATTTACCCAACCAGGACTTATCACCAATACATTCTAGGCATAAAATGTACTCGACAAGGATCACTCATGAAATCTTGTACTCAGACGGCACTTACATCTAAGGTCTCAACTGTAATATTCTAAGGTTATCATTTTCACCCTGTGCTTACCCTTTCACTAAGCATGTTTCTAAATCTCATTTTAGCACTGCTATCCGAACATAACACTTAACACATTATCATAACATACAAAACTCTAGATGGTTAAGGATATACTGAAAATAGGCGGTTCGAGGCCGCTAAGCTGAGAACTTCCACGACCTCTACCGTGGCCCGCAATCGCTCTAGTAGTCAGTGCTATCCTACCGGCGCTACCCAGTGGACAGTCTCTCGTCATATGGCCTGTTGGCGCCAAGAATAACAAGCTCCTTGGTACTACGACACTTCGAAATGCGCCTACCACATGACCACACCGGTAGGGGTGATTGCATCTGACACCCTACTCCCGAACATCGAAACACGGGAGCCACGACCGCTCTCGAATATCCTAAGGGTCGAAGGCTGCGGAGGACCACTACGCAATGGCGGAGGTACATAACTAGTCTTGGCTTCGAGGCGTCCGCCTCGAAAGTCGCCAAAATATCCGGCCGTCTTGGCCTTCGCCTGTGGCGGTTCACCGTCGATCTGCGCTCCTCGCACCCAGTCGTAGCACGAATGCGGGCAATGTCCATGCGGTGAAGAGAACACCAGAACAACTCTGCTAGGTAATCATCGAGCCCGTAACATATCGGTGCACTCGATCCTCCATACTAGCTACTAATGCGGAACATACCGCCGATGAGTGAACTCACATTGTACTCGGAATGCGCCTGTCGCCTCAACATCAAAAATCGTTTACCGAGCCCTCCTCATTTGTGGAGGCAAGAAATGTGCGGAAGGCCCAAAACTTCGTCCCAAACGGGCTGGAAGTGCATGCTCTCCCGGAAAGCTCCCACGAGTCAAACCAATCGGCTGCGGTATCACGCGGCCGATCTGAACAAATGTCCTGCACTCGGTCTCGAAGCCTTGATCACCGCATGATCTCTGCAAATCGACGGATGAACTCCTGCGATCATCCTCCGGTCTCGACCCGTAAAGCTCAAGGCGGGCTCTGACTAAGGAAATCGTAGCCTCAAATGCGCCCGGGTGCACTACAGTCTTCTTTGGGCTGGGCTGCTGCGTCGGCCTATCTCATATCTGCCTGACCACGGCCAATAATCGAGCCATCTCGCGTGACCCATCTCCCGCTCGGTGCGGGTGGAGGCTCAGTGCGTGGTCTCTGCGTTGCTCTACTCGCGACTTTTCCTCGCCTTGCCCTTCGGGCGGGTTTTACGCGCGGAGGCATAACGGTAAGCGAAGTATGTCGAGAGGGTCCAATCTTATCACACGCCTAAGGCACGATCTCGTAATGAGAAGAATGAAACCAACCCTAAATGTCTGCAGCCTCCGATTATAGATGTGGTGCACAACACACCGATAATCAAGACTTACTAGACACGATGCGTAGACACTTTCAGAGGATTAATCGCTGCGATACCACTTTGTCACGACCGAACGGGCGTGGTCGTGCCTTACCGGGCACCCTAGTGATACAACATCGAGAGAAAATCAGCGGAAGAATATAAACATGAACATGAATTAAGAGAAAAGATAAATAAGCAGTCAACCAGCAGTTGCATCATCATATATCTGAAAATACGAGCAGTTATCCTTTTTACAAGCCCCGCCCATGCAAGATTACTCTGGACCTCTAAGATTTACAACAACTATGGCGGGATGTGGCCCGCCATACCACGAATGTACAAGAACCTACAACTCGTGGAAACATACCAAAGATAAGCCTCAGAAGAGCGGAGCTTTCAACACGCTGAAATGAGATCCTAAGGCGAGGATCCACGGCCGATGTACCTCTACTGCGGCATGAACGCGGCCCGAAGGAGTCGGTCTGGCAAATTGCAGTATGTGAAGCGTAAATCTTGCGGTTAAATCATAATCTATAAAGCGGGAGACATGTATGATAACCAAAATACGATGCACGACATAAGCGGTCAAGTCGTGGACTCACGCCTCAAAGTCACCACTCGAATATAACTATGGGTCTCACGCCACAACATCCATCATGTTCGCATCATGGCGCGTGCCGGAATCGTGTCGGTGTAGACATGTCCATGATGCAACAATAATAACAAGGCGCGTGGCCACGTGCCGGAATCTGCATCGGTGTAGGCATGCCCATGTAACCTCAATAACATATCTTTGGGTGGTCAACCTCGCCGCGTGGCCACATGCCCCGAATCTTTGCGACGGTGTAGACACGTCCATGTTGCGATAATAACCATATAACGGGTAATCAACCGCCGCGTGGCGCGTGCCGAATACTACATCGGTGTAGACATATCCGTGATGCAACAATAATAATAAGGCGCGTGGCGCAGCCGCCCGAATCTTTGCGCCGGTGTAGACATGTCATGTGACATCAACAATGAGCGGTAATCAAAATGAAACATACGTGGAATTCTCCATCACCGCCAAAGACGTCCAAGTAAGTTCTCGACAAGTCAACCGCCTATCGAGGCGGTAACGCAAATACCACACGCACAACAAAGGCTATCATCACAAGCATAAGTTTCACAACAACAAGCATAGGCAAGTTTCAACAACAGCATGGCAAGGCAAGTTTCACAACAACAAGCATAGGCAAGTTTCGAACAACAAGCATAGACAAGTTTCACAACAACAAGCATAGGCAAGTTTCACAACAACAAGCATAGGCAAGTTTCACAACAACAAGGTACTTTCATTTTATGCCAAAGTCGGGTTTTAACCCCAAGTACTACATCGTTAAGTTCTTTTAAAGAGATCCATTACTTTTATAAAAGTCACCCGATACCCGTAGTATTAGAATGACCAACCCGTTCCCTTTTCAAAATCAAGTAACAACATTCTTTTCTAAGTTCGGTTTGCCTAGTTTGATTACTTAAGCTTCTCATTTTCAAATGGTTTCATAGTTCCCAAACTTAATCACTTGATTCCTTTTAGAACAATTGAGTAATATATGTCTCGCGTGAGAGTAGGTTATTCTTGTTTACAACATTCTTATTACAAAGACCATGATCTAGAAAATGTATATCATTTGTCTCATCTTAGTTTCTATGCGAGATGGAGGTTTCTCTTGGTTTTAATACAATTCATCATTTTTCAATACATTTTCCTTTATTAGCTTATTTGCAGTGGTTTGTCGATACACATTCTGATTTCCGAAATCCGTAAAACATTATCCCTTTAAATAAAACCAAGTACTCATTACTCACGAATGAGGTTTCACACAAACATTCATATTAAAACAAATAAGTTAAGTCTCTTATCTTATAAGATCAAGTCTCTTAACTTCTAACATCAAGAAACCATTTTCTTTACCTCTCTTAAGACATTATACCTAACTCCCATAAAGCTAGTATAACTCTTTTTAAAACCTTTTAAAACCAAGTGTTACTCTTTCCAAACGATTTATAAATCTTTTGAAATACATCAAGTTCTTTATTATAACTAGCGGTTATAATTCACATCGATTACCTTTTAAAACCACAAAGTATTTTCTTACTACATAAAGTCGTTATAACTTGACTTCCATAAAGCGTTATAACACTTTATGTTTTAAGAACAATCAAAACACAGATTAACACGTGTCGTCTACCGTACTACATAGTTCACACATATCATGCTAGAAGAGATAGGAAGAGGTTCACATACCGCGACGATTTATCGACAATAAGCAAAAGCTCCAAGTACTACAACGCACTAGCCACTTTCCACTCATAGTAGAATCGCTACTCTAGTACTTTCACCTATAAAGGTCACAAACGTCTATTAACCCCAAAACACAAGTTTCTATCTTTCACGAAAATTCGGCACCTCCCCATAACAGCGTAAATCTCCTCCTTTATCGAGTCGGCTACCAAGCCAACCGAGGGGTTAACACGTCTAACGGACGTGTACAATTCTACTACACGATGTCGCACAAGTCTACTGTCTGATCTATGTAACACGATTGATTCTTCTCTTTATTATCCTTCTATGTGATTACTGTTCAATTCATTATTCTTCAGGCTTAAGTCAAAAGACATTGCCACAATACTAAGTTCAGTTCTATATATAGTATACAACAACTATATATTCAACACTTATGTAATTTCCAATTACAATAGAAGGACAGTAGTGTTTACCTCGATAAGCCCAAAATTATCCAAGTATAAAGTCGATCCGAGCAACGCTAGCTCCTACTCGGCGCTCCAACAACCCTTAGAAGTTCTAACCAACTTCTACTTACAACTTCAACAACGGGTGAAGATTTCCTTAGGGTTTCGTTTTGTGGCTAAAGGAAGTATAATCGTATTTTACGGGCTTTTGTATAAGTGTAACCTGGGGAAGACTACAAGGTATTGGGGCCAAGGTATTTGGACAGTACAACAATACTAGGAGAGTATTTCTATACCACAACAAGGGGTATTATCCGAAAACAACTAGGCTAGGGGTACCCACTAACCAACACTAAAGGGGGTAGGTTTCGGCCAGGGGCCTTTAAGAGGAGGAGGTGTGGTGGACGAGAGGACAAGAGGGAGGAGTGTTTGAGACTTAGGTAGATTGCTCAGTGAGGATGAAGAAAGTCTTCAACTTAGAGGGTATTTATAGGTCAGTGAAGGCCAACGATGGCGAGATCCATCCAGTGTTAGGCAAGTGTAAGGCCAAGATTAAGCCATGTGCAACCTTATCCATCTACCCAAAATATCCTACCAACTCCTTGACCACCAACAATGCACAAAAAACGTGCCAACTCCCCCATTTTCGTCCGTCCACACCTTCCAATTAGAGGGTGACAAGTGTCGCCTCTCGTTGGTCCAAAATGTTTAAATCTCTCGGAAAAATCCGCATAAAAATTATAAATGACATAGCCGGAATTTTCCCAACAAAAGCTGAAACGTTTCGTGAACGACTCTAATCGGGTGTTGTGTACAAATTTCGAAACTTGCCTAACTTAAGGCTCAAATTTTCTACGTACGTCCTCACGTACATACTCTGAAAATACGGGGTATAACACTTGTCATGCTAGTATTGTATTTCTATACCACCGCGTCTCTCGATGGAGGGCCGGCTGATTTGTTATGATCTTACTTGGATGTACCGGCAGTGACGGAGCATTCCGCAGTGCGCTGCGATTATTATTCCATGGACTAGCTCTCCATGAGGTTTCTTGATTCGGCTTGGTATGCGGTAGTTGGCTCGTACTTGCCTGAAGTCGTGGTGATTAAAGTATCGGTAGTTTGCCTTCGTACTTGCCCGTTCGGTTTTGTGAAGTCTCGTGATTCCGGCTTGGTATCTGGTAGTTAGTATTCGAACTTGCCCGACGGACTCGTGGCACATGTGGTATCTCGGTAGTTGGCTTTCGTCTTGCCACAGTCGAACTGCGTGGTATGGTTATGTAGATTTTTAGTGCGGCTTTGGTATCGTGTAGTTAGCTTTCGTACTTGCCCGTCGATTGATGATGCGGCTTTGGTATCGGTAGTTAGCGCCGTACTTGCCGTCACGGTTTTATGACACAGGTGGGACCTGGTGTTCACGTGTACTTCTTGGTGTTATTATATCATAGACTGCCGGCAGTGAGGAAGGTATTCCACGGGCATGATTGATGTTGTGGGCGTGAGACCCATAGTTATATTTGAGTGATGACTTTGAGGGCGTGAGTCCCTGACTTGACGTGACTGCTTACATATTATGTACTGTAGTTTGGTTATCATATATGTCTCATGTTTTATATAGACTACTATGATTTCATTTCTGATATTTTCATTTTATATACTTGGTACTGTTATCGACCTCGCCCGGGGCTGCGTTCATCTGCGGTAGAGAGTACATCGGTTGTGGATCCTCGCCATAGGATCACGATTCAGCATTTGGGAAGCTTCGTTTCTCAGGAGGCTTATCTTTGGTATAGTCCACTGTCGGTGTAGATACTTGTACATTCGGTGGTATGGCGGCCTGTCGTCATAGTTATGGTTACATTCTTAGAGGTCTGTAGTACTGTTGTGGGCAGGGTTTGTAAAAGGATTTAACTGTTCAGTTTGATATATATATGTATATATTTAGGAAGGTGACCGTTTTAGTTAGCATGTTTCATACTTTATGTCTTGTCTCATATTTTAGTTTTTATTTCCGCTGATTTTCTCTGATGTTGTATCACTAGGGTGCACGGGGTAAGGCACCAGTCGCGGGCCCGAGGTCGGGTCGTGACAAAAGTGGTATCAGAGCAGTTAGTCCTCGGAAAGTGTCTACAGACCGTGTCTAGTAGAGTCTTGATTATCGGTGTGTTGTGCACCACAGCTATACTCGAGAGGTGCGGAGACATTTAGGATTGGTTTCCATTCTTCTCACTCTGAGATCGTGCCTTCGAGCTGTGTTGTAAGTTGGACTCCCTCTGACGTATTCTTTTGTACCAGTTATGCCTCTACACAAGGCAACCACAGCCCAGAAGGGCAAGGCAGCAGAGGGAGTTGCGAGTAGAGCACGGAGGGTGACGAGCGAGAGGCCCGATTAATACGAGGTGGTGCTACGGGGCGATTCTACGATGCCGCCATCCCAGCGAGTTTAGTGCGGCAGCGGTAGCTACGAGGCCACGATATCGAGCCTCGGTCCGCGGCGAGAGCGGAGGATATAGGTTGCAGGAGATGGCTCGATTACTAGTTAGGTTTATGGCGAGACTTGAGGGCGAGGCGGAGCGGTGGTACGATGGTGCACCCGGGGTCGATAGTTGGAGACCGGGACTTCTTAAGTTGCATCCACCGGTGTTCTATGGATCGAGGCGAGGATGACCCTCGGGAGTTTATCCGACGATTCTGAAAGGATCATGAGTGATCAAGGCCTCGAGGCGATCGGTGGTATTGGGTTCACATCGCGATCTCGCCGATCGTGGTTTGATTCATGGAACCGTCGGGGAGCATGTGCTTCCAGCTGTATGGGACGAGTTCTCAGGGGCATTTCTTGCACATTTCTGCACCTGGATGAGGAGGGCTCGGGGCGACATTTTTGATGTTAAGCGGGGCGGGCGTACGGTTCGGGAAGTACAACGTGGAGTTCGACTCGTTGGCCCGATATGTCCCGGCGTTAGTGGCAAATATGGAGGACAGAGTGCACCGCTACGTCACGGGGCTCGATGACTACTTGGCAGAGGCTTGCTCGGGTGTAGCTCTTCAGCCGGGCATGGACATTGCCCGCATGCAGGCTTATGCACTTGGGTGTGAGGAGCGGAGAGGTCGACGGAATGACTGGGATCGCGAGAAGGGCGGCAGCAGGGTCTTTTGGCGACTTTCGAGGCGGACCGCCTCAGCAGCAGACTAGTTATGCGCCTCCGCCCGATCTGAGAGGTCTCGCGATCTTGAGGCATCGAGTATTCGAGGCGGTCGGGGCTCCAGGTTCGAGTTTTGGGGAGTAGTGGTGTTGACCAGATGAGGCCACCCTTACCTCAGTGTGGCCGTTGCGGTAGAATCCATAAGGGGGAGTGTCGTGCTGGTTCGGGAGGTTGTTTTACATGCGGCCAGCAGGGCCATTTTGCGAGAAATTGTCCGACCAGAGGTAGCGCGGATGTAGAGACTCGGCCTTCAGGATCTATGGCTGGTTCATCACCTTCTATTGCCTATGCGCCTGCAGGCCTATGATTAGAGTGAAGCGGTAGATACGGTATATCCTTAACCTCAGAGATTAGTATGCTTGATATGATGATCTTATTATTGTGTGCTATGCCGATAGCGTTGTGTTATTGGTGAGTTAGAAAACATGGGTAGTTGAAAAGGTAAGTATGGGGACATGGAAGGTGTGAGTGCGTGTAGTAGAAAGAGTTCAGTGCGAGAAAGTGCGACGAGTAAGAGAAGAAGCGAACATGTGTTATGAGAGCGGAGTGATCCTTTCTTTTGTGAAGTGAAGGTGCGAAGGAGTATCCTTTAGACATTAGGTGGGAGCTTTTTGTGATGATAGGGGTGATTCCTCATTGGCTTGGATTGAGTTTCGCGCACATGTTATATTCTGGCCATTTGTGGCATGATCGGTTTTGTAAGTGTAGTAGTGGAGACTATACCGACGCAAGTACGTTTGGAGACTTAGAAGGAACATTCGACGAATGTTTCTAAGGAAGAATGTTATACCCGTAGTTCCGAGGTATGTATGTGAGGACGTGCGTGCGAGAATCTGACGAAAAATTGGAAAGGAAGAAAGATGTGATTTTTCGGAAAAGTTTCGGTTTTTGTGAAGGAAAAAGGTTCGTTAATGGGAATTGGATTCCCAGATTTGGTAGTTGGGCTTCTTGGATTATATTAGAATTATGAGATTTTATTTTCGGAAATGGTCACGTGGGGCCCACGGGAGAAATTTATGGTTTTGTGGGGCCCACTTTGTTTTTGAGATTTTCGGTATTTTGGATATTTTCGGAAGACAAAATATTTTGGACAAGTCGGGGGGCGACACGTGTCACCCCCATGTGTCACCTTGGCCGGTGGAGGACAGTGGCAGCCATCTTGTCCTCGCCGAAATGGCCACTACACTTGGAGCTTGAAATCGTTGGCCATGTGGTGCGGTGGGACCCACACACACATGGCCCAATCTTGACCACCCACTTGCATTAATCTTGACCCTTGAATTCTCTATAAATACCCCCTTAAGTTGAATACTTATTTTCATCCCACACTTAAGCTTCCAAGGCAAAATACTCCCCTCCCCTTTGTAGTTGTTTCGTCCCCCCCTCCCCCACTTGTGTAGAAAATACTTTGAGTATTATTGTATTATCCCAAATACCTTAGCCTAGTATCCCTAGTTGTATTCCAAGTTATTTCAATACTAGGAGCCCGGAAATACTACTTTATTCCAATAGTCGCAAAGTGAAACCCTAGAAAAATCTTCCTAGCTTGGTTGAAGTGTTAAGAGAAGTTATTTAGAAACTTCTAAGGGTCTCTTCGAGCGGGTTGGAGCGTAAGGAGTTGGAGCTAAACGTTGCTCAGGATCGACTTATAATCTTGGATAATTTTGGGCTTATCGAGGTAATGATCTATGTCCCCCTATTGTAATTGGGTATTACATGTTGTAGTAGTTATACTTGAGTATATTATGTGAGGATAGAGGATTGATAGAATTGAACTGTATTTACAAAGGACTGTATTTACAGTAGACTTGTGTAGTATATCTGTGAAGTAGAATTGAACATGTCCGGTTAGAAGTGTAATCCCCTGGGAGTTGTTGGCACAGTAGCGGGCAGAGTGAGGAGATTTATGTCATGTTGCGGGAGGTCTTGCCGAATTTTCTCGTAGAATAAGGAATGTTGTATTTAGAATATTCTACGAAGAGATCTAGAAGTTGATAGGCGTTTATGGCGATAGGTGGAAGTACTATGAGTAGCGTATTCTACTTGAAGGGTGGAAAAGGCTAGCAAGGTTGTAGTACTTGGAGAATTTTGCTAATTGTCGATAATCGTCGCGAGGTATGTGAACCTCTTCCTATCTTTTCTAGCATGATTGTTGTGAACTATGTAGTACGGTAGACGTACATGTGCTAAGTGAATTTGGTTGGTTTATTGATTTTAAAAGATAAAGGACTTGACTTCGGAAATGAGAATAAGTATCGAACAAACCACTGCAGCGTTAATAAAGGAAAATGTATTGACAAATAATTAATTATTATTAAAACCAATAGAGACCTCCATCTGCATAGAAGCTAAGATAAGACAAAATTGTATTACATTTCTGTTATACCCCGTATTTCCGGAGTATGTACGTGAGGGCGTACGTATATAATTTGAGCCTTAAAGTTTGGCTAGGTTCGAAATTTGGGCACAAGTGCCGAAAGGAGTCATTTTTCGACGAAACATTTTACTAAACTTTCGAAGGGAAAATTCCGGCTATGTCATTTCTAATTTTTTTTGCGGATTTTTCCGAGAGACGAAACATTTTGGACCAACGGGAGGGTGACAAGTGTCACCCTCACATTGGAAGGAAGGGGCGACAAAGTGGACGAAAGGTGGCATTGTAACTGGTAGGATATTTTGTGCAAGTTGGTGTGGTAGATGGATAAGGTGCACATGGCTTAATCCTAGCCCTATGTTACACCCCGTATTTACAAGACATGTTTTAAGGTAGTACGTAAGAGCTCACAAGTGTTAAGATTTGAGACTTGTAAAAAATTATCGGAATTATGGAATTGTCGGAAAAACGTAATATTGTGACGAATGGGAGGGCGACACGTGTCACCCCCCTTAGTGATGTCTTGGACGAATTTTACATGGGCACAAGGGTCATTTGACCCTTGTTAGGAAGACAAGTCTTGCTAGCCTTAGAGCTTGACAACATTGACTAAGTCAATGACCCCACATAGACTTGATATTTAGTAGAAACTCATCCAAACCTCACAAGTGTTCTAATCTACCCCCTCCAATGTTTTATATATTCATTCACATTGCAAGACTAGTTCCATACTTAGAAACATTTCCACAAATATTGTGCTACACCTTGAGGTGCTCTCGGCCAAGCTCACTTCCAAGAAGAAATTTTTTTAGTTTCTTGTTCTTTAAGCTCCACACTTTAAACCAAGGTTCCTATGTGTATTGTAAGCTTATCTCAATAGAAAAATCTTGGAAAAAAATAGTTTACGGGTTAGTCGCAAAACGAAAACCTAAGGGTCTTTCTAGGTTTTGGATTGGAAGTTGAAGGAAAGTTGTTGGTATGGTTCTAAGGGTCTCAACGAGCGGATTGAAGTGTCTTGGAGAGGTTCTAAACTACTAGAGCGACTTAGTTGGAATTGGATTAAGATTCGTTGAGGTATAATTTTGTCCTTTAATGTGTTACAAGATTATATATTTATATTGTTGTTGTTAGCTTTACGTGTTGCTAGCATGAAGTTGATATGTAGAAGTTTATAAGGATTGTGGATTGATTGTAGCATTGGAAATCCGGAATGTAATATAAGCCATGTTAAGTTGGATTTCAATTTAGTCGTTATTAGAATCGTCGCATGTTATTGATTTTAAGATTGTGGTAGTTTTAACCAAATGCGACTTGATATCATGTTATGATTAACAATTTGGATTGAAATGGAAATTTGATAAGTATTGGTATGGTTGAACTCTAGGTGGTCGAATTTGGACTTTTAGTTTGTTATTCATTTGCATTGGACTACTTTCTAAATTGTGAGCCAATTGGGGCTGTTTAGTTATTCATTTGTATTGGACTACCTTCTTTATTGTTGTGAGCCAATTGGGGCTGTTTGGTTATTGTATTTCGGCCTTGAAAAAGGTGGCAAAGTGAGTAGAAACAAAGGAGGTGCTGTCCGATTTTCCGTAGAATTTAGCGACTTAGCACTTAGAATATTCTACGTTTGAATTAAGAGGTTAATGGACGTATTGTGGCCATTATAGGTTGAAGTACTTTGGAGCCTTTTTGCAACTTGTCGCTAGTCGTCGCGAGGTATGTGAACCTCTTCTTTCTTTGGCATGATCCTACGTATGAAATCTCCATGTGATAGTATTTCAAGATTCCTTCTACTCTTAGAAGTTAAGAAGTATTTACATTGTTGAATCTAAGTTAAGAGTATGTTTAAATTGTCCTAAGTCCTTACTAGGTCTTATGGGAGACGTTGGTAAGAACGGTTAGGAAGTTATGAGATTTGATTTAAAGGCTATGTGTCTTGATTTGTTTAAAGTAAGTAAGTGGATTTTATGTTCGAAAATGACTTGAATTTAAATGTGAAAGGGGATTGATTTTAAAAGTGGAAGTTATATGATTTTAAGGGAATGAATTACTTGGTTTTGGAAGGTATGGAACTTTATATGTTTTTGTATAAGTAATTGGGCTTTAAAGGAAGTATGTTATGAAGTTTGAAGACTAAGAACTTTGATTGTCTTTTAAGGATTATGAAGTTTTAAGCGATACGATTCTTTTTAAGTATGTATGTACGTAGTATCTTTGGATCCCGTTTTCCTAAATGTTGTAGGAATAAAAGTGACATAAGTTCTCTAAAATGAATGGTTGTTATAATAGCTTTATGGGAAGTTGTTATGACGACTTAAGAAGAAGTGAAATGATGGTTTAAAAATGTTATGTAAGGAAAAATACACCGAGCCTACGAATAGGCCGGATTACGTTATGAGATACACCGAGCCTACACATAGGCCGAATTACGCCATATTACCCCGAGCCTTCACATAGGCCGGGTTACGTCATCTTACACCGAGCCCCACAGGCGGATTATGCTACATGATTCCACAAGACACCGAGCCCGGCGGGCGGATTATGCTACATTCCATTAGCACCGAGCCCCACAGCGGGCGGATTATGCCACATGATTTATGAGTACACCGTGTCCATAATGGGCGGACACGTTATCACGTATGGATAATCAAAGTAAGCTCCCAAATAAGAAGTCCTCCATAATGGGTCGGATTATGTTATGTAAGATATGTAAGTTATGTGAAAACTGAATTAAACTCTTAAGTATGTATGTAAGAATATGTTGTTAAATTTTATTGAAAGAAGGAAGAAGCAGTTAATATATGATTGATTTCGAGTTAAAAGGACATTCTTTTATACAGAGACGATTTGGTTATTGCATTTTATGTCTGTTCCATACTCGGACTGTTATGCGAATTCTTCGGGTGCTGCGTTCATGCCCGCAGTTATAGGTACCAGTTGGTGATCCTTGCTCTTAGGATCTCTGTTGATTTTGGAAAGAAGCTCATTTCACTCAGAGGCTTATCTTTTACGGTTTCCCTGATATGGTAGACTTATGTACATTCAGGGGTATGGCGGGGCCCTGTCCGCAGCTTGTAATTCTTAAGTGCTGTAGTTACATATTGTGGTCGTTTGTAAAAGGAAAGGGACGTGATCGTTGTTATGTATATGTATATGTGTCGGAAGGTAGCCTTATCGGCTAACTGTGGTTTAATTTCTCGTTATTTTATTTTATAAGTTTCATGTATGTTCCGCTGCTATTCTCTGATGTATACCTGTAAGGGTGCCCAGGTAGGGCATCGGTCGCGGGCCCAGGGTCGGGTCGTGACACCCTACACTTGCCTAACACTTGGAAGGATCTTGGCCATTGGTTGGCCATTTCTTGACCTATAAATACCCCTCTAAGTTGATGAACTTCTTCATCCAAAATTGTTCAAAGTATTAAAAATCCCCCCCCCCCCTTGTGTGAGCTTTTCGGCCCTCTCCCCCCCCCCCCCCCCCTCCTAGTTGTGCTTGGCCGAGAGCCTCCCCCCTCACTTTGTGGTGCCTAGCCCAGGGGTACCCCTAGCCTAAATTGTTTAGTATAATACCCCTTTTTGTGGTATAGAAATACTCTCCTAGTATTGTTGTAATGCCCAAATACCTTGTAGTATTCCCAAGGTTACACTTATACAAAAGCCCAGAAAATACTATATACTTTCTTTAGCCACTAAACGAAACCAAGGAAAACCTTCATAGTCGGTTGAAGTGTTAAGTAGAAGTTCGTAGAACTTCTAAGGTTGTTTCAAGCGGTTGGAGCACTCGAGTAGAGCTTAACGTTTCTCGAGCGACATTATACTTGGATAATTTATGGGCTCATCGAGGTAAATACTCTTGTCTTCTATTGTAATTGGAAATTACATCTTGTAGTAGTATAGAAATGAATATAAGATTCATAGAAGAGATTTGAATGTAATAAGGATATTCTGAAAATGATTGAATGAAATCACTTGAGAAGAATATAAGTAGAAGTTAAGCGTACTTACATAGAATTTGTATTCTGATGGTCGATAACCTTTATTGGTTGAATGTTTGCAAGTAGCATGTACTTAGAAGGTGGACAAGGCTAATGGGTTATACCGTGAGCGTTTTGCTTATAGTCGATAATCGTCGCGAGGTATGTGATTCTTCCTATACTCTTGAGCATGATATTTTAAAGGAAGAAATATATAAATGCGGTAGCGTCACGTATGCTAATTGAGCGTGGTTATGCGGCAATGTCTTTTGACTTAAGCTGAATAATATATAGTAATGCGACGTGTGCTAATTGAGCGTAGTTATGCACGGCAATGTCTTTTGACTTAAGCTGAATAATAAGAAACTTGAAGTATGTCACAAAGAGTTAAGAAACCATTTTGAAAGAAGAGTAACACTTGGTTTTAAAGGTTTTAAAAAGAGTTATACTAGCTTTATGGGGAGTTAGGTATAACGTCTTAAGAGAGTAAAGAAAATGGTTTCTTGATTTTAGAAGTTAAGAGACTTGATCTTATAAGATAATAGACTTAACTTAAATGAATTAATATGAGTTTGTGTGAAACCTCATCCCAGTGAGGAATGAGACGTGGTTTTAAAAGGAATAATGTTTTCTTGATTTCAAAATCAGAATGTGTATCGACAAACCACCGCGGCGTTAATAAAGGAAAATGTATTGAATAATGAAGTATTATTAAAACGTAGAAACCTCCATCTGCATAGAAGCTAAGATGAGACAAAATGATATTACATTTTCTAGATCATGGCTGCTTAATAAGATTGATTATGAACAAGAATAACTACTACTTTATGGCATATGTTACTCAATTGTTTTAAAAAGAGATTAAGACATTGAACTATGAAACTTTTCTAAAAAGAGACTTACGCAATTGAAATTAGGCAACCGAACTTTAGGAAAAGAAGGGCATTGTGTTGTCTTAAAATGGTTTAAACATAAAGTGTTATAACAAGCTTTATGGGAAGTTGGTTATAACGACTTTATGAAAACAAAGAAGGTTTTATCATTGGTTTTAATGTGGTAACTGGACTTTAAAAAGAGAAGTGTTTTGGTCTAAAAAAAAGGCATGGTATTGCCTTAATTGGTTTTAAAAAGGAAAGTATGGAAGTTGTTTTGGTTTACTTAAAAGATGTAAGTCACTCTATTTTTATACTACGG
The DNA here is from genome assembly GCA_029844215.1 of Przewalskia tangutica. Lineage (NCBI taxonomy): Eukaryota > Viridiplantae > Streptophyta > Magnoliopsida > Solanales > Solanaceae > Przewalskia > Przewalskia tangutica. Next base: position 24,565,913 of record CM056737.1, read on the forward strand.
GTATCGGGTGACTTTTATAAAGGAATGGATCTCTTTAAAAGGAATTTAACGTCGTAGTACTTTAGGAGTTAAAACCCGACTTTGGCATAAAATGAAAGTACTTTGAGTTGTGTATAACTTACTATGCTTGTTGTTGTGAAACTTGCCTATGCTTGTTGTTGTGAAACTTGCCTATGCTTGTTGTTGTGAAACTTGCCTATGCTTGTTGTGATAGCCTTTGTTGTGCAAGAATTGTGTTTCTATACTAGCGTCTCGATGGAGAATTCGGTTGACTTGTTGAGAACTTAATCGACGCGTCCGGACGGAGAAATTCCGCAGTGCGTCCTGTTGATAGTGCTACTTTTGCTAAACGCTTTGGACATACTGACACGATGCGTAGCGCACGGGTATGCTTCCATTTGGAATGTCGTCTTATTGTTTCCCTTTGGACATACTGACACGATGCGTAGCGCGGTATGCTTCCATTTGGAATGTTGTCTTAGTGTTTCCCCTTTGGACATATCGACACGATCGCGTGCACGCATGCTCCCATTTGGATTCTTGTCTTGTTGCTATCATATCATAAATCATGGTGAGGAAGGAATTCCACGAGCACAGTGATGATTTGAGGGCGTGAGTCCACGACTTGATATATTTATATGTTGTCTTGTAGTTTGGTTATCATACATGTCTCCCGCTTTATATAACCGCTATGATTTCATTTACGATTTTCTGATTCACATACGTACTGTTATCGACCTCCTTGGGGTTGCGTTCACGCCGCGGTAGAAGTACATCGATTGTCGATCCTCGCGTTTAGGATCTCATTTCAGCGTATTGGAAGCTCGTTCCTTGGAGGCTTATCTTTGGTATGTTACCACAGTGCAGGTTCTTGTGCATTGAGGGTATGGCGTGGCCTGTCCGTCATAGTTGTTGTATAAATCTTAGAGTGCTGCAGAAATATTGTGGCAGGTTGTAAGGATTATGCTTGTTCAAATGTCTATACATATATGTTGAAGGCAACCATTTTGGTTGGCCTATTTTCTTTATCTTGATCCATGTCTATTTAAATGTTTAAGTTTTTATTCATTGGTTTTCTCGACGATGTTGTATCACTAGGGTGCACAGGGTAAGGCACGATTGCCCGAGGTTCGGTCGTGACAATTTCCTAGATCATGGCTGCTTTAATAAGAATCATTATAAACAAGCATTAATTTTCTTAAATTTCCAAAGTAAGGAACTTGATTTCTAAAAGAAAAGAGACTTGAGGAATTGAAGAGTTTAGGTTTAAAAGAAAGACATGGTTTTGTCTTAAATTGGTTTAAAACATAAAGTGTTATAACGACTTTATGGGAAGTTAGTTATAACGACTTTATGAAAGCAAAATAATGGTTTTATCATTGGTTTTAAAATGGTAACTTGACTTTAAAAGGAGAAGTGTTTGATCTAAAAGAAGGCATGGTATTGTCTTAATTTGGTTTAAAAGGAAAGTATGAAAGTTGTTTTGGTTTACTTAAAATATTAGTCACTCTATTTTGATAATACGGCATCGGTGACCTTTGTAAAGAAATGGATCTTTTAAAAGAATTTAACGACGTAGTACTTTGGGTTAAAACCGACTTTGGCATAAAATGAAAGTACTTGAGTGTGTAACTTGCCTATGTTTGCGTGTGATAGCCTTGTCGTGCTAGTATTGTATTTCTATACCACCGCGTCTCGATGGAGGCGACTGATTTGTTATGATCTTACTTGGGCGCACTGCAGCGACGGAGCATTCCACGTGCACGCTGCGATTATTATTTCACGGACTAGCTCCACGAGGTTTTACCGATTCGACGTATCCGTAGTTGGCTCGTACTTGCCCGAAGTCGTGGCTGATTCGGTATCCGGTAGTTTGCCTTCGTACTTGCCCGTTCGGTTTGTGGCGAAGTCTCGTGATTCGGCCAGTATCGGTAGTTAGTCTTCAGATGCCGCCTACCACGTGGCGCGGGTGGTATCGGTAGTTGGCTTCGTACTTGCCCCGGCCAGCCGTGGTATGGTTATGTAGATTTGTTGGTACGGCTTTGGTATCACGGTAGTTGGCTTTCGTATTGCGGTCGGTTGATGATGTGACTTTGGTATCTGGTAGTTAGCCTTCGTTTGCCGCGATTTATTTTATGACACAGGGACTCGGTGTTCACGTACTTCTTGGTGTTATTATATCATGATGCCGCGGTGAGGAAGGTATTCCACGGGCATGATTGATGTTGTGGCGTGAGACCCGTAGTTATATTTGAGTGATGACTTTGAGGCGTGAGTCCGGACTTGGCGATGTGCCATATTATATGCATGGAGTTTGGTTATCATATATGTCTCTGCTTTATATAGACTACTATGATTTCATTTACGATATTGATTTCGCCACATACTTGGTACTGTTATGCGACCTCCTTGGGGGTTGCTCATGCAGCAGTAGAGGCATCATTGTGGATCCTCGCCAGATCACGCCAAAGATTTTGGGAAGCTCCGTTTCTCCGGAGGCTTATCTTTTGGTATAGTCCCCTGTCACTGTAGGTACTTGTACATTCAGGGGTATTGTTATACCCCGTAGTTCCAGGGTATGTATGTGAGGACGTACGTACGAGAATACGACATTGAAATTGGAAAGGAAGAAAGAGGTGATTTTTCCACGGAAAAGTTTCCGGTTTTTGTGAAGGAGAAAGGTTCGTTAATGGGAATTGGATTCCCAGATTTGGTATTCGGACTTCTTGGAATATTAGAGAATTATGGAATTTTATTTTGGAAATGGTCAGTGGGGCCACGGAGAAATTTACGGTTTTGGGGCCCACTTTGTTTTGAGATTTTGGCCATTGTGGATATTTTCTAAGATGAAATATTTTGGGCGAGTAGGAGGCGACACGTGTCACCCCAGGTGGCTTGGCCGAATTTCACTTTGTACAACACCCGACAGAGTCGTTTTCACTAAACGTTTTACTAAACTTGCGAAGGGAAAAATCGGCTATGTCATTTATAATTTTGGATTTTTCCGAGAGACGAAACATTTTGGACCAACGGGAGGGTGACATGTGTCACCTCGCATTGGAAGGCGGCATTTGGACGAAAATGGTGAGTTGGGTTAGGTAGGATATTTTGTGCAAGTTGTTGTGGTAGATGGATGTGCACTTGGCTTAAATCTAGCCCTACACTTGCCTTGCACTTGGCATAATCTTGGCCATTGGTTGGTCATTTCTTGACCTATAAATACCCCCCTTGTTGAAGAGTTATTTCATCCTAAATTGAGCAATCTTTCTAAGTCTCAAATCCCTCCCTCTCCCTCTTGTTGTTTTCGCCCACCACCCCCTCCCTTTGAGAAGCTCTGGCCGAGAGCAACCCTCCTAGCCTAGCCAAACCTACCCCATCCCTTGGTTGAAAAGTTGCCTCTAGTATTGTTATAATGCCTAAAATACCCTAGCCCAAATCCCTTAGTCCTTAGTAGAAGTTGTGAAGAACTTCTAAGGTTTTCGAGCTACGGAGCGCACAACCAGAGCTAAACCTTGCTCAGCGTGACTTTTATCTAGGATATTATTGGGCTTACCGAGGTAAATAACCTTATCCTCCTTTTGTAAAAGAAAGTACATACTTGTAAGTATAGGAATAAGTATAAATACTTAGAAGGATATTAAGAATATAATTGAATGATATCACAGAAGGGTTTAAAAGATGAATAATAGAATCAGATTTACATGGGACTGTTTTCTGCGAAGAGACTTGAGTAGCTCACCGGTAGGGTGCTGCCCAAATGTCCATAGAATAACGAACCTCTCGCTAGAGCTTTATACAAGATACCAGACGTTGATAGACGATTTGATCGTATAGGTCGATTCTCTGCGCGACATATTCAACTTGGCGGTGGATTTCACGAGAAGGTATGTGATTCTTCCTATCCTCTTGAGCATGATATTTTAAAGAATATGTATATAGTGCCAGACGACGTGTGTTAATCGAATAATAATTACGGCAATGTCTTGGACTTAAGCACGAATAATAATTACGCAATGTCTTGGACTTAAGCACGAATAATAATTACTAATGTCTTACGACTTAAGCCCGAATAAAAGAATCTGAAGTAGTTCAAAAGAATTAAGAAACCTTTTTGAAAGAAGAGTAACACTTGGTTTTAAAAGCTTAAGAGTTATACTAGCTTTATGGGAAGTTAGGTATAACGGCTTAAGAGTGATAAAAAGAACGATTTATTGATTTAAGGAAATAAGAGACTTGACTTATTATACTAATATGAATTTTGTTAAAAAGTGTGAAACCTCATTCGTGAGTAAATAGTATTTTTGGTTTTCAAAAGGAATGATGTTTTACCGATTAGAATGAATGTCGAACAAACCACAGCAGCGCTAATAAAGGGAAATGTTTTGACTAATAAAGTATTATTAAAACCAGTAGAAACTTCCATCTGCATAGGAGCTAAGATGAGACAAAATGATATTACATTTCCTAGATCATGGCTGCTGTAATAAGATTGTTATGAACAATAATAACCTACTCACACATAAGGTATATGTTTCTCAAATTGTTTTAAATGATTAAAACTATGAACTACGAAACCTTTCGAAAATGAGAAACTTGAGTAATTGAAATTAGGCAAACTTGAGCGTTGGGAAAAGCATGTTGTTACTTGATTTTACAAAGAGAAGTGTTCTGATTTACTTCAAAAGATAATCACTCTATTTTTATACTACAGGTATTAAGTGAGTTTTGTGAAAGAAACGGATCTTTTAAAAGAGTAATACATGAAGTACTTTGGGGCTAAAAACCCGAACTTGTTAACATAATGTAGAAAGTACCTTGTGTGAATAACTTGATTGTATTGATTTGTGATAGTCTTGTAATACTTTCTTGTTGACGTGATAAGGAAACATGTTAGGATGCTACGTGAGTTAGTATCTTGTGATGTTTGTGTAAAGGGGTTTTCCCTTATTGTGCTTAGGTTGTTTAAACGATAAAATGTCATGTTGATATTATATCACTCATGATTCCGGGGGTTAAGCTGCCCTCCGATGCGGGGTAGACTCAGGCGGGTCTAGTGACCTATGATTCGAGAATACCTTATGCAGTGCAGATGGCCGGCGCGGAACTACGGAGTTCCGTGTTAGTACGCGCCTTGTGGTCATGCGGTCTTTGTGGCCACGCGGACGGGCGAGTCCAGACGCCGCCGGGAGTAGCTACCCTCGATGCGGAATACCTCACGCGGCCATCGAGTGGCCCGCGAGCTACGGAAGTTCTGTGGCTAGACGCGACATTAGATACCGGGCGAGTGGCCGCTTTGATCATGCGACGGCCTAGACAGATCTCATGATACGCTTTACGACCTTGTTGGTACGCGGGTTTTAGTAGTCGGCTATGCCTTCGCATTTATCCCGCACGGTTTTATGATGACTTTGAGGGCGTGAGTCACGACTTGACATGATCGCTATTTTTGTGAACTGAGTTTTGCTATCATACATGTCTCCCGCTTTATAGACTACTATGATTTCATTTACGTATTTTCGCCACATACTTGGTACTGTTAGATCGACCTCCTTCGGGCCGCGTTCATGCCGCAGTAAAGGTACTCCTACCGTTGATCCACGTTCTTAGGATCACCGTTTTGCATTGGGAAAGCTCCGCTTCTCCTGAGTCTTAGCATTTTGGTATGGTCCACTGTCGTTATAGATATTTGCATTCAGGGTATGGCGGCCCCGTCCCGCCATTGTTGTTTTAAACTCTTAGAGGTCCAGACTGTAAGGTTGGGATATAACTGCTCATTTTGGGGTACTTATATACATATATGCCGAAAGGCAACTTTTTCCTAAACCGTGTCTTATTTATACTTTGTTTCATATCTTGGTTGTTTTATATTCGCTGATTTCTACGATGTATGACTACTTGGGTGCGGGTAAGGCACGATCCGCCCCGAACGGTCGTGACAAAGTGGTATCGAGCGATTAGTCCGAAAAGTGTCTACTGCACCGTATCTAGTAGAGTCTTGATTATCGGTGTGTTGTGCACCACACCAATAATCGAGAGGCTATAGGATATTTAGGATTGGTTTCATTCTTCTCACTCTGAGATCGTGCTTTAGAGTCGTGTTATAAGTTGGACCTCTAACGTATTCCTTTCCTTTACCGATTATGCCTCACGCCAGCAACTCGGGCCCGAAGGCAAGGCAGCCAAGGAGTCGCGAGTAAATCTGAGATTTAGAAGCACAGCCCAATCATCACTGGGTGATGCTTGTGCGGGAGTTACGAGGCGCCGCCAGTGCAGAGTTTGGTACAGGCAGCGATTCTACTGCGGCCATGACATCTGGACTTTCAGTTCCACGACTTGGAGCAGAAAATATGGATTGGAAGGAGACGGCCCTGTTACTAGCAAGGGACTTGGCAGCCAGAGAGTATTTTATGTACCGGTATACCAAGGATATTGATGTTTATCTAAAGAAGGGTTGTGAGGAAGTAGCTCTTGATCAGAACGAGCCAAAGCCTTGCTCAGATTATGTCTGTGGGCTGAAAGAGGTAGATATCGACAGATTAAACAAGATCAGCAGAAGAGGGCCCGATTGGTAGGATCATTTGGTAACTCTCGAGGCGAACCGCCTCGACAGCAGATTAGACATGCGCCTCCGCGGCGAGTGTCCTCCACGTGGTTGATTTTCCTCAGTGTTCACAGTGTGGCAGGCGTCATCCCGGGAAGTGCCGTCTTTTTACTGGGGCTTGTTTTTCTTGCGGCCGTCAGGGCCATATGGCGAGGGAATGTTCTATGAGGAAGGATGCAAGTAGGAAGACTCAGCCTACCAGATCAGTTGCGGATTCAGTGGTGCAGAAAGGAAGGGGTGTTAGCCAGAGGCCACCCCACCGTGCCGTTGTGGTCGGTGTCATTCGGGGGAGTGTCGTGCTTCTCCGACAGCTTGTTATGTTTGCGGCCAGCAGGGCCATTTTGCGAGAAATTGTCCAACCAGAGTTGGCGGGGATGTGGGGACTCAGCCTTCGGGATCAGTGGATAGTTCATCACCTTCCCCAGCTATGCGCCCAGCAGGGCGAGATTGATTAGAACGACCTAGGGGAAGTGCCGCGTAGATACAGGTATATCCTTAACCCTTTAGAGATTTATATGTGTAGTAAGATGCGAATGTCTTAAGTATTGTTTTCGGTTAGCATGGTGTTACTGTGATTAGGAATCATGATTAGTTAACCGGGTAAGATTGGGGGGATAGAGAGAGTGGGAGCCTTAGAATATTATACGTAGAGACCTTAGAGGCGAGGCCATCTTTGGTAAAAGAATTATTTCGTGTTTGACCCTTATCGAGGTGCATAGTATACGTGAGATATTTTTGTGGGATGAATCCCTGAGTGATGTGAAATGAAAGAGGGTAGTTGAGCTTAGAAGACCGCTAGGTTTTCGTAACGTGATTGGTGAGATTGTTCCGGATCGGGGAGCTAGTGTTTTGCGCGTTGCCGGGTCGGGTTGAGGCCGTGTTGCGGGTCGACCCACGCCCTGTTTGGTGATGGGGTCAGTTTGTGGTGGTCCCGCTTTGTGTTAGGATCACGAGGGTGTTAGGCCCAGGTTTAGTTAACCATTGTACGAGTTCGTGGATGTGTTCGACCAGTAGTCGGGCCGATGGGGTCAACCCGTCTTATCTTTTAGTCAAACCGTGTACTCGGTAGTAAGTTGCGAGATGATTATTTCAAGAAGGTTGTAAGGCTGCACGGGGTGCCTACCTTCACCCTATGGTGGCGGGAGTCCGTTACTACTGCTTTCTTTTGGAAGAGTTACCAGGCAAGGTTAGGATTATTGGCAGAGTTTGTAGCTCAGTGCCCGTGTTGTCAGCAGGTGAAGATAGAGCACCAGAGGCCTGGTGGATTATTGCAGACGATAGAGATCCCGACCTGGAAGTGGGAGGTGATCAACATGGACTTTATCACAGGATTACCTCGCACTCAGAGGAAGCATGATTCTATCTGGGTTATCGTCCGACGGTGTGAAATCAGCCCACTTTCTTCCCATCAGGACGACTTTTTCGGCTGAGGATTATGCCAGACTTTACATCCGAGAGATCGTCAGACTTCATGGAGTCCCTATTTCTATCATATCAGACAGAGGAGCCCAGTTTACAGCTAACTTCTGGAGGTCTTTCCAGAAGGGTCTAGGGACGCAGGTGAGCCCGAAATCGCATTCCATCCTCGCATGCACGGATAGGCGGAGCACACTTTCCAGACTCTTGAGGATATGCTGCGAGCCTGTGTTATTGACTTCAAGGGTAGCTGGGAGGATCATTTGCCTCTAGTTGAGTTTGCGTATAATAATAGCTACCACTCCAGTATTCAGATGGCGCCTTATGAGGCCTTGTATGGGAGGAAGTGCATATCGCCGATAGGCTGGTTTGATGTGGGCGAGGTACAGTTAGTGGGACCATATTTGGTGCAGCAGACAGTAGATAAGGTGAAGCTTATCCAGAGCTGTTCTCGACAACTGAGTCGCAAGTCATATGCGATCATCGTCGTGATCCGGAGTTCGAGGTTGATGATTAAGTTTTCTGAAGGTGTCACCCACGGCGGTGTGATGAGATTCGGGAAGAAAGGAAAGCTCACCAAGGTACATCGGGCCTATCGATTGTCCGCAGGTAGGCAAGGTTGCCTACGAGTTGGATCTGCCGTCCGTCCGGAGGCGGTGCATCGCTTTTTCATGTTTCTATGCTGAGGAGATGTATCGGGGATCCATCTAGAGTGCATCCGATTGACGATGTCCAGGTGACCGAGGGGTTATCGTATGAGGAGATTCCCATAGCGATAATCGATCGTCAGGTTAGGCGTCTGTGGACCAAGGACGTGGCTTCCGTCAAAGTCTTGTGGCGGAACGAGCTCAGGGAGGAGATGACGTGGGAAGCTGAGGAGGACATGAGGCAGAGGTATCCTCACTTATTCCCCACACCTCCAGGTAACTCACTTTCCTACTTGTTGATTAAATTGACTTATATGCTTAAGTGTTGTTTTGTGGCCGTATGTGGCATTTGCAAACTGTTTATGTTATGAAGAACCTTATCATTATCCGTCTTGGGAAGGAACATTCGGACGAATGTTTCTAAGGAGGAGAATGTTATACCCGTATTTCAGAGTATGCGTAGGCGTACGTACAAAAGTTTAGCCTTAAGATAGGCACTATGGGCGAAATTTGTGCACAACCCACGAAACGAATAGTTTTCCGACGAAACGTTTTCCAAAACTTGTGTAGGGTAAATTACGGCTATGTCATTTATAATTTTTGCGGATTTTTCCGAGAGATGAAACATTTTGGACCAACGAGAGGGTGACACTTGTCACCCTCAAATGGATGGCAAAAGGGGGGCGGAAACCTTGGACGATGGGCATGATTTTGGGGCCTAAACTAAGGGTCAATGTTTGTGAGTAAATTATGGAGTAGTTCTAGGGTGCACTTGTGCAAATCTCCACCATACATTTGCCTACCACTTGGCTTCATCTTGGCCCTTGAAAGCCCTATAAATACCCCCCTTGAGTTGATGAATTCTTCATCCACAAATCAATTTTCCAAGTCTTAAAATCCTCCCCCTTCTAGTTGTAGTTTTCGTCCAAGCCATCTTCTCCCCCCCCTCTTGAGTGAGCTTAGCCGAAACACCACTCTCTCCCCCCCTTCCTAGTAGTCTCGGCTAAGGCCATCCCCCCCTTGGTAGAAAATACTCTCCAAGTATTGTTACTATCCCCTACATACCTTAGCCAATCCCTTGTAGTAGTTCCCAAGTCACCCCTATACTAAAAGCCCAGAAATACTACTATACTTCCATTAGTCACTAAACGAAACCCTAGGAGAAACTTCATTGTTGGTTGAAGTTGTAAGTAGAAGTTGTGTAGAAACTTCTAAGGGTTTCTTAGAGCGGATTGGAGCGGTCAGATTAGGAGCTAAACCTTGCTCAGGATCGACATTTAACTTGGATAATTTTGGGCTTATCGAGGTAAATACTCTTGTCCTTCTATCGTAATTGGATATTACATATAAGAATAGTTAAGACTTGAGTATAAGATATAGAATGATATTAAAGAATAGAATTGAACTGTAATCACAGTAGAAGGGTATAACAGAAGAAGAATTGAACTGTACTTACATAGGACTGTATCTACATCAGACTTGTGTAGCTTGACGGGTAGGAAAGTGCTGCCCAATTTTCCGTAGAATAGAGAACCCTCTGCTTAGAATAGTCTACAGAGTAGTCTAGACATTGATAGACGTATCTGACTATTATAGGTTGATTCTCTTGCGCGACATATTCGACTTGGCGGTGGATTTCGCAGGAGGTATGTGATTCTTCCTATCCTCTGAGCATGATATTTTAAAGTATATATATAGTACGGTGACGACGTGTGTTAATCGAACATGGTTTTACTTGACGTCTTTTGACTTGAGTCTAAATAACAAGAATCTTGAAGTATTTCAAAAGAATTATGAATCATTTTTGAAAGAAGAGTAATACTTGGTTTTTTAAACAAAAGCTTAAGAGTTATACTAGCTTTATGGGAAGTTAGGTATAACGACTTAAGAAAGAGAAAAGGAACAGTTTACTTATGTGTTTATGAAAGACTTGTATTGATTTCTGGAAAGTATAATAAGATGGTTTGATGAGTAGACATATTATAATAAGATGCCTTACGGGCCCCGGAGCGGGTCGTGACAAAAGTGGTATCGTCCTCGGAAAGTGTCTCTGAGAAGCGTCTTGATTATCGGTGTTGATTATCGGTGTGTTGTGCACGCGCACAAAGCAATAATCGTGAGGCTATAGGATATTTAGGATTGGTTTCCATTCTTCTCACTCGAGATCGTACCTTAGAGTTGTGTTATAAGTTGGACCTCTAACGTATTCCTTTCTGTACTTGATTATGCCTCGCGTAAGGCAACCGGGCGAAGAACCGAGCGCAAAGAGTCGCTAGTAGGACACCGAGAGTTACGAGGCTCGTGCCCGATCTATACCGACGGCGAGTTCCATGACGCCGCCGCCCAGAGAGACCACTATACCCGCCTCCTCCCGGCACCGCGGAGGAGTTAGGTACAAGGAGATGGCCCACTATTGGCTAGGATTGTGGCAGATGAGGATAGCGGATCTGATGTTCCAAATCGTGCAGTGGTTCACCCGAGGCGATAGTTTGAGGCTACGGGATTTCTGAGTTGTAGCCCGCGAGTTTTACGGGTCGAGGCGGAGGATGATCCGCAGGAGTTCATCCGTCGATTCTGAGGATTATGAGTGATCGGCGTCGGAGACCGAGTCCGTGATCTCGGTTCGCATCGGCTGCGTGATACCGATCGATTGGTTTGATTCACGGAGTTATCCCGGGAGAGCACGCGTCCCGGCTACTTGGGATGAGTTCTGGAGGCTTTTCTCACGCACTTGCCTCCACGCGATGAGGGCACGGCCGACAGATTTTTGCCGCTTGAGAGAGAGGACGCGATTAGGAGTACAACGTCGAGTTTGATTCATTGGCTCGATATGTCCTGCGCTAGTAGCGGATATGGAGCACCGAGTGCACCGTCGCCATCGTGTCACGACCGAACCGGGCCCGTGACTGGTGCCTTACCCCGGGCACCCTAGTGATACAACATCAGAGTAATCAGCGGAATATAAAACAATAACACGAAATGACATGAAGTATGAAACAATAATCTGAGAAATTTGCCTTGCGGCATATAAAAATATCAACTAGACGATTACATCCCTTTTTACCTGCCACAACAAGATTTACTGCACTCTAAGAGTTTTTATACAACATGACGACGTGGCCCCGCCATACCCAGAATGTACAAGTACCTCTGATGTGAGGGACTATACCAAAAGATAAGCCTCCGAGAAACGGAGCTTCCTAATACGCTGAATTGTGATCCTATGGCGAGCGAGGATCAACAAGCTGGTGTACCTCAACTGCGCATTTAACGCAGCCGAAGGAGGTCGATAACAGTACCAAGTATGTGAAATCAAAATATCGTAAATGAAATCATAGTAGTCTATATAAAGCAGAGACATGTATGATAACCAAACTACGATTCACAATAAATAGCCATGTCAAGTCGTGGACTCACGCCCTCAAAGTCATCACTCAAATATAACTATGGGTCTCACGCCCACAACATCAATCATGCCCGTGGAATACCATCCTCACTGCCGGCAGTCTATAAAAGCACCAAGGAATACACATGAACACCAGGTCCCACCTGTGTCATCATAAAACCGTACGGGGTAAGTACGAAGGCATAGCCGACTACTAAAACCCACAGTACAAACAAGGTCATAAATCAGATCATGAGATCTGTCTGCATCACATGATCAAAGCTGGCCACTCGCCCGCAGTATCTAATGTGCGCGTCTAGCCCTGGAACTTCCCGCAGCTCCGCATAGGCCACTCCAATGGCCCGCATGAGGTATTCCCCGCATCGAGGGTAGCTACTCCCCGGCATCCGCCTGGACTCGCAGTCCGCATGGCCACATAGACCGCATGACCATAAAGGCCGCACACTAACCTGGAGCTCTCGTAGCTCCGCATAGGCCCCCGGGACCCGCATGAGGTATTCTCGAATCATAGGTCACACAGACCCGCCTGAGTCTACCCCGCATCGGAGGGCAGCTTAACCTCCGGGATGATGTCAAGGTGAGTGGTACAATACCAACATAACGGCTGATAGTTAAACAACTTAAGCGCAATCGAGGGAAAACCCCTTTACACAAACATCACAAGATAATAACACACGTAGCATCCTAGCATGTTTACTTATCAAATCAACAAGAAAGTATTACAAGGCTATCACAAACCAACACAATCAAGTTATTCACACAAGGTACTTTCTACTATATGATTAACAAGATCGGGTTTTTATCCCCAAAGTACTTCATACATTAACTTTTTAAGAGATCTGTCCTTTCACAAATAGTCACACAATACTCGTAATATATAAAAAAATATAGTGACTATCTTTTGAAGTAAATCAAAACACTTCTCTTTGTAAAATCAAGTAACAACATTTTTTCCAAACGTTCAAGTTTGCCTAATTTCAAATGTTCAAGTTTCTCATTTTTCGAAAGGTTTCGTAGTTCATAGTTTTAATCCTTTAAAACAATTTGAGAAACATATACCTTATGTGTGAGTAGGTTATTCTTGTTCATAACAATCTTATTACAATGACCATGATCTAGGAAATGTAATATCATTTTGTCTCATCTTAGCTTCTATGCAGATGGGAAGTTTCTCTGGTTTTAATAATACTTTATTAGTCAAGACATTTCCTTTATTAGCGCCATTTGTGGTTTGTTCGATACTTATTCTGATTTCAAATCAAGAAACATTATTCCTTTTAAAACCAAGTACTCATTACTCACGAATGAGGTTTCACTTTTTAACAAAACTCATATTAATTAACCAAGTCAAGTCTCTTATCTTTTTAAGATTAAGTCTCTTAATCTTCTTAAAGTCAATAAACCCTTCTTTTTATCTTTCTTAAGCCGTTATACCTAACTTCCCATAAAGCTAGTATAACTCTTAAGCTTTTAAAACCAAGTATTACTCTTCTGTTAAAAATGATTCAGTATTCTTTTGAAATACTTCAAGATTATTCAGGCTTAAGTCAAAAGACATTGCCGTAATTATTATTCAGTTAACACACGTACGTCTACCGTACTATATATATTTTAAAATATCATGCTCAAGAGTTTAGGAAGAATCACATACCTCGCGACGATTATCGACTATTAGCAAAATGCTCCACGACTATAAACCGGCTAGCCTTGTCCACCCTCCGAGTAGAATACGCTACTCACAGTACTTCAACCTATAACGGTTATATAAGTCTATCAACTTTTACCTTAATATTCTACTGAAGCGATTTCAGTTCAAGTCTTTCTGTAATATCCTTCTATTACAGTTCAATTCTCTTCTATGAATCTTATATTCATTTCTTTACTACTACAGTATGTAATTTCCAATTACAATAGGGGGACAAGATATTTACCTCGATAAGCCCATAATTATCCAAGTATAAATGTCGATCCTGAGCAACGTTTAGCTCTACTCCGGTGCTCCAACCCTCTCCAAACAACCCTTAGAAGTTCCATGCAACTTCTACTCAATACTTCAACCGACTATGAAGATTTTCCTTAGGGTTTTGGTTTGAGACAAAAAGGACATAAGGTAGTATTTCCGGGCTCTACGTATAGAGGTAACTTTTGGAATACTACTAGGTATAAGGCTAAGGTATTTTGGGTATAGTAACAATACTTGGAGAGTATTTCTACCAAGAGGGGGTATTTTACGAGAACAATACTCAAGAGGGGGGGTATATTCTCGGCCAAGGGCCTTTACTAGGGAGGGGGGGAACTCTCGGCCACAAGGCCTCACAAAGGGGGAGGGGTGTGTTCTTGGACGAGAACACTACACTAAGGGGGGGGGGGAGAGGGCTTTCAAGACTTAGAAAGATTTTAGGATGAAGAAGTCTTCAACAAGGGAGGGGTATTTATAGGGAAACCAATGGACAAGATCAAGCCATGTGCAAGGCAAGTGTAAGGCCAAGATCAAGCCAAGTGCACCCTAACCCTACTCCACAAAATAAGGCACAAAACAAGGCACCAAACATGGCACAAAATAAGGCACAAAACAAGGCCAAAAACGTCCCACTTTCGGCCAAGCAAACCGCCAACTTGAGGGTGACAAGTGTCGCCCTCTCGTTGGTCCAAAATATTCCGTCTCTCGGAAAAATCCGCAAAAATTATAAATGACATAGCCAGAATTTTCCCTTCGCAAGTTCTGTAAAACGTTTCGTCGAAAAACGATTCTTTACGGGGGGTTGTGCACAAAAATTTCGTCCTTTGCCTACTTATGGCTCAAACTTTTCACGTCGCCCACACGCATATACTGCGGAAATACGGGGTATAACATTCTCCCCTCCTTAGAAACATTCGTCCCGAATGTTCCTTCTCAGTCTCAAGACAGATAACGATGAAGTTCCCCTTAACTTAAACATGTTGCCAATGCCACACATGGCCACAAAATAACACACGCTCCAATACTTAATCCAAGTCTACTATGAATCACCTCTATGTTCTCAACACATGCTCGTTTCTTCCCTTACTCGTCGTACCCTTCTTGAATACTTGAACTCTTTCTCATAACTTACCACATTCCTGTTACTGCTTCAGTTTCCAAAACTCTGGGTTACTACCTCTAACTTGGTCATCATTAACAGGGAACACTCTGGATGGATCTCCGATACTCTTCCGAACATAGCAACATGAAAGATCGGACGTACTGCCTCCTACGTCGGACGACAATACTAACATATAGGCAACCTGGCCTACTCTTCACATAATCTGAAAAGGCCCAAAGTAACTCGGGCTAAGTTTCCTCTATTTTCCAAAACTCGTCACACCCTTCCGGGGTGGTACCTTCGAGAAGACCCACCGTCAACCTGAACTCCAAGCGTCGTCGCCGATTATCCGCACGACTTCTGTTGACTCTGAGCTGCCGATAACCTCTCCTGGATAGGCTTCACCCTATCCACATCCTGCCGAAATAAATATGAACCAACTATCTGCACTTTGCCAACATCGAACCAATCGACCGGCAACTTACAATTCCGCCCCATACAAGGCGTCATAAGGCAACATCCGAATACTGAAATGGTAGCTAAAAACACTCCCTCAACAGGAGGCAACAATCCTTACAGCTACCCCTGAAATCAAAACACTGGCCCGAGGATGAATGCAATACGGAGACTCACCGAAGTTCCTACTCTGCCTGGTAAAACTCCCAGAAAAAGAAATAGCCATAACCTGGGCTTCACTGTCTGTCATAAGGTGAAAGTAGCCACCTCGTGCAGCCTCACAACTTTCCAGATATAACATCTCGTATAACCCTCTTGTTATACCCCGTATTTCCAGAGTATGTACGTGAGGACGTACGTAGAAAAGTTTGAGCCTTAAAGTTAGGCTAGGATCGAAATTTGGGCACAAGTACCAAAAAGAATCGTTTTTCGACGAAACGTTTTACTAGACTTGCGAAGGGAAAATTCCGGCTATGTCATTTATAATTTTTGCGGATTTTTCCGAGAGACGAAACATTTTGGACCAACGGGAGGGTGACATGTGTCACCCTCACATTGGAAGAATTATGGACGGCTTGGACGATTTGGGGTCAATGGAGTTGGTAGGATATTTTTGTGCAAGTTGGTGTGGTAGATGGATAAGGTACACATGGTTAAATCCTAGCCCTACACTTGCCTAACACTTGGATTGATCTTGGCCATTGGTTGGCCCTTGCTTGACCTATAAATACCCCTCTAAGTTGAAGACTTTCTTCATCCTCACTTGATAATTTCTAAGGCAAAAATCCCTCCCCTCTTAGTGAGAGTTCTCGTCCAAAGTCCCCCCTCCCCTTTGAGAAAGGCCCTCGGCGAAATACCCACTTGCCTAGTGGTTCAGCCGAGCCTACCCCCTTGGTTGAGAAATACTTCTCCAAGTATTGTTATAATGCCCTAAATACTCTAGCCCAAATACCTTGTAGTATTCCAAAGTTACCACTGCATTTAAAAGCCAGAAATACTATTATACTTCCCCTCAGTCACAAAAACGAAACCCTAAGGAAAACCTTCATAGTCGGTTGAAGTGTTAAGAAGAAGTTGCATAGAACTTCTAAGGGTTGTTTGGAGCGGGTTGGAGCGCACGGAGTAGGAGCTTAACGTTGCTCAGGAGCGACATTAAACTTGCATCATGGCTAAGATGAGACAAAATGATATTACATTTCCTAGATCATGGCTGCTTAATAAGATTGATTATAAACAATAATAACCTACTCACATATAAGGCATATGTTTCTCAAATTGTTTAAAAGAGAATTATGTTTTAAAGGATTAAAATTATGAACTACGAAACCTTTTCGAAAATGAGAAACTTGAGCATTTGAAATTAGGCAAACTTGAACGTTTGGAAAATAATGTTGTTACTTGATTTTACAAAGGGAAGTGTTTTGGTTTACTTAACAATGTTAGTCACTCTATTGTTATACTACGGGTATCGGGTGACCTTTGTAAAAGAAATGGATCTTTAAAAGGAATTTAACGTACGTAGTACTTTAGGGTTAAAACCCGGACTTTGACATAAAATGAAAGTACCTTGAGTTGTGTATAACTTGCCTATGCTTGTTGTTGTGAAACTTGCCTATGCTTGTTGTGATAGCCTTTGTTGTGCAAGAATTGTGTTTCTATACTACCGCGTCTCTCGGTGGAGGGCCGGTTGACTTGTTGAGAACTTACTTGGACGTACCGGCAGTGACGGAGAATTCCACGGGTACGCTCCTGTTGATAGTGTTATTCCATGGACTAGCTCTCCATGAGGTTTCTTACTGTTCGGCCTTGGTACCTGGTGGTCGGCTTTCGTACTTGCCCCGTCTCGTGGCTGATTCGGCCTTGGTACCTGGTAGTTAGCCCTCGCACTTGCCCCATTCAGTGTAGTGACGAAGTCTCATGATACGGCCTTGGTACGTGGTAGTTAGCCCTCGTACTTGCCGGCCGCTACGTGACCGGCCTTAGTATCTGGTAGTCGGCTTTCGCTTGCCGTGTCGACCGTGGTTTGGTTGTATTGTATTGTTAGTACGGCTTTGGCATCAGGTAGGACTTGGTGTTCAGGTGTACTTCTTGGTGTTATCATATCATAGACTGCCGGCAGTGAGGAAGGTATTCCACGGGCATGATTGATGTTATGGGCGTGAGACCCATCATTATATTTGAGTAATGACTTGGAGGGCGTGAGTCCCTGACTTGATATAACTGTATTTGTGTGTACTGTAGTTTGGTTATCATACATGTCTCCTGCTTTATATAGACTATTATGATTTCATTTACGTGATTTACGCTTCACATTGGTACTGTTATCGACCTCCTTCGGGTGCGTTCATGCCGCATGTAGGTACATCTACCGTCGATCCGCTTTTAGGATCACATTTCAGCGTATTGAAAGCTCGGTTCCTTGGAGGCTTATCTTTTGGTATGTTACCACAGTGCAGAGGTTCTTGTACATTCGAGGTATGGCGGGCCCCGTCCCGTCATAGTTGTTGTAAAAATCTTAGAAGTGCAGCCTTTGTTGTGGGCGGGGTTGTAAGGATTATGCTTGTTCAAATGTCGATATATTTATATATCTTTGAAAGGCAACCGTTTTGGTTGGCCTATTTTCTTTATCTTGATCCATATCTAATTGTATGTTTAAGTTTTTATTTATTTGGTTTTTCTCACGATGTTGTATCACTAGGGTGCCCGGTAAGGCACGATCCACGCCCGGTTCGGTCGTGACAAAAGTGGTATCGAGCGATTAATCCTCGGAAAGTGTCTGAACCGTATCGGTAGAGTCTTGATTATCGGTGTGTTGTGCACCACACCAATAATCAGGAGGCTATAGGATATTTAGGATTGGTTTCCATTCTTCTCACTCTGAGATCGTGCCTTAGAGCTGTTTTGTAAGTTGGACCCTCTAACGTATTTCTTTCCCTTACCGTTATGCCTCCGCGTAGGGCAAACCCGGGCCCAGGAGGGCAAGGCAGCCGAGGGAGTTGCGAATAGAGTTCTTAGGGTTACGATGGTACAGGCCCAGTCATCACCTGGGGTGGTGTTTTCATTCGGGGAGTTATGCGACGTTACTAGCCCCAGCAAAGTTTAGCATGGCGGCGGCAGTTCCTACTGCGGCCATGATATTTGAACCTTCAGTTCCACGACCAGGAATTGAGAATATAGATTGCAAGAGACGACCCTGTTACTAACTATGGATTTGGCTACCAGAGAGTATACCGATGTACCGCGAGTCTTGATGACTATCTAAGAGAGGGTTGTGAAGAAGTAGATCTTCAGTCAGGAATGAGCATGGCTGCTCAGCTTATGTGCAGCAGATTGAGAAACGTAGGGTGTGGGTTAACGAGGGCGAAGAGGGCGAACAGAAGGTCCTTTGGTAACTTTCAAGCGAATCGCCTCGCGGCCAGATTGGTTATACACGTCCACTGCGAGAATGGTCCTCCATAAGGTTGGACATTGGGGTAAGCGAGTTGGTCGAGCTCGAGCTTCCGGTTCACTACACGTAGGTTTGGCCACCGGATTGATTTTTCCCAGTGTTCACGGTGTGACGCCCTCCCGGGAATGTCGTCGTTTAGTTGGTACTTGTTTTACTGCGGCCGTCGGGCATGTGTCGAAAGAATGTCCTAGTAGGAGGATGTAAGTAGGAGGACTCACCTTCATGGCGGTGACGGTTCGTCATCTTCCATAGCTATGCGCCACTACGGGCGAGTTTGATTAACGACTTAGGGAGTGAAGCGAGATACTGTATACCCTTAACCCTTTAGAGATTAGTACGTGTAAGATGAGTATATCTTAAGTATTATGTTCAGATAACATAAGTGGAAATTGTGATTAGATATCATGGTTAGTTAACCGAGTAAGATTTGGGGGATAGAGGAAGTGTGAACCTTAGAGTCTTACGTAGAGACCTTAGAGGTAAGGCCATCTCGAGTAAAAGATGTATTGTTATGTTTGATCCTTATCGGAGTGCATAGTGCACGTGAGCTATGTTTGTGGAATAAGTCCCCGAGTAGTGTGGAATGGAAGAGGGTAGTTGAGCTAAGAAGACCGCTAGGTTTTCGTAACGTGATTAGTGAGAGATTTTCGGATCGGGGAGCTAGTGTTTTGCGCGTTGCCGGGTCGGGTTGAGGCCGCGATGCGGGTCAACCAGCCGCGGCCGTATGGTGCAGAGTCGGTTTGTGGTGGTCCCGCCTTGTGATAAGTCGTGAGGGTGTTAGGCCCGTGTTTGGTTAACCAGTCTGAGTCGTGGACGTTCGACGATGGTCGGGCCGAGGAGGTCAGCCCGTCTTGTCTTCTAGTAAAGACCGTGTACTCGGTAGTAAGTTGCGGGATGTTATATCAGGAAGGTGGTAAGGCTGCACGAGGTGCCTACCTTCACCTTATGGCAGACAGTGAAGCCCAGGTTCGGCTGTTTCTTTTTCAGGAGGTTTTACCAGGCAGGGTTAGGAACTCAGGTGAGCCTCAGAATCGCATTCGCCCTCGGGCCAGTGTTGGGATTTCAGGGGTAGCGGTGAGGATTGTTGCCTCCTGCTAGGGAGTGTTTCATAGCTACCATTTCAGTATTCGGATGTCGCTTTATGACGCCTTGTAGGGGCGGAAGTGTAAGTTGCCGGTCGATTGGTTCGATGTTGGCAAGGTTCAGATAGTTGGTTCATACTTGTTCAGTAGAATGTGGATAGGGTGAAGCTTATCCAGATGAGGTTATTGGCTCGAGTCAGCAAGTCGTGCGGATAATCGGCGTCGACACTTAAAGTTCGAGTTGGCGGTGGAATTCTTGAAAGGTACCACCGGATAAGTGCGGCGAGTTTTGGAAGCGAGGGAACTTAGCCCGAGTTACTTTGGGCCTTTCAGATCATTTGAAGAGTAGGCCAGGTTGCCTATATGTTAGCTTTTGCCATCCGACTTGGGAGGCAGTATGTCCGGTCTTTCGTATTGCTATGTTCGGGAAAGTATCGGAGATCCATCCAGAGTGTTCCCAGTTAATGATGACCAAGTTGGAGATAGTAACCAGAGATCTCGAAGCGGAATCGAACTAAATATGGTAAGTTATGAGAAGGAGTTCGAGTGTGCGAGAAGAAGTGCAGCGTAAGGGGAAGAAACGAGCATGTATTGCGAGCATCGATGTGATCATTTCTTTTGTATGAAGAAGGTGCGAAAGAAGTATATTTTAGGCCTCGGGTAAGGCCTTTTGTGATGTCAGAGGTGTTTCCTCGTGGACTTGGATGTAAGTATTTGCGCAGGTGTTTCTGTGGCCAGGTATGGCAGGATGGTTTTCGTAAGTATAGCAGTGAAGACTATACTGGCGCATGTTTGTTTGAGACTTAGAAGGAACATTCGGGACGAATGTTTCTAAGAGGAGAATGTTATACCGTATTTCGGCAGTATGCGTAGGGACGTACGTAGAAAAGTTTGGGCTTTAAAGTAGGCTTGGCCGATTATTTTTTTGTGCACAACACCCGATTAGAGTCGTTTTTCGACGAAACGTTTTACATAACTTGCGAAGGGAAAATTCCGGCTATGTCATTTTAAATTTTTGCGGATTTTTACGAGGCGAAACATGTTGGACCAACGAGAGGCGACACTTGGCACCCTCTCATTGGGAAATGTGGCGTCCTTTGGGACGAGTTGGGCAATATAGTTGGTAGGATATTTTGTGTTGGTTGGTAGGGTAGATGGATAAGGTACACATGGGTACATCCTAGCCCTACACTTGCCTACTACTTGGCATGATCTTGGCCATTGGTTGGCCTTTGCTTGACCTATAAATACCCCCTTTGAAGACTTATTCATCCTAAAAATGTTCTAAGTCTTAGAAATCCTCCTCCTTCTTGTTGCTCTCGTCCCCAGCCTCCCTCCCCTTTGAGAAGGCCCTTTGGCCGAGAGTCCCTCCCTGGCCGAGTACCCTCCTAGTGGGGTAGGTAGAGGGTATACACCATTGTGGTGTTGTCTCGTATAAATATACCCCCCTCTTGGTAGAAATACTCTCCATAGTATTGTTACTATACCCAAATTACCTTAGCCGTATACCTTGTAGTATTCCAAAGATACCTCTATACGTAGAGCCCGGAAATACTACCGTTTGTCCTTTTTGTCTCAAACCGAAACCCTGGAGAAATCTTCACAGTTGGTTGAAGTATTTAAGAAGAAGTTGCGTAGAACTTCTAAGGGTAGTTTGGAGCGGGTTGGAGCACCCGGAGTAGGAGCTAAACGTTGCTAAGGACCAACATTTATACTTGGATAATTTTGGGCTTATCGAGGTTGAATGTTCTGCGAGTAGCTTGTGCTACTTGAAAGGTGGACGAGGCTAGCCGGGTTATAGCCGTGGAGCGATTTGCTAATAGTCGATAATCGTCGCGAGGTATGTGATTCTTCCTATCCTCTTGAGCATGATATTTAAAAGAATATATATATAGTACGGTAGACGTACGCGTGTTAACTGAATAATAATTACGGCAATGTCTCCGGACTTAAGCCTGAATAATAATTACGGCAATGTCTTTTGACTTAAGCCTGAATAATCTTGAAGTATTTCAAAAGAATACTGAATCATTTTAACAGAAGAGTAATACTTGGTTTTAAAAGCTTAAGAGTTATACTAGCTTTATGGGAAGTTAGGTATAACGGCTTAAGAGAGATAAAAAGAATGATTTATTGATCTTAAAAGATAAGAGACTTGATCTTAAAAGATAAGAGACTTGACTTAATTGAATTTTGTTAAAAAGTGTGAAACCTCATTCGTGAGTAATGAGTACTTGGTTTTCAAAAGGAATAATGTTTTACTGATTTCGGAAATCAGAATAAGTATCGAACAAACCACAGCAGCGCTAATAAAGGGAAATGTTTTGACTAATAAAGTATTATTAAAACCAGTAGAAACTACCATCTGCATAGAAGCTAAGATGAGACAAAATGATATTACATTTCATAGATCATGGCTGTTGTATCAAGATTGTTATGAACAAGAATAACCTACTCACACATAAGGTATATGTTTCTCAAATTGTTTTAAAAGATTAAAACTATGAACTACAAACCTTTCGAAAATGAGAAACTTGAGTAATTGAAATTAGGCAAACTTGGAACGTTTGGAAAAGAATGTTGTTACTTGATTTTACGAAGAGAAGTGTTTTGATTTACTTCAAAAGATAATCACTCTATTTTCATATACTACGGGTATTGTGTGACTTTTGTGAAAGTAACGTATCTTTTAAAGAGTTAATGTATGAAGTACTTTGGGGATAAAAACCCGATCTTGTTAATCATATAGTAGAAAGTACCTTGTGTGTATAACTTGATTGTGTTGGTTTGTGATAGCCTTGTAATACTTTCTTGTTGATTTGTTAAGTAAACATGCTAGGATGCTACGTGTGTTAGTATCTTGTGATGTTTGTGTAAAGGGTTTTCCCTTGATTGTGCTTATGTTGTTTAAACGATAAGCTGTTATGTTAGTATTGTATCACTCGTGATTCCGGTTAGGCCTCGATGCGGGTTAGACTCGAAGTGGTCATGTGACCTATGATTCGAGAATACCTTATGCGGGTGCAGGTATGCGGAATCGCGGAGTTCTGGTTAGTGCGGCCTTTGTGGTCACGCGTCTATGTGGCTGCGGACGGCGAGTCCAGACGCCGGGAGTAGCTACCCTCGATGCGGAATACCTCATGCGGGCCATTGGGTGGCCCGTGCGAGCTACGGAAGTTCGAGGCTGACGCGCGCATTAGATATCGCGGGCGATTGGCGGCTTTGATCGTGATGCAGTGCAGATCATGATACGATTTATGACCTTGTTGTCGTGGGTTTTAGTAATCGGCTATGCCTTCGTACTTACCCAGACGGTTTTATGATGACACGGTGGGACACGTATTCGTGTATTCCTTGTGCTTTTATATCATATCGCCGTGGTGAGGAAGGTATTCCACGGGCGATTGATGTTGTGGCGTGAGACCCATTGTTATATTTGAGTGATGACTTTGGCGTGAGTCACGACTTGACATCGCTATTTATTGGAATCGTAGTTTGGTTATCATACATGTCTCTCGCTTTATATAGACTACTATGATTTCATTTACTGATTTTAGTTTCACATACTTGGTACTGTTGACCGACTCTCCGGGCTGCGTTCATGCTGCAGTTGAGGTACACGATCGTTGATCCTAGCTCGTGGTCACGGTTCGTTTAGGAAGCTCCGTTTTCTCGAGGCTTATCAGTGGTATAGTCCCCTGTCGTGGTAGGTGCTTACATTCAGGGGTATGACGGGGCCCTGTCCCGCCATTGTTGTCATGTCATTCTTAGAGGTCTGTAGTACTGTTGTGGGCAGAGTTGTTTATGGGATGTAACTGTTCGAATTTAAGTTTTCATATATACATGCCGGAAGGCAATTTTCTCAGATTATTATTTCATACTTCATGTTATTTCATGTTATTGTTTTATATTCCGCTGATTTATCTGATGTTGTATCACTAGGGTGCAGGTAAGGCACCCACGCCGTTCGGTCACAGTACGTCCGCGTTAGTAGCTAGTATGGAGGATCGAGTGCACCGATATGTTACGGCTCGATGATTACCTAGAAAGTTGTTGGTAGCTCTTCACCGCATGGACATTGCCACGCAGCTTATGCACTTGGATGTGGAGCGGAGAAATCGACGAATCAAGATCGCGAAGAGGCCGCAATGCAGAGGTCCTTTGGTGACTTTCGAGGCGCATCGCCTCAGCAGACTAGTTATGTACCTCGCTTGACTGAGTGGTCCTCCACGCCCGGGACCTTCGGTATTCGGAGCGTCGGGGCTCCCTGTTTCAGATTTTCGTGAGTATGAGTGCTCGCGGATGAGGTCGCCCTTGTCTCAGTGGCCGCCAGGGAAAACTTCATAAGGAGAGTGTCGTACTAACTTGGGAGATTGTTATTCTGCGCCAAGAGGGCCATCCGCCGCAGGATCGTCCGACCGGGGTAGCGGTAGATAGCACGCACTACGGATCGATTGCGGGTTCTTCACCTTCCATAGCTAGGGATGTTCATACAGGCGAGCCACGGCAGAGGTCGTGGTGGAAATTCCCAGTTTTAGCGGTCCTTTGAACCGCCTATTTTCAGGTATATCCTTAACCCTCTAGAGACTTGTATGTATTGATGTGTTTAGTGTTATGATCGGATAGCTTTGTGCTAAAATGTGATTTCAAAACCTGGTTAGTGAGAAAGGGTAAGCCTGGGGGTGAGAAAATGATGAACCTTAGAATATTACAGTTGAGACCTTAGATGTAAGGCCGTCTTGAGTACAAGACTTTGCGGGTGATCTTTGTCAGAATGTATAAGTATACGTGGAGATTGTGGGAAAATTCCTTGGGTAGTGTAAAATGGAAGTGGTAGCTTTCATGACCTGTATAGGTAAGATTGTTCCGGATCGGGAAACAAGAGCTTGATGCGTTAAGTGGGTCGGGTTGGGGCCATGTTGGGCCAACCCGCGGCCCGCTTCGAGTGGGGTCGACTGGTGGTCCCGCCAGGTGATAGGGTCACGAGGGTGCTAGGCCCAAGTTTAGATGACCATCGTATGAGTTCGTGGATATGTTAGACCAGAATCGGTTCGTGAAGGCCGGGAATGGCCTTAAAGGAATTGAGGCTAGTAAGATGACCAAGTTTGAGGTAGTGACTCGGAAGTTTTAGAACCGAGGTATGAATGCGTATACTAGAAGATTTCAAGTGTTAGAGAAAGTGGCGGTACGAGTAAGGAAGAGAACGTGTGTTATTTTGTGGCCAAGTGTGGCGTTGGCAACTTGTTAGAGGAACTTTATCGTTATCCGTCTTGAGAAGGAACATTCGGACGAATGTTTCGGCGAGGGAGAATGTTATACCGTATTTCCGGGTATGTGCGTGAGGACGTGCGTGAAAAGTTTGAGCCTTAAAGTTAGGCTAGGATCGAAATTTGGGCACAAGTACCAAAAAGAATCGTTTTCCGACGAAATGTTTTACTAGACTTGCGAAGGGAAAATTCCGGCTATGTCATTTATAATTTTTACGGATTTTTCCGAGAGAAAACATTTTGGACCAACGGGAGGGTGGCATGTGTCACCTCACATTGGAAGAATTGTGGGCTTGGGCGATTTGGGGTCGAGGAGTTGGTAGGATATTTTTGTGCAAGTAGGTGTGGTAGATGGATAAGGTACACATGGTTAAATCCTAGCCCTACACTTGCCTAACATTTGGATAGATCTTGGCCATTGGTTCGCCCTTGCTAGACCTATAAATACCCCTCTAATTTCTTCATCCTCACTTGATAATTTCTAAGGCAAAAATCCTCCTCTTAGTGAGTTCTCGTCCAAAGTCCCCTCCTTTGAGAAAGGACCTCCGAGCACCCCCTTGCCTAGTGGTTCTAAATGAGCCTACCCCCTTGGTTGAGAAATACTTCCAAGTATTGTTATAATGCCAAATACTCAGCCCAAATACTCAGTAGTATTCCAAAGTTACCACATGCGAAAAGCCGGAAATACTATTATACCCTCCCACAAAAACGAAACCCTAAGGAAAACCTTCATAGTTGAAATGTTAAGAAGAAGTTGCGTAGAACTTCAAGGGTTGTTTGGAGGCGGTGGGCGCGCGGAGTAGGAGCTTAACGTTGCTCGGGAGCCATTAAACTTGGATAATTTTGGGCTCATCGAGGTAAATACTATTGTCCTTCTATTGTAATTGGGAATTACATCTTTGTAGTAGTATAGAAATGAATATAAGATTCATAGAAGAGAATTGAAGCGTAATAGAAGGATATTACAGAAAAGACTTGAATGAAATCACACGGAAGAATATATAAGTAGAAGATTAAAGCATTTACATAGAATTTGTATTCTGATGGTGATAACCTTTATTGGTTGAATGTTCTGCGAGTAGCATATACTACTTGGAAGGTGGACAAGGCTAGCCGGGTTATAGCCGTGGAGCATTTTGCTTATAGTCGATAATCGTCGCGAGGTATGTGATTCTTCCTATACTCTTGAGCATGATATTTTACAAGAATATATGTATAGTACGGTAGACGTACGTGTGACAATGTCTTTTGACTTAGGCCTGAATAATAAGAATCTGGAAGTATTTTACAAGAATATATATATATATAGTACGGTAGACGTACGTGTGTTAACTGAATATAGTTGTACGGCAATGTCTTTTGACTTAAGAATCTGGAAGTATTTTACAAGAATATATATATATATATAGTACGGTAGACGTACGTGTGTTAACTGAATATAGTTGTACGGCAATGTCTTTTGACTTAAGCCTGAATAATAAGAATCTTGAAGTATTTCAAAAGAATTAAGAAACCTTTTTGAAAGAAGAGTAATACTTGGTTTTGAAAACATAAGAGTTATACTAGCTTTATGGGAAGTTAGGTATAACGTCTTAAGAGAGATAAAGAGAATGGTTTACTGGTTTTTAGAAGTTAAGAGACTTGATCTTAAAAGATAAGAGACTTGACTTGAATGAATTAATATGAATTTTGTGTGAAACCTCATTCGTGAGTAATAAGTACTGGGTTTTTAAAGGGAAATGTTTTCTTGATTTGGAAATCGAATGAGTATCGACGAACCATGCAGCGTTAATAAAGGAAAATGTATTGAATAATGAAGTATTATTAAAACCCGGTAGAAACCTCCATCTGTAGAAGCTAAGATGAGACAAAATGATATTACATTTCCTAGATCATGGTTGCTTAATAAGATTGATTATAAACAAGAATAACCTACTCACATATAAGGCATATGTTTCTCAAATTGTTTAAAGAGAATTATGTTTTAAAGGATTAAAATTATGAACTACTAAACCTTTTGAAAATGAAACTTGAGCATTTGAAATTAGGCAAACTTGAGCGTTTGGAAAATAATGTTGTTACTTGATTTTACAAAGGGAAGTGTTTTAGTTTACTTAACAATGTTAGTCACTCTATTGTTATACTACGTATCGGGTGACCTTTGTAAAAGAAATGGATCTTTAAAAGGAATTTAACGCACGTAGTACTTTAGGGTTAAAACCGGACTTTGACATAAAATGAAAGTACCTTGAGTTGTGTATAACTTGCTATGCTTGTTGTTGTGAAACTTGCTATGCTTGTTGTGATAGCCTTTGTGCAAGAATTGTGTTTCTATACTACGCGTCTCTCGGTAGAGGGCGGTTGACTTGTTGAGAACTTACTTGGGCGTCACCGCGGTGACGGAGAATTCCACGCACGCTCGCTGATAGTGTTATTCCATGGACTAGCTCTCCATGAGGTTTCTTCGTTTCGCCTTGGTACACGGTGGTCGGCTTTTGTACTTGCCGTCTCGTGGTGATTCGGCCTTACTGCAGTAGTTAGCCCTCGACTTGCCGTTCGGTTAGTAGTGACGAAGTCTCGTGATCTGACTTGTTACGGTAGTTAGCCCTCGTACTTGCCGGTCACCACGTGGCCCGGCCTTGGTATCTCGTAGTCGGCTTTCGTACTTGCCAGTGTCGACCGTGGTTTGGTTGTATTGTATTGTTAGTACGACTTTGGCATCGTAGGACTTGTGTTCGGTGTACTTCTTGGTGTTATCATATCATAGGCAGCGGCGGTGAGAAAGGTATTCCACGGGCATGATTGATGTTATGGGCGTGAGACCATCATTATATTTGAGTAATGACTTGGAGCGTGAGTCACGACTTGATCTCTTGTATTTGTGTATCTTGTAGTTTGGTTATCATACATGTCTCCTGCTTTATATAGACTATTATGATTTCATTTGATGTGATTCTGATTTCACATACTTAGTACTGTTATGCGACCTCCTTCGGGGGGCTGCGTTCATGCCGCAGGTAGAGGTACATCGGCTGTCGATCCCCGCTTTTAGGATCACATTTCAGCGTATTGGAAAGCTCCGTTCCTTCGGAGGCTTATCTTTTGGTATGTTACCCTGAGTCTATAGGTTCTTGTACATTCACGGGTATGGTGGGGCCCTGTCCCGTCATAGTTGTTGTAAAAATCTTAAGTGCATGCCTTTTGTGGGCAGGGTTGTAAGGATTGTAACTGTTCAAATGTTGATATATTTATATATGCTGAAAGGCAACCGTTTTGGTTGACCTATTTTCTTTTATCTTGATCCATATCTAAATTGTATGTTTAAGTTTTTATTTCCGCTGGTTTTTCTCTGATGTTGTATCACTAGGTGCAGGGTAAGGCACGATCACGCGGTTGGTAGTGACACCTCTGCCGAGTAAACGGTCCCGTCTAAAATACAAGATGGACTGTCCTCATCGGCCCAACTACTGGTCGAACGCATCCACGAACTCGCACGATGGTTAACTAAACTTGGGCCTAACACCCTCGTGACCCTACCACCTGGCGGGACCACCCCGAACCGACCCATCACAAAACGATGCGGGTTGACCCGCAACACGGCCTCAACCCGACCCACTTTCGCCAAAACACTAGCTCCCGATCGGAACAATCTCACTGATCACGTTACGAAAACCTAGCGGTCTTCTTAGCTCAACTACCCTCTTTCATTCCACACTACTCAGGGACTTATCCCACAAATATATCCCATTTATACTATGTACTCCGATAAGGGTCAAACATAAAATAACTCTTTTACCCAAGATGGCCTTGCCTCTAAGGTCTCTACGTATAAAACTCTAAGGCTTACACTTACCTTATCTGACCTTACCCTTTAAATAACCATGATTTCTAATCACAACTAACACAATGCTATCTGGACATAACACTTGAGGATACTCGTCCTATCACACATACAAATCTCTAGAGGTTAAGGATATACTGTATCTGCTTGCCACTCTCCGTCGTTCTAATCAGTCCTGCCCTATTGGGCGCATAGCTAAGGAAGGTGACGAACT
This sequence comes from Przewalskia tangutica, assembly GCA_029844215.1. Classification (NCBI taxonomy): domain Eukaryota; kingdom Viridiplantae; phylum Streptophyta; class Magnoliopsida; order Solanales; family Solanaceae; genus Przewalskia; species Przewalskia tangutica. The sequence goes on from CM056737.1 coordinate 24,595,353, forward strand.
AGCCACTGGTCCTGAAGTCTAAGTCTCTACATCCGCGCCACCTCTAGTCGGACAATTTCTCGAAAAATGGCCCTGCTGGCCGCAAGCAAAACAAGTACAAACAAAAGACGACATTCCCCGGATGGCGTACGCCGCGTGAACAACGGGAAAAATCAATCCTGGCTGGAACCTACGTAGTTGTGAACGAAGCTCGAGCTCGACCAACTCCGACTTGCCCCAAACGTCACGAACCACGTGAAGAACCACTGCCTTTCTGGCGGAGGCGTATAACGATTTCTTCTGAGGCGATTCGCCTCGAAAGTTACCAAAGGACTCGGCTGTTATGGCCTCTTCTACCGTCCTTGTTAACGTCGATCTTTACGTTCTTGGCACGAGGCGCATAAGCCCGCATACGTGCCATGCTCAAGCCTAATCAAGAATTTCTTGCACTACCCTCTCTAAGATAGTCGTCAAGACCCGTGATAAATCGATACATCATACTCTCTGGTAGCTACATCCTTAGCTAGTAACAGGGTCGCCTCTTTGCAATCTATACTCTCTGTTCCCGGTCGTGGAATGAAGGTTCATATATCATGGTCGCAGAGGAATCGCTGCGTTTGCTAAACTCACTTTTGAAATTTGTGACGTCGCAGAACTCCCCAAATGAAGCACCACCCGGTGATGATTGGGCGTGCCACGTAACCCTCTGTACTCTACTCGACTCCTCGCCTTGCCCTTCGGGCGGGTTGCCTTTACGCGAGGTATAGCGTAAGGGAAAGAAATACGTTAGAGGGGTCCAACTTATAACACGGCCTCTAAGGCACGATCTCGGAGTGAGAAGAATGGAAACCAGTCCTAAATATCCTATAGCCTCACGATTATTGGTGTGCACAACATACCGATAATCAAGACTTCTGATACGGTCTAGACACTTTCCGAGGATTAATCGCTCGATACCACTTTTGTCACGACCGAACGGGCGTGATGGTGCCTTACCGGCACCTAGTGATACAACATCGAGTAATCGTGAATATAAAACAATAACACGAAATGACATGAAGTATGAAACAATAATCTGAGAAAGTTGCCTTGCGGCATATAAAAATATCAACTAGAACAGTTACATCCCTTTTTTTTTACAGCTCTGCCCACAACATTACTACAGACCTCTAAGAGTGACATGACAACAATGGCGGACGGGGCCCGCCGTACCCCGAATGTAGCACCTACTACGACAGGGACTATACCACTGATAAGCCTCCGGAGAGACGGAGCTTCCCAAACGCTGAACTGTGACCCTGAGAGCTAGGATCAACGACTGATGTACCTCAACTGCGGATGAACGCCCCAAGGAGGTCGACAACAGTACCAAGTATGTGAACGAAAATCAGAAATGAAATCATAGTAGTCTATATAAAGCAGGAGACATGTATGATAACCAAACTACAGTTCACAATAAATAAGCAGTCATGTCAAGTCAGGGACTCACGCCCTCAAAGTCATCACTCAAATATAACTATGGGTCTCACGCCCACAACATCAATCATGCCCGTGGAATACCTTCGTCACTGCCGGCAGTCTATAAAAGCACCAAGGAATACACATGAACACCAGGTCCCACCTGTGTCATCATAAAATCGTACGGGGTAAGTACGAAGGCATAACCGACTACTAAAACCCACAGTACAAACAAGGTCATAAATTGTATCATGAGATCTGTCTAGACCGTCACATGATCAAAGCCGCCACTCGCGTGATATCTAATGCGCGTCTAGCCTGGAACTTCCCGACTCCGCATAGGCCACTCCAATGGCCCGCGTGAGGTATTCCGATCGAGGTAGCTACTCCGGCGTCCGCTGGACTCGCGATCCGCGTGGCTACATAGACCGCGTGACCATAAAGGCCGCACACTAACACGGAGCTCTTGTAGCTCGCATAGCCCCGGGACCCGCATGAGGTATTCTCGAATCATATGTCACAGACCGCTGAGTCTACCCCAGACGGAGGCGACAACCTCGGGATTATGTCAAGGTGAGTGGTACAATACCAACATAGCGGCTGATAGTTAAACAACTTAAGCGCAATTGAGGGAAAACCCCTTTACACAAACATCACAAGATAATAACACACGTAACATCCTAGCATGTTTACTTATCAAATCAATAAGAAAGTATTACAAGGCTATCACAAACCAACACAATCAAGTTATTCACACTAAGTACTTTCTACTATATGATTAACAAGATCGGGTTTTTATCCCCAAAGTACTTCATACATTAACTCTTTAAGAGATCTGTTCTTTCAAAAATAGTCACACAATACTCGTAATATATAAAAAAATAGAGTGACTATCTTTTGAAGTAAATCAAAACACTTCTCTTTGTAAAATCAAGTAACAACATTTTTTTCCAAACGTTCAAGTTTGCCTAATTTCAAATGTTCAAGTTTCTCATTTTTCGAAAGGTTTCGTAGTTCATAGTTTTAATCCTTTAAAACAATTTGAGAAACATATACCTTATGTGTGAGTAGGTTATTCTTATTCATAACAATCTTATTACAGCAGCCATGATCTAGGAAATGTAATATCATTTTGTCTCATCATAGCTTCTATGCAGATGGAAGTTTCTACTGGTTTTAATAATACTTTATTAGTCAAAACATTTCCCTTTATTAAGCGCCTTTGTGGTTTGTTCGATACTTATTACGATTTCAAATCAAGAAACATTATTCCTTTTAAAAACCAAGTACTCATTACTCACGAATGAGGTTTCACACTTTTTAACAAAACTCATATTAATTAACCAAGTCAAGTCTCTTATCTTTTTAAGATTAAGTCTCTTAATCTTCTTAAAGTCAATAAACCCTTCTTTTTATCTTTCTTAATCCGTTATACCTAACTTCCCATAAAGCTAGTATAACTCTTAAGCTTTTAAAACCAAGTATTACTCTTCTGTTAAAAATGATTCAGTATTCTTTTGAAATACTTCAATATTATTCAGGCTTAAGTCAAAAGACATTGCCGTAATTATTATTCAGTTAACACACGTACGTCTACCGTACTATATATATTTTAAAATATCATGCTCAAGAGTTTAGGAAGAATCACATACCTCGCGACGATTATCGACTATTAGCAAAATGCTCCACGGCTATAACTCTCACGACCCGAACCCGGGCCCGTGACTGGTGCCTTACCCCGGGAAACCTAGTGATACAACATCAGAGAAAAACCAGCGGAAATAAAAACTTAAACATACAATTAGATATGGATCAAGATAAAAGAAAATAGGCCAACCAAAACGGTTGCCTTTCAGCATATATAAATATATCGACATTTGAACAGTTACAATCCTTACAACCCTGCCCACAACAAAGGCACTCTAAGATTTTTACAACAACTATGGCGGACAGGGCCCCGCCATACCCCGAATGTACAAGAACCTACGGACTCGTGGTAACATACCAAAAGATAAGCCTCAAGGAACGGAGCTTCCCAATCTGAAATGTGATCCTAAAGCGGGGATCGATGGCCGATGTACCTCTACTGCGGCGATGAACGCAGCCTCAAGGAGGTCGATAACAGTACAGTATGTGAAATCAGAAATCGTAAATGAAATCATAGTAGTCTATATAAAGCGGAGACATGTATAATAACCAAACTACGGTACACAAATACAATTATATCAAGTCAGGGACTCACGCCCTCCAAGTCATTACTCAAATATAATGATGGGTCTCACGCCCATAACATCAATCATGCCCGTGGAATACCTTCCTCACCGCCGTCATGATATGATAATACCAAGAAGTACACTGAACACCAAGTCCTACACGATGCCAAAGCCGACTAACAATACAATACAATACAACCAAACCACGGCGACACGGCAAGTACGAAGCCGATCACCGATACCGGCCGCCACGTGCTGGCCGGGCAAGTACGAGGCTAACTACTGTGTACCAAGGCCGTATCACGAGACTTCGTCACTACACTGAACGGGGCAAGTGCGAGGGCTAACTACCAGGTACCAAGGCCGAATCATCTACGAGACGGGGCAAGTACGAAAGCCGACCACTAGGTACCAAGGCCGAACAGTAAGAAACCTCATGGAGAGCTAGTCCATGGAATAACACTATCAGCGAGCGTGCGTGGAATTCTCCGTCACCACGTGACGCCCAAGTAAGTTCTCGACAAGTCAACCGCCCACCGAGAGACGGTAGTATAGAAACACAATTCTTGCACAAAAAAGGCTATCACAACAAGCATAGGCAAGTTTCACAACAACAAGCATAGGCAAGTTATACACAACTCAAGGTACTTTCATTTTATGTCAAAGTCCGGGTTTTAACACTAAAGTACTACGTACGTTAAATTCCTTTTAAGAGATCCATTACTTTTATAAAAGTCACTCGATACCCTTAGTATAAAAATAGAGTGACTTACATCTTTTAAGTAAACCAAAACAACTTCCATACTTTCCTTTTTAAAACCAAATTAAGGCAATACCATGCCTTCTTTTTGGACCAAAACACTTCTCTTTTTAAAGTCAAGTTACCACATTAAAACCAATGATAAAACCCTTCTTTTGTTTTCATAAAGTCGTTATAACTAACTTCCCATAAAGCTGTTATAACACTTTATGTTTTAGACCAATTTAAGACAAAACAATGCATTTCTTTTCCCTAAAGTTCCAGTTTGCCTAATTTCAATTACTCAAGTCTCTTTATTTTAGAAAAGTTTCATAGTTCAATGTCTTAATCCCTTTTGAAACAATTGAGTAACATATGCCATAGGTGTGAAGCTTTATACTTGTTTATAACCATTTATTAAAGCAGCCATGATCTAGAAAATGTAATATCATTTTGTCTTATCTTAGCTTCTATGCGGATGGAGGTTTCTACTGGTTTTAATAATACTTCATTATTCAATACATTTTCCTTTAATAGCGCTGCAGTGGTTTGTTCGATACTTATTCTGATTTCCGAAATCAGTAAAATATTATTCCTTTTAAAACCAAGTACTCATTACTCACGAATGAGGTTTCACACTAACATCCATATTAAGTCAAGTCTCTTATCTTTTAAGATTAAGTCTCTTAACTTCTAAAAATCAGTAAACCATTCTCTTTATCTCTCTTAAGACGTTATACCTAACTTCCCATAAAGCTAGTATAACTCTTATGTTTTCAAAACCAAGTATTACTCTTCTTTCAAAAGGTTTCTAATTCTTTTGAAATACTTCAAGATTCTTATTATTGGGCTTAAGTCAAAAGACATTGCCGTCTTGTTATACCAGTATTTCAGTATGCGTGAGGGCGACGTAGAAAAGTTTGTGCCTTAAAGTGCAGGGCGAAAATTATTGTTCACAAGTACCAAAATAATCGTTTTCGACGAAACGTTTACAAAGCTTGCGTGGGAAAATTCGGCTATGTCATTTATAATTTTTGCGGATTTTTCCGTGACGAAATATTTTGGACAACGGGAGGTGACACTTGTCACCTCATTGACGGCAAACAATGGGCCAAGGTCGACGATTTGTTGGCTTTTCTTTAGTCAATAGTTGGTAGGATATTTGTGAGGGAATTGTGGAGTAGGGACTAGGGGGGCACTTGGGCAAATCTTGCCCTCCACTTGCCCCCACTTGGCTAGATCATGACCATGGTTTCTATAAATACCCTCCTCCTGAAGACTTCTTCATCCTAAAACTTCTAAGTCTTGACAGCCCTCTTCCCCTTTGTGTGAGTTCTCGTCCCAGCCTCCCTCCCCTTTGTGAGGCCCCTTGGCCGAGAGCCCTCCTCCCTTGGCCGAGTATCCCCTCCTAGTAGGGTTGACCAGGTACACCCCCTTCCTTGTTGTTCTCGTAGAATACACCCCTCTTGGTAGAAATACTCTCCAAGTATTGTTACTATACCCAAAATACCTTGGCCTAAATACCTTGTAGTATTCCAAGGTTACACTTATACGAAAAGCCCAGAAATACTATTATACTTCCATTCAGTCACAAAAACGAAACCCTAATGAAAATCTCCATAGTTGGTTGGAGTATTAAGAAGAAGTTGCGTAGAACTTCTAAGGGATGTTTGGAGCGGGTTGGAGCACCCGGAGTAGGAGCTAAACGTTGCTCAGGATCGACATTAAACTTGGATAATTATGGGCTTATCGAGGTAAATATCTTGTCTCCCTTTTGTAATTGAGTTTGCATACTATTGAAGTATGAGAATTAATGTATAAGTTATATACAAAGAAAGTATATAAGAAGAGAATGGAATCAGACTTACATAGGATCAGACATGAGACTTGTGAAGTTTGTGGTAGGAAATCTGCCCGATTTTCCGTAAATAGAGAACCTACTGCTTAAGAATAATCTGCCGAGTAGTATAGACTTTGATAGACTCATATAACCTTTATAGGTTGAATGTTCTGCGAGTAGCATGTGCTACTTGAAAGGTGGACAAGGCTAGCCGGGTTATAGCCGTGGAGCGTTTTGCTAATAGTCGATAATCGTCGCGAGGTATGTGATTCTTCCTATACTCTTGAGCATGATATTTTAAAATATATATAGTACGGTAGACGTACGTGTGTTAACTGAATAATAATTACGGCAATGTCTTTTGACTTAAGCCTGAATAATCTGAAGTATTTCAAAAGAATCGAATCATTTTTATGAAGAGTAATACTTGGTTTTAAAAGCTTAAGAGTTATACTAGCTTTATGGGAAGTTAGGTATAACGGCTTAAGAGAGATAAAAGAATGATTTATTGATTTAAGAAGTTGAGAGACTTAATCTTAAAAGATAAGAGACTTGACTTAATTAAATTAATATGAATTTTGAGTGAAACCTCATTCGTGAGAAATGAGTACTTGGTTTTTAAAAGCAATAATGTTTTACTGATTTCAGAAATCAGAATAAGTATCGAACAAACCACGGCGCTTAATAAAGGGAAATGTTTTGACTAATAAAGTATTATTAAAACCAGAGAAACTTCCATCTGCATAGAAGCTAAGATGAGACAAAATGATATTACATTTCCTAGATCATGGTCTTTGTAATAAGATTGTTATGAACAAGAATAACCTACTCACACATAAGGTATATGTTTCTCAAATTGTTTTAATGGATTAACACTATGAACTACGAAACCTTTCGAAAAATGAGAAACTTGAACATTTGAAATTAGGCAAACTTGAACGTTTGGAAAATAATGTTGTTACTTGATTTTACAAAGGGAAGTACTTTGGTTTACTTAAAAGATAGACACTCTATTTTTATACTACGGGTATTGTGTGACTTTTGTGAAAGTAACGTATCTTTTAAAGAGTTAATGTATGAAGTACTTTGGGGATAAAAACCCGAACTTGTTTAACATAAAGTAGAAAGTATCTTGTGTGAATAACTTGATTGTGTTGGTTTGTGATAGCCTTGTAATACTTTCTTGTTGGTTTGATAAGTAAACATGTTAGGATGCTACGTGTTAGTATCTTGTGATGTTTGTGTAAAGGGGTTTTCCCTCGATTGCGCTTAAGTTGTTTAACTATCAGCCGTTATGTTGGTATTGTACCACTCACCTTGACATAATCCCGGAGGTTAAGCTGCCCTCCGATGCGGGGTAGACTCAGGCGGGTCTGTGTGACCTATGATTTGAGAATACCTCACGCGGTCCTGGGCTATGCGCGAGCTACGAGAGCTCCAGTTAGTGTGCGGCCTTTATGGTCATGCGGTCATGTGGCCATGCGGATGCGAGTCCAGCGGATGCCGGGAGTAGCTACCTCGATGCGGGGAATACCTCACGCGGCCATGAGGTTGGCCTATGCGAGTCGCGGAAGTTCGGGGCTAGACGCGCACATTAGATATCGCGGCGAGTGGCGGCTTTGATCATGTGACGGTGCAGACAGATCTCATGATACGATTATGACCTTGTTGGTACTGCATGGTTTTAGTAGTCGCTATGCCTTCGCACTTACCCCCGCACGGTTTTATTGTGACACGTGGGACACGTGTTCATGTGTATTCCTTGGTGCTTTTATATCATAGATCGCGGTGGAAGGTATTCCACGGGCATGATTGATGTTGTGGGCGTGAGACCCATAGTTATATTTGAGTGATGACTTTGAGGGCGTGAGTCCCTGACTTGACATGACTGCATATTTATTGTGAACTGTAGTTTGGTTATCATACATGTCTCCTGCTTTATATAGACTACTATGATTTCATTCTGATATTTCGATTTCACATACTTGGTACCTGTTGTACTGACCTCCTTCGGGGGGCTGCGTTCATGCCATAGGTTGAGGTACACCAGTCGTTGATCCTAGCTCTCAGGGTCACAGTTCAGCGTTTGGGAAGCTCCGTTTCTCCGGAGGCTTATCAGTGGTATAGTCCCCTGTCTTAGTAGGTGCTTACATTCAGGGGTATGGCGGGGCCCTGTCCCGCCATTGTTGTCATGTCACTCTTAGAGGTCTGTAGTACTGTTGTGGGCAGAGCTGTAAAAGGGATGTAACTGTTCGGATTTAAGTTTTATATATTATGCCGAAAGACAAATTTTCTCGAATCGCTTTACTTCTTGATATTTCATGTCTTGTTTTATGTTCTGATTACTCGATGTATGTCTACTTGGTGCGGGTAAGGCACGATCCACGTGCGGGTTCGGTCGTGACACGTACAACTACGTTCAGTTAGCACACGTACGTCTACCGTACTATATATATATATTTTATTCAGGCTTAAGTCAAAAGATATTGCCGTACAACTACGTTCGACCAACACATACGTCTAGTACTATATATATATATATATATATCTTTAAAATATCATGCTCAAGAGTATAGGAAGAATCACATACCTCGCGACGATTATCGACTATAAGCAAAACGCTCCACGGCTATAACCCGGCTAGCCTTGTCCACCTTCCAAGTAGTATATGCTACTCGCAGAACATTCAACCAATAAAGGTTATCAGTCTACTGTAAATACAGTTCTATGTAAGTACAGTTTAATCTTCTACTTATATATTCTTCTGATGTTATTTCAGTTCAAGTCTTTTCTGTAATATCCTTCTATTACAGTTCAATACTCTTCTATGAATCTTATATTCATTTCTATACTACTACAGCATGTAATTCCCAATTACAATAGAAGGACAATAGTATTTACCTCGATGAGCCCAAAATTATCCAAGTTTAATGTCGCTCCTGAGCAACGTTAAGCTCCTACTCCGTGTGCTCCAACCCGCTCCAAACAACCCTTAGAAGTTCTACGCAACTTCTTCTTAACACTTCAACCGACTATGAAGGTTTTCTTAGGGTTTCGTTTTTGTGACTGAGGGGAAGTATAATAGTATTTCTGGGCTTTTCGTATAGGGGTAACTTTTGAAATACTACACGGTATTTGGGCTAGAGTGTTTAGGGCATTATAACAATACTTGGAGAAGTATTTCTCAACCACGGGGGTAGGCTCGGCTAGAACCACTAGGCAAGGGGTGCTCGAGGAGGCACTCTCAAAGGAGGGGACTTTGGACGAGAACTCACTAAGAGGAGGAGGATTTTTGCCTTAGAAATTATCAAGTGAGGATGAAGAAAGTCTTTAACTTAGAGGGGTATTTATAGGTCAAGCAAGGGCCAACCAATGGCCAAGATCAATCCAAGTGTTAGGCAAGTGTAGGGCTAGGATTTAACCATGTACCTTATCCATCTACCACACCAACTTGCATAAAAATATCCTACCAACTCCTTGACCCCAAATCGTCCAAGCGCCCAATTTCTTCCAATGTGAGGTGACACATGTCACCCTCCGTTGGTCCAAATGTTCGTCTCTGAAAAATCCGCAAAAATTATAAATGACATAGCGAATTTTCCCTTCGCGAAGTCTAGTAAAACGTTTAAAGAAAACGATTCTTTTTGGTACATGTCCCCAAATATCGATCCTAGCCTAACTTTAAGGCGCAAACTTTTCTACGTACGTCCACACGTACAGACTATGCAAATACGGGGTATAACATTCTCCCCTCCTTAGAAACATTCGTCCCGAATGTTCCTTCTCAAGACGGATAACGATAAAGTTCCTCTAACAAGTTGCCAACGCCACACTTGGCCAAAAAATAACACACGTTCTCTTCCTTCCCTCGTCATGCCGCTTCCGAACACTTGAACTCTTCTAGTATACGTACCAGACCTCAGGTTCTAAAACTTCTGGAGTCACTACCTCCAAACTTGGTGATCTTACTAGCCTCAACTTCCTTTAAGGCCATTCCCGGCCTTCACGAACCGATTCTGGTCTAACATATCCACGAACTCATACGATGGTCATCTAAACTTGGACCTAGCACCCTCGTGACCCTACCACCTGGCGGGACCACCTAGAGCTGACCCCACCTCGAAACAGGCCGCGGGTTTGTCACGACCCGAACCCGGGCCCGTGACTGGTGCCTTACCCCGGGCACCCTAGTGATACACCATCAGAGAAAATCAGCGGAAATAAAAACATGAACATGAATTAAGAGACATGATAAATAAATGAGCCAACCAACATGTTGCGCAAGATATATACATAAATACCCGATGCTTATCCTTTTTTTTTACGGACTACGCCCATGGCGATACTACGGACTCTAAGAAGTGACAACAACTATGACGGGATAGGGCCCCGCCATACCCCTGAATGTACAAGAACTTACAGACTCAGGGTAACATACCAAAGATAAGCCTCCGAAGGAACGGAGCTTCCCAACACGCTGAAATGTGATCCTATAAGCGGGGATCGACAATCGATGTACCTTTACCTGCGGCATGAACGCGCCCCGAGGAGGTCGATAACAGTACCAAGTATGTGAAATCAGAAATACGTAAATGAAATCATAATAGTCTATATAAAGCGAGACATGTATGATAACCAAACTACGATTCACACATAAAAGCGGTCATGTCAGTCGGGACTCACGCCTCCGAAGTCATCCTCATGCCGTGGAACTCCTTCCTCACCGCTTGCGGTCAGGTACAAATCATGTGATACGTAAAGCAGGTCTCGCCCATCTTATGGACCTAATATAGAAACGTGTGGAATACATTTCGATCCATCCTATGAACCAGGTAGTCGAGTGGAATACATTCGGATGAACGGTAGTCAAGTGAAATACATTCCGGATGAACGGTAGTCAAGTGAAATACATTCGGATGAACCGGTAGTCGAGTGAAATACATTCTCGGATGAACCGGTAATCAAGTGAAATACATTCCCGGATGACCCGGTAATCAAGTGAAATACATTCGGATGAGCCAGGTAGTCAAGTGAAATACATTCGGATGAACGGTAGTCGAGTAGAACACGATGCTTGCACAACAAGGCTATCACACGTAACATGGTCAAGTTTCATAACAACAAGCATAAGCAAGTTACACACAACTCAGGTACTTTCATTTTATGTCAAAGTCCGATTTTAACAAGTACTACGCACGTAAATTCCTTTTAAGAGATTCATTCCTTTTCTAAAAGTCACCGATACCGCGTAGTATATATAAAAAAATGTGTGACTTATATCTTTTAAGTAAACCAAAACAACTTTCATACTTTCCTTTTAAGACCAAATTAAGGCAATACCATGCCTTCCTTTGGACCAAAATACTTCTCTTTTAAAAGTCAAGTTACGCATTAAAACAAATGATAAAACCCTTCTTTGTTTTCATAAAGTCGTTATAACCAACTTCCCATAAAGTCATTATAACACTTATGTCTTAAACCATTTTAAGACAACACAATGCCTTTCTTTTCCCTAAAAGTTCCAGTTTGCCTAATTTCAACTACGCAAGTCTCTTTTTATAAAAGTTTCATAGTTCAATGTCTTAACCTCTTTTTAAAACAATAGAGTAACATATGCCATAAAGTAGTAGTTAATCTTGTTCATAATCAATCTTTTTAATCAGACATGATCTAGAAAATTTTATATCATTTTGTATCATCTTAGCTTCTATGGTGATGGAGTTTTCTACTGGTTTTAATAATAATTAGTTATTCAATACATTTTCCTTTATTAACGCTGCGATGGTTTATTGATACAAATTCGATTTCAAATCAAGAAACGTTATTCCTTTTAAAACCAAGTACTCATTACTCACGAATGAGGTTTCACACAAAATCCATATTAATTCATTTAAGTTAAGTCTCTTATCTTATAAGATCCAATCTCTTAACTTTTGAAATTAATAAACCATTCATTTTACCACCCTTAAGACGTTATACCTAACTTCCCATAAAGCTAGTATAACACTTATGTTTTTAAAACAACCAAATACGGTTAACACATGTATGTCTACCGTACTACATAGCTCACACATATCATGCTAGAAAAGATAGGAAGAGGTTCACATACCTCGCGACGATTATCGACTAATAGCAAAACGCCCAAGTACTCAAACCGCTACACTCGATCAAGCAAGATCACCCACACGTAGTACTACAACCTATAGAGGCCACAAAGCGCCAATTAATATCTTTAGATCCCGACGAGAATATTCTACGTAAAATTCGAAAGACTTCTCCCGCACAATAGCGTAAATCTCCTCCTCTATCGAGGCCGCCACCAAACCAACCAGTGGGGTTTGCACGTCTGACCGGACGTGTACAATTCTACTCACAAAGAATACTACAAGTTCATCGAATACACCCTATGTAATTACATTCCACTTCTTAAAATTCAGCTTAAGTCGCAAGACATTGCCAGAAGTATTATTCAGCTTAAGTCAAAAGACATTGCCGCACAACTATGATCAGTTCTATATATAGTATACTTAACTATATACTCCTACAACATGTAATTTCCAATTACAAATGAAGGTCAAGAGTGTTTACCTCGATAAGCCCAAAATTATCCAAGTTTAAATGTCGATCCCGAGCAAGGTTTAGCTCTACTCGTGCGCCCAACCCGCTCCAAACAACCCTTAGAAGTTCTAACCAACTTCTACTTAACACTTCAACTACGGGTGAAGATCTACTTACTGGTTTCGTTTTGGATTTGAGGAAGTATAATAGTATTTTCTCGGCTTTTGAAAAAGTGTAACCTGGGAATACTATAAGGTATTTGGGCCAAGGTATTTGGGCATTATAACAATACTAGAGAGTATTTATATACCACAAAAAGGGGTATTTATACGAGACAACTAGGCTAGGGTGTACTTCTGGCCAGTGGCACCACAAAGGGAGGGAGGCTCGCCGAGGCCTTGCTCAAAGTGGGGAGGGGACTTTGACGATAGCAAGACAAGAGGGAGGAGTATTTGAGACTTAGATAGATTGCTCAAGTTTTGGATGAAGAAAGTCTTCAACTTATGGTATTTATAGTCAAGTGAAGGCCAACCAATGGCCAAGATGAAGACAAGTGCATAGCAAGTGTAAGGCCAAGATTTAGCCATGTGCTACCTTATCCATCTACACAAAATATCCTACCTAACCCTTGACCAAAATTTCAACACCAAAAACGTGCAAAAGGGCTAGCTTTGCCGTCCACTCCTTCCAATTAGAGGGTGACAAGTGTCGCCCTCTCGTTGGTCCAAAATGTTTCGTCTCTCGGAAAAATCCGTAACAATTAAAAATGCCATCGCCGGACTTTTCCCTACGAAAGTCAGGAAACGCTTCGTCATTAAAAACGACTCTAATCGGGTGTTGTGTACAAATTTCGAAACTAGCCAACTTTAAGGCTCAAATTATAATACGTACGCGCTCACGTACATACTCTGGAAATACGGGGTATAACAGGGTTGGCCCGAAACATGGCCCCAACCCGACCCACTTAACGCATCAAGCTCTTATTTCCCGATCCGGAACAATCTTACCTATACAGGTCATGAAAGCTACCACTTCCATTTTTTTACCACCCAAGTAATTTTCTCACAATTACTCCACGTATACTTATACATTCTGACTAAGATCACCCGCAAAATCTTGTACTCAAGACGGCCTTACATCTAAGGTCTCAACTGTAATATTCTAAGGTTCATCATTTTCACCCCGCTTACCACTTTTCACTAACTGTGCTTCTAAATCTCATTTTAGCACAAAGCTATCCGAACATAACACTAAACGCATCATCATAACATCAATACATACAAATCTCTGTAGGTTAAGGATATACCGAAAAGATAGGCGGTTCAAAGGACCGCTAAAATCGGGAACTTCCACCGCGACTCCGCCGTGGCTCTTAGTGTATGAACATCCCGCCTAACTATGGAAGGTGAAGAACCCGCAATCGCTTAGTAGTTCAGGCTATCCTACCAGCGCTACCCGGTCCTGACAGCCGCTAAATGGCCCCGCTGGCCGCAAGAATAACAATCTCCCAAGTTAGTACGACACTCTCCCTTATGAAGTTTTCCACAACGCCACACTGAGACAAGGGCGACCTCATCCGCGAGCACTCCTACTCCCGAAAATCAAACACAGGAGCCCCGACCGCCTCAATATCCCGAATGTCCCGGCGCCGTGGAGGACCACTCAGATCGGCGCGGAGGTACATAACTAGTTCACGAGGCGGTCCGCCGAAAGTTATCAAGGACCTCGCTGCTCGCCTCTTCGCTGATCTTGGTCATTCCGCCGATTTCTCCGCTCCTCACATCCAAGTGCATAAGCTCGCACGCGGCAATGTCCATGCGGTACCAAGACCTACACCGAACAACTCTCGCTAGGTAATCATCGAGCCTCAGAACATATCGGTGCACTCGATCCTCCCTACTAGCTACTAACGCTGGGACGCACGCCAATGAGTCGAACTCACATTGTACTCCCAACCGTGACGCCTGCTCGCCGCAACACCAAAAATCTGTTTACCCGAGCCCTCTCATCCGCGAGGCAAGAAATGTGCAAGAAATTCCCGAGAACTCGCCCCATATAGCCGGAAGTGCATTCTCTCCCGACAGCTCCCACGAATCAAAACCACCGATGCGGTATCACGCACCGACGCGAACCTAGATCATCGACTCGGTCTCCGATGCCTTAATCACTCTACGATCCACAGAATCGCTTGATGAACTCCTCGGATCATCCTCGTGCCTCGACCCATAAAACTCGCGGCCTACAACTCGTAAAATCCGTAGCCTCAAACTATCTCGATCTAGGTGAACCATGGTGCATCGAACTCGCTGCCCAGCCTATCCTCGTCCGCCACAACCCCGCCATTAATCGGGCCCACTTTGTAACCCATCCTCTCGCCTTCCGCATCGCGGGCCGAGGCTCAGTACTATGGTCTCTCAGAGAGATCGCACGCTTCTACTCGCAGCCTCCTCACGCTTTGCCCTTCTCGGGCCCGGTTGCTGGCGCGAGGCATAATCGTAAAACGAGATACGTCGAGGGTCCAACTTACAACACACTTCTAAGGCACGATCTCGGAATGAGAAGGGGAAACCAATCCTAAATGTCCTATAGCCTCACGATTATAGATGTGGTGCACAACACACCGATAATCAAGACTCTACTAGACACGGTCTGTAGACACTTTCCGAGGACTAATCGCTCGATAACTTTTGTCACGACCAACCTGGCCCGTGATCGTGCCTTACCCTGCACCCTAGTGATACAACATCGCAGAAAACCAATGGAAATAAAAACTTAAACATACAATTAGATATGGATCAAGATAAAGAAAATAGGCCAACCAAAATGGTTGCCTTTCAAAGATATATAAATATATCGACATTTGAATAAAGCATAATCCTTACAACTCGCCCACAACAAAGGCATGCACTCTAAGATTTTTACAACAACTATGACGACAGGCCCCCGCCATACCCCGAATGTACAAGAACCTACTGCACTGTGGTAACATACCAAAGATAAGTCTCCAAGGAACTGAGCTTCCAATACGCTGAAATGTGATCCTAAAATGGATCGACAAATGACGATTTACCCGCAGATGAACGCACTTCAAGGAGGTCGATAAAGTACTAAGTATGTGAAATCAGAATATCAGAAATGAAATCATAATAGTCTATATAAAGCAGGAGACATGTATGATAACCAAACTACAGTACACACAAATACAGTTATATCAAGTCAGGGACTCACGCCCTCCAAGTCATTACTCAAATATAATGATGGGTCTCACGCCCATAACATCAATCATGCCCGTGGAATACCTTCCTCACTGCCGGCAGTCTATGATATGATAACACCAAGAAGTACACCTGAACACCAAGTCCTACCTGATGCCAAAGCCGTACTAACAATACAATACAACCAAACCACGAAGCTGACACGGGGCAAGTACGAAAGCCGACTACCAGATACCAAGGCCGGCCACGTAGCTGACCGGGGCAAGTACGAGGGCTAACTACCAGGTACCAAGGACGTATCACGAGACTTCATCACTACACTGAACGGGGCAAGTGCGAGGGCTAACTACCAGGTACCAAGGCCGAACCAGCCACGAGACGGGGCTAGTACGAAAGCCGACCACCAGGTACCAAGGCCGAACAGTAAGAAACCTCATGGAGAGCTAGTCCATGGAATAACACTATCAGCGAGCGCACTGCGGAATTCTCCGTCACTGCCGGTACGTCCAAGTAAGTTCTCAACAAGTCAACCGGCCCTCCACCGAGAGACGCGGTAGTATAGAAACACAATTCTTGCACAACAAGCATAGGCAAGTTTCACAACAACAAGCATAGGCAAGTTATACACAACTCAAGGTACTTTCATTTTATGTCAAAGTCCGGGTTTTAACCCTAAAGTACTACGTACGTTAAATTCCTTTTAAGAGATCCATTCCTTTTATAAAAGTCACCCGATACCCTTAGTATAAAAATAGAGTGACTTACATCTTTTAAGTAAACCAAAACAACTTCCATACTTTCCTTTTTAAAACCAAATTAAGGCAATACCATGCCTTCTTTTTGGACCAAAACACTTCTCTTTTTAAAATCAAGTTACCACATTAAAACCAATGATAAAACCCTTCTTTTGTTTTCATAAAGTCGTTATAACTAACTTCCCATAAAGCTGTTATAACACTTTATGTTTTAAACCAATTTAAGACAAAACAATGCCTTTCTTTTTCCTCAAGTTCCAGTTTGCCTAATTTCAATTACTCAAGTCTCTTTATTTTAGAAAAGTTTCATAGTTCAATGTCTTAATCCCTTTTGAAACAATTGAGTAACATATGCCATAGGTGTGAGCAGTTTATACTTGTTTATAACCATTTATTAAAGCAGCCATGATCTAGAAAATGTAATATCATTTTGTCTTATCTTAGCTTCTATGCGGATGGAGGTTTCTACTGGTTTTAATAATACTTCATTATTCAATACATTTTCCTTTATTAGCGCTGCAGTGGTTTGTTCGATATTTATTCTGATTTCCGAAATCAGTAAAACATTATTCCTTTTAAAACCAAGTACTCATTACTCACGAATGAGGTTTCACACTAACATCCATATTAAGTCAAGTCTCTTATCTTTTAAGATTAAGTCTCTTAACTTCTAAAAATCAGTAAACCATTCTCTTTATCTCTCTTAAGACGTTATACCTAACTTCCCATAAAGCTAGTATAACTCTTATGTTTTCAAAACCAAGTATTACTCTTCTTTCAAAAATGTTTCTTAATTCTTTTGAAATACTTCAAGATTCTTATTATTCAGGCTTAAGTCAAAAGACATTGCCGTACAACTACGTTCAGTTAGCACACGTACGTCTACCGTACTATATATATATATTTTATTCAGCTTAAGTCAAAAGACATTGCATACAACTACGCTCACCAACACACGTATGTCTACCGTACTATATATATATATATATCTTTAAAATATCATGCTCAAGAGTATAGGAAGAATCACATACCTCGCGACGATTATCGCCTATAAGCAAAACGCTCCACGGCTATAACCCGGCTAGCCTTGTCCACCTTCCAAGTAGTATATGCTACTCGCAGAACATTCAACCAATAAAGGTTATCACCATCAGAATACAAATTCTATGTAAGTACGCTTTAATCTTCTACTTATATATTCTTCCGATGTGATTTGATTCAAGTCTTTTCAGTAATATCCTTCTATTACAGCTCAATACTCTTCTATGAATCTTATATTCATTTCTATACTACTACAAAGATGTAATTCCCAATTAAAATAGAAGGATGAGAGTATTTACCTCGATGAGCCCAAAATTATCCAAGTTTAATGTCGCTCCTGAGCAACGTTAAGCTCCTACTCCGTGCGCTCCAACCCGCTCCAAAAAACCCTTAGAAGTTCTACGCAACTTCTTCTTAACACTTCAACCGACTATGAAGGTTTTCCTTGGTTTCGTTTTTGTGGATCGAGGGAAGTATAATAGTATTTCCGGCTTTTCAGATAGGGGTAACTTTTGGAATACTACAAGGTATTTGGGCTAGAGTGTTTAGGGCATTATAACAATACTTGAGAAGTATTTCTCAACCAAGGGGGTAGGCTCAGCTATAACCACTAGGCAAGGGGGTGCTCGCCGAGGCCTTTCTCAAAGGGGAGGGGGGGACTTTGGATGAGAACTCTCACTAAGAGGGGAGGGATTTTTGCCTTAGAAATTATCAAGTGAGGATGAAGAAAGTCTTCAACTTAGAGGGGTATTTATAGGTCAAGCAAGGGCCAACCAATGGCCAAGATCAATCCAAGTGTTAGGCAAGTGTAGGGCTAGGATTTAACCATGTGTACCTTATCCATCTACCACACCAACTTGCACAAAAATATCCTACCAACTCCCTTGACCCCTAATCGTCCAAGCCGCCCACAATTTCTTCCAATGTGAGGGTGACACATGTCACCCTCCCGTTGGTCCAAAATGTTTCGTCTCTCAGAAAAATCCGCAAAAATTATAAATGACATAGCCGGACTTTTCCCTTCGCAAGTCTAGTAAAACGTTTCGTCGAAAAATGACTCTTTTTGGTACTTGTGCCTAAATTTCGATCCTAGCCTAACTTTAAGGCTCAAACTTTTCTACGTACGTCCTCACGTACATACTCTGGAAATACGGGGTATAACAATAACCCGGCTAGCCTTGTCCACCCTCCGAGTAGAATACGCTACTCGCAGTACTTCAACCTATAACGGTTATATAAGTCTATCAACTTCTACCTTAATATTCTACTGAAGCGATTTCAGTTCAAGTCTTTCTGTAATATCCTTCTATTACAGTTCAATTCTCTTCTATGAATCTTATATTCATTTCTTTACTACTACAGTATGTAATTTCCAATTACAATAGGGGGACAATATATTTACCTCGATAAGCCCATAATTATCCAAGTATAAATGTCGATCCTGAGCAACGTTTAGCTCCGACTCCGGGTGCTCCAACCCGCTCCAAATAACCCTTAGAAGTTCCATGCAACTTCTACTCAATACTTCAACCGACTATGAAGATTTTCCTTAGGGTTTCGGTTTGAGACAAAAAGGACATAAGGTAGTATTTCCTGCTCTACGATAGAGGTAACTTTGGAATACTACTAGGTATAAGGCTAAGGTATTTTGGGTATAGTAACAATACTTGGAGAGTATTTCTACCAAGAGGGGGTATTTTACGAGAACAATACTCAAGAGGGGTATATTCTCGGCCAAGGGCCTTTACTAGGAGGGGGAACTCTCGCCACAAGGCCTCACAAAGGAGGGTGTGTTCTTGGACGAGAACACTACACTAAGGGGGGGGGAGAGAGGGCTTTCAAGACTTAGAAAGATTTTAGGATGAAGAAGTCTTCAACAAGGGAGGGGTATTTATAGGGAAACCAATGGACAAGATCAAGCCATGTGCAAGGCAAGTGTAAGGCCAAGATCAAGCCAAGTGCACCCTAACCCTACTCCACAAAACAAGGCACAAAACAAGGCACCAAACATGGCACAAAATAAGGCACAAAACAAGGCCAAAAACGTCCCACTTTCAACTTGAGGGTGACAAGTGTCGCCCTCTCGTTGGTCCAAAATATTCCGTCTCTCGGAAAAATCCGCAAAAATTATAAATGACATAGCCGGAATTTTCCCTTCGCAAGTTCTGTAAAACGTTTCGTCGAAAAACGATTCTTTACGGGGGTTGTGCACAAAAATTTCGTCCTTTGCCTACTTAAGGCTCAAACTTTTCACGCACGCCACACGCATATACTGGAAATACGGGGTATAACATTCTCCCCTCCTTAGAAACATTCGTCCCGAATGTTCCTTCTCAGTCTCAAGACAGATAACGATGAAGTTCCCCTTAACTTAAACAAGTTGCCAATGCCACACATGGCCACAAAATAACACACATGCTCCAATACTTAATCCAAGTCTACTAGGAATCACCTCTATGTTCTCAACACATGCTCGTTTCTTCCCTTACTCGTCGTACCCTTCTTGAACACTTGAACTCTTTCTACGTACGCCCACACGTACATACTCTGGAAATACGGGGTATAACAACTGGGCTAGATGATTATATGGCCGAGTCTTGTGCGGGTGTGGCTCTTCAGCCAGGCATGGACATTACCCGTATGCAGGCTCATGCACTTGGATGCGAGGAGCGTAGAGACCGACGGTCGATGATATCGCCAGAAGAAGAAGCGCCAAGACGGCCGGTTCTTTCGTAGTTCTCGAGGTGGACGGCCTCGGCAGACGCGTCTAGATTCGCACCACAGCCAGCTCAGAGCACTCCTACATCGTTTTCGGTACAGCCAGAGCATTCGGGGGCAGGTCAGGGCCCCAAGACTTCGGACTTTCAGGGTAGCAAGGGTGCTAACCGATCGAGGTCTGCTCAGTGTGCCGTTGTGGTAGATTCCATTCAGGGAGCTGTAGTACTACTTCGGGAGCTTGCTATACTTGGCCGCAGGTCATTACGCGAGGGCTTGTCCGACCGGGCGGCGCCGGTGGTAGGGCTCACCATGGTCTGCTGCGCTCATCATCTCCTCGATTATCGCCCGAGGGCGTGGTACTCGTGGGCCAGCAGGTCGCGGCAGGTCGTGGCACGTCTCAGCCTAGCGGTCCTCGAATCGCATTTATGCCTTGTCCACCGGGCAGACCGTGAGGCGTCGCCGACGCCGCTGCAGTACTTTGTCGGGCCGGATTTGATGTGTATGCCTTGATAGATCCGGTTCTACTGCCCTATATATCTCCCTTATTGCTAGTAGGATAGGATAGAGCTCGAGTCCATAGACCCTTTCGAGGTAGCTACGCCAGCCGGGTGATTCGGTGGTAGCTCGGCGTATATAAGGCTTGTCCTGACTATATGCAATGCCGACCCTAGCCGACTTGATAGAATCGATATGACTGATTTCGATGTGATCACGGGTATGGATTGGCTAGCTTCTTGCTACGCCAATGTAGACCGCAGGGCAGAGTGGTACGATTCCAGCTTCGAGGAGCCGTTGTTGAGTGAGAGGAACATCAGACGCTGAGTGGTAGGTTTATTTCCTACCTCAATGCTAGGAAGATGGTGCGTAAGGGTACATTTACCATCTCATTCGGTGTTTGATACCGAGGTCATGGTACCAGATTTTCATCGGCCCAGAGTCGAGAGTTCCCGACGTGTTTCAGACGACCTCGTATCCTCCCAAGAGGAGATTGAGTTTTGTAAAGATGTGTTGCAAGACACTCGGCATATTTCCATTCCGCCATACAGAATGGCACCTGCCGAGTTGAGAGAGTTGAAGGACGAGCTGAGAGATTTCTCGAGAAGCGGCTTCATCGTGCCTAGTGTTTCTCCTGGGAGCGCCGATTGTTCGTGAAGAGGACGGACGCCACGCACGTGTGTTGATTACTGTGCATGAACAAGGTGACCATTAAGAACAGATACCCCTTCCTGTGATTGATGATTTGTTCGACCAGGTGGCGCGAGATGTTTCCAAGATTGATCCGCGATCGGGCTATCATCAGTGCGAGAGGCGGATGTCCTGTGAGTGCATTCCGACCCAGACGCATTATGAGTTCAGGTCATGTCTTTCGTTGACTAATGCTCCGGCGGTATTCATGGATTTGACGAACCGAGTGGTCAAACCATTTTGGACACGCGTGATAGTGTTCATCGATGATATCTTTATTCTTATTCGCCAGCAGAGCATGCGCGAGCATTTGAGCGATCGGCCGATAGCTTCTCCGACCAGCAGCTTATACGCCAAGTTTTCCAAATGTGAGTTTTGGTTAGCTTCGTGGCTTTTTCGGGCATATTGTCGGGCCGATGGTATTCGTGGATACGCCAAGATCGAGGCGTGAGTTGGCCTAGACCTACTACTCCGGCAGAGGTTCAGCTCGGGCCTTGCAGGTTATTATCGCGGTTCATAGAGAAGTTTGCTTCTATCTCGCACATTGACTAGTCGACTCGTAAGGCACCAAGTTTCGTGGACTGATGTCAGGAGCGTGGTTTCCGCATCGGGAGAGATCGACGATCGACCGTTATTACTCTTCCGCAGGTCCAGACGGTTATGTTGTGTATTGTGACGCGCCGCATCGGCCGGATGTGTTGATGCAAAGGTAAGGTTATAGCGACGCATCCCGATACCTTAAGAAGCATGAGAGAAACTACCCTACCCATGATTTGGAGTCGGCGGTGATTCACGCCAAGATCCGAGGCACTATTTGTATGGGGTTCATGTGGATATTTATACGCACTATAAGAGCCTCCAGATATCTTCACAGAGGAGCCGAACTTACGGCAGACGGTGGTTAGATTTACTTAAGGATTACGATGTTGATATCTGTACCACCCGGAAGGCCAATGTTGTGGCGTATGCTCTTAGTCGTAGTCACGGGGAGTCTATCGATGTGCAGCAGAGAGAGGACATGGTTCGCGATTTGCATCGCTTAGCGAGCCTTGTGTCCGCTTGATTGATTCTCGATAGCGTGGGGTTCGAGTTCGAGAGGTTGTTGAGTCTTCCATCGTCGGCGAGGTGAAGAGGCAAGCTTGAGGATCCGATTTGATTCGCATCGTGATACCGCTCTTCGTGAGGAAGGGTCCTTTGAGGTAGCACCGATGGGTGCTAAGGTTTGAGGGCATGTTGTGTGTTCCAGATGTTTTAGGACTTCGGCAAGAGTTCTGTGGAAGCACACAAATACAAGCGTTACTCTATCCATCCGGGTCGACCAAGATGTACCACGACCTTAGATCCGTGTATTGGTGGGATGGCTTGAAGAGGACGCTGCAGAGTTTGTAGCTCGCCCGTGTTGTCGCAGTGAAGATAGAGCACCGTGAGGCCCGGTGGATTATTGCGCACGATAGAGATCCCGACCGGAAGTGGGAGGTGATCAACATGGACTTTATCACAGGATTACCTCGCACTCGTAGGAAGCATGATTCTATCCGGGTTATCGTCGACAGTCGATTTAAATCAGCCCATTTTCTTCCGTCAGACGACTTTTTCTACCGAGGATTATGCCGACTTTACATCCGAGAGGTCGCCGATCGCATGGAGTCCCTATTTCGATCATATCGCATGCAGGAGCCTAGTTTACGCTAACTTCTCGGAGGTCCTTCCGTAAGGTTTAGGGACGCAGTGAGTTCGAGCATCGCATTCCATCCACGCATGCAGACAGCAGAGCGCACTATCCGCACTCTTGAGGATATCTCGCGAGCCCGTTATTGACTCCGGTAGCCGGGAGGATCATTTGCCTCTAGTTGAGTTTGCGTATAATAATAGCTACCACCCAAAGATTCGATGGCGCCATGAGGCCTTGTATGGAAGTGACGCAGATAGCTGGTTTGATGTAGGCGAGGTGCAGTTAGTGGGACCAGATTTGGTGCAGCAGGC
The DNA here is from genome assembly GCA_029844215.1 of Przewalskia tangutica. NCBI lineage: Eukaryota > Viridiplantae > Streptophyta > Magnoliopsida > Solanales > Solanaceae > Przewalskia > Przewalskia tangutica. Next base: position 24,619,037 of record CM056737.1, read on the forward strand.
AGTGGATAAGGTAAAGCTTATCCAGAGCTACATCGACACCGTAGTCGATGGTCATACGCAGATCATCGCCGTCAGATCCGGAGTTCGAGGTGATGATTGGGTTTTCCTGAAGGTGTCACCCATGAAGTGTGTGATGAGATTCGGAAAGACAGGGAAACTCACCAAGGTACATCGGGCCCTATAAGATTGTCCGCAGTGGTAGGCAAGGTTGCTACGAGTTGATCCGCCGTCCGATCCGGGCGCGCATCCGGTGTTTCATGTTTCTATGCTGAGGAGATGTATCGGGGATCCATCTAGGGTACACCCGATTGACGATGTCCAGGTGACCGAGGGGTTATCGTATGAGGAGTTTCCCATAGCGATAGTCGATCGTCAAAGTTAGCGTCTGACGGACGACGGGCTTCACAAAGTCTTGTGGCGAACGAGCTCGTGAGGAGATGACGTGGGAAGCCGAGGAGGACATGAGGCAGGCGTATCTCACCTATTCCCCACACCTCCAGTAACTCACTTTCCTACTTGTAAATTTTCATTGTCATATATTGCCTAAGTGTTGTTTTGTGGCCGATGTGGCATTTGCAAACCGCTTAGTTATGAAGAAGCTTTATCGTTAATTGTCATGGGAAGGAACATTCGACGAATGTTTCTACGAGGAGAATGTTATACCCTCGATTTCCGTAGTATGTACGTGAGGTGTACGACAAAAGTTTAGCCTTAGTTAGGCATTATGGACGAAAAAAGTTTGTGCACAACTCACTAAAAGAATCATTTTCCGACTAAACGCTTTACAAAACTTCGAAGGGAAAATTACGGCTATGTCATTTCTAATTTTTGGATTTTTCCGAGAGACGAAACATTTTGATCAACGAGAGGGCGACACTTGTCACCTCTAATTGTGGACGATTGGCAGAATGGGACGAATTGGGGCTTGTTTTGTCAAGGAGTTGGTAGGATATTTTGTGTAGTAGATGGATAAGACACTTGCCTAAATCCTCACCCTACACTTGCATAGCACTTGGCTTCATCTTGGCCATTGGTTGGCCTATAAATACCCCTAACTTGAAGGTTTTCATCCACAAATCAATTCTCCAAGTCTTGAAATTCCTCCTCTCTTGTTGTGTTTTCGCCCAACACCCTCTCCCTCTAGCCTAGTGGCTTTGGAGCAGCCTCCCTTCCTCGAGTCCCAGCCAAACCTACCCCTCCCTTGGTAGAAAAGTTGTCTTCAAGTGTAGTTACTATTCCTAAAATACCCTAGCCCAAATCCCGTAGAGTACTTAGTAGAAGTTGTGAAGAACTTCTAAGGGTTTTTGGAGATATCGGAGCGTGCAATTAGGAGCTAAACCTCGCTCAGGATCGAATTTTAGCTTGGATAATTTTGGGCTTATCGAGGTAAATAATCTTATCCTTCTTTTGTAATTAGAGAATACATACTGTAGAAGTATAGGAATAAGTATAAAATACTTAGAAGGATATTGCAGAATAGAATTGAACTGTTATCATTGTAGAAGGGTATAAAAGAAGAATAATTGAACTGTAATTACATAGGACTGTATTTACAGTAGACTTGAGTAGCTTGACGGGTAGGGGAGTGCTGCCCAAATTTCCGTAGAATAGAACCCTCGCTTAGAATCGCTGAGAATAGTCTAGACGCTGATAGGCGTATTTGACTATTATAGCCGATTCTCCGCGACATATTCGACTTGGCGGTGGTTTTCGAGAAGGTATGTGATTCTTCCTATACTCTTGAGCATGATATTTTAAAGTATATATAGTACGGTGAGACGTGCGTGTGTTAACCGACGTGATCTACGGCAATGTCTTTGACTTAAGCCTGAATAATAAGAATCTTGAAGTATTTCAAAATGAATATGGAATCATTTTTAACAGAAGAGTAATATTTGGTTTTTAAACAAAAAGCTTAAGAGTTATACTAGCTTTATGGGAAGTTAGGTATAACAACTTAAGAAAGATAAAAGGAATGCTTACTTATTTGTTTATAAAAGCCTTGTATTGATTTCATTAAGTGTAAGACCGTTGATAAGTAGACATATTATGATGCTACATGTTAGTGTCTTGTAATGATGTGAAAGGGGTCATTCTTGTTGTGGTTACGTTGCTAAACGGTAAGTCCGTTGTACTGTTATTATATCACCTACCCCCTTGACTTGTTATACCGAGGGCTTGCCACCCTTGATGCGGGTCTATACGGCCTATGCGGTCTATGAGACTATGCGAGTCGCGGAGTTCCGTGATTGATCATTCGGTGTTTTATCCGACGCGGGGATGCCCTATGCGGTCTGTGACTACGCGTCTATTGAGACTATGCGATCATGGAGTCGTGAGGGTACCGGCTAGCTACCCCGATGCAAGGAATACCTACGCGGTGCAGGTGACCTATGCGGATCGCGGAGTCGTGATTAGGCACGATAATGATACTATGGGCGATTGGCCTTGCTTCGATCATTCGCGCCTAGAAAAGACACATGATTTACCTATTATTGTTCTTGTTTGTGATACGGCACTATGTGCAATTGAACTGATTGTATTTGCAAATGGTTTTAAATACTTTGATTTCATTTAAGTACTTTACAGTTTCACATACTTGGTACCTGTTGTACTGACCTCCTTCGGGGGGCTGCGTTCATGCCGCAGGTGGCAAGCAGGTGCTAGATCCACATCCTTAGGATCTTTGCGTTGGTGTCAGGAGCTCCATCTTCTCCGAGGCTCGACTTTTGGGTATGATCTCCCTGTTGTAGATAGTTTTGTATAGTCAGGGTATGGCGCCCGCCCCGCCATAGTTGTTTATCTTCTTAGAGGTCTGTAGTCCTATTGTATGCATTGGGATGTAGCAAAACTATGTTTATATATATATGCCGAAAAGGCGCCTTTCTCACATAAAATCGTGTCTCATTTACAATCTGTTTCTGTCTTGTTTTTATATTCCACTGATTACTGATGTATGACTACTTGGGTGCGGGTAAGGCACCACGGCCCTGAGCGGTCGTGATAAAGATTATGCGAGCCTATTCTCGACTCGCAGTCGCATATACCACCTAGGTCCGCATGAGGTATTCTCGTGACGGGGCAGCTAACCCGCAGATCAACTCGACTCCGCACCGCATAGTCACATGCATCGCATAGGCCATATAGACCGCATCGGGATAACACACCGAGTGATCATCCTGAACTCCCGCACTCCGCATAGGTCACATGCACCGCATAAGGTATTCTCGCACGGGCGGCTAACCTCGTAATTTCAAGTCGGGTGTAAGTGATATAATATCAGCACAACTGCTTATCGTTAAACAACATAAGCACAACAAGGGAACCCCCTTTACACAAACGTTACAAGACATTAACACACGTAGCATCATAATATGTCTACTTATCAAACCAACTTACTACACTTTCCAGAAATCAATACAAGGCTTTCATAAACACATAAGTAAACCGTTCCTTTTATCTTTCTTAAGTCGTTATACCTAACTTCCCATAAAGCTAGTATAACTCTTAAGCTTTTTGTTTAAAAACCAAGTATTACTCTTCTTTCAAAAATGATTCATAATTCTTTTGAAATACTTCAAGATTCTTATTATGTAGACTCAAGTCAAAGACATCAAGTAAAACCATGTTCAGTTAACACACGTACGTCTACCGTACTATATATATATTTTAAAATATCATGCTCAAGAGGATAGGAAGAATCACATACCTCCTCGGCGAAATCCACCTGCCAAGTCGAATATGTCGCGCGCAGAGTATCAACCTATAATAGTCAAATACGTCTATCAACGTCTAGACTACTCTGCAGAATATTCTAAGCAGAGGGTTCTCTATTCTATGGAAAATTGGGCAGCATTTCCCTACCCGCCAAACTACACAAGTCTACTATAAATACAGTCCTATGTATGTACAGTTCAATTCTCTTCTCTTATACTATCCTTCTATATATCTTATACTCATCTCTATACTACTACAGTATGTAATTTCCAATTACAATAGAAGGACAAAGATATTTACCTCGATAAGCCCAAAATTATCCAAGATATAAGTCGATCCTGAGCAAGGTTTAGCTCCTATTCTGTACGCTCTAATTCGCTCCAAGAAACCCTTAGAAGTTCTACACAACTTCTACTTAATACTTCAACCAACTATGAAGATTTTCCTAGGGTTTCGTTTTGTGACTAATGGATATAAAGTAGTATTTCTGGGCTTTTAGTATAGAGGTAACTTTGGAATACTACAAGGTATTTGGCTAAGGTATTTTGGAATAGTAATAATACTTGGAGAATATTTCTACCAAGGGGGGAGGGTGTGTTTCGGCGAGAACGAAAGGAAGGGGGGGAAGTGTATGGACGAGAGCTATCAAAAGGGGGGAGAATTTTAAGACTTGGAAATTGTTTTGTGGATGAAGAAGTCTTGCACTAGAGGGGGGTATTTATAGGACCCTCAATGGCCAAGATTCAAGCAAGTGTGTGGTGGAGATTTGGACAAGTGCAACCTTATCTATCTACTCCACAAATATCTACAAAACATTGACCAAATGTTTAAGGCCTTTAACATGGCAAAAACGTGCCAAGAATTCCCTCACCAAACCGTCCACTTGAGGGTGACACATGTCGCCCTCTCGTTGGTCCAAAATATTTCATCTCTCGGAAAAATCCAAAATAAATAAATTCTTGAAAACGTAAAATTCCCTTACAAGGTTCGGAAAATTTTTCGTCGGAAAAACAATTCTTTTCTTTGGGTGTGCACAATTTCGTCCTTAATCATAATTCGGCTTACACAATTGTACGTACGTCCTCACATACATACTCTGGAAATACGGGGTATAACAGGGCACCAGTAACGGGCCCGGGGTCGGGTCGTGACAAAAGTGGTATCAGAGCAGTTAGTCCTCGGAAAGTGTCTACAGACCGTGTCTAGTAGAGTCTTGATTATCGATGTGTTGTGCACCACATATATAACCAGGAGGCTGCAGGACATTTAGGATTGGTTTCCATTCTTCTCACTCTGAGATCGTGCGATAGAGCTGTATGGTTAGGGTCGTCTCTCCCTAACAAGTTATGTTGTTTGCAGCTACGAGAAAGGCAGCAGTGACCCAGAAAAGATTATGTGGATTGTGTATCCAGGATGGTAATGTTTGTAGTATAGTTGGTATTGTGACATACAACTATACAGATTTATGTATGAGGGTCAGATGCGTGTTGCCTAGAATGATTTTAGATTACCAGGATTTGGTAAAGACTAAATAAATACCGGGAAGGTATGAACAGTTAAGGAACTCTCATTAAGGTTTTACGTGCTAATTTGAGATAATTAGGTGATGATGAGTTGTGTGAGAATGTAATGGACCCTTAAGAGGTTATAATTAAGGGACTTAATGGAAGACTATGTTAGTAACTTAAGCTATATGGTATGATTAAGAGAATGGTGTGGGTGAGATCTGTATGGAGTAAGTATGGTTGTTGTGGTCAAGACAACACGGTGTTGATAGTATGAGAAGTTATTGTACCGCTCACGGATCGGCGATAAGGCTAGGAGCCTGGAAATTGTGAGCCTAAGAATGTGATAACCACCGAGACATTAGGTATATAAGGCCTTCTCGGGTAGTAAAAAGTTAAGTCAGACCAAGGGTAAGAGTTAAATACGACGCTGAGTCGAGTTAAGGACCTATTAAGGGTCGTCCCATAGCCTGTAACGGAGTGGGATCAGTTGTTAATAGTCCCGCTACGTGACAGGGTCACGAGGGTGCAAGGCCCAAGTCTAGTTAATCATTTTACGGGTTCGTGGACGCATTCCACCGGAACTGTTGTGAGCGGAAATGGCCTTAAGTTGTTTAGAATAGTAACTCCAAAGATCGAGGCCCGAATCGATATGAAGGCTATGTACGACGCTAGAATAAGTTTGGAAATGCGGAAGAGTACGACCAGTAAGAAAGAGGGCAACCAAGTGTAAAGAAATGAAGCCTGAATCCATGAGGACCTTTCGAGGTGACTACACCCGTGAGTGTTGGGTGGTAGCTGAGTGGGTAGATAATAGTTGCCGGTAACGATACAGTCATTGGACTCTAGCAGACCTAGCAGATCTGTTATGACAGACATTGAGGTCATTATGAGTACGGGCTAGTTGGCCTCTTGTTATGCCAACATGGACTACAGATAGAGATTGATTCGGTACCGCTTCCAGTTTGCCATCGAGTGAAAAGGAAGAGAAGTGGTGGTAACCAGTGAATTATCCTTCCTTCTTTGGCATCATTGTTTTTAATAAGTCTGTGTGACTTGTTCATTTGAGGTAAATTGACGCAGAAAGTAAGTAATAATTGAATTTGAGGGAATTTATGTTAAGTGCCCTTGGAGGTACTTGGAGTTGGTTTGGTGTGGCGGTCAGGGCTACGACCTTCCGGATAATTTCGGGAAAATGTGCAAGGCAAGAATAAAATAAGTACGAGTGCTGCCGGCGGAAAGCTGAGGGCATCTTTGGTAGGTTTTGAAAATCTACATGACTTTAAGGCGGTGCGTGATGATTAGATATTTACTGGACCGCAGGAGGACCCTGTGATTAGGGTTGTGACTCCAAGGAAAGTTTAAGAAAGGGAGATAAGTTGTCATGACCCGTTCCCGGGCCCGTGACTGGTGCCTTACCCGGGCACCCAAGTAGACATACATCAGAGTAACCATCGGAATATAAACTTGCAAACATGAAACAGTGCAAAATAAGAACAGTCTATCCAAAGAAAAGTCGCCGCATATATATATACCAAAACTTGAAATGCTTATATCCTTTACAACCCCGCCTACAACAGCATTACTGCACTCTAAGAATTTCTATAACAACTATGACGACAGTGGGCCGCCATACCCCTGAATGTACAAGTACCTACAATCTCAGGGAATCATACCAAAAGATAAGCCTCCGGAGAAACGGAGCTTCCCAAAACGCTGAACTGTGATCCTACGAGCGAGGATCAACGACTGATGTACCTCTACCTGCGGCATGAACGCAGCCCCCCGAAGGAGGTCAGTACAACAGGTACCAAGTATGTGAAACTGGAAATACTATAAATGAAGCCATAATAGTTAAAACAGGAGACATATATGATAACCAATTTACGATATACAATATGTAAGCAGTCAAGTCAGGGACTCACGCCCTCAAAGTCATCACTCAAATATAACCATGGGTCTCATGCCCACAATATCAATCATGCCCGTGGAATTCCTTCCTCACTGCCGGCAGTCCATGATATAAAACACCAAGGAATACACATGAACACTAGGTCCCACCTGTGTCATAATAAAACCGTACGGGGTAAGTACGAAGGCATAGCCGACTACTAGAACCCACCGTACCAACAATGCTATAAAACTGTATCACGAGGTCTTTCTACACCGCCAAATGATCGAAGCTGAGCCACTCGCCCGCAGTATCATTGTGCGCGTCTAGTCCTGGAACTCCCGCAGTTCCGCATAGGCCACATAGGCCCGCATGAGGTATTCCTCGCATCGCAGCGCCTAACCTCGGCATCGCCCCGACTCCGCAGTCCGCGTACGCCACATAGACCGCATGAGGTATTCCTCGCACCACAATCCTGGAACTCCCGCAGCTCCGCATAGGTCCCATGGACCCGCATGAGGTATTCCTCGCATCGGGGGGCAGCTTAACCCCCGGCATCATAACAAGTCAGGGGGGTAAGTGATATAATACCAGCACAACGGGCTTATCGTTAAACAACATAAGCACAACAAGAAAAACCCCCTTACACAACATCACAAGACACTAACACACGTAGCATCATAACATGTTCACTTTATCAAGCCAACAAGAAAGTATTACAAGGCTATCACAAAACATAGGCAAGTTACTCACACAAGGTACTTTCATTTCATGTCAACAAATTCGGGTTTTAACCCCAAGGTACTACATACTTTAACTCTTTAAAAAGATCAATTTCTTTCACAAAAGTCACACGATACCCGTAGTATCATAATAGAGTAACTATCTTTTTAAGTGAGCCAACACAATTTCCATACCTTCTTTTTAAACCAACTTAAGACAAAAGCATGCCTTTTCTTTTAAACAAAAACACTTCAAATTCTCAAGTCTCTTTTCTTTTAGAAAACAAGTTCCTTACTTTGGAATTTAAGAAAAATCAATACTTGTTATTAATGACCTTATTAACGCAACCATGATCTAGGAAATGTAATACAATTTTGTCTTATCTTAGCTTCTATGCGGATGGAGGTTTCTACTTGTTTTAATAATATTAATTATTTGTCAATATATTTTCCTTTATTAACGCTGCAGTGGCTTGTTCGATACTTGTTCTCATTTCCGAAATCAATATAACATTATTATTCAAAACCAAGTACTCATTACTCACGAATAAGGTTCCACAACTTTCCACACAATTCAAGTTCTTCACATATCAAATCAAGTCAAATATAAGTCAAGTCTCTTATCTTTTTAAAAATCAATAAACCATTCTTTTACCTACATAAAGTTGTTATAATTAACTTCCCATAAAGCCATTATAACACTTTATGTTTTAAACCAACCAAATTCATTTAGCACACGTACGTCTACCGTACTACATAGTTCAAAATAATCATGCTAGAAAGGATAGGAAGAGGTTCACATACCTCGCGACGATTATCGACAATTAGCAAAACGCTCCAAAGTACTATAACCTTGCTAGCCCTTTTCCACCCTTCAAGTAGAATACGCTACTCGTAGTACATCCACCTATAATGGCCATGAAATGTCTATTAACCTCTAGATCTCTTCGTAGGATATTTCTAAGAACAAGGTTCCATATCCTACGGAAAATTCGGCAGCACCTCCCCCGTTTCTACTCAATTTTCCATTTTTTTCCAAGGCCCGATAACCGTAATTAACATACTATAATTAAGGTGCAATAATACCGAAATTTAAAGAAGAGGATAACACGCCCAAACGAAACGCGATTAACAATCTCTCATTCATAACAACAATAATAAAAGAAGGGGATAACACGCCCAAACGGAACGCAATTAACAATCTCTCCTTCATAACAACAATAATAAAAGAAGGGGATAACACGCCCAAACGGAACGCGATTAACAATCTCTCCTTCATAACAACAATAAAAATACGGTCCAAAGTAAATACGGTCCTTAAGTTGGGGTCCTTGGCCAACTTTTATAATTTTACTTATCCAATTACTTCATTAGTTCTTCAACTTATATTTCAATCTTTATATAAGTTATAGTTTCCTTGTTGTTAACTTCTTAGTAAGTAATGGATACATTTTTACCATTTTAATGGCTAATGTGCCAATTCTCCTTTTAACATCTTAACAAGATCCAAATCTTTCTTTATATCTTATAGTCCATAATATACTTCCAGTATATGTATAATATCCATATATAAATAATAATCAACTTCACAAAGAGGTTAAGGTTCATTACCTCAAAATAGCCCAAAAACGTGACTGTCCAGATTTTTAGCCACTGCATCGTCAGCTGAACTTGTAACGTCGATAACTCTCTACTCCAGTGTCCTATCGACGAGAGGTTTGTTGCGTTGGAAACTAGACTCGACGAACTTCATTTTAGGCTTTTCAAACACCCAAAAACTCCTAATATGATAGGATATATTCCTTTCCAAATTTGACTAAAAATATGTCCAAAACAGTCCCGAAAATCTGCCCACTCTCGGCCGGGGGGGGGGGGGTTTGAGGCTAGGGGTGTGAAATCTTGTCTAACTCTTGGTTAATAATCTTCCTAATACATTAAGTAAGAACACTTATAAGTTTAAGAATTTTTGGACAACATTTGCTCAAGAAAAAGGGGGGGTGGACGAGAGCACTAGGGAGGGAGAGGAAAATATTTTCAAGTCTTGAAATGTTCTAAGTGTGGAAGATTTTCATCAACTAGAGGGGTTTATATAGGACAATCAAGGGTTAGGATTGAAACATGTGTATGGTATAGATGTGTTTGTGTAGGTTCCTTTCTCCATTTGTCCCACAAAAGCCATGAAAGACTTTGACCATTTGACTAGCCCACCAACTAGCAAAAAACGTCCAAGTGCCATGTAATTACCATGCAAGACTTTTGTCCACTTGTCTTGCCCACTTGGGGTGATACATGTCGCCCTCCTATTGGTCCAAAATATTTCATCTCTCGGAAAAATTCCATAGTCGTAAAAATATTGAAAACGTAAAATTTCCTTCACAAGGTTCGGAATATTTTCCGTCGGAAAACAATTCTTTCATTCTTACCCTAATTAGGGTTTATACATTCGTACGTACGTCCTACATACATATTCCGGAACTACGGGGTATAACATAAGTTCTCTCCCCCACGTAAAAGAACAGTTTTACGTATTATGGGGTTGCGTGTACCCATGTTGTTAGACGAAGGATATGAGACGGGTAAGGTCTTCGGTATCGTCATGCCATAGGTTACAGTTGTAGATAACCGTGGGAAAAGTGTTGTGTTGGGGTAATTAAGAACGACGTACGAATTGGTCGAGGAAGTATCGTAAAGATATAAATACAGGTTGTACGCATATATGAAACTGTACGATTACGAATCAAGATGGAAATACTTTTCCTAAATATAAGCATAAGGTAAGGTTATGACCAGAATGATAATGTCACGACCCGATCCCGGGCCCGTGACTGGTGCCTTACCCGGGCACCCCAGTAGGCATACATCAGAGTAACCAGCGGAATATAAAAACAAGACATGAAACAATATGAAATGAGAAATAGTTTATGTTACACCCCGTAGTTCCAGAGTATGTATACGAGGACGTACGTACGAGAATACGACATTTAAATTGGAAAGGAAGAAAGATGTGATTTTTCGACGGAAAGGTTTCCGAATTTTGTGAAGGAAAAAGGTTCGTTAATGGGAATTGGATTCCCAGATTTGGTATTCGGGCTTTTTGGAATTTTTAAGAATTATGGAATTTTATTTCCGAATTTGGTCACGTGGGGCCCACGGGAGAATTTACGGTTTTGCGGGGCCCACTTTATTTTTGGATTTTTGGCATTACGGGTATCTTCGGAAGATGAAATATTTTGGACGAGTAGGGGGGCGACACGTGTCACCCCTATGTGGCCAAGTGGCCGATTTGATGATGGACACATGGCTTAGACGTTTTTAGGGACAAGTGGCAAGCCACTTGTCCCATTTTTGTGGTAGGCAAATGGTTGGTAAACTACCCACCCACATGTCCCCAATCTACACCTTACACTTGCCTAGATCTTGGCCATTGATTTCCCTATAAATACCCCTTGTGTGCAAGACTTTATTCCATCCACATTAGAGAGTTTCCAAGGCAAAATTCTTTCTTCCCCCTTTGTGAGTTCTCGTCCACACCCCATCTTGTGTAGAAATTCTTCAAAGTGTTGGTATAGCCCCAAATACCTTAGCCTAGTATTCCTAGTAGTATTCCAAGTTATTTCAATACTAAGAGCCCGGAAAAATACTACTTTATTCCAATAGTCGCAAAACGAAGCCCTAGAAAAATCTTCATAGCTTAGATGAAGTGTTAAGAGAAGTTGTTTGGAAACTTCTAAGGGTTGCTTGGAGCGGGTTGGAGCGTCAGGAATTGGAGCTAAACATTGCTCAGGATCGACTTATATCTTGGATAATTTTGGGCTTATCGAGGTAATGATCTTTATCCCCCTATTGTAATTGGAAATTACATGTTGTAGTAATGTATAGTTGAGTATACTATATGTAGAATGAACATGGATAAGGATTGAATCAGATTTACATAGGGTATTCAGATGAGACTTATAGTATTATTGTGGAGTAGAATTGTACACGTCCGGTTAGACGTGTAACCCCCCCTGGGATTGTTGGTTTGGTAGCAGGCCTCGTTAGAGGAGGAGATTTATGTGGTTGCGGGGGGGGAGGTGCTGCCGAATTTTCCGTAGAATAAGGAACCTTGTACTTGGAAATATTCTACGAAGAGATCGAGAGGTTGATAGACGTTTTGTGGCCTTTATAGGTTGAAATACTACGAGTAGCGTATTCTACTGGAAGGGTGGAAAAGGCTAGCAGGGTTACAGTACTTTGGAGCTATTTGCTAATTGTCGATAACCGTCGCGAGGTATGTGAACCTCTTCCTATCTTTTCTAGCATGATTGTTGTAAACTATGTAGTACGGTAGACGTACATGTGCTAAGTGAATTTGGTTGGTTTAAAACATAAAGTGTTATAACAGATTTATGGGAAGTTTGCTATAACAACTTTATGTAGGTAAAGAAATGGTTTGTGTTAAAAAGCTGTGAAACCGCTTTTATGAGAAATGGGTAATTGGGTTTTAAAAGGAAAAATATTATATTTCAGAAATGAGAATAAGTATCGAACAAACCACTGCAGCGTTAATAAAGGAAAATGTATTGACTAATTAATTATTATTAAAACCAGTAGAAACCTCCATCTGCATAGAAGCTAAGATAAGACAAAATTGTATTACATTTCCTAGATCATGGCTGCTTTAATAAGAATCATTATAAACAAGTATCAATTTTCTTAAATTTCCAAAGTAAGGAACTTGATTTCAAAAAAAGAGACTTGAGGAATTGAAGAGTTTTGGTTTAAAACATAAAGTGTTATAACAGCTTTATGGGAAGTTAGTTATAACGACTTTATGAAAACAAAAGAATGGTTTTTATCATTGGTTTTAAAATGGTAACTTGACTATAAAAGGAGAAGTGTCTTGGTTTAAAAAGAAGGCATGGTATTGTCTTAATTTGGTTTAAAAATGAAAGTATGGAAGTTGTTTTGGTTTACTTAAAATGTTAGTTACTCTATTTTGATAATACGGGCATCGGGTGACCTTTGTAAAAGAAATGGATCTTTTAAAAAGAATTTAACGTACGTAGTACTTTGGGGTTAAAACCTGGACTTTGGCATAAAATGAAAGTACCTTGAGTTGTGTGTAACTTGCCTATGTTTGCGTGTGATAGCCTTGTCGTTCTAGTATTGTATTTCTATACCACCGCGTCTCGATGGAGGGTCATTGATTTGTTATGATCTTACTTGGACGTCTCGGCAGTGACGAGCATTCCACGTCGCACGTGATTATTATTCCATGGACTAGCTTCCATGAGGTTTTTACCGATTCGGCTTGGTATCCGTAGTTGGCTCGTACTTGCCCGAGGTCGTGGCTGATTCGGCAGTATCCGTAGTTAGCCTTTGTACTTGCCCATTCAGTTTTGTGAAGTCTCGTGATTCCGGCTTGGTATCCGTAGTTAGTTCAGATTTGCCCCGCCACTATGCGGCGCGGTGGTATCCGGTAGTTGGCTTTCGTACTTGCCTGGTCGCCGTGGTATGGTTATGTAGATTTGTTAGTATGGCTTTGGTATCCGGTAGTTGGCTTTCGTACTTGCCGGTCGATTGATGACGCTTTGGTATCCGTAGTTAGCCTTCAGACTTGCCGTCACGGTTTTATGACACAGTGGGACCCGTGTTCATGTGTACTCCTTGGTGTGGTTATCGAGACCGCCGGTGAGGAAGGTATTCCACGGGCATGATTGATGTTGCGGGCATGAGACCCATGGTTATATTTGAGTGATGACTTTGAGCGCGAGTCCCCGACTTGACGATCGCTACATATTATGTAATGTAGTTTGGTTATCATATATGTCTCTCGCTTTATATAGACTACTATGATTTCATTTACGATATTTTGATTTCACATACTTGGTACTGTCGACCTCGCCCGGGGCCGCGCTCATGCCGCGAGTAAGTACATCGGTTGTTGATCCTCGCCATGGATCACGATTCGGCGTATTGGAAGCCCGCTTCCTCCGAGGCTTATCTTTTCGTATGTTTCGAGTTGTAGGTCCTTGTACATTCGTGGTATGGCGCCCCGTCCGCCATAGTTGTGGTTACATTCTTAGAGGTCCAGTAATGCTGTGGCGGGGTTGTAAAGGATGTAAATGCTCAATTTCAGATATATGCAAAGGCAACCGCTTTGGTTGGCCTATTTTTTATCATATCTCTTGTTTCATGTTTAAGTTTTTATTTCCGATTTTCTCCGATGTTGTATCACTAGGGTGCCCGGTAAGGCACTACCACGAGCCCGGATCGGTCGTGACAAAAGTGGTATCGAGCGCTTAATCCTCGGAAAGTGTCTCTGCATCGTATCTAGTAGAGTCTTGATTATCGGTGTGTTGTGCACCACACCTATAATCAGGAGGCTGCAGGATATTTAGGATTGGTTTTCATTCTTCTCACTCTGAGATCGTGCCTTAGAGCTGTGTTATAAGTTGGACTCCCTCTGGCGTATTCTTATGTACCCGTTATGCCTCCTGCAAGGCAACCAAGGCCCAGATGGGCAAGGCAACAGAGGGAGCTACGAGTTGAACACAAAGGGTTACGAGGGCACAGGCCTGGTCATTACCTGAGATAGTACTTCAGACGATGAGTTTTATGACGCCGCTAGCCCCTGCAGAGTTTAGAGCGGCAGCAGTTTCTACTGAGGCCATGATACCTGAGCCTCCAGTTCCACTGCCAGGAGCCGAGGATATGAGTTCAAGGCGATGGCCCAGACTAGCTAGGCTGGTGGCTGGGAATGAGGACGGATGGGAGCCGGTGGTTCCGGCAGTACCAGTGATTCACCCTAGATCCGATATTCTGAGACTTCGGGATTTCTTGAGTCGCAGTTCGCCAGAGTTCTATGGATAGAGAGATGAGGATAGTCCTCAGGGTGTCGTACTAGTTCGGGGAGATTGTTATGCTTGAGGCCAGCAGGGCCATTTGGTGGGAGTTTGTCCGATTAGAGGTAGCACAGATGTAGAGACTCAGTCTTCGGGATCGGTGGATGGTTCATCGCCTTATATAGCTAGGCGCCCTGCAGGGCAGGATTATGGTTAGAGCGACAAAGAGGAAGTAAGGCAGTAGCTACAGAGATACCTTTAGCCTTTAAGAGACTTGGTTATGTTGTTATGGTGGATACGTGTGGAGTGCTATATGGATAGCATTGTGTTAAGTGTGTTTTAGAGAACATGATTAATTGAAGAGGTAAGTTTGGGGACATCGAAGGTGTGAACCTTAGAATATAATACGTGGAGACCTTAGATACAAGGCCGTCTTGAGTGGATGATTTTACGGTTGGTCTTTGTCAAAGTACTTGGTATGCGTGATATATATTGTGGGGTAATTCCATGAGTAGTGTAAGATAGAAGTGGTAGCTTTCATGATGTGAGTTAGTAAGTTTGTTCCGGATTGGGGAACGAGAGAGTTGGCACGAAATGGGTCGGGTTGAGGTAAGGTCGCGAGTCAACCCGCAGGCCGGAATGTGGTGGGGTCAGTTTGAGGTGGTCCCGCTAGATAAGAGGGTCACGAGGGTGTTAAGCCCAAGTTAGGTGACCATCGTATGAGTTCGTGGATGCGTTGCTCGACCAAAGAGCGGGCCGATGAGGTCAGCCCATCTTGTCTTTCGATTAGGACTATTTACTCGGCGAGGTTACGCGAGATGTTATCGGGAAGGTTATAAGGTGCCAGGGTTCCTACTTTTATTTTATGGCGACGGTGGAGCCCGCTTTGGCTATTTCTTTTTGGGAGGTTTTACGGCGGGGTTAGGAACTCAAGTGAGTCTCGATTGCATTCACCTCGGCCGACGGACGAACATCGCATTTATCCGTAAATTGAGGACATGTTACGGCCGGTGTTTTGATTTCCGGGTAGTGCGAGGATTATTTGCCTCTTGTTGAGCGAGTATTATACTAGCTACCATTTCAGTTTTGGACGGTGCCTTATGAAGCCTTGTATGGACGGAAGTGTAGGTTCTTGGCCGATTGGTTCGATGTTGGCAAGGTTCGATAGTTGGTCCCTACTTGTTTTAGCAGGATATGGATAAGTGAAGCTTATCCGGAAGAAGTTATTAGCGACCGAGTCACCGAAGTCGTGTGGATAATCAAGTCGACACTGGAGTTCAGGTTGACGGTGGGTCTTCAAGGAACCACCGGCGGTGTGACGATATTTGGAAGAAGGAGAAACTTAGCCCGAGGTACTTTGGGCATTTTCAGATCGTTTGTAAATAGGCCAGGTTGCCTATAGGTTAGCACTGCCGTCCGACTTATGAGGCAGTACGTCCGGTATTCCATGTTGCTATGTTTCGGAAGAGTAATCGGAGATCCCTCCAGAGTGTTCCCAGTTAATGATGACCAAGTTAGAGATAGTAACCCCGAGATTTTGGAAACCAAGCAATGATGTAAATGTGGTAAGTATTAGGAAGAGTTCGAGTGTACGAGAAGGGTACGACGAGTAAGGGAAGAAGCGAGCATGTGTTATGAGAATAGAAGTGATCATTTCTTGCGTGAAGAAAGTATCCTTTGGACCATAGGTGGATCTAATGGTATTGTTATACGATTAGAGGTGATTCTTCGTTGTCTTGGATGTGAGTTTTTGCGCGTATGTGGTATTATGGTCAGGTGCGGCATAATTGGTTTTGTAAGTATAGTAGTGATGACTATACCGGTGCTTGTGTGATTAGAGATTTAGAAGGAACATTCGGGACGAATGTTTCTAAGGGGGGGAGAATGTTACACCCCGTAGTTCCAGAGTATGTATACGAGGACGTACGTACGAGAATACGACATTTAAATTGGAAAGGAAGAAAGATGTGATTTTTCGACGGAAAAGTTTCCGAATTTTGTGAAAGAAAAAGGTTCGTTAATGGGAATTGGATTCCCAAATTTGGTATTCGGGCTTTTTGGAATTTTTAAGAATTATGGAATTTTATTTCCGAAATTGGTCACGTGGGGCCCACGGGAGAATTTACGGTTTTGCGGGGCCCACTTTATTTTCGGATTTTTGGCATTACGGGTATCTTCGGAAGATGAAATATTTTGGACGAGTAGGGGGGCGACACGTGTCACCCCCATGTGGCCAAGTGGCCCATTTGATGAGGGACACATGGCTTAGACGTTTTTAGGGGACAAGTGGCAAGCCACTTGTCCCATTTTTGTGGTAGGCAAATGGTTGGTAAACTACCCACCCACATGTCCCCAATCTACACCTTACACTTGCCTAGATCTTGGCCATTGATTTCCCTATAAATACCCCTTGTGTGCAAGATTTATTCCATCCACATTAGAGAGTTTCCAAGGCAAAATTCTTCCTTCCCCCTTTGTTAGTTCTCGTCCCACACCCCCCCCCCCATCTTGTGTAGAAATTCTTCAAAGTGTTGGTATAGCCCCAAATACATTAGCCCAGTATTCCTAGTAGTATTCCAAGTTATTTCAATACTAAGAGCCCGGAAAAATACTACTTTATTCCAATAGTCGCAAAACGAAGCCCTAGAAAAATCTTCATAGCTTAGATGAAGTGTTAAGAAGTTGTTTGGAAACTTCTAAGGGTTGCTTGGAGCGGGTTGAGCGTTGAGAATTTGAGCTAAATGTTGCTCAGATCGACTTATATCTTGGATAATTTTGGGCTTATCGAGGTAATGATCTTTATCCCTATTGTAATTGGAAATTACATGTTGAAGTAATGTATAGTTGAGTATACTATATGTAGAATGAACATGGATAAGGATTGAATGTATTTACATAGGACCGTATTCTGATGAGACTTGTAGTATTATTGTGGAGTAGACTTGTACACGTCCGGTTAGACGAGTAACCCCCCTTGGATTGTTGGTTCGCAGCAGCCTCGTTAGAGAGGAGATTTATGTGGTGGCGGAAGTCCAATTTTCCGTAGAATAAGGAACCTTGTACTTGAAAATATTCTACGAAGAGATCGAGAGGTTGATAGACGTTTTGTGGCCTTTATAGGTTGAAATACTACGAGTAGCGTATTCTCGGAAGGGTGGAAAAGGCTAGCAGTTCAGATACTTTGGAGCTATTTGCTAATTGTCGATAACCGTCGCGAGGTATGTGAACCTCTTCCTATCTTTTCTAGCATGATTGTTGTAAACTATGTAGTACGGTAGACGTACATGTGCTAAGTGAATTTGGTTGGTTTAAAACATAAAGTGTTATAACATCTTTATGGGAAGTTTGCTATAACAACTTTATGTAGGTAAAGAAATGGTTTGTGTTAAAAAGCTGTGAAACCGCTTTTATGAGAAATGGGTAATTGGGTTTTAAAAGGAAAAATATTATATTTCAGAAATGAGAATAAGTATCGAACAAACCACTTCAGCGTTAATAAAGGAAAATGTATTGACTAATTAATTATTATTAAAACCAGAGAAACCTCCATCCGCATGAAGCTAAGATAAGACAAAATTGTATTACATTTCCTAGATCATGGCTTTAATAAGAATCATTATAAACAAGTATCAATTTTCTTAAATTTCCAAAGTAAGGAACTTGATTTCAAAAAAGAGACTTGAGGAATCAAGAGTTTTGGTTTAAAACATAAAGTGTTATAAATTTATGGGAAGTTAGTTATAACGACTTTATGAAAACAAAAGAATGGTTTTTATCATTGGTTTTAAAATGATAACTTGACTTTAAAAGGAGAAGTGTCTTGGTTTAAAAAGGAGGCATGGTATTGTCTTAATTTGGTTTAAAAAGGAAAGTATGGAAGTTGTTTTGGTTTACTTAAAATGTTAGTCACTCTATTTTGATAATACGGGCATCGGGTGACCTTTGTAAAATAAATGGATCTTTTAAAAAGAATTTAACGTACGTAGTACTTTGTGGTTAAAACCTGGACTTTGGCATAAAATGAAAGTACCTTGAGTTGTGTGTAACTTGTCTATTTTGCGTGTGATAGCCTTGTCGTGTTAGTATTGTATTTCTATACCACCGCGTCTCTTGATGGAGGGCCGGCTGATTTGTTATGATGTTACTGACGCATCAGCGGACGAGCATTCCACGGCACGCTTCACGTGATTATTATTCCATGGACTAGCTCTCCATGAGGTTTTACTGATTCGGCTTTGTTATACCCCGTATTTCCAGAGTATGTATAGGAGGACGTACGTACAAATATTCAAGCCCTAATTAGGTTAAGGATGAAATTGTGAGCTTTCAACGGAAAAGTTTTCGAACCTCGTGAAGGAAATTCTACGTTTTCAATAATTTATTTCATTTGGATTTTTCCGAGAGATGAAATATTTGGACCAATAGGAGGGCGACATGTGGCAACCTTAGGTGGCATGGTGGACGAAAATGTTGGGCTAGTGGACATGTCAAATAGTCAAGTCTTGGAAGATATTTCTTTGGGTTAGTGGGAGTAGGTTCTATAAATACCCCCCTCTTGTGCAAGACTTTTTCATCCACAAACACACTTTCCAAGTCACAAAATCCTTCCCCCGTAGGTGCTAGTTCGCCCAAAACCCCTCCCTTGACTAGTTGTTTCGTCCGAAACACCCCTTCCCTTCTTCGTGGTTCTCGTGAAATACCCCTTGGTAGAAAGTTTTCTAGTATTGTTACTATGAAAAAATACCTTAGCCTAAATCCCTTGTGATTTTCCTAAGTTACCTCTATACTAAAAGCCCGAAAATACTACTTTATATCCTTTAGTCACAAAACGAAACCCTGGGGAAAATCTTCATAGTTGGTTGAAGTATTAAGTAGAAGTGGGTTGGGAACTTCTAAGGGTTTCTTGGAGCTACCGGAGCGTGCAAATTAGGAGCTAAACGTTGCTCAGGATCGACATATAATCTTGGATAATTTTGGGCTTATCGAGGTAAATATCATTGTCCTTCTATTGTAATTGGAGATTACATATCGTAGTAGTTTAGAATTAAGTATAAGATATATATAAGGATGGTATAAAGAAGAGAATTGAACTGTACTTACATGTGTATTCTGATGAGACTTGTGTAGTTTGGTAGGAAGTCTTGCCCAATTTTCCGTAGAATTAAGAACCTTCTGCTTAGAATATTCTACAGAGTAGTCTAGACGTTGATAGACATATATGGCCATTATAGGTTGAAGTTCTACGAGTAGCGTGTTCTACTTGAAGGGTGGACAAGGCTAGCGGGGTTATAGTACGGTGGAGCGTTTTGCTATTTGTCGATAATCGTCGCGAGGTATGTGAACCTCTTCCTATCGTTTCTAGCATGATGTTTGTAAACTATGTAGTACGGTGACGACGTGTGCTAAATGAATTTGGTTGGTTTAAACATAAAGTGTTATAACGGCTTTATGGGAAGTCATTATAACAACTTTATGTAGGTAAAGAAATGGGTTGTTGATTTTAAAAGATAAGGGACTTGACTTATATTTGATTTGATATGATCTGTGAAGAACTTGAATTGTGTAGAAAGCTGTGAAACCTCATTCGTGAGTAATGAGTACTTGGTTTTTAAATAAATAGTTATAATGATTTCGGAAATGAGAATAAGTATCGAACAAACCACTGCAGCGCTAATAAAGGAAAATGTATTGACTAATTAATTATTATTAAAAACCAGTAGAAACCTCCATCTGCATAGAAGCTAAGATAAGACAAAATTGTATTACATTTCCTAGATCATGGTCGCTTAATAAGAATCATTATAAACAAGCATTAATTTTCTTAAATTTCCAAAGTAAGGAACTTGATTTCTAAAAGAAAAGAGACTTGAGGAAGTGAAGAGTTTTTGGTTTAAAAGAAAGACATGGTTTTGTCTTAATTTGGTTTAAAATATAAAGTGTTATAACAGCTTTATGGGAAGTTAGTTATAACGACTTTATGAAACAAGAGAAGGGTTTTATCATTAGTTTTAAAATGGTAACTTGACTTTAAAAGGAGAAGTGTTTTGGTCTATAAAGAAGGCATGGTATTGTCTTAATTTGGTTTAAAAAGGAAAGTATGGAAGTTGTTTTGGTTTACTTAAAATGTTAGTCACTCTATTTTGATAATTCGGGCATCGGGTGACCTTTGTAAAAGAAATGGATCTTTTAAAAAGAATTTAACGTACGTAGTACTTTGGGGTTAAAACCTGGACTTTGGCATAAAATGAAAGTACCTTGAGTCGTATGTTACTTGCCTATGATTGCGTGTGATAGCCTTGTCGTGCTAGTATTATATTTCTATACCGCCGCGTCTCTCGATGGAGGGCCGGCTGATTTGTTATGATCTTACTTGGACGTACCGGCAGTGACGGAGCATTCCGCAGTGCAACACGTGATTATTATTCCATGGACTAGCTCTCCGCGAGGTTTTACCGATTCGGCTTGGTATCGGTAGTTGGCTTCGACTTGCCCCGAGGTCGTGGCGATTCGGCTTGGTATCCGTATTTAGCCTTCTTGCCCGTTCAGTTTTGTGACGGAATCTCGTGATTCCGGCTTGGTATCGTGTAGTTAGTCTTCGTCTTGCCGACACGGCTTCGTGGCGCAGGTGGTATCTGGTAGTTGGCTTTCGTACTTGCCCTGGGTCAGCTTCGTGGTATGGTTATGTAGATTTGTTGGTACGGCTTTGGTATCTGGTAGTTGGCTTTCGTACTTGCCCCGGTCAGTTGAGGATGCGGCTTTGGTATCTGGTAGTTAGCCTTCGTACTTGCCCCGTACGGTTGTTATGACACAGTGGGACCCGGTGTTCATGTGTACTCTGGTGTTGCTATATCATAGACTGCTGGCAGTGAGGAAGGTATTCCACGGGCATGAATGATGTGGTGGGCGTGAGACCCATATTTATATTTGAGTGATGACTTTGAGGGCGTGAGTCCTCGACGCGATCGTCACATATTATGTTTGTAGTTTGATTATCATATATGTCTCTGCTTTATATAGACTACTATGATTTCATTTCTGATATTTTGATTTCACATACTTGGTACTGTTATCGACCTCTCGGGGCTGCGTTCATGCCGCAGTAGAGGTACATCGGTTGTTGATCCTCGCCATAGGATCACAGTTCAACAGATTGGGAAGCTCCGCTTCTCGGAGGCTTATCTTGGTATGTTTCCACGAGTTGTAGGTTCTGTACATTGGGGTATGGCGGGCCTGTCCCGTCATAGTTGTGGTTACATTCTTAGAGGTTTGTAATCTTGTTGTGGCGTGGTTGTAAAGGATGTAATTCAATTCTGTATATATGCAAGAAGGCAACCGCTTAGGTTGACGCTTTATTATCATATCTCTTGTTTCATGTTTAAGTTTTTATTTACTGATTTTATCCGATGTTGTATCACTAGGGTGCCCGGTAGGCACGATCACGTCCCGGATCGGATCGTGACAAAAGTGGTATCGTAGCGATTAGTCCTCGGAAAGTGTCTACGGTGTCTGCAGGTGCGTCTAGTAGAGTCTTGATTATCGGTGTGTTGTGCACCACATCTATAATCGTGAGGTCGCATGACATTTAGGATTGGTTTTCATTCTTCTCACTCGAGATCGTGCCTTAGAGTTGTGTTGTAAGTTGGACTCCTCCGACGTATTCTTTTATATCGCCTATGCCTCAACGCAGCAACAAGAGCCCGGTGGCAAGGCAGCGAGAGGAGTCGCGAGTAGAGCACGGAGGTTACCGTGACGAGGCCCGCCTTTACCCGGTGGTGCTACAGGCGGATTCTACGACGCCGCCAACCCCAAAGAGTTTAAAGCGACAACAGAGCTACCGAGGCCACGATACCGAGCCTCCAGCCCCACGGCCAGAACAGAGGATACGGGTTGCAAGAGATGGCCCGCCATTACTAGTTAGGTTTATGGCGAGACTTGAGGACGACGGAGCCGGTGGTACCATGAAGTACACCGTGGCCGATAGTTGGAGACTTGGACTTCTTAAGTTGCAGTCCACGATGTTCTATGGATCGAGCCGAGGATGACCTCGGAGTTTATCAAGCGATTCTGACGGATCATGAGAGTGATCAAGGCCTCGCAGGCGTAGTCGGTGGTATTGGGTTCGCATCGGCCGCGTGATCGCAATGATCGTTTTATTCATGGGAACCGCCCTGGGAGCATGCGCTTCCTGTGTATGGGACGAAGTTCTCGTGGCATTTCTTGCACATTTCTTGCCCCTGGATGAGGAGGGCTCGGGCGACAGATTTTTGATGTTAAGCGGGACGGACGACGGTTCGGGAGTACAACGTGGAGTTCGACTCGTTGCCCGATATGTCGGCGTTAGTGGCAAATATGGAGGGCGAGTGCACCGCCACGCCACTGGCTCGATGACTACTTAGCGAGGCTTGCTCGGGTGTAGCTCTTCACCGCATGGACATTGCCGCACGCAGCTTATGCACTGCGGTGTGAGGCGGAGAGGTCGACGGAATGACCGGATCAGAAGAGGCGAGACAGCAGGGTCTTTTGGCGACTTTCAAGGTGGACCGCCTCAGCAGCAGACTAGTTATGCGCCTCCGCCAGTACAGAGCGGTCCTTCACAGTCTTTAGGGCATCCAGAGTATTCAGGAGCAGTCGTGGCTCAAGGGTTGAGTTTCGAGGAGTAGTGGTGTTGACGGATGAGGCCACCCTTACCTCGGTGTGGCGTTGCGGTAAAATCCATAAGGGAGTGTCGTGCGGTTCGGAGGTTGTTTTACATGCGACAGCAGGCCATTTTACAGAAATTGTCCGACTAGAGGTAGCGCGGATGTAGAGACTTGGCCTTCAGGATCTATGGCTGGTTCATCACCTTCTACAGCTATGCGCCCTGCAGGGCAGGCCTATGATTAGAGTGAAGCGGTAGATACAGGTATATCCTTGACCCTCTAGAGATTAGTATGCTTGATATGATGATCTTATTATTGTGTGCTATGTACGGATAGCGTTGTGTTATTGGTGAGTTAGAAAACATGGGTAGTTGAAAAGGTAGGTATGGGGGGTATGGAAGGTGTGAACCTTAGAATATTACACGTCGAGACCTTAGATGTAAGGTCGTCTCGAGTAGAAGATTTTGCGGGTGACCCTTGTCAGAGAGCATTATATACATAGGGTGTACCAGTGGGATAATTCCTTGGGTTGTGTAAGATGAAAGTGGTAGCTTTCAGGACTTGAATAGGTAAGATTGTTCCGGATCGGGGAACAAGAGTTTGGCGCGATTATGGGTCGGGTTGAGGACCATTCGCGGGTCGACCCGCAACCCGGTTTGGGGTGGGGTCAGTTCGAGGTGGTCCCGCCAGGTGGTAGGGTCACGAGGGTGATAAGCCCAGGTTTAGGTAACTATCGTAAGAGTTCGTGGATACTGTCACGCCCCGAACCCCGGGCCCGTGACTGGTGCCCTACCTGGGCACCCTTCTACCTTAACAACTAAGTACATTGCGGAAATTAATAACAACTCTTTTTTTTTTTTTGAAACCAACGTACGTACAAGGCAAAGCCGACTAGGCTGCCATATAATATACATAGACCAAAGACACAACATCGTACATGAGTCCAATCCCACATATGAATAAAGACCTCTAAGAGTTTTATCAAATACGACGACAAGGCCCCCCGTACCCATAATGTACAAAAGCACATGCATTGAAGGAACATATACCAAAGATAAACTCCGGAATAGAAGGAGCTTATCCAAAACCCTGAGCAGGATCCTACACCTGCCGATCACCGAACTGCGTACCTAAACCTGCGACATGAACGCAGCCCCCCGAAGGAGGTCAGTACGAAGAATGTACCAAGTATGTGAGCGATGAAATCAGTAATAAAATCATAGCAGTCTAAATAACACAAGAGACATGTATGATATCCAACCTACAGTACATAACACATAAGCAGTCATATCAAGTCAGGGACGCAGGACCTCAAAGTCATTACTCAATATAACCATGGGTCTCACGCCATAATATCAATCATGCGTGGAATCCTTCCTCACCGCGGCGATCCATGATGTAATAACACCAATAAGGATACATGAACACCAAGTCCTACATGTGTCCTCAATACCTCGTGGTCCCATGCCCTAATCCCACTTCAGAAAAGCATGACCATGGGTAACACAAACAACCGGGACATATATGATAATCAAAATACAACACATCAGGCCTTACTAACAATGAGAGTAAACAGTAGTATCCTTACAATATAAACTAGAAGCTCGTGATCAAGGTAACCATCCTCCCAGATCATTTAGCAATCCTATTCCGGGACTATTTCACCCGCATAGGTCGCGTGGACGCGTGAGGTATTCCTCGTGATAGGTCGGACCCGCCGCGTGGGACTATTTCACCCGCATAAGCCCTTTCTGACCGCATGAGGTATTCCTCGTGATAGAACTATTTCACCCGCATAAGCCCTTACGGACTCGCATGAGGTATTCTCGTGATAGGTCGGACCCGCCGCATGAGACTATTTCACCCGCATAAGCCCTACGGACTCGCAGGTATTCCTCGCATCGTGGGTAGCAAATCCACTAATTATGCAAATGCTACAAACCCGGGAATGACTCAAACGATCGATATACCAATAGCACACAACCGGCTATTTCCAGCACACATAGGAAATTCTCAATTAACAAGCCAAAGTACTTATCAAGGCACACTTAGACAAATCCTCAATTTATCAAGCCAAAGTACTAATCAAGGCATACATAGAATAATTCTCTTTTAACAAGCCAAAGTACTTATCAAGGTACACTTAGACAAATCCTCAATTTATCAAGCCAAAGTACTAATCAAGGCATACATAGAATAATTCTCTTTTAACAAGCCAAAGTACTTATTAAGGCACACTTAGACAAATCCTCAATTTATCAAGCCAAAGTACTAATCAAGGCATACATAGAATAATTCTCTTTTAACAAGCCAAAGTACTTATCAAGGCACACTTAGACAAATCCTCAATTTATCAAGCCAAAGTACTAATCAAGGCATACATAGAATAATTCTCGTTTAACAAGCCAAAGTACTTAGCAAGGCACACTTAGACAAATCCTCAATTTATCAAGCCAAAGTACTAATCAAGGCATACATAGAATAATTCTCTTTAACAAGCCAAAGTACTTATCAAGGCACACTTAGACAAATCCTCAATTTATCAAGCCAAAGTACTAATCAAGGCATACATAGAATAATTCTCTTTTAACAAGCCAAAGTACTTATCAAGGCACACTTAGACAAATCCTCAATTTATCAAGCCAAAGTACTACGTACGTACATTCTTTTCAAAAGACTCCTTTTTATGCAAAATCCCAAGATACTAACACCCGTAGTATCAAGGCATGTCTATTTTTCAAAGTAAGTTACGACACGTTTAGAAAACTCATTTCAAGGCTTGAAATCAAGTAACTTCAACTTTTCACAATCTAGGCAACTTATGCCCTTTAATAAAAAATAGACAACTTTATAAACCTTCCATAAAGCCGTTATAACCAACTTCCCATAAAGCCGTTATAACCCTTTATGGTTTTAGACATATCCATTCCTTTTATAACCAAGAGACTTATACTATTAAAACCAAGTATCACATACTTACAAAACAAGTTCTTAACTTTCAAAACACTTCAAGTCTCTTAATATATAGAAAACAAGTTTCTTCTACTTTTAAACCTCAAGTAACTCCCTCCTTTAAAACAAGTTACTTCTCTTAAATCATGTCATTTCTCCTCTTTTAAAACAATTAAGTAAATCACTCCTTTGACTCCCCTAAAGTCATTATAATGACCTTTAGGATTTTGGGACTAAGGCACTAGCCCAAAAGATTTGGAAACCACTTCCTTTTCAAGACTCTATGTACTTTAAGTAAAATACTTTCACTTTTAAGAATCCAAACTTCATTAAGAAAATGGATTTTACAACTTACAATTTACATATCAAAGTACAATCAAGGAAGTTCATAGAACAAATTCTATTCTAGGCAATCCAAATACAACCAAGGAATGGATCATTTAAGGAGTAAAACTTACTTTCTTTATTCTAAGGAATCATGCTAGAAGAGGAGATAGTTCACATACCTTTTCGGCTAAATCCACAAGCTAAGCCGAATACGCCGTACGTAGAAGTGTCAACCTATAATGGTCACAACAAGACTATCAACTTCTAGTCCCAACGTAGAATAATACTAAGTGTTTGGTCTCTAATTCTACGGAAAATCGGGCAGCACTTCCTTTGTTTCTACTCACTTTGCCCCCTTTTTCAAGGCCGAATACAATAACCAACAAGCCACATTTAAGGCTCCAAACAACAACCAAACAAAGGGGATTACACGCCTTACAATACGTGTAAAATTCCGCCCCACAATTCATACGAAATAGTGAATATGCCAAAAGCCATTCTCGGCCAACCTCTAGAACAACACTAAGTCTTTTTCAATCCTTCTTACAATTCCAAGTTCTAAGGTCTAACATGTTATATAGTCTAAACAACTTCAACAACTACAATTTCCTTCTTTAAACAACATGCGACGCTTAGACTAATAATCGACTATAATTGAAATCTTAAAGTTAAACATGCTAGATTTCAGATTAGGGTTCCAATAGCCAATAAACATATCAAACTTCATACTATATAACTCATGCTTGCTAAAACCATAGCTACAATGATAAGTAAACCTTAATTGCTACAATGACAAGAATATACCTTTAAAGCCCTTAAAATTTCCAAGATTCCAAAGTCGCGCCTTAGAAATTCTTAGCTCCTTTCCTTAGGTTCCAATCCGCTCCAAGCACTCCTTAGAGGCCTATGAAGAACCCATCTTCAAGTTCCAACTTCAAAGTTGAAGAACTCCCTTAGTTTCCGCCTTGCGACTAACGTAAAAATACGTTTTCTCCGAAATCTTTCTATTGAGATATCCTCACAATATCCTAAGGGACATTGGGTTAAAGTCTTGTGGCTAATGGATCAAAACTACAAATTTTTCATGTGAGAGCTTAGCCAAACCCGAGAGCTCTTCTCATCTCTCTAAGGGTTCTAATTTTTTCTAAGTGTAGAAAATGCCAAGTCTTGCTACTAGTTAGTATATAACACATATTGGAGGGTTTAGACTTAAACAAATGTGAGGCTAGGATTAAAATCACATGGATCAAGCCTAAGTGGCAAGTTGACTAGTCAATTATGTCAAGCTTTGAAGACTTATTTTCCAAGAGGTTCAATGACCATATTACCCCTCCTCTAATTCGACCAAGACCACTTATGGGGGTGCCACGTGTCGCCCTCTCATTCGTCCATAAAATTCCGTAACCCTCGTGGGCCCTACAAAACGTAAAATTCATCGGGTGGGCCCCACATGACCAAATCCGTAAAAATAAATTTCCATATTATTTATAAGTTCCATACTCTTCAAATAATGCATTTTGAGAATCCAATTCTCAATAACGAACATTTTTCCTTTCCGACCTTCGGAAGATTTTCCGTCGGAAAAACAATTCTTCCTTTCGTACTAATTTCCAAGTCTTGTTTCCTTACATACATTCTCTTATACATGTCCTGGACTTACGGGGTGTAACATATACGTTCGACCAGAATCGGACCATGAAGACCGGGAATGGCCTTAAAGGAATTTGAGGCTAGTAAGATGACCAAGTTTGGAAGTAGCGACTCCAAGGTTTTGGAAACTGAAGTAATGACTGAAGTGGGGTAAGTATACTAGAAAGAGTTTGGGTACGAGAAGGGTACGATGAGAAAGGGACGAAGCGAGCATGTGTTAAGAGGATGGAAGTGATCTTTTTGTGAAGCGAAGGTGTGAAGAAAGTAGCCTTTAGACTTTGGGTAGGAGCTTTTGTGATGATAGAGGTGATTCCTCGTGGACTTGGATTTAAGTATTTGCGCGTGTGTTATTTTGTGGCCAGGTATGTCATTGGCAACTTGTTTAAGTTAAGAGGAGCTTTATCGTTATCTGTCTTGAGAAGGAACATTCGGGACGAATGTTTCTAAGGAGGGGAGAATGTTATACCCCGTATTTCCAGAGTATGTATACGAGGACGTACGTACAAATATTCAAGCCCTAATTAGGTTAAGGATGAAATTGTGAGCTTTCAACGGAAAAGTTTCCGAACCTCGTGAAGGAAATTCTACGTTTTCAATAATTTATTTAATTTGGATTTTTCCGAGAGATGAAATATGTCACGACCCGACCCCGGGCCCGCGACTGATGCCCTACCTGGGCACCCCTTTTGGCATACATCAGAGAATAGCAACGGAACATACACAACTGTAAAATACTTAAACATAAAATAACAACAGGCTAGCCGATAAGGCCACCTTCCGTAACTTATACCAATAAAACAGTACATTTTTTTTTCTTTACACCCCAATCTACTATGTGACTACAGACCTCTAAGAATAACAATCCTGGCGGGACAGGGCCTCGCCATACCCCTGAATGTACAACAACTGACAATACCAGGGATAAGCCTCCGAAATGAGGGAGCTTCTCAACAGCTGAACAGTGATCCTAAGAGCGAGGATCAGCAACCTGTACTCTACCTGCGGCGTAACGGCCCCGAAGGAGGTCGATCTGACATATACCAAATATGTGAAATCGAGTATCGTAATGAAATCATAAGTCTAATAATAAAGCTGAGACATGTATGATACTCAATTAACGACATCGTGCCTTACTAACAATGAGTAAATAGGTGTATACTTACAATATAAAGTAGGAAGCTCACGATCAAACAGGACCACCATCGCGTGATCATTACAATCCTATTTCTAGGACTATTTCACCCGCAGAGATCGCGTGGACCCGCATGAGGTATTCCTCGCATGGGAATATTTCACCCGCATAAGCCCTTACGGACTCGCATGAGGTATTCCTCGCATAGGCTGGACCCGCCCGCATGGGACTATTTCACCCGCATAAGCCCTACGTACTCGCATGAGGTATTCCTCGCATCGTGGGTAGCAAATCCACGGAAATATGCAATGCCACAAACCCGGGGAATGACCCCGCAATTATTACTGAACTACTAGCACAAATCCGGCTATCACACATAACATAAGCACTACCGGCTTATCATACAATATATAAGCAAGTTAAGCAATCCCCTAACTTCTTATTACTCGGTTTCATATACACTCTCATTTTAGTTTACTTAAGGCACTAACATGTTCTTTATAAAAATCCGGGAATTTAACCCAAAGTACTACGTACTTCTATTCTTTCAAAATGACTCATTTCATTATAAAACTTCCAAGATACTAATAACCGTAGTATCAAGTTACAATTTCTTTTTCAAGACAAGTCACAATACTTTTAGAAATAAAATTAGGCTTCTAAATCGTGACTTCTTACGTCAGAAAAGCCTTAGGCAATTGATGCCTTTAAATCAAATTGCCTTTCAAATAAATCAAGCCATTTATCTTTCCATAAAGCCAATATAACCAACTCCCCATAAAGTCGTTATATTCACTTTATACCTAAGTCAAGTACAATTCCTATCCAAGGGACTTATACGTTTAAAACGAAACAAGTGTCACATTCTTTAAAACTCTTCAAGTCCCTTAACATGCTTAAATTACTTAAGAGTAAACCATTCTCTTATTAACTTTCCATAAAGCTATTATAACCAACTTCCCATAAAGTCGTTATACTAGCTTTATACATTAGCAACTTACATACTTCTTTTTAACCAAGAGACTTAAACTTTCCAACAAAACAAGTATCAAAATACTTTCAACATACTTAAAGTCTCTTAACTTTTGAAAACCAAGATATCCTTAATAATTAAACAAGTGAGTTAATTCCCTAACTCAAACAACTTGGGCATTCTTAAATAAGCCAAGGATATCAAATAGACTAGATTGTCAAAATATTGTACGTCTACCGTACTATACATTTACACTTAATCATGCTCAAGAGATAAGAAAGTTCCACATACCTCTTCGGTTTAATCCACTTGCTAAGTCCAATCGCCGTACATAGTATGCCAACCTATAAGGACCATAGTACGTCTATTAACTTCTAGTTTCAAACGTAGAATATTCCAAGTGCAAGTCACTAAATTCTATGGAAAATCGGACAGCACTTCCTTTGTTTTTACTAACTTTGCCACCTTTTTCAAGGCCGAATACAATAACTAAACAGTCCCAATTGGCTCACCACAATTTATAAGGTAGTTCAATACAAATGAATAACCAAACAGCCCCAATTGGCTCAACACAACGATAACAAACTAGTCTAAACTATAATGTCAATTCGGCAATTAGGCAACAATACAAATCGTTTCCAATTCCTTTTTAATCCAAGTGATTTAGTATAACATGATATCAAGCCGCAATCGATTACAACTACTACAATCCTCAAGTAGGTAAACATGCGACGATTCTAATAAACGACCAAAATTGTATTTCAATTTCAAAAGGCTAATCATGTCCTTTTCGGTTCTAGGCTTCTACAATCCATGTTACTTATCAAACTTCATAACACAAATCACATGATCATTTATAACTTATCATAACATGAAATCTTCAATTACAAAAGTAAAACGAAGATTATACCTCAATTAGCCCAATTATGATCCAAGATCACAAGTCGCTCCTTAGCAACTTTAGCTCCTCCTTTCGACGTTCCAATCCACTCCAAGCAACCCTTAGAAGCTTATAAAAGACTCATCTTCAAGTTTCAACTTCAAAGTTGAATAACCCTTTAGGTTTTCGCCTTGCGACTAATACGAAAACACCACATTTCCGGGATCTTTTTATTGAGAAACACTTACTATACCCTTAGGTACCTTGGTTTAAAGTGGGGGAATTATTGGACAACAATTGAAAAAATTTCCTTCAAACCCTAGCCCTTGGCCGAGAGCTCCCTCAAGCCTCCCTCAAATTTTCTTGAAAATTTCTAAGTGTTTAGCCTTGTCTTGCACTAGCATACAATATATAACATGATGGAGGGTTAAGATTAGCACAATTGTGTGGCTTGGATAAGTTTCACATGGATCAAGTCTAGGTGGCCTTTGACTTAGTCAACTTTGTCAAGCTTCAAGACTAGCAAGACTTGGTCATTTAATTTATGGTCAAATGACCATTCTAACCATGACAATTTCGTCCATGACCATAAGGGGGGGTGACACGACGCCTCCGCTCATCGCAATATTTCGTTTCCGACCAATTCCAAAAATTCCGACAAACTTTTACTCGTCTCAAATCTTAACATTGTTGAGTTCTTACGTACGTTCTTATAAACATATCCTGAAATTCCAGGGTGTAACAAAATATTTGGACCAATAGGAGGGCGACATGTGGCAACCTTAGGTGGCATGGTGGACGAAAATGTTGGGCTAGTGGACATGTCAAATAGTCAAGTCTTGGAAGATATTTCTTTGGGTTAGTGGGAGTAGGTGGGGGCATTTTTGTGGGGCATGAGGGGAGGCCTTGTGGACGTTTTTCTTGAGCAAGTGGGTGGCCACTTGGCTCTTTGTTGTGGTGGACATATGTACCAATGTTGTGGTGGACATATGTCCCAACATTGTGGTGGACACTTGGTGGAAGACTCCACTCACACAAGCAACCCAATCCTCACCCTCCATTTGTTTTAATCTTGGCCATTGAAGGTTCTATAAATACCCCCCTCTTGTGCAAGACTTCTTCATCCACAAACACACTTTCCAAGTCACAAAATCCTTCCCCCTTAGTTGCTAGTTCTCGTCCAAAAACCCCCTCCCCCCCTTGCCTAGTTGTTTCAAACACCCCCTCCCCTTCCTTGTGGTTCTCGTGGAAATACCCCCCCCCCCCCCCCCTTGGTAGAAAAGTTTTCTTCTAGTATTGTTACTATGCCAAAATACCTTAGCCTAAATCCCTTGTGATTTTCCTAGGTTACCTCTATACTAAAAGCCCGAAAATACTACTTTATATCCTTTAGTCACAAAACGAAACCCTGGGGAAAATCTTCATAGTTGGTTGAAGTATTAAGTAGAAGTGGGTTGGGAACTTTTAAGGGTTTCTTGGAGCTATCGGAACGTGCAAATTAGGAGCTAAACGTTGCTCAGGATCGACATATAATCTTGGATAATTTTGGGCTTATCGAGGTAAATATCTTTGTCCGTCTATTGTAATTGGAGATTACATAGCGTAGTAGTTTAGAATTAAGTATCAGATATATAGAAGGATGGTATAAAGAAGAGAATTGAACTGTACTTACATAAATTTGTATTCTGATGAGACTTGTGTAGTTTGTGGGTAGGAAGTCACGCCCAATTTTCCGTAGAATTAAGAACCTTCGCTTAGAATATTCTACGAGTAGTCTAGACGTTGATAGACATATATGGCCATTATAGGTTGAAGTTCTACGAGTAGCGTGTTCTACTTGAAGGGTGGACAAGGCTAGCGGGGTTATAGTACGGTGGAGCGTTTTGCTATTTGTCGATAATCGTCGCGAGGTATGTGAACCTCTTCCTATCGTTTCTAGCATGATGTTTGTAAACTATGTAGTACGGTAGACGTACGTGTGCTAAATGAATTTGGTTGGTTTAAAACATAAAGTGTTATAACGGCTTTATGGGAAGTGCATTATAACAACTTTACGTAGGTAAAGAAATGGGTTGTTGATTTTAAAAGATAAGGGACTTGACTTATATTTGATTTGATAAGATCTGTGAAGAACTTGAATTGTGTAGAAAGTTGTGAAACCTCATTCGTGAGTAATGAGTACTTGGTTTTTAAATAAATAGTTATAATGATTTCGGAAATGAGAATAAGTATCGAACAAACCACCGCAAAGACTAATAAAGGAAAATGTATTGACTAATTAATTATTATTAAAAACCGAGAAACCTCCATCTGCATAGAAGCTAAGATAAGACAAAATTGTATTACATTTCCTAGATCATGGCTGCTTTAATAAGAATCATTATAAACAAGCATTAATTTTCTTAAATTTCCAAAGTAAGGAACTTGATTTCTAAAAGAAAAGAGACTTGAGGAAGTGAAGAGTTTTTGGTTTAAAAGAAAGACATGGTTTTGTCTTAATTTGGTTTAAAACATAAAGTGTTATAACAGCTTTATGGGAAGTTAGTTATAACGACTTTATGAAACAAGAGAAGGGTTTTATCATTAGTTTTAAAATGGTAACTTGACTTTAAAAGGAGAAGTGTTTTGGTCTAAAAAGAAGGCATGGTATTGTCTTAATTTGGTTTAAAAAGGAAATTATGGAAGTTGTTTTGGTTTACTTAAAATGTTAGTCACTATATTTTGATAATACGGGCATCGGGTGACCTTTGTAAAAGAAATGGATCTTTTAAAAAGAATTTAACGTACGTAGTACTTTGGGGTTAAAACCTGGACTTTGGCATAAAATGAAAGTACCTTGAGTCGTGTGTAACTTGCCTATGATTGCGTGTGATAGCCTTGTCGTGCTAGTATTGTATTTATATACCGCCGCGTCTCTCGATAGAGGGCCGGCTGATTTGTTATGATCTTACTTGGACGTACCGGCAGTGACGTAGCATTCCACGGGTACGCTTCTGTGATTATTATTCCATGGACTAGCTCTCCATGAGGTTTTACTGATTCGTCTTGGTATCTGGTAGTTGGCTCTCGTACTTGCCCCGAGGTCGTGGTTGATTCGGCTTGGTATCTGGTAGTTAGCCTTATTTACCGTTCGGTTTTGTGAAGTCTCGTGATTCGGCTGTATCGGTAGTTAGTCTTTGTACTTGCCCCGACCATGCGTGGCGCGGTGGTATCCGTAGTTGGCTTTGTACTTGTCTGGGTCACCGTGGTATGGTTATGTAGATTTGTTTGTACGGCTTTGGTATCTGGTAGTTGGCTTTCGTACTTGCCCCGGTCAGTTGAGGATACGGCTTTGGTATCTGGTAGTTAGCCTTCGTACTTGCCCCGTACGGTTGTTATGACACAGGTGGGACCTGGTGTTCATGTGTACTCCTTGGTGTTGCTATATCATAGACTGCTGGCAGTGAGGAAGGTATTCCACGGGCACGAATGATGTGGTGGGCGTGAGACCCATATTTATATTTGAGTGATGACTTTGAGGGCGTGAGTCCCTGACTTGACGCGACTGCTTACATATTATGTACTGTAGTTTGGTTATCATATATGTCTCCTGTTTTATATAGACTACTATGATTTCATTTACAGTATTTTGATTTCACATACTTGGTACTGTTATCGACCTCCTTCGGGGATGCGTTCATGCCGCGGTAGAGGTACGGTTGTTGATCCTCGCCATAGGATCACGATTCAGCGTATTAGGAAGCTCCGTTTCTCGGAGGCTTATCTTTTGGTATGTTTCCCTGAGTTGTAGGTTCTTGTACATTCAGGGGAATGGAGGGGCACTGTCCCGTCATAGTTGTGTTTACATTCTTAGAAGTGCGTAATCTTGTTGTGGGCGGGGTTATAAATGATGAATCGCTCAATTTCAGTATATATGCAAAAGGCAACCGTTTGGGTTTAACTGTTTTATTATCATATCTCTTGTTTCATGTTTAAGTTTGTATTTCCGCTGATTTTCTCGATGTTGTATCACTAGGGTGCGGGGTAAGGCACGATCCACGCCCGAGATCGGGTCGTGGCGAACAGTATCTGGTAGTTGGCTCGTGACTTGCCAGGTCGTGGCTGATTCGCAGTATCACGGTAGTTAGCCTTACTTGCCCGTTCAGTTTGTGTCCGAAGTCTTGTGATTCGGCTTGGTATCCGTAGTTAGTCTTCGTACTTGCCCCGCCACTACGTGCGCGGTGGTATCTGGTAGTTGGCTTCGTACTTGCCTGGTCGCCGTGGTATGGTTATGTAGATTTGTTAGTACGGCTTTGGTATCGGTAGTTGGCTTCGTACTTGCCGTCGATTGATGACGGCTTTGGTATCGGTAGTTAGCCCGTACTTGCCGTGACGGTTTTTATGACCAGTCGGACCTGGTGTTCATGTGTACTCCTTGGTGTGGTTATCGTAGACTACCGGCAGTGAGGAAGGTATTCCACGGGCATGATTGATGTTGCGGGTATGAGACCCATAGTTATATTTGAGTGATGACTTTGAGGGCGTGAGTCACGACTTAGCGTATCGCTACATATTATGTCGTAGTTTGGTTATCATATATGTCTCTGTTTTATATAGACTACTATGATTTCATTCTGATATTTTCAGTTTCACATACTTGGTACTGTTATCGACCTCCTTGGTGCGCTCATGCCGCAGTAGAGGTATATCGGTTGTTGATCCTCGCTCATAGGATCACGATTCAGCGTATTAGGAAGCTCGTTCCTCCCGAGGCTTATCTTTTAGTATGTTTCTCGAGTTGTAGGTCCTTGTACATTCGTGGTATGGCGGGCCTGTCCGTCATAGTTGTGGTTACATTCTTAAGTCCAGTGCTGTTGTGGGTAGGGTTGTAAAGGATATGCTTCAATTCTGTATAGATGCAAGAAGGCAAGCGTTTTGGTTCGCCTGTTTTTTTATCATATCTCTTGTTTCATGTTTAAGTTTTTATTTCCGCTGATTTTCTCTGATGTTGTATCACTAGGGTGCCCGGGGTAAGGCACCAGTCACGGGCCCGGGATCGGGTCGGGACAGTTTATCTGAGGAAAAGTTATCTTTCGGCATATATATATACATCAAGAGTGAGCGATTCATCGACTTTACAACAGGACTACGGACCTGCAGGAATGTAAACAACTATGGCGGGGCGAGGCCCGCCATACCTGAATGTACAAAATATCTACAACACAGAGCCGTGCAAAAGTCGAGCCTCCGGAGAAATGGGGCTCCTGACACCAGAGTAAGGATCATAAGAACGAGGATCTACCACCGCTTTCCTTACGAAGGAGCCAGGAAGTCGAGGTCACAGTACCAAGTATGTGAAATCAGAAAGTACTTTAAATGAAATCATATCATTTTAAAACCAATTTTACAAATATATACGAAACAACCAATGTAACGCACATAGTGCCACAAAGATAACCAAAAGCAAAATAGATATAACATAACCGGTCTTTTCTAGGCCGCTAATGATCGAAGCAAGGCTAATCGCCTATAGTATCATTATGCGAGCCTAATCTCGGATCTCCGCGGTCGCATAGGTCGCATGGACCGCATGAGGTATTCCTCGCATCGGGGGTAGCTAACCCGCGGCATCCTCCTGGACTCCCGCAGTCCGCATAGTCACACAGACCGCATGAGGTATTCCTCGAATCATAGTCACACAGACCGCATGAGGTATACCTCGCATCGGGTAACACACCCGGAGTGATCATCCTGGAACTCCCGCAGCTCCGCATGGTCACACAGACCGCATGAGGTATTCCTCGAATCATAGTCACACAGACCGCATGAGGTATTCCTCGCATCGAGGGTGGCAAGTCCTCGGCATCATAACAAGTCAGGGGGGTATGTGATATAATAACAGTACAACGGGCTTAACGTTTAACAACGTAAGCACAACAAGAATAACCCCCTTACACAACATCACAAGACACTAACACACGTAGCATCATAACATGTTTACTTATCAAACCATCTTACTACACTTTTCAGAAATCAATACAAGGCTTTCATAAACAAATAAGTAAACCGTTCCTTTTATCCTTCTTAAGTCGTTATACCTAACTTCCCATAAAGCTAGTATAACTCTTTAAGCTTTTAAAACCAAGTATTACTTTTCTTTCAAAAATGATTCATAACTCTTTTGAAATACTTCAAGTTTCTTATTATTTAAAACTCAAGTCAAAAGACATCAGAGTAAAACCAATTTTAGTTAACACACGTACGTCTACCGTACTATATATATATATATATCAAAAATATCATGCTCAAGAGGATAGGAAGAATCACATACCTCCTCGGCGAAATCCACCTGCCAAGTCGAATATGTCGCGCGCAGAGTATCAACCTATAATAGTCAAATACGTCTATCAACGTCTAGACTACTCTGTAGAATATTCTAAGCAGAAGGTTCTCTATCCTACGGAAAATTGGGCAGCACTTCCCTACCCGTCAAACTACTAAAGTCTACTGTAAATACAGTCCTATGTATGTACAGTTCAATTCTCTTCTTTTATACCCTCCTTCCATATATCTTATACTTATTTCTATACTACTACAATATGTAATCTCCAATTACAATAGAAGGACAAGATATTTACCTCGGTAAGCCCAAAATTATCCAAGTTTAAATGTCTATCCTGAAAAACGTTTAGCTCCTAATTTGCACGCTCCGATAGCTCCAAGAAACCCTTAAAAGTTTCTAAAGAACTTCTACTTAACACTTCAACCAACTATGAAGATTTTCCTAGGGTTTTGTTTTGTGACTAAAGGATATAAAGTAGTATTTTCGGGCTTTTAGTATAGAGGTAACTTTGGAATACTACAAGGTATGTGGCTAAGGTATTTTGGAATAGTAACAATACTTGGAGAATATTTTTCTACCAAGGAGGGGGGGGGTTTCGGACGAAACTTACTAGGAAGGGGGGGGAGGACTTGGACGAGACCTACTAAGAGGGGGGGGGAGGGATTTTGAGACTTGGAAATTGTTGAGTGAATGAAGAAGTCTTGCACAAGTGGGGGGTATTTATAGAACCTTCAATGGACAAGATTAAAACAAATGAAGGGTGAAGATTTGGATCCATGTGAAGAATGAAGTCTTCCAACCAAGTGTCCACCACAATGTTGGGACATATGTCCACCACAATATTGGGACATATGTCCCCCACAACAATGAGCCATGTGGCCTCCCACTTGCTCAAGAAAACCGTCCACTACCTACTCCCACTCACCCAAAGAAATATCTT
Source organism: Przewalskia tangutica (assembly GCA_029844215.1). Classification (NCBI taxonomy): domain Eukaryota; kingdom Viridiplantae; phylum Streptophyta; class Magnoliopsida; order Solanales; family Solanaceae; genus Przewalskia; species Przewalskia tangutica. Next base: position 24,657,514 of record CM056737.1, read on the forward strand.
CCAAGACTTGACCATTTGACTTGTCCACTAGCCCAACATTTTCGTCCAAACATGCCACCTAAGGGTGCCACATGTCGCCCTTCTATTTGTCCAAATATTTCATCTCTCGGAAAAATCCGTAATCGGTTAAAATATTAAAAACGTAGAATTTCCTTCACAAGGTTCGGAATCTTTTCCGTTGAAAGCTCTCAATTTCATCTTAACCTAATTAGGGCTTGAATAATCGTACGTACGTCCTCGCATACATACTCTGGAAGTACGGGGTATAACATTCTCCCCTCCTTAGAAACATTCGTCCTAAATGTTCCTTCTCAAGACAGATAACGATAAAGTTCCTCATAACGTAAACAATTTGCAAATGCCACACATGGCCATAATACAACACTTAAGCATATATGTCAAAGAAAATTTACAAGTAGGAAAGTGAGTTACCTGGAGGTGTGGGGAATAAGTGAGGATACCTCTGCCTCATGTCCTCCTCTGCTTCCCGTCATCTCCTCCTGCTCGTTCCGCCATAAGACCTCGTGGAAGCCACATCCTTCGTCGCGCCGCTAACCGACGATCGAGTATCGCATGGGACTCTCCTCATACGATAATCCCTCGGTCACTGGACATCGTCAATCGGGTGCACTCTAGATGGATCCGATACATCTCCTCAAAGATAGAAACATGAAAACCGGATGCCCGCCTCGGATCGGACGGCAGATCCAACTCATAGGCAACCTTGCCTACCCTGCGGACAATCTGATAAGGCCCAATATACCTTGGGCTGAGCTTCCCTTTCTTCCCAAACCTCATCACACCCTTCATGGGTGACACCTTCAGGAAAACCCAATCATCAACCTCGAACTCCAGATGCGACGATGATGCGCATCGACTTACATGCGACTCAGTTGTCAAGAATCGCTCTGGATAAGCTTTACCTTATCCAATGCCTGCTGAACCAGGCCTGGTCCCACTAAATGCACCTCGCCCACATCAAACCAGCCTATCGGCGATCTGCACTTCCTCCCATACAAGGCCTCATAAGGCGCCATCTGAATAATGGAGTGGTAGCTATTATTATACGCAAACTCGACTAGAGGCAAATGATCCTCCCGCTACCCTCGGTCAATAACCAAAGCTCGCATCATATCCTCGAGTCCGGATAGTGCGCTCTGCTGTCCGTCATGCGAGGATGGAATGCGATGCTCGAGCTCGCGTCGTCCCTAATCCTTCGGAAGGACCTCAGAAGTTAGCCGTAACCGGGCTCCTCATGCGATATGATAGAAATAGGGACCCGTGCGATCGACGATCTCTCGGATGTAAAGTCCGGCATAATCCTCGGCGAAAAAGTCGTCTGTCGGGAAGAAAGTGGGCTGATTTCGTCGACTGTCGGCGATAACCGATTAGAATCATGCTTCCTCCGAGTGCGAGGTAATCCCGTGATAAAGTCCACGTTGATCACCTCCCACTTCCGGTCGGGATCTCTATCGTGCGCATAAACCACCGGCCTCCGGTGCTCTACCTTCACTGCGACAACACGGGCATTGAGCCACAAACTCGCAACGTCCTCTTCAGCCATCCCATCAATACGGATCCGAGTCGTGGTACATCTTGGTCGACCGGATGGATAGAGTAATGTCTTGTGTGCTTCCCACAGAACTCGCTGCCAAGTCCGCAATATCCGGAACACACAACGCCCTAGAACCTTAGCACCCCATCGGTGCTACCTCGAAAGCGACCCTTTCCTCACGAAGGGCAGTATCACGATGCGTGTCAAACCGGATCCTCAATGTTGCCTCTTCACCTCGCCGGCGATGGAAGACTCGGCAACCTCTCGAACTCGGACCCATCGCTATCGTAATCAATCAATCGGACCCGAGGCTCGCTTAGGCGATGTAAATCGCGAACCATGCCCCTCCTGCGTATGACGTCGATAGACTCCCATCGACCTCGACTAAGGGCATACGCCACAACATTGGCCTTCCTGGGTGAGTGCGGGATGTCGACATCGTAATCTCGAGCAGCTCTAACCACCGTCTCGCCGTAAGTTCGGCTCCTGCGGTGAAGATATCTTGGAGGCTCTTGTGGTGCGTATAAATATCCACATGAACCCGTACAAATAGTGCCTCGGATCTTGGCGTGAATCACCGCGCGACTCCAAATCATGGGTGGGGTAGTTCCTCTCATGCTTCTTAAGGCGTCGGGACGCGTGACGCTATAACCTTGCTCTGCTGCATCAACACACATCCAAGCCCGATGCCTGACGCATCACAATACACCACATAGCCGTCTAGACCCTCTGAAAGAGTAAGAACTGGGGCGGTCGTCAATCTCTCCTTCATGAATCGGAAACCCCGCCACAAGCATCATCCATCAAACTTAGCTCCATACGTGTCAGCTTAGTCAAAGGTGCCGAAATAGAAGAAAACTTCTCCACGAACCTCCGATAGTAACCTGCAAGGCCCAGAAAGCTGCGCACCTCTGTCGGAGTAGTAGGTCTAGGCCAACTCCTGACTGCCTCGATCTTGGTCGTATCCACCCGAATACCATCAGCCCCTACAATGTGCCCAAGAAAAGCCACCGAAGCCAACCAAAACTCACATTTGGAAAACTTGGCGTACAACCGCTGGTCCTGGAGAACTCTCAGCACCGTCCTCAAATGCTCGCGTACTCGCTCTAGCGGGAATAAACCAAGATGTCATCGATGAATACTATCACAAACGTATCCAAAAATGGTTTGAACACTCGGTTTATCAAATCCATAAAAATTGTCGGAGCATTGGTCAAACCGAAAGACATAACCCTGAACTCATAGTGCCCGTACCGGGTCCGGAATGCAGTCCTAGGGACATCCGCCTCTCTAACTCGCACCTGATGATAGCCCGATCGCAGATCAATCTTGGAGAAACATCTCGCACCCTGCAACTGGTCGAACAAATCATCAATCCTGGGAAGGGGGTATCTGTTCTTAATAGTCACCTTGTTCAGCTGTCTGTAATCAACACACATGCGCAGCGTCCCGTCCTTCTTCTTCACGAACAATACCGGCGCTCCCCAGGGAGAAACACTAGGCCTGATGAAGCCCTTCTCCAAAGAAATCTCTCGGTTGGTCCTTGACTCTCTCAACTCGGCAGGTGCCATTCTGTATGGCGGAATGGAAATAGGCTGAGTGTCTGGCAGCACATCGATACAAAACTCTATCTCCTCTCGGGAGGATACAGAGGTCATCCGAAACACATCCGGGAACTCTCGACTCACAGGCCCGAAAATCTGGTACCGCAGCCTCAGTATCAAACACCCGAATGAGATGGTAGATATACCCATTCTGTACCATCTTCCTGGCCTTGAGGTAAGAAATAAACCTACCCCTCGGCGACACAGTGTTCCCCTCCCACTCAATAACGGCTCCAGAAAGCTGGAATCGTACCACTCTCTCCCTGCAGTCTATATTGGCGTAGCAAGAAGCTAGCCAATCCATACCCATAATAACATCGAAATCGGTCATATCCAACTCTACCAAGTCGGCTAGGTCGGCGTGCATAAAGTCAGGGCAAGCCCTATATACCCGCCGAGCTACCACCGAATCACCGCATGGCGTAGCTACCTCGAAAGGGTCTATGGATTCGTGCTCATCCCTATCCTACTAGCAATATGGGAGATATATAGGACGAGTAGAACCGGATCTATCAAGGCATACACGTCACAACATGAAACTGATAAAGTACCTGTGACGACATCAGGTGACGCCTCCTGGTCCTGCCGGCTGGACAAGACATAAATGCGGTTCTGAGGACCGCTAGAACTAGGACCCCTGCCACGACCTCTGCCGCGACCTGCTGGTCCTCGAGAACCCCGCCTCGGGGCGAGTAAATGAGTGAAGAAGACCCGGCGAAAGACCCTGTAGACGGAACCCTACCCTCTGCGCTGCCTCTGGTCGGACAGTCTCTCGCATAGTGACCCTGCTGACCGCAAGCATAACAAACTCGTGAAGTAGGACCACAATTCCCGTAATGGGATTTACCGCATCGGCCACACTGAGGGGGTGGTGGTCCCGATCGGTCAGCACCTCTGCTACCCTGGAAGTCACGAAGTCCGGGCCTCGATCGCCCCGAATACCCTGGCTGTCCTGAAGACGGTGTAGGAGTGCTCTGAGCTGGCTGTGGTGCAAATCTAGACTGCTGTTGAGGCCGTCCACCCAGAGAGCTACCAAAAGATCCGGCCGTCTTGGCATTCTTCTGCTGCTGATATATGTCGACCCGTCGGCCTCTACGCTCCTCGCATCCAAGTGCATGAGCATGCATGCGGGCAATGTCCATGCCCGGCTGAAGAGCTACACCCGAGCAAGACTCTGCCAAATAATCATCTAGCCCGGTGGCGTAGCGGTGCACCGCCCTCCATATCTGCTACAACGCAGGGACATATCGAGCCAACGAAGTCGAACTCGCGTTGTACTCCGAATGCGCCCTCTCGCCAAAGATCAAAAATCTGTCGGCCGTGCTCTCCTCATACGTGGCGGCAAGAAATAAGTGAAATGCCTCAGGAACTCGTCCCATACCGCTGGAGGCGCATGCTCTCCGGGATAGCTCGCGAATCAAACCACGATCGCGGTATCACGCGGCCGATGCGAACCGAGATCACGGACTCGGTCTCAAGCCTTAATCACTCTCATGATCGTCAGAATCGCCGGATGAACTCCTGCGGATCATCCTCGTGCCTCGACGTAGAACTCGGCGGGCTACAACTCTGAAAATCCGTAGCCTCAAACTATCCGACCTCGGGTGAACCACGGTGCTGCGGTGATGGGCTGCTGCATCGGCCTATCCTCGTATGCGGCCTGATCACGGCTAGCAATCGGGTCATCTCTCGTAACCCATCTCTCTGCTCCGGTGTGGGACTGGAGGCGCAGTTCTGTGGTCTCATCGACCATGCTGCGACTCTCAAACCTCTTTGCCTGGCGGCGTCGTGGAACTCGCCGTCGAGGTATCGCCTCGGGTATAGGCGGGCACAGGCCTCGTGGCCTCTGTGTCCTACTAGCGACTCCTCAATCGCCTTGCCTTCTCGGGCGGGTTGCCTTGCGTGGAGGCATAATCGGTACGAGAAAGGAATACGTTAGAGGGTCGACTTATAATACATCTCTAAAGCACGATCTCGGAGAGAGAAGAATGGAAACCAATCCTAAATATCCTATAGCCTCACGATTATTGGTGTGGTGCACTGACACCGATAATCAAGACTTACTAGATACGATGCGTAGACACTTTCCAGGATTAATCGCTCGATACCACTTTTGTCACGATCCGATCCGGGCGTATCGGTGCCTCACCCGGCACCGAAGAGCATACATCGAGTAACCTAGGAATATAAAAACAAGACATGAAACAATATGAAATGAGAAACAGTTTATCTGAGAAAAAGTTGCCTTTCGGCATATATATATACATCAAGAGTGAACAGTTACATCCCAACTTTACAACAGGACTACTGCACCTCAGGAATGTAAACAACTATGGCGGGATGGGGCCGCCATACCCTGAATGTACAAAATATCTACAACACAGGGAGAGTCGTACCAAAAGTCGAGCCTCCGGAGAAATGGGGCTCCTGACACCAGAGTAAGGATCCTAAGAACGAGGATCTACCACATGATTTCCCTTACCTGCGGCATGAACGCAGCCCCCCGAAGGAGGTCAGTACAACAGGTACCAAGTATGTGAAACTGTAAAGTACTTTAAATGAAATCATATCATTTTAAAACCAATTTTACAAATATGTACGAAACAACCAATGTAACCGCACATAGTGCCACAGCATAACCAAAAGCAAAATAGATATAACATAACTGGTCTTTTCTAGGACGCTAATGATCGAAGCAAGGCCAATCGCTCATAGTATCATTATGCGAGCCTAATCCTGGAACTCCGCGATCGCATAGTCACGCACCGCGTGAGGTATTCTCGCATCGGGGTAGCTAACCCGGCATCCTCCGGACTCCGCGGTCCGCATAGTCACACGCACCGCATGAGGTATTCTCGAATCATAGTCACACGCGGACGCGTAGGTATACCTCGCGTCGGGTAAAACACCGGAGTGATCATCCCGAACTCCGCGACTCGCATGGTCACGCGGACGCGTAGGTATTCCTCGAATCATAGTCACCACCGCATGAGGTATTCTCGCATCGGTGTGCAAGTCCTCGGCATCATAACAAGTCGGGGTATGTGATATAATATGATAACGGGCTTAACGTTTAACAACGTAAGCACAACAAGAATAACCCCCTTACACAACATCACAAGACACTAACACACGTAGCATCATAACATGTTTACTTATCAAACCATCTTACTACACTTTTCAGAAATCAATACAAGGCTTTCATAAACAAATAAGTAAATCGTTCCTTTTATCCTTGTTAAGTCGTTATACCTAACTTCCTATAAAGCTTGTATAACTCTTTAAGCTTTTAAAACCAAGTATTACTTTTCTGTCAAAAATGATTCATAACTCTTTTGAAATACTGCAAGTTTCTTATTATTTAAAACTCAAGTCAAAAGACATCAGAGTAAAACCAATTTTAGTTAACACACGTACGTCTACCGTACTATATATATATATATCAAAAATATCATGCTCGAGAGGATAGGAAGAATCACATACCTCCTCGGCGAAATCCACCTGCCAAGTCGAATATGTCGCGCGCAGAGTATCAACCAATAATAGTCAAATACGTCTATCAACGTCTAGACTACTCTATAGAATATTCTAAGCAGAAGGTTCTCGATCTTACGGAAAATTGGGCAGCACTTCCCTACCCGTCAAACTACTCAAGTCTACTGTAAATACAGTCACATGTAAATCTGATTCAATTCTCTTCTTTTATACCCTCCTTCCATATATCTTATACTTATTTCTATACTACTACAGTATGTAATCTCCAATTACAATAAAAGGACAAGATATTTACCTCGGTAAGCCCAAAATTATCCAAGTTTAAATGTCGATCCTGAAGAACGTTTAGCTCCTAATTTGCACGCTCCGATAGCTCCAAGAAACCCTTAGAAGTTTCTAAACAACTTCTACTTAACACTTCAACCAACTATGAAGATTTTCCTAGGGTTTCGTTTTGTGACTACAGGATATAAAGTAGTATTTCCGGGCTTTTAGTATAGAGGTAACATTGGAATACTACAAGGTATGTGGCTAAGGTATTTTGGAATAGTAATAATACTTGGAGAATATTCTTCTACCAAGGGGGGGGAGGGGGTTTCGGACGAAACTTACTAGGAAGGGGAGGAAGGACTTGGACGAGAACTACTAAGAGGGGGGGAGGGATTTTGAGACTTGGAAATTGTTTAGTGAATGAAGAAGTCTTGCACAAGAGGGGGGTATTTATAGAACCTTCAATGGACAAGATTAAAACAAATGGATGGTGAAGATTTGGATCCATGTGAAGAATGAAGTCTTCCAACCAAGTGTCCACCACAATGTTGGGACATATGTCCACCACAACATTGGGACATATGTCCCCCACAACAATGAGCCATGTGGCCTCCCACTTGCTCAAGAAAACCGTCCACTACCTACTCCCACTCACCCAAAGAAATATCTTCCAAGACTTGACCATTTGACTTGTCCACTAGCCCAACATTTTCGTCCAAACATGCCACCTAAGGGTGCCACATGTCGCCCTCCTATTGGTCCAAATATTTCATCTCTCGGAAAAATCCGTAATCAGTTAAAATATTAAAAACGTAGAATTTCCTTCACAAGGTTCGAAATCTTTTTCGTTGAAAGCTCTCAATTTCATCTTAACCTAATTAGGGCTTGAATAATCGTACGTACGTCCTCGTATACATACTCTGTAAGTACAGGGTATAACAGATAAGATAGAATACGACTATGGTTATGTAAGTTGCACGAGATATGTGTCACGCCCCGAACCCCGGGCCCGTGACTGGTGCCCTACTTGGGCAGCCTTCTACCTTAACAACACAAGTAAACTGCGGAATTTAAATAACGCCTCATTTTTTTTTTAAAACCAACGTACGTGCAAGGGCAAAGTGTCACGACCCGATCCTAGGCCCGTGACTGGTGCCTTACCCGGGCACCCAAGTAGACATACATCAGAGTAATCAGCGTAATATAAAAACAAGACATGAAACAATATGAAATGAGAAACAGTTTATCTGAGAAAAAGTTGCCTTTCGGCATATATATATATATGTACCAAGTCTGGCAGTTACATCCCAACTTTACAACAGGACTACAGACCTCTAGGAAATGTGAACAACTATGGCGGGACAGGGCCCCGCCATACCCTGAACGTACAAAATATCTACAACACCAGGGAGAGTCATACCAAAAGTCGAGCCTCCGGAGAAATGGAGCTCCTGACACCAGAGTAAGGATCCTAAGAATGAGGATCTACCACCTGCTTCCCCTTACCTGCGGCATGAACGCAACCCCCCGAAGGAGGTCGACAATGTACCAAGTATGTGAAGCAGAAATGCAGATACATATATAAAACCTTAACATTTTATAAAACCAATTCACAAGTATGTATGAAAACAACCGAGTTAATCGCATAGTGCCATCACAAACAAGAGCAATACTAGGTAAACTGTAACAGGTCTTTTCTAGGGCGCGAATGATCGAAGCAAGGCCAATCGCCCATAGTATCATTATGCATGCCCAATCCTGGACTCCCACAGTCCGCATAAGCCACCTACGCCCGCATGAGGTATTCCCCACATCGAGGGTAGCTACTCCTCGACATCGTCCTGGAATCTCGTAGTCCGCATGGCCACATAGACCGCATGAGGTATTCCTCGCACACTAACCTGGAACTCTCGTAGCTCCGCATAGGTCCCCTGGACCCGCATGAGGCATCCTCATCGTGAGGCAGCAACCCGGTATAACATGTCAAGAGGTGAGTGGTACAATACTAACATAACGACTTATCGTTAAACAACATAAGCACAATAAGAATAACCTCTTTATACAAACGTTACAAGACACTAACACACGTAGCATCATAATATGTCTACTCATCAAACCATCTTACTATACTTTCCAGAAATCAATACAAGTCTTTCATAAACACATAAGTAAACCGTTCCTTTTATCTTTCTTAAGTCGTTATACCTAACTTCCCATAAAGCTAGTATAACTCTTAAGCTTTTTGTTTAAAAACCAAGTATTACTCTTCTTTAAAAAATGATTCATAATTCCTTTGAAATACTTCAAGGTTCTTATTATTTAGACTCAAGTCAAAAGACGTCAAGTAAAAACCATGTTCAGTTAACACACGTACGTCTACCGTACTATATATATATTTTAAAATATCATGCTCAAGAGGATAGGAAGAATCACATACCTCCTCGGCAAAATCCACCTGCCAAGTCGAATATGTCGCGCGCAGAGTATCAACCTATAATAGTCAAATACGTCTATCAACGTCTAGACTACACTGTAGAATATTCTAAGCAGAGGGTTCTCGATTCTACGGAAAATTGGGCAGCACTTCCCTACCCGCCAAACTACACAAGTCTACTGTAAGTACAGTCCTATGTAAGTACAGTTCAATTCTCTTCTTTCATACCATCCTTCTATACGTCTTATACTCATTTCTATATTACTACAGTATGTAATTTCCAATTACAATAGAAGGACAAGATATTTACCTCGACAAGCCCAAAATTATCCAAGATATATGTCGATCCTGAGCAAGGTTTAGCTCCTAATTTGCACGCTCTGATAGCTCCAAGAAACCCTTAGAGGTTTCTAAACAACTTCTACTTAATACTTCAACCTACTATGAAGATTTCCCTAGGGTTTCATTTTGTGACCAAAGGATATAAAGTAGTATTTCTGGGCTTTTAGTATAGAGGTGACTTTGGAATACTACAAGGTATTTGGCTAAGGTATTTTGGAATAGTAACAATACTTGGAGAATACTTTTCTACCAAGGGCGGGGGGGGGGGGGGGGGTTAATTCGGACGAGACAATTAGGAAAGGGGGGGAGGAGTTGGACGAGAACTAGCAACTAAGAGGGAAGGATTTTGGAGACTTGGAAGTTGTGTTTGTGGATGAAGAAGTCTTGCACAAGAGGGGGGTATTTATAGAACCACCAAGGGCCAAGATTAAAACAAATGGAGGGTGTAGATTTGGTAGCTTGTTCAAGTGAAGTCTTCCACCAAGTGTCCACCACAATGTTGGGACATATGTCCACCACAACATTGGGACATATGTCCCCCACAACAATGAGCCATGTGGCCTCCCACTTGCTCAAGAAAACCGTCCAAGGCAAGCCCCCCACTTGCCCACAAAATCGTCCCTTACCTACTCCCACTCACCCAAAGAAATATCTTGCAAGACTTGACCATTTGACTTGTCCACTAGGCCACCATGTCGTCCAACCCATGCCAACTAAGGGTGACACATGTCGCCCTCCTATTGGCCCAAAATATCTCTTCTCTCGGAAAAATCTGTAATCGGTTAAAATATTAAAAACGTAGAATTTCCTTCACAAGGTTCGGAATCTTTTCCGTTGAAAGTTCACAAGTTCATTATTAACCTAATTAGGGCTTGAATAATCGTACGTACGTCCTCGCATACATACTCTGGAAGTACGGGGTATAACACAAAGCCGACAAGGCTGCCATATAATATACATAATCAAAAGACACTACACTGTACATGAGTCCAATCCCACATATGAATACAGACCTCTAAGAGTTTTACTGAAATATGATGGGACAAGGCCCCGCCGTACCCATAACCGTACAAAACCACATCAAGGAACTATACCAAAAGATAAACTCTGAGCAGAGGAGCTATCCAAAACTTCAGGCGGTCCTACACTGCAGATCACCAAGCTGCGTACCTAAACTGCGGCATGAACGCGGCCCAAAGAAGGTCGATGCGAAGAATGTACCAAGTATGTGAAAGCGATGAAGTCTTGTAATGAAATCATAACGATATACAAAGCAGAGACATGTATGATAGCCAACCTACGATTACACAATACATAAGCGATCATATCAAGTCGTGACGCGTGTCTCAAAGTCATTACTAAAATATAACCATGGGTCTCACGCCCACAATATCAATCATGCGTGGAATCCTTCCTCACCGGCGTGATCCATAATATAATATAACACCAATAGGAATACATGAACACCAAGTCCCACTGTGTCCTAAAAGCATGCGGGCGAAGTAGGAAAGCGAACCACGAGAACGATGCGATCATAAAGCGGCGGGGCAATACAAGCCAACTACCAGATCCAGCCTGCGTCAACAACTGACGGGGGCAAGTATGAAAGCTAACTACCAGATCCAGCCTGTCGTCACGTGATATGACCGGGGCAAGTGCGAAAGCTATCTACCGGAGTCTACTGTACCAAACAGTGCAATAGCAGCGACGGGCAATCAAAGCCAACTACTGATCCATCTGCGTCGACCACGAGGCGGGGCAAGTATGAAAGCTAACTACCGGATCCATCCTACGTCACTAAATCTCATGGAGGGCTAATCCATGGAAGAACAATATCCCTCGTGGTCGCATGCCCCGAAATCCCACATCGTATAAGCATGACCATGGGGTAATACAAACAAATCCGGAAATCTAACCCGCCTCCTGGTCACATGCCCCGGAATCCCACATCGTATAAACATGTCCAAGGAGTAATACAAATAATGGAAGCATACCCGTGGAATCCCACATCACTGTCGGTACGTCCAAGTAACTTACAACAAGACAGCCGACCCTCCAACCGAGAGTCGCGGCAACGTAATAAAACATAATACTTGCACTCCAAGGCTATCACCAGCACACCTAGGCAAGTTCATAAAATCTATAGACTTTCATTTTATAAACTCAAGGCACTTATAGAATAATTCTCAATTAAACAAGCCAAAGTACTTATCAAGGCACACAAAGAATAATTCTCAATTAAACAAGCCAAAGTACTACGTACGTACATTTTTTTCAAAAGACTCATTTTTATGTAAAACCCCAAGATACTAACACCCGTAGTATCAAGGTGTGTCTATTTTTCAAAGTAAGTTACTACACTTTTAGAAAACTCATTTCAAAGCTTGAAATCAAGTAACTTCAAATTTTCACAATCTAGGCAACTTATGCCCATTAATCAAAATAGACAACTTTCTTAACCTTCCATAAAACCGTTATAACCAACTTCCCATAAAACCGTTATAACCCTTTATGGTTTTAGACCAATTCATTCCTTTTTATATCCAAGAGACTTACACTATTAAAACCAAGTATCACATACTTACAAATCAAGTTTCTTAACTTTCAAAATACTTCAAGTCTCTTAATCTTTAGAAATCAAGTTTCTTACACTTTTAAACCTCAAGTAACTCACACCTTTAAAACAAGTTACTTCTCTTAAATCATGTCATTTCTCCTCTTTTAAAATCAATTAAGTAAATCACTCCTTTTGACTCCCCTAAAGTCATTATAACAACCTTAGGTTTTGGAACTAAGGCACTAGCCAAAAGATTTGGAACCCACTTCCTTTTCAAGACTCTATGTACTTTAAGTAAAATACTTTCACTTTTAAGAATCCAAACTTCACTAAGGAAATGGATTATACAACTTACAATTTAAACATCAAAGTACAATCAAGGAAGTACATAGAACAAATTCTATTATAGGCAACCCAAGTACAACCAAGGAATGGATCATTTAAGGAGTAGGACATACTTTCTTTATCTTAAGGAATCATGCTAGAAGAGGAGATAGTTCACATACCTTTTCGGCTAAATCCATAAGCTAAGCCGAATACGCCGTACGTAGAATTGTCAACCTATAATGATCACAACATGACTATCAATTTCTAGTTTCTAACGTAGAATAATACTAAGTATACGGTCTCTTATTCTACGGAAAATAAGGCAGCACTTCCTTTGTTTCTACATACTTTGCCACCTTTTTCAAGGCCAAATTCAATAACCAAACATGCCACATTTACGGCTCAACATACCAACCAATCAAAGGGGATTACACGCCTTACAATACGTGTAAAATTTCGCCCCACAATTCATACGAAGTAGTTTAATATCCAAAGCCATTCTCGGCTAACTTATACAACAACACTAAGTCTTTTTCAATTCTTTTCCAATTCCAAGTTCTAAGGTCTAACATGTTATATAGCCATAAACAACTTCAACAACTACAATTTCCTTCTTTATACAACATGCGACGACTTAAACTAATAATCAACTTGAATTGTAATCTTAAGGCTAAACATGCTAGTTTTCGGATTAGGGTTCCAATATCCACTACACTTATCAAACTTCATACTATATATCTCATGCTTGCTAATATCCATAACTACAATTATAAGTAAACTTTAATTGTTAAAACGACAAGATTTATACCTTTACAAGCCCTTAAAAATTCCAAGATTCAAAGTCGCTCCTTAGCAATTCTTAGTTCCTATCCTTTATGCTCCAATCCGCTATTTGAAGCCTTTAGAAGTTCACAACCAACTTCTCTTCCATTTCCAATCCAAAACTAGGAAAACTACTTAGGTTTTTGCCTTGCGACTAACGTGAAAACGTCATTTTTTCGAAAACTTTCTATTGAGATATCCTTACAATACCATTAGGGACCTTGGGTTTAAGTCTTGTGAATAATGGATCAAAACTACAAAATTTTGTGTGGGAAAATTCATCAAAGCCGAGAGCACTTAAGGGACAAGAAATGTTGTGAAATTTTCTAAGTGTTGAATACATTGTCTTGCACTAGTGTAGTGTATATATAACACAATGGAAGGCTTATATTATAACACTTGTGGGCTAGGATGAAGAGCAATTAATGTTAAGCCAAGTGGACAAGTTGACAAGTCAACAATCTCAAGCTAGCAAGACTTGATCTTTTACCATGGTAAATGACCATTTTAGCCTTGAAATAAATCGTCCAAGACTAAGTGGTGGAGGTGCCACATGTCTCTCTCCCATTCGTTCATAAAATTCTGTAACCCTCGTGGGCCCCGCAAAACGTAAAATTCCTCGGGTGGGCCCCACATGACCAAATCCGTAAAAATAAATTTCCATAATGTTAATAAGTTCCATACTCTTCAAATAATGCATTTTGAGAATCCAATTCTCAACAACGAACATTTTTCCTTTCCGACGCTCGGAAGATTTTCTGTCGGAAAAACAATTCTTCCTTTCGTACCAATTTCAAGTTTTGTGTTCCTTACGTACCTTCTCTTATACATGTCACGACTTACGGGTGTAACATTCTTCCTTAGAAACATTCGTCCCCGAATGTTCTTAGCCTTTCAAGCTATACCCACTCCGGCACAATCTCTATACTATGCCTATCAATCAATGCTCCACAAGACTGACGATGCCACACATGGCCACCACATAACATATGTAAACATATCAATGGACCTTCCGTCCGCGGCCCCTTCTCACAAAACTCGAAGGTTACACTTTATCACAAACAAGATCTTTAGAGGTTCCTTTCTTTTCTTACTTGTCATACTTTCTGCACTCTAAACTTATTTAGCATATGTATAAAATTCTGCGTATTGATTCGTTCCCCAATCTCAAGTTACTAACCAAACTTTGCCATTTACTACTTGAATTTCCGCTAAGGCTCTTCTCGACTTTACGACTGAAAGGTGGAACACATCCACGAACTCGCATAACGATCAACTAGACTTGGTCCTCAAAACACGGAGCGTAAGAACTCACGATCGCAAAGACAACATCCGGTATACCACGGCATAAGCCCTATCAACTCTCTCGAGTCCGACTAGTAGCTCTCGCTACTCCTTTGCCCTTCCGGGCATGTTCTCCTCGAGGCATACCAGAACATAATAATACGTCAGAGAGGAATTATCTTACTAACACGGCTCTATGGCACGATCTTAGAGTGAGAAGAATAGAAACCAACTCCTAAATGTCCTGTAGCCTCCTGTTTATGAGTGTGGCGCGCAACACACCGATAATCAAGACTCTACTAGACACGGTCTGTAGACATTCCGAGGACTGACTGCTCTGATACCACTGTCACGCCCCGAACCCCGGGCCCGTGACTGGTGCCCTACCTGGGCACCCTTCTACCTTAACAACA
This sequence comes from Przewalskia tangutica, assembly GCA_029844215.1. Classification (NCBI taxonomy): domain Eukaryota; kingdom Viridiplantae; phylum Streptophyta; class Magnoliopsida; order Solanales; family Solanaceae; genus Przewalskia; species Przewalskia tangutica. The sequence continues at coordinate 24,672,617 of CM056737.1, forward strand.
CAAGTAAACTGCGGAATTTAAATAACACCTCATTTTTTTTTAAAACCAACGTACGTGCAAGGGCAAAGCCGACAAGGCTGCCATATAATATACATAATCAAAAGACACTACACTGTACATGAGTCCAATCCCACATATGAATACAGACCTCTAAGAGTTTTACTAAAATATGATGGGACAAGGCCCCCGCAGTACCATAACCGCATAAAGCACATCAAGGAACTATACCAAAAAGATAAACTCCCGAGCAGAGGAGCTATCCAAAACTCGAGCGGTCCTACACTGCAGATCGCTAAATCAAGTACCTAAACCTGCGGCATGAACGCAGCCCCACGAAGGAGGTCAGTACGAAGAATGTACCAAGTATTTGAAACAGTAAGTACTATAATGAAATCATAACAGTCTATACAAAATAGAGACATGTATGATAGCTAACCTACTGATACACAATACATAAGCGATCATATCAAGTCGAGGACGATTCTCAAAGTCATTACTAAATATAACCACGGGTCTCACGCCACAATATCAATCATGCGTGGAATCCTTCCTCACCTGGCGATCCATGATATAATATAACACCAATAGGCATACATGAACACCAAGTCCCACTGTGTCCTAAAATCAGACGGGCCAAGTAGGAAAACGAACCACGTGATCCACTGCATCATAAAGCGACGGCAAGTACGAAAGCCAACTACCGATCGCGTCAACAATCGACGGCAAGTACGAAGCTAACTACGGATCCAACGCTGCCACGAGATATGACCGGCAAGTGCGAAAGCTATCTACGAGTTCATCGTACCAAAATGTGCAATAGCAGCGACGGCAAGTACGAAAGCCAACTACCGATCCATCTCGCTACCACCGACGGGGCAAGTACGAAAGCTAACTACCAGATCCATCCTACGTCACTAAATCTCATGGAGGGCTAATCCATGGAAAAACAATATCCCTCGTGGTCGCATCCCCCCCCGGAATCCCACATCGTATAAGCATGACCATGGGGTAATACAAACAAATCCGGGAATCTAACCCGCCTCCTGGTCACATGCCCCGGAATCCCACATCATATAAGCATGTCCAAGGAGTAATACAAATAATGGAAGCATACCCGTGGAATCCCACATCACCGCTTCAGACGCCCAAGTAACTTATAACAAGACGATGCCTCCCAACCGAGTCGCGGCAACGTAATAAAACATAATACTTGCACTCCAAGGCTATCACCAGCACACCTAGGCAAGTTCATAAAATCTATAGACTTTCATTTTATAAACTCAAGGCACTTATAGAATAATTCTCAATTAAACAAGCCAAAGTACTTATCAAGGCACACATAGAATAATTCTCAATTAAACAAGCCAAAGTACTACGTACGTACATTTTTTTTCAAAAGACTCCTTTTTATGTAAAACCCCAAGATACTAACACCCGTAGTATCAAGGTGTGTCTATTTTTCAAAGTAAGTTACTACACTTTTAGAAAACTCATTTCAAAGCTTGAAATCAAGTAACTTCAAATTTTCACAATCTAGGCAACTTATGCCCATTAATCAAAATAGACAACTTTCTTAACCTTCCATAAACCCGTTATAACCAACTTCCCATAAAGCCGTTATGACCCTTTATGGTTTTAGACCAATTCATTCCTTTTTATATCCAAGAGACTTACACTATTAAAACCAAGTATCACATACTTACTAATCAAGTTTCTTAACTTTCAAAATACTTCAAGTCTCTTAATCTTTAGAAATCAAGTTGCTTACACTTTTAAACCTCAAGTAAGTCACACCTTTAAAACAAGTTACTTCTCTTAAATAATGTCATTTCTCCTCTTTTAAAATCAATTAAGTAAATCACTCATTTTGACTCCCCTAAAGTCATTATAACAACCTTAGATTTTGGAACTAAGGCACTAGCCAAAAGATTTGGAACCCACTTCCTTTTCAAGACTCTATGTACTTTAAGTAAAATACTTTCACTTTTAAGAATCCAAACTTCACTAAGGAAATGGATTATACAACTTACAATTTAAACATCAAAGTACAATCAAGAAAGTACATAGAACAAATTCTATTTTAGGAAACCCAAGTACAACCAAGGAATGAATCATTTAAGGAGTAGGACATATTTTCTTTATCTTAAGGAATCATGCTAGAAGAGGAGATAGTTCACATACCTTTTGGCTAAATCCACAAGATAAGCCGAATACGCCGTACGTAGAATTGTCAACCTATAATGGTCACAACATGACTATCAATTTCTAGTTTCTAACGTAGAATAATACTAAGTATACGGTCTCTTATTCTACGGAAAATCGGGCAGCACTTCCTTTGTTTCTACATACTTTGCCACCTTTTTCAAGGCAGAATTCAATAACCAAACATGCCACATTTAAGGCTCAACATAACAACCAATCAAAGGGGATTACACGCCTTACCATACGTGTAAAATTTCGTCCTACAATTCATACGAAGTAGTTTAATATCCAAAGCCATTCTCGGCTAACTTATACAACAACACTAAGTCTTTTCCAATTCTTTTCCAATTCCAAGTTCTAAGGTCTAACATGTTATATAGCCATAAACAAATTCAACAACTACAATTTCCTTCTTTATACAACATGCGACGACTTAAACTAATAATCAACTTGAATTGTAATCTTAAGGCTAAACATGCTAGTTTTCGGATTAGGGTTCCAATATCCACTACACTTATCAAACTTCATACTATATATCTCATGCTTGCTAATATCCATAACTACAATTATAAGTAAACTTTAATTGCTAAAATGACAAGATTTATACCTTTACAAGCCCTTAAAAATTCCAAGATTCAAAGTCGCTCCTTAGAAATTCTTAGCTCCTCTCCTTTACGCTCCAATCCGCTATTTGAAGCCTTTAGAAGTTCACAACCAACTTCTCTTCCATTTCCAATCCAAAACTAGGAAAACTACTTAGGTTTTCGCCTTGCGACTAACGTGAAAACGTCATTTTTCCGAAAAATTTCTATTGAGATATCCTTACAATACCCTTAGGGACCTTGGGTTTAAGTCTTGTGAATAATTCATCAAAGCCGAGAGCACTTAAGGGACAAGAAATGTTGTGAAATTTTCTAAGTGTTGAAGACCTTGTCTTGCACTAGTATAGTGTATATATAACACAATGGAAGGCTTAGATTATAACACTTGTGGGCTAGGATGAAGAGCAATTAATGTTAAGCCAAGTGGACAAGTTGACAAGTCAACAATCTCAAGCTAGCAAGACTTGATCTTTTACCATGGTCAATGACCATTTTAGCCTTGCAATAAATCGTCCAAGACTAAGTGGTGGAGGTGCCATGTGTCGCCCTCCCATTCATCCATAAAATTCTGTAACCCTCGTGGGCCCCGCAAAACGTAAAATTCCTCGGGTGGGCCCCACATGACCAAATCCGTAAAAATAAATTTCCATAATGTTAATAAGTTCCATACTCTTCAAATAATACATTTTGAGAATCCAATTCTCAACAACGAACATTTTTCCTTTCCGACGCTCGGAAGATTTTCTGTCGGAAAAACAATTCTTCCTTTCGTACCAATTTCAAGTTTTGTGTTCCTTACGTACCTTCTCTTATACATGTCCTGGACTTACGGGGTGTAACATTCTTCCCCCCTTAGAAACATTCGTCCCCGAATGTTCTTAGTCGGTTTTCAAGCTATCACCAGCACACCTAGGCAAGTTCATAAAATCTATAGACTTTCATTTTATAAACTCAAGGCACTTATAGAATAATTCTGAATTAAACAAGCCAAAGTACTTATCAAGGCACACATAGAATAATTCTCAATTAAACAAGCCAAAGTACTACGTACGTACATTTTTTTCAAAAGACTCCTTTTTATGTAAAACCCCAAGATACTAACACCCGTAGTATCAAGGTGTGTCTATTTTTCAAAGTAAGTTACTACACTTTTAGAAAACTCATTTCAAAGCTTGAAATCAAGTAACTTCAAATTTTCACAATCTAGGCAACTTATGCCCATTAATCAAAATAGACAACTTTCTTAACCTTCCATAAAACCGTTATAACCAACTTCCCATAAAGCCGTTATAACCCTTTATGGTTTTAGACCAATTCATTCCTTTTTATATCCAAGAGACTTACACTATTAAAACCAAGTATCACATACTTACAAATCAAGTTTCTTAACTTTCAAAATACTTCAAGTCTCTTAATCTTTAGAAATCAAGTTGCTTACACTTTTAAACCTCAAGTAACTCACACCTTTAAAACAAGTTACTTCTCTTAAATCATGTCATTTCTCCTCTTTTAAAATCAATTAAGTAAATCACTCATTTTGACTCCCCTAAAGTCATTATAACAACCTTAGGTTTTGGAACTAAGGCACTAGCCAAAAGATTTGGAACCCACTTCCTTTTCAAGACTCTATGTACTTTAAGTAAAATACTTTCACTTTTAAGAATCCAAACTTCACTAAGGAAATGGATTATACAACTTACAATTTAAACATCAAAGTACAATCAAGGAAGTACATAGAACAAATTCTATTTTAGGCAACCCAAGTACAACCAAGGAATGGATCATTTAAGGAGTAGGACATACTTTCTTTATCTTAAGGAATCATGCTAGAAGAGGAGATAGTTCACATACCTTTTCGGCTAAATCCACAAGCTAAGCCGAATACGCCGTGCGTAGAATTGTCAACCTATAATGGTCACAATATGACTATCAATTTCTAGTTTCTAACGTAGAATAATACTAAGTATACGGTCTCTTATTCTACGGAAAATCGGGCAGCACTTCCTTTGTTTCTACATACTTTGCCACCTTTTTCAAGGACGAATTCAATAACCAAACATGCCACATTTAAGGATAAACATACCAACCAATCAAAGGGGATTACACGCCTTACAATACGTGTAAAATTCCGCCACACAATTCATACGAAGTAGTTTAATATCCAAAGCCATTCTCGGCTAACTTATACAACAACACTAAGTCTTTTCCAATTCTTTTCCAATTCCAAGTTCTAAGGTCTAACATGTTATATAGCCATAAACAACTTCAACAACTACAATTTCCTTCTTTATACAACATGCGACGACTTAAACTAATAATCAACTTGAATTGTAATCTTAAGGCTAAACATGCTAGTTTTCGGATTAGGGTTCCAATATCCACTACACTTATCAAACTTCATACTATATATCTCATGCTTGCTAATATCCATAACTACAATTATAAGTAAACTATAATTGCTAAAACGACAAGATTTATACCTTTACAAGCCCTTAAAAATTCCAAGATTCAAAGTCGCTCCTTAGAAATTCTTAGCTCCTCTCTTTTACGCTCCAATCCTCTATTTGAAGCCTTTAGAAGTTCACAACCAACTTCTCTTCCATTTCCAATCCAAAACTAGGAAAACTACTTAGGTTTTTGTCTTGCGACTAACGTGAAAACGTCGTTTTTCCGAAAACTTTCTATTGAGATATCCTTACAATATCCTTAGGTACCTTGGGTTTAAGTCTTGTGAATAATGGATCAAAACTACAAAATTTTGTGTGGGAAAATTCATCAAAGCCGAGAGCACTTAAGGGACAAGAAATGTTGTGAAATTTTCTAAGTGTTGAATACATTGTCTTGCACTAGTGTAGTGTATATATAACACAATGGAAGGCTTAGATTATAACACTTGCGGGCTAGGATGAAGAGCAATTAATGTTAAGCCAAGTGGACAAGTTGACAAGTCAACAATCTCAAGCTAGCAAGACTTGATCTTTTACCATGGTCAATGACCATTTTAGCCTTGCAATAAATCGTCCAAGACTAAGTGGTGGAGGTGCCACATGTCGCCCTCCCATTCGTCCATAAAATTCTGTAACCCTCGTGGGCCCCGCAAAACGTAAAATTCCTCGTGTGGGCCCCACATGACCAAATCCGTAAAAATAAATTTTCATAATGTTAATAAGTTCCATACTCTTCAAATAATGCATTTTGAGAATCCAATTCTCAACAACGGACATTTTTCCTTTCCGACGCTCGGAAGATTTTCTGTCGGAAAAACAATTCTTCCTTTCGTACCAATTTCAAGTTTTGTGTTCCTTACGTACCTTCTCTTATACATGTCCTAGACTTACGGGGTGTAACATTATTCCCCCCTTAGAAACATTCGTCCCCGAATGTTCTTAGTCGGTTTTCAAGCTATACCCACTCCGGCACAATCTCTATACTATGCCTATCAATAAATACTCCACAAGACTGACGATGCCACACATGGCCACCACATAACATACATAAACATATCAATGGACCTTACGTCCGCGGCCCCTTCTCACAAAACTCGAAGGTTACAGTCTTATCACAAACAAGATCTTTAGAGGTTCCTTTCTTTTCTTACTTGTCATACTTTCTCGTACTCCTAAACTTATTTAGCATATGTATAAAATTTCGCGTATTGATTCTGTTCCCCAATCCTTGAAGTTACTAACCAAACTTTGCCATATACTACTTGAATTTCCGCTAAAGCTCTTCTCGAATTTACGACTGGAAAGGTGGAACTGTTACACCCCGTATTTGCAGGACATGTTTTAAGAACGTACGTAAGAACTCACAGTGTTAAGATTTGAGACTTGTAAAAATTTATCGGAATTATGAAACTGTCGGAAAATGTGTTATTGTGACGAATGGGAGGGCGACACGTGTCACCCCCCTTTAGTGAGCTTGGATGAAAAATGCCATGGATAAAAGGGTCATTTGACCTTTGGTAGGATGATTAAGTCTTTCAAGTGTGAGCTTGAGAAAGTTGACTTGGTCAAGGACCCACAAGGCTTGATATTTAAATAAGAGTTCATCCAAACCACCCATTTGTTTGCATCTTGACCCTCCATGTCCCTATATAATACTAGTAGTAGCAAGACATTGTCCAAACACTTAGAAAATTTTCACAAAATTTGAAGAGCTCTAGCTTTGTTCTCGGGTTCATGCCACTTGAAAAGAATTTTTTTTTTGTTTCTTGTCCTATAAGCTCCACACATTAAACCAAGGTTCTTGAGTGTATTGTAAGCATATCTCAATAGAAAAATCTCGGAAAAAGATAGTTTTCGGGTTAGTCGCAAAGTTAAAACCTAGTTGCTTTCTAGGTTTTGGATTGGAAGTTTGAAGGAAAGTTGTTGGTATGGTTCTAAAGGTCTCAACTAGCGGATTGAAGTATCTTGAAGAGGCTCTAAGTTGCTAAGAAGCAACTTCGGATTTGGGGTTGGATTGAGATTCGTTGAGGTATAATCTTGTCTCTTAATAGTGTTACAAGATTATATATATATTGTTGTTGTTAGCTTTACATGTTGCTAGCATGAATTATAGGTGTTGAAGTTTATAAGTGTTATAGATTGCTTGTAGCCTTAGAATCCGAAATGTAATGTAAACAATGTGAAGTTGGATTACAAATTGGTCGTTTATTTGAATCGTCGCATGTTAATTACTTGGAGATTATAGTAGTTATAATCGTTTGCGACTTGATATCATGTTAGGCTAATAACTTGGATTGAAATGGAAATTGGATAAGAATTGATGTTGTAGTACTTGAGTTAGCGAATTGGCCTAGTAAGTTGTATTAATTTGATATCGTTTGTGGGGCGTAATTTTACACGTCTAGTAGGCGTGTAATCCCCTATTGTTGATTGCATTGATTGGGCCTTAAATGTGGCGTGTTTGGTTATTGTATTCGGCCTTGAAAAAGGTGGCTAAGTGAGTAGAAACAAAGGTGGTCTTTGTCAGATTTTCCGTAGAATTTAGTGACTTAGCACTTAGAATATTCTACGTTTGAAGTAAGAGGTTAATGGACGATTGTGACCATTATAGGTTGAAGTACTAAGTATAGCGTATCTCTTTGGAAGGATGGAATAGCTATCAAGGTTGAAGTACTTTGGAGCATTTTGCTACTTGTCGATAATCGTCGCGAGGTATGTGAACCCCTTCCTTCCTTTGGCATGATTCTATGTATGGAATATACCTGTGGTATCATTTCATGTTTCCTTCTACTCTTAGAAGTTAGGAGGTAGTTGTGTGATTTACTCTATGTAGAACTTTTCCTATCTTTTGAGCATGACTAGTTGCACGTATGTAGTACGGTAGATGTACAACACCTTGATATCCTTTACTAGTTTTATGAATAGCCAAGTGTTATACCCCGTATTTCCAGAGTATGTACGTGAGGACGTATGTAGAAAATTTGAGCCTTAGATAGGCATTGGATCGATTTTTGTACACAACTACCGAAAGGAGTCGTTTTTCGACGAAACGTTTCCACAGCTTTCGTAGGGAAAATTCCGGCTATGTCATTTAGAATTTTTGCGGATTTTTCCGAGAGACGAAACATTTTGGACCAACGGGAGGGTGGCATGTCACCTCACATTGAAACAAGTGGGCGGCTTTGGGCGATTTGGGCGCCAGTGGGGCGATTTTGGCTTGATCTTTTGGCCTTGTTTTGTGCCTTGTTTTGTGCCTTGTTTTGTGGAGTGTTTTGTGGAGTAGGGGTTAGGGTGCACATGGCTTGATCAAGGCCTTACACTTGCCTTGCACATGGCTTGATCTTGGCCATTGGTTGGCCTTTGCTTAGCCTATAAATACCCCTTGAAGTGAAGACTTCTTCATCCACTCTCACTTGTCTAAATCTTGAAAACCCCTCCTCCCTCTTGTTGACTCGTCCAAGAGCCCCCTCACTAGTCAAGGCCTTTGGCGAAACCCTCTCCCTTTGTGAGCCTTAGCGAGAGCCCCCTCTCTTAGAATGTTGTTCTCGTAACACACCCCGCCCTTGGTTGAGAAGTACTCTCCAAGTATTGTTATAATGCCCAAATACCTTAGCCTTATACCTTGTAGTATTCGAAGGTTACAACATACAAAAGCCCGAAAATACTATTATACTTTCAAATACAAAACCGAAACCCTAAGGAAAATCTCCATAGTCGGTTGAGTATTGTGTAGAAGTTGGTTAGAACTTCTAAGGGTGGTTTAGAGCGGGTTGGGCGCTGAGTTGGAGCTAAGCGTTGCCCAGGATCGACGTCTCTACTTGGATAATTATGGGCTTATCGAGGTAATTATCTTGTCCTCTATTGTAATTGGAAATTACATGATTGTTAGATTATATAGTTGAAGTATGCTATATATAGAACTGAACGTAGTATCGGCAATGTCTTTTGACTTAAGCCTGAATAATAAGAAACCTTTTCGAAAGAAGAGTACCGAACTGTAATTACATGGATGTATTACGAGAATTGTGTAGCTTTTACGTGAAGTAGAATTGTGCGTCCAGATTAGGCGTATAACCCCACTGGTTGGCTTGGTAGCCGACCAGATAGTGGAGAGATTTACGCCATGTGCGGGAGGTGTCTTTGCGAATTTTCGTAGAATTTTCCACGATGAGATCTAGATGTTAATAAGCGTCTTGTGGCCTTTTTAGGTTGAAGTACTACGTGTGGAGCGATCACGTGGCTTAAGGAGTAGCCGAGCGGTTTGAGGTACTTGGGCGTTTTGCTATTAGTCGATAATCGTCGCGAGGTATGTGAACCTCTTCCTATCTCTTCTAGCATGATATGTGTGTAACTATGTAGTACGATAGAGCGTCACGTGTTAAATATATTTGATTGGTCTAAAACATAAAGTGTTATAACGGCTTTATGGGAAGTTAGTTATATGACTTTATGTAGGTAAGAAAATACTTGTGGTTTTAAAAGGTAATGATTTGAACTATAAGCGGCTGGTTATGTGATAATAAAGAACTTGAAGTATTTCAAAAGATTTTGAATCATTTTGAAAGAAGAAGTAATACTTGGTTTTGAAAACTTAAGAGTTATACTAGCTTTATGGGAAGTTAGGTATAACGGCTTAAGAATGTTTTACGATTTGAAATCGAATGTGTATCGACAAACCAACTGCAGCGTTAATAAAAGGAAATGTTTTGTGATTAAGTATTATTAAAACCCGAGAAACTTCCATCCGTAGAAGCTAAGATGAGACAAAATGATATTTCCTAGATCATGGTCTTTGTAATAAGATTGTTATAAACAAGAATATCCTACTCACATATAAGGCTTATATTTCTCGGATGGTTTAAAAGAGAATTATACTCTTAAATGAATAAGACGATGAACTACGAAACCTTTCTAAAATAAGAAACGTGAACATTTGAAATTAGGCAAACTTGGACGTTTGGAAAATAATGTTATTACTTGATTTTACAAAGGTAAGTGTTTTGATTTACTTCAAAAGATAATCACTCTATTTTTATATACTACGTATTGTGTGACTGTTGTGAAAGTAACGTATCTTTTAAAGAGTTAATGTATGAAGTACTTTGGGGATAAAAACCGAACTTGTTGACATATAGTAGAAAGTACCCTGTGTGTATAACTTGATTGTGTTGTTTTGTGATAGCCTTGTAATACTTTCTTGTTGATTGATAAGTAAACATGCTAGGATGCTACGTGTGTTAGTATCTTGTGATGTTAGTGTAAAGGGGTTTTCCCCTCGACTGCGCTTAAAGTTGTTTGACTATCAGCCGTTATGTTGATATTGTACCACTCACCTTGACTTGTCTCGGAGGTTGCCGCCTCCGACGCGGGGTAGACTCGGTGATGCAGGACCGTGATTCGAGAATACCTCATGCGGGTCCGTGGATCCATGCGAACTACGGAGTTCGAGTTAGTTGCGGCCGCGTGGTCATGCGGTCTTTGTGGCTATGCGATCGCGAGTCGGGGCGATCTTGGGAGTAGCTACCCTCGATGCGAGGAATACCTCATGCGGGCCTATGAGGTTGGCCTATCGCGAGTCGCAGAGTTCCGGGGCTAGACGCGCGACATTTGATAATGCGGGCGAGTGACGGCTTTGATCATGTAATGATGCAGACAGATATCATGACACGATTTATGACCTTGTTGAATGCGTAGGTGTTAGTAGGTTATGCCTTCGCACTTACCTGTCATTGTTTTATTAGGACACAGTGGGACACGTGTTCATGTGTATTTCTTGGTGCTTTTATATCATAAAATGCCGTGGTGAGAAGGTATTCCACGCGTGATTGATGTTATGGGCTTGAGACCCATAGTTATATTTGAGTGATGGCTTTGAGGCGTGAGTCACGACTTGACATATTTGCTTATTTAATTGTAAATGTAGTTTGGTTATCATACATGTCTCTGCTTTATAGACTATTATGATTTCATTCTGATTTTCAGTTTCCACATACTTGGTACTGTTATCGACCTCCTTCGGGGCTGCGTTCATGCCACGGTGGGTACACGATCGTTGATCCACGCTCTAGGGTCACGATTCAGCGTTTGGGAAGCTCCGTTCCTCCGGAGGCTTATCTTGGTATAGTCCCCGGTTGTTATAGGTGCTTACATTCAGGGGTATGACGGGGCCCTGTCCCGTCGTTGTTATCATATCCTTCGTAGAGTGCAGTAATCTTGTTGTGGGCGGGGTTTGTAAAAAGGATTGAACTGTTCATGTTGAAAGAGTTGTTGTTTATATATATCTTTGAAGGCAAGTGTTCACGATTATTGTTTATATACATTATTTCATGTTATTGATTTATGTTGCTGATTTTCTCACGATGTATGACTCTGGGGTGTCCGGTAAGGCACGATCACGGGCCGAGTTCGGTCGTGACACCAAGTCAGTGAGTTAGAGATTAACTCACTTCTTTGAAAGTATTAAGGATGTCTAATGTTTTATTAAAGTTAAGGGACTTGAAGAGTTTTGAAGTATGTGATACTTGTTAGTTTTAAGCGTATAAGTCCCTTGGATAGGAAATTATTTTTGGCTAAGGTATAAGGTGAATATAACGACTTTATGGGGAGTTGGTTATATTTGCTTTATGGGAAGATAAATGACTTGATTTTTTTCTTAATAAAAAGGCAACTTGATTCTAAGGCATCAATTGCCTAAGGTTTTATAATAAAAGGAGTCACTTGATTTCTAAAGGTTAAGAGACTAATTGTACTTTGAAAGTTAAGAGAATTTATTTGAAAGTATACAATACTTGGTTTTAAAAAGTATAAGTCTCTTGGTTATAAAAGGAGTGAGTTTTGTCTAAAACCAGAAAGGGTTATAACGGCTTTATGGGAAGTTGGTTATAACGGCTTTATGGAAGGTTAAGAGAATGGTTTTCTCTAATAAGGTAAACAATGAAATAACTTGTATTAAGGAAGGGCAATTTGATTTAAAGGTATCACTTGCTTAAAGCTTTAAAGTAAGGGTCACTTGATTTAGAAGCCGAGAAATGTATTTCTAAAAGTATCGTGACTTATGTGAAATGTACACAAGCCTGGATACTACGGGTGTTAGTATCTTGTGGTTTTATATGAAAAAGGGATCTTTTGAAAATAATGAAAGTACGTAGTACTTGGGGTTAAATTCCCGGATTCTTACGTGTAAAACGGAAGTGCCATGAGTTTATATAAATGGAAGTCTAAGGGTTTAATGAACTTTCCTGTATTTGATTGTGATAGCTTTAAGTGCAAGTATTATATGTTACGTTGTCGTGACTCTCAGTTGGAGGGCCGGCTGTCTTGTTATAAGTTTACTTGGACGTACCGACAGTGATGTGTGATTCCACGGGTATGCTTCCATCATGATTGATCCTTGGACATGCTTATACGATGTGGGATTCCGGGGCATGTGACCAGGATGCGGGTTAGATGCCCGGACATTTTATTGGACGTACCGGCAGTGACGGAGGATTCCATGGGTATGCTTCCATTGTGATTGATCTTGGCCATGCTTATACGATGAGGGATGCCGGGGCATGCATCCAGGATGCGGGTTAGATGCCCGCGCGTTTTATTACTCCATGGCCATGCTTATACGATGTGGGATTCCGGGGCATGCGACCATGTTATATTTTACTCCATGGGCTAGCTCCCCATGAAGACCTGCACATACGATGAGGGATGGCGAGGGCACGTTATGGCCATGCTTATACGATGTGGGATTCAGGGGCATGCGACCGCGTTATATATATATATATATGTGTTGTGTATGTGTACGCCGACAGTGAGGTGGGATGCCACGGGCGCGACACATGGTTATATTTTACACTTATAGTTGTCGGCAGTGATGTGGGATTCCACGGGCAGGAGATATATATATATGTGTTGTGTATGTGTACGCCGACAGTGAGGTGGGATGCCACGGGCGCGTCACATGGTTATAATTTACATTTATAGCTGTCGGCAGTGATGGGGGATTCCACGGGCACGCTTTGATATTTGTGTGACTTGATCGCGTCCCAGATTGGGCCGGGTAGTATAGGTGCCCCTCCTTAAAGGGCCGGATTATACTTATGAAAGATAAGTAAGTTAAACGGTAATGAACTTAATGATTTTTTCCTAATCATGTACATAAGAATGTGACTATAACTTTTATTGAAAATGGAAAAAGATAATAAGGTGCGATTAAGTTCATAAGTGGTAATGACACGGCAGGATCTGGTATGTATTTTTATACTTGTCCCTGTCATTCTTTTATCTGATTATGATCCGCTTTCATGACGTTATTTACATTCCATATTCTGCACTGTTGTTATCGACTTCTTGAGCCGCGTTATGCCCGCAGGTTTTAGGTACCCAGGTTGGTGATCCTTGCTCTTAGGATCTCGGTTCAGTTTTGGGAAAAAGCTCCATTTGCTCCGGAGGCTTATCTCTTGGTACGGTTTTCCCTGAGGTTGTAGATTCATGTATATTCGTGGTATGGGCCACTGTCCCGCCACGATTGTTATGTTAAAACTCTTAGAGGTCCGTAGTCACATGTTGTGGGTCGGTTTGTAAAGGAAAGAGGCAATTGCTTGGTTGTATATATATATATGTCGGGAAAGGTAGCCTATCGGCTAACTCGTTGATTTTATCTTTGATGATTTATTTATAAGTTTCATGTATGTTCCGATTATCTCGATGTATACTGTAGTGGTGCCTGGTAGGGCACGATCGCGAGCAGTCGGGTAGTGACAAAAGTGGTATCGAGCGCTTAGTCTCGAAAGTGTCTGCACCGTGTCTAGTAAGTCTTGATTATCGGTGTGTTATGCACCACATCTATAATCGGGAGGCTGCAGGACATTTAGGATTGGTTTCATTCTTCTCTTTGAGATCGTGCGCAGAAGTCGTCTAGTAGGGTGAATCCTCTCGACCCTTCTTATGTAATGATTATGCCTCGCGGAAGCGACCAGGGGCCCAGCGGCAAGGCAAAGCGGGAGTCGCTAGTGGTACGCAGAGGGTTACCAGGACTCGGGCACATACTATGCCTGAGGTAGTAGGCGGATCGGCGAACTCAGCCACGCCGGCGTTATTAGAGGAGCCGAGAGCGGCGAGAGCTCCAGAGGTTCCGTGCGAGCCTCCATCCCGAAGGCGAGTTTAGAGATTATAGTGAGCAGATCAGACTTTTGACTAGCATAGTGGTAGGGCAGCGCCGACAGGAGCAGGTAGCTAACCCTAGAGCCGACAATTTGAGGATTCGGGATTTTCTGGGTTGTAGTCCACCCGAGTTTTATGGTTCGAGATCTGAGGATGATCCTCAAGAGTTCGTTCGGTAGCTACATCGGAATATGCAGATGCTTAGGGCCTCGGAGACCGAGTCAGTTGTGTTAGCCTCTTACCGGTTACGCGATGTTGCGTTGAACTGGTTTGAGTCTTGGGAACTATCGAGAGGTGTGTGTGCTCGTCCGGCAGTTTGGGATGAGTTCACGGAGGCCTTTCTTGATCACTTTTTGCCTCCTGAAATGAGGAGAGCCCGTGTTGATAGGTTCTTGTCATTGAGGCAGAATGGGAGGACCATCGTGAATACAACCCGAGTTTGACTCGTTGGCGGTGCATGCGCACACTATTGTGGGCGATATGGGCGACAGAGTTCACCGTTATGTGATGGGCTAGACCATTATATGATTCTGCATGCACGGGAGCGCCCTTCACCGGTATAGATATTGCCGGATGCAAGCTTATGCGCAGGGATAGAGGAGAGAGAGAGGGTCCTAGACTCGAGCCACCAAGAGGCGGTGACGGCAGGATTCGGTGGTAACTTTCAAGGCGACAACCTCAGCAGACTAGGTCTACATCTCACCGCAAGACAGAGTGCTCCTTCCCGATCTTCCGCCGAGGTCTGGTCGCCGGGGATATTCGGAGCAGTCGTGGCTCAGGCTGTGTTCACAGATGTCAGAGGATAGTAACCAGGGGAAGCCACCTTTGCCGGTGTGGTCACTGTAGTAGATTCCATTTTGGGGAATGTCGTACTACCGTGACTTGTTATGCTTGCGGTCGGCGAGGCCATTTCGTGAGACCGTCCGGCCGGAGGTGGCATCGGTGGGATAGCGCAGCTCTTCGGATTAGTTGCGTTCTTCGCCTTCCATAGCTAGGCAGATGTTTATGCACGCAGCCGTGACAGATGTCGTGGTAGAAGTTCGATAGCGGTCCTTTGAACCGCCTATATGATTTCGGTATGTCTTGACCCTTTAGAAACTTGTATGCATGATAGAGTTGTGGTATGTTTAAGTATCATGAGCAGTTATATTGAGACCGTATAAGTTAGAAGGAGTTGGAAGTACGAAAAGATAATCCCTTTTGGGCTTATGATGGACGATATGCGTGCGAGGTAATAGGGCCATGTGTGGCATTGTTGGTATGTCGGGGTTGTGAAAGGAAACTATGTCGCTAATTATAAGTTTGACTCCGAAAGAACATTCGGGGACGAATGTTTCTAAGGGGGGAAGAATGTTACACCAGTATTTGCGGGACATGTTTTAAGAACGCATATAAGAACTCACGGTGTTAAGATTTGAGACTTGTAAAATTTATCTAATTATGAAACCGAAAACGTGTTATTGTGACGAATGGGAGGGCGACACGTGTCACCCCCCTTTAGTGAGCTTGGACGAAAAATGCCATGGACAAAAGGGTCATTTGACCTTTGGTAGGATGATTAAGTCTTGCAAGTGTGAGCTTGAAAAAGTTGACTTGGTCAAGGACCCACAAGGCTTGATATTTAAATAAGAGCTCATCCAAACCACCCATTTGTTTGCATCTTGACCCTCCATGTCCCTATATAATACTAGTAGTAGAAAGACATTGTCCAAATACTTAGAAAATTTTCACAAAATTTGAAGAGCTCTAGCTTTGCTCTCGGATTCATGCCACTTGAAAAGAATTTTTTTTTTGTTTCTTGTCCTATAAGCTCCACACTTTAAACCAAGGTTCTTGAGTGTATTGTAAGCATATCTCAATAGAAAAATCTCGGAAAAAGATAGTTTTCGGGTTAGTCGCAAAGTGAAAACCTAGTTGCTTTCTTGGTTTTGGATTGGAAGTTTGAAGGAAAGTTGTTGGTATGGTTCTAAAGGTCTCAACTAGCGGATTGAAGTATCTTGAAGAGGTTCTAAGTTGCTAAGAAGCGACTTCGGATTTGGGTTGGATTGAGATTCGTTGAGGTATAATCTTGTCTATTAATAGTGTTACAAGATTATATATATATTGTTGTTGTTAGCTTTACATGTAGCTAGCATGAAGTATAGGTGTTGAAGTTTATAAGTGTTATGGATTGCTTGTAGCCTTAGAATCCGAAATGTAATGTAAGCCATGTGAAGTTGGATTACAAATTGGTCGTTTATTTGAATCGTCGCATGTTAATTACTTGGAGATTATAGTAGTTATAATCGTTTGCGACTTGATATCATGTTAGGCTAATAACTTGGATTGAAATGGAAATTGGATAAGAATTGATGTTGTAGTACTTCAAGTTAGCCGAATTGGCCTAGTAAGTTGTATTAATTTGATATCGTTTGTGGGGCGGAATTTTACACGTCTAGTAGGCGTGTAATCCCCTATTGTTGATTGCATTGATTGGGCCTTAAATGTGGCGTGTTTGGTTATTGTATTCGGCCTTGAAAAAGGTGGCTAAGTGAGTAGAAACAAAGGAGGTGCTGTCCGATTTTCCGTAGAATTTAGTGACTTAGCACTTAGAATATTCTACGTTTGAAGTAAGAGGTTAATGGACGTATTGTGACCATTATAGGTTGAAGTACTAAGTATAGCGTATCCTACTTGAAGGATGGAATAGCTATCAAGGTTGAAGTACTTTGGAGCATTTTGCTACTTGTCGATAATCGTCGCGAGGTATGTGAACCCCTTCCTTCCTTTGGCATGATTCTATGTATGGAATATACCTGTGGTATCATTTCATGTTTCCTTCTACTCTTAGAAGTTAAGAGGTAGTTGTGTGATTTACTCTATGTAGAACTTTTCCTATCTTTTGAGCATGACTAGTTGCACGTATGTAGTACGGTAGACGTAGAACACCTTGATATCCTTTACTAGTTTTATGAATAGCCAAGTCGGGTGAGTTAGGAGATTAACTCACTTCTTTGAAAGTATTAAGGATGTCTAATGTTTTATTAAAGTTAAGGGACTTGAAGAGTTTTGAAGTATGTGATACTTGTTCCGTTTTAAACATATAAGTCCCTTGGATAGGAAATTGCTTTTGGCTAAGGTATAAGGTGAATATAACGGCTTTATGGGGAGTTGGTTATATTTGCTTTATGGGAAGATAAATGACTTGATTTTTTTCTTAATAAAAAGGCAACTTGATTCTAAGGCATCAATTGCCTAAGGTTTTATAATAAAAGGAGGCACTTGATTTCTAAAGGTTAAGAGACTAATTGTACTTTGAAAGTTAAGAGAATTTATTTGAAAGTATACAATACTTGGTTTTAAAAAGTATAAGTCTCTTTGTTATAATATGAGTGTGTTTTGTCTAAAACCAGAAAGGGTTATAACTTCTTTATGGGAAGTTGGTTAGAACGGCTTTATGGAAGGTTAAGAGAATGGTTTTCTCTAATAATGTAAACAAAGAAATAACTTGTATTAAGGAAGGGCAATTTGATTTAAAGGTATCACTTGCTTAAAGCTTTAAAGTAAGGGTCACTTGATTTAGAAATGAGAAATGTATTTCTAAAAGTATCGTGACTTATGTGAAATGTACACAAGCCCGATACTACGGTGTTAGTATCTTGGGGTTTTATATGAAAAGGGATCTTTTGAAAATAATGAAAGTACGTAGTACTTGGGGTTAAATTTCCGGATTTTTACTTGTAAAACGGAAGTGCCATGAGTTTATATAAATGGAAGTCTAAGGGTTTAATGAACTTGCCTGTATTTGCTTGTGATAGCTTTAAGTGCAAGTATTATATGTTACGTTGTCGTGACTCTCGGTTGGAGGGCATTGTCTTGTTATAAGTTTACTCGACGCATCGGTGATGTGGGATTCCACGGGTATGCTTCCATCATGATTGATCCTTGGACATGCTTATACGATGTGGGATTCCGGCATACGGCCAGACGCGTTAGATGCCCGCGTTTTATGGACGCACCGGCGGTGATGGGGATTCCACGGTATGCTTCCATTGTGATTGATCTTGGCCATGCTTATACGATGAGGATGTCGGGCATGCGGCGGGATGCGGTTAGATGCCCGCGCTTTATTACTCCATGGCCATGCTTATACGATGTGGTATTCCGGGACATGCGACCATGTTATATTTTACTCCATGGGCTAGCTCCCCATGAAGACCTGCACCTACGATGAGGGATGCCGAGGGCACGTTATGGCCATGCTTATACGATGTGGGATTCCGGGGTATGCAGCCGCGTTATATATATATACATATATGTGTTGTGTATGTGTACGCCATGACGGTGAGGATGCCACGCGCGACACGTGGTTATATTTTACACTTATAGTTGTCGGCGGTGATGGATTCCACGGCGAGATATATATATGTGTTGTGTATGTATGCACGACGGTGGTGGGATGCCACGGGCGCGTCACATGGTTATAATTTACACTTATAGCTGTCGGCAGTGATGGGGGATTTCACGGGCACGCTTTGATATTTGTGTGACTTGATCGCGTCCCAGATTGGGCCGGGTAGTATAGGCGCCCCTCCCAAGCGGCGGATTATACTTATGAAAGATAAGTAAGTTAAACGGTAATGAACTTAATGATTTTTTCCTAATCATGTACATAAGAATGTGACTATAACTTTTATTGAAAATGGGAAAAGATAATAAGGTGCGATTAAGTTCATAAGTGGTAATGACACGGCAGGATCTGGTATGTATTTTTATACTTGTCCCTGTCATTCTTTTGTACGATTATGATCGCTTATCAGACGTTATTTATTCCATATTCGACTGTTGTTATCGACCCTTCGGGCTGCGTTAATGCCCGCAGTTTTAGGTACCAGGTTGGTGATCCTTGCTCTTAGGATCTCGGTTGATTTTAGGAAAAACTCCATTTGCTCGAGGCTTATCTCTTGCACGTTGTCCCCGAGGTTGTAGATTCATGTATATTCAGGGGTATGGCGGGGCCCTGTCCCGCCACAGTTGTTATGTTAAAACTCTTAGAGGTCTGTAGTCACATATTGTGGGTCAGTTTGTAAAGGAAAGGAGGCAACTGCTTCGGTTGTATATATATATGTCCAGGAAGGTAGCCCTATCGGCTAACCTGTTGATTTTATCTTTGATGATTTATTTATAAGTTTCATGTATGTTTCGCTGATTATCTCTGATGTATACGTAAGTGGTGCCTGTAGGGCACGATCGCGGCGGGTCGGGTCGTGACAGGAACACATCCACGAACTCGTACAACGATCAACTAGACTTGGGCCTCAAAACCTGGCGCAGAAGAACTCGCCGACTGCGGCACAACATCCGTTATACCCTGGGCATAAGCCCTATCAACTCTCTGAGTCTGACTAGTAGCTCCTGCTACTCATTTGCCCTTCTGGGCGATCATTCTCCTTGAGGCATAGTCAGTAACATAATAATACGTCGATAGGAATTATCTTACTAACATTTCATGGCACGATCTTAGAGTGAGAAGAATAGAAACCAACTCCTAAATGTCCTGTAGCCTCCTGTTTATGGGTGTGGCGCGCAACACACCGATAATCAAGACTCTACTAGACACGGTCTGTAGACATTCCGAGGACTGACTGCTCTGATACCACTCACGCCCCAAACCGGGCCGTGGATGGTGCCCTACTGGCACCTTCTACCTTAACAACACAAGTAAATCGAATTTAAATAACGCCTCATTTTTAAAACCAACGAACATGCAAGGGCAAAGCCGACAAGGCTGCCATATAATATAAATAATCAAAAGACACTACACTGTACATGAGTCCAATCCCACATATGAATACATACCTCTAAGAGTTTTACTGAAATATGGCGGGACAAGGCCCCGCCGTACCCATAACTGTACAAAATCCTGTACTGAAGGATCTATACCAAAATGATAAACTCCTGAACAGATGGAGCTATCCAAAACTCGGCGGTCCTACACTGCAGATCACCAAACCGCGTACCTAAACTGCGGCGTGAGCGCGGCCAGAAGGAGGTCTGAAAGAATGTACCAAGTATGTGAAATGCAGCATCAGTAATGAAATCATAACGATCTATACAAAGCAGAGACATGTATGATAGCGAACCTACGACACAATACATAGCGATCATATCAAGTCGTGGACGCGTGCCTCAAAGTCATTACTAAAATATAACCATGGGTCTCACGCCCACAATATCAATCATGCCCGTGGAATCCTTCCTCACTGCCGGCAGTCCATGATATAATATAACACCAATAGGCATACATAAACAACTTCAACAACTACAATTTCCTTCTTTATACAACATGCGACGACTTAAACTAATAATCAACTTGAATTGTAATCTTAAGGCTAAACATGCTAGTTTTTGGATTAGGGTTCCAATATCCACTACACTTATCAAACTTCATACTATATATCTCATGCTTGCTTATATCCATAACTACAATTATAAGTAAACTTTAATTGCTAAAACGACAAGATTTATACCTTTACAAGCCCTTAAAAATTCCAAGATTCAAAGTCGCTCCTTAGCAATTCTTAGCTCCTCTCCTTTACGCTCTAATCCGCTATTTGAAGCCTTTAAAAGTTCACAACCAACTTCTCTTCCATTTCTAATCCAAAACTAGGAAAACTACTTAGGTTTTCGCCTTGCGACTAACGTGAAAACGTCGTTTTTCCGAAAACTTTCTATTGAGATATCCTTACAATACCCTTAGGGACCTTGGGTTTAAGTCTTGTGAATAATGGATCAAAACTACAAAATTTTGTGTGGGAAAATTCATCAAAGCCGAGAGCACTTAAGGGACAAGAAATGTTGTGAAATTTTCTAAGTGTTGAAGACCTTGTCCTGCACTAGTGTAGTGTATATATAACACAATGGAAGGCTTAGATTATAACACTTGTGGGCTAGGATGAAGAGCAATTAATGTTAAGCCAAGTGGACAAGTTGACAAGTCAACAATCTCAAGCTAGCAAGACTTGATCTTTTACCATGGTAAATGACCATTTTAGCCTTGCAATAAATCGTCCAAGACTAAGTGGTGGAGGTGCCACGTGTCGCCCTCCCATTCGTTCATAAAATTCCGTAACCCTCGTGGGCCCCGCAAAACGTAAAATTCCTCGGGTGGGCCCCACATGACCAAATCCGTAAAAATAAATTTCCATAATGTTAATAAGTTCCATACTCTTCAAATAATGCATTTTGAGAATCTAATTCTCAACAACGAACATTTTTCCTTTCCGACGCTCGGAAGATTTTCTGTCGGAAAAACAATTCTTCCTTTCGTACCAATTTCAAGTTTTGTGTTCCTTACGTACCTTCTCTTATACATGTCCTGGACTTACGGGGTGTAACATTCTTCCCCCCTTAGAAACATTCGTCCCCGAATGTTCTTAGTCGGTTTTCAAGCTATACCCACTCCGGCACAATCTCTATACTATGCATATCAATCAATGCTCCACAAGACTGACGATGCCACACATGGCCACCACATAACATACGTAAACATATCAATGGACCTTCCGTCCGCGGCCCCTTCTCACAAAACTCGAAGGTTACAGTCTTATCACAAACAAGATCTTTAGAGGTTCCTTTCTTTTCTTACTTGTCATACTTTCTCGTACTCCTAAACTTATTTAGCATATGTATACAATTTCGCGTATTGATTCTGTTCCCCAATCCTTGAAGTTACTAACCAAACTTTGCCATTTACTACTTGAATTTCCGCTAAGGCTCTTCTCGACCCTTACGACCTGGTTCCGGTGGAACACATCCACGAACTCGTACAACGATCAACTAGACTTGGTCCTCAAAACCTGGAGCAGAAGAACTCGCCGACTGCGGCACAACATCCGGTATACCCTGGGCATAAGCCCTATCAACTCTCTGAGTCTGACTGGTAGCTCCTGCTACTCCTTTGCCCTTCTGGGCGACTGTTGCCCTCCTTGGAGGCATAGCTGTAACATAATAATACGTCAGAGAGGAATTATCTTACTAACACAGCTCTATGGCACGATCTCAGAGTGAGAAGAATAGAAACCAACTCCTAAATGTCCTGTAGCCTCCTGTTTATGGGTGTGGCGCGCAACACACCGATAATCAAGACTCTACTAGACACGGTGCAGACATTCAGACCGAGCGCTCGATACCACTCTGTCACGCCTCGAACCCGGGCCGTGATGGTGCCCTACACAGGCACCTCTACCTTAACAACACAAGTAAGCTGCGAATTTAAATAACACCTCATTTTTTTTTAAAACCAACGTATGTGCAAGGGCAAAGCCGACAAGGCTGCCATATAATATACATAATCAAAAGACACTACACTGTACATGAGTCCAATCCCACATATGAATACAGACCTCTAAGAGTTTTACTAAAATATGATGGGACAAGGCCCCGCATGCGTAACCGTACAAAAGCACATGCATGAAGGAACTATACCAAAAGATAAACTCTCGAGCAGAGGAGCTTTTTCCAAAAACTACGGCGGTCCTACACCTGCAGATCACCAAACTGCGTACCTAAACCTGCGGCATGAACGCAGCCCCCCGAAGGAGGTCAGTACGAAGAATGTACCAAGTATGTGAAACTGAAAATACTGTAATGAAATCATAACAGTCTATACAAAATAGGAGACATGTATGATAGCTAACCTACAGTACACAATACATAAGCAGTCATATCAAGTCAGGGACGCACTCCCTCAAAGTCATTACTAAAATATAACCATGGGTCTCACGCCCACAATATCAATCATGCCCGTGGAATCCTTCCTCACTGCCGGCAGTCCATGATATAATATAACACCAATAGGCATACATTGTTATACCGTATTTCAGTATATGCGTGGGGCGTCGTAGAAAATTTGAAACTTTTGATTTGGCTTGGCGAATTAAACTTTGTTCACAACACTGGTTAGAGTCGTTTTTGGACGAAAGCGTTTTCCACGACTTTCGTAGGGAAAATTCCGGCTATGACATTTCTAATTTTTGCGGATTTTTCCGAGAGACGAAACATTTTGGACCAACAAGAGGGCGACACTTGTCACCCTCTCATTGGAACACCTTGGACGGCATTATGGACGATTTGGGCTTAAGGGAGTAGGTAGGATATTTTGTGTTGGTTGGTGTGGTAGATGGATAAGGTGTACTTGGGTGAATCTTGGCCTTACACTTGTGTAGCACTTGGCTCAATCTTGGCCATTGGTTGTGTTATACCCCGTATTTCCAGAGTATGTACGTGAGCGCGTACGTATTATAATTTGAGCCTTAAAGTTGGCTAGTTTCGAAATTTGTACACAAGTGCCGAAAAGAGTCGTTTTCCGACGAAACGTTTCCACAGCTTTCGTAGGGAAAATTCCGGCTATGTCATTAATTATTTTTGCGGATTTTTCCGAGAGACGAAACATTTTGGACCAACGAGAGGGCGACACTTGTCACCCTCTAATTGGAAGGAGTGGGCGGCATTTTGGACGAAAATGGTGAGTGGGGTTAGGTAGGATATTTTGTGCAAGTTGTTGTGGTAGATGGATAAGGTGCACTTGGCTTAAATCTAGCCCTACACTTGCACCACACTTGTCTTCATCTTGGCCATTGGTTGGCCTTCACTTGACCTATAAATACCCCTCTAAGTTGATGAACTTCTTCATCCTAAATTGTTCTAAGTGTTAAAAATCCTCCCCCCTCTTAGCTTGAGCTTTTCGTCCCTCTCCCCCCCCTCCTAGTTGAGCTTGGCCGAGAGCCACCACACCCTCCCCCTTGTGAAGCCTTGGCCGAGGGGTACCCCCCCCCCTAGCCTAGTTGTTTTTCGTATAATACCCCTTGTTGTGGTATAGAAATACTTTCCTAGTATTGTTGTTATGTCCAAATACCTTGGCCCAAATACCTTGTAGTATTCCCAAGGTTACACTTATACAAACGCCCAAATACTATTATACTTCCTTTAGCCACTAAACGAAACCCTAAGGAAAACCTTCATAGTCAGTTGAAGTGTTAAGTAGAAGTTGCGTAGAACTTCTAAGGGTTGTTTGGAGCAAATTGGAGCACTCGGAGTAGGAGCTAAACCTTGCTCAGGATCGACATATAAACTCGGATAATTTTGGGCTTACCGAGGTAAACATACTTGACCTTCTGTTGTAATTGGAAATTTCATGTTGTAGGAATATATAGTTAAAGTATACTATATATTGAATTGAACATAGTCGCGGCAATGTCTTTTGACTTAAGCTGAATAATACTTACAGAATGTCTTGCGACTTAATTGAATTTAAATAAGAGAATCAATCGTAATTACATGGGTATCTGACATGAGTTGTGTAGTATTATCGTGAGTAGAATTGTACACGCCCGTTAGGCGCAAACCCCCTGGTTGGCTTGGTAGCGGCACCGATAGAGAGAGATTTACGTTGTTGCGGGAGAGTCGCCGAATTTTCTGTAGAATATGGAATGATGAGATCTAGATGTTAATAAGCGCCTTGTGGCCTTATAGGTTGAAGTACTACGTGGTGCGATCTACGTGGCTTGGAGTAGCCGACGGTTTGAGGTACTTGGAGCGTTTTGCTATTAGTCGATAATCGTCGCGAGGTATGTGAACCTCTTCCTATCTTTCTAGCATGATATGTGTATAACTATGTAGTGCGGTAGACGCATACGTGTTAAATGTATTTGATTGGTTTAAAACATAAAGGGTTATAACGCTTTATGGGAAGTTGGTTATAACGACTTTATGTAGATAAGAAAAAGCTTTGATTGTAAAAGGTAAGCGATTTGACTTATAACTAACTTGATGTGTGATAATAAAGAACTTGAAGTCTTTCATTAAGAAACCCTTTTGAAAGAAGAGTAATACTTGGTTTTGAGAACTTAAGAGTTATACTAGCTTTATGGGAAGTTAGGTATAACGTCTAAAAGAGATAAAAAGAGCTTATTTGATCTTAGAAGTTAAGAGACTTGATCTTATAAGATAAGAAACTTAACTTGATTAAATTGTTTTGAAAGTTGTAAGATGTGTGAAACCTCATTCGTGAGTAATGAGTACTTGGTTTTGAAAGGAATAATGTTTCTTGATTTGGAAATCGAATGTATCGACAAACCATCGCAGCGTTAATAAAGGAAAATGTATTGAATAATTAAGTATTATTAAAACCAGTAGAAACCTCCATCCGCATGAAGCTAAGATGAGACAAAATGGTATTACATTTTCTAGATCATGGCTGCTTAATAATATTGATTATGAACAAGAATAACCTACTCGCCTATGGCATATGTTACTCAATTGTTTTAAAAGAGATTAAGACATTGAACTATGAAACTTTTCAAAAAGAGACTTGCGTAATTAAAATTAGGCAAACTGGAACCTTAGGGAAAAGAAAGGCATTGTGTTGTCTTGAAATGGTTTAAAGCATAAGGTGTTATAACAGCTTTATGGGAAGTTGGTTATAACGACCTTTTGAAAACAAAAGAAAGGTTTTATCATTGGTTTTAACGTGGTAACTTGACTTTAAAAAAGTATGGAAGTTGTTTTGGTTTACTTAAAAGATATAAGTCACTCTATTTTTATACTACGGGTATCGGGTGACTTTTCTATAAAAGGAATAAATCTCTTTAAAAGGAATTTAACGTGCGTAGTACTTTAGGGTTAAGACCCGGACTTTGGCATAAATGAAAGTACTTTGAGTTGTGAAACTTGCCTATGCTTGTTGTTGTGAAACTTGCCTTTGCTTGTTGTTGTGAAACTTGCCTATGCTTGTTGTTGTGAAACTTGCCTATGCTTGTTGTGATAGCCTTTGTTGTGCAAAGATTGTGTTTCTATACTACCGCGTCTCTCGATGGAGGGTCGGTTGACTTGTTGAGAACTTACTTGGGCGTCGGCGGTGGCGAAGAAATTCCGCAGTGCGTTCGCTGATTGTGATACTTTTGCTAATCGCTTTGGACATACTGACACGATGCGTAGCGCACGGGTATGCTTCCATTTTGATACTGCTTTATTGTTTCCCTTTGGGCATACTGACACGATTCGTAGCGCACGTATGTTTCATTTGGAATCTTTGCTTTATTGTTTCCACGGGGCATATCGACACGATCGTAGCGCGGGTATGTTTCCATTTGGAATGCTGTCTTATTGTTTCCTTTTGGACATCTCGACACGATCGTAGCGCGGGTATGCTCCCATTGGATTGTTGTCTTGTTGATATCATATCATGATCAGGCGTGAGGAAGGAATTCCACGCACAGTGATGATTTGGAGGTGAGTCCACGACTTTATATGATTGTTTATATGTTGTATCTGTAGTTTGGTTATCATACATGTCTCTGCTTTATATAGATCGCTATGATTTCATTTCTGATTTTATAGTTTCACATACTGTTGTCAGATCGACCTCTTCGGGCTGCGTTCATCGCCGCAGTAAGTACATTGGATGTCGATCCAGCTTTTAGGATCACCTTTCGCGTATTGAAGCTCCGTTCCTTGGAGGCTTATCTTTTAGTATGTGTTCCACGAGTTGTAGGTCCTTGTACATTCGGGGTATGGCGGGCCACGTCCGTCATAGTTGTTGTAAATCTTAAGTGCATGTAATCTTGTTGTGGGGTTGTAAAAAGGATTAAACTATTCGGGGTTTGTATATATTTATCTTTGAAGGCAAATCAGTTGCTTTGTTTATTTATTATATCTCTCATTTCATGTTCATGTTTTATTTCCGTGATTTTCTCGATGTTGTATCACTAGGTGCCGGGTAAGGCACGATCACGCCCGGATCGGTCGTGACAAAAGTGGTATCGAGCGATTAGTCCTCGGAAAGTGTCTACGCACCGTGTCTAGTAGAAGTCTTGATTATCGATGTGTTGTGCACCACATCTATAATCGTGAGGTCGCAGGACATTTAGGATTAGTTTCTATTCTTCTCATTACGAGATCGTGCCTTAGAGTTGTGTGATGAGTTGAACCTCCGGCGTATTCCTTTCCTTTACGATTATGCCTCCGCGCAAGGCAACCCGCCCGGGCGGCAAGCAAGAGAGAAGATACGAGTAGAGCGGCGATCTCACAGAGACCACGATACCGAGCCTCGATCCCTACAGAAGCCGCGATGAGATGGTTACAAGAGATGGCCCGATTAATGGCGAGGTTGTGGCGAACTTGAGATAAGCTGGACGCAGCAGCCTCGATCCAAGAGCACCGTAGTTCACCCCGAGCGCATTTGAGATTACGGATTTTACGAGTGTAACGCGAGTTTTATGGGTGAGGCACGAGGATGATCGCGAGTTCATCCGGCGATTCTGGATCATGAGAGTGATCGAGGCATCGAGACCAGTCGGTGGCCCTAGGTTCGCGTCGGCTGCGTGATACCGCGATGATCGTTTGATCGTGGGAGCTGTCGGGAGAGCATGACTTCGACTTTATGGGGCGAAGTTCTCTAAGGCCTTTCTTGCACACTTCTTGCCTCCGAGATGAGGAGGGCTCGAACTCTGATTTTTGGTGTTGCGTGACGCGCACGTTCGGGAGTACAATGTGGAGTTCGACTCATTGGCGACGTCCCGCATTAGTAGCTAGTATGGAGGATCGAGTGCACCGATATGTTACGGGGCTCGATGATTACCTAGCAGAGAGTTGTTCGGGTGTAGCTCTTCAGCCGGGCATGGACATTGCCCGCATACAGGCTTATGCACTTGGATGTGAAGAGCGGAGAAATCGGCGGAATGCCAAGGTCGCGAAGAGGGCGAACAGCAGGTCCTGGTGACTTTCGAGCGGACCGCCTCGGCGAGACTAGTTATGCGCCTCCGCCCGATCTGAGTGGTCCTCCACAATCTTGAGCATCGAGTATTGAGAGCGGTGGCTCGAGGTTCAAATTTTCGGGAGAGCAGGGGTGTTAGCCAGCTGAAGCCACCCCTACCTCGTTGTGACCGTTGTGGTAGACTCCACAGTGGGGAGTGTCGTGCTAGTCCGGGAGTTTGTTTTACATGCGCCCGAAGGCCATTTTGGGAGAACTGTCCACCCGCGGGTATGCAGGTAGGATAGCCTGACTACGAGATCGATTGCGGGTTCTTCACCTTCCGGCTAGGCGGGGATGTTCATACAGCGGAGCCACGGTAGAGGTCGCGGTGGAAGTTCGATTTTAGCGGTCCTCCGAACCGCCTACTTGTATATCCTTAACCATCTAGAGTTTTGTATGTTATGATAATGTGTTAAGTGTTATGTTCGGATAGCTTTGTGCTAAAATGTGACTTAGAAACATGCTTAGTGAAAAGGGTAAGCACAGGGTGAGAAATGATGAACCTATTTATATTACTGATTGAGACCTTAGATGTAAGGCCGTCTTGAGTACAAGTTTTTGCAAGTGATCCTTGTCGGAGTGCATTTTATGTCTAGAATGTATTGTGTGATAAGTCCCTGGGTAGTGTGAAATGGAAGTGGTAGCTTTCATGACCTGTAGAGGTAGATTGTCGGATCGGAAACAAGAGCTTGATGCGTTAAGTGGGTCGGGTTGGGCCATGCCGCGCCAACCCGCGACTGCTTTGGGGTTGGGTCAGCTCTGGGTGGTCCCGCCAGGTGGTAGGGTCACGAGGGTGCTAGGCCCAAGTTTAGATGACCATCGTATGATTTTGTGGATATGTTCGACCAGAATCGGTTCGTGAAGGCCGGGAATGACCTTAGAGGAAAGTGAAGCTAGTAAGATGACCAGTTTGGAGGTTGTGACTCCAAAGTGTTGGGAACTGAAGCGATGACTGGAGTGTGGAACGTATACTAGAAGAGTTCAAGTGTTCGAGGAGGGCACGACGAGTAAGGAGGGAAGAGAACGTGTGTTATTACGTGGCCAGGTGTGGCTTTGACAACTTGTTGAAGGAACTTCCGTTATCATTTGAGAAGGAACATTCGGATGAATGTTTCTAAGGAGGAGAATGTTATACCGTATTTCCAGAGTATGCGTGAGCGTCGTATTATAATTTGAGCCTTAAAGTTGGCTAGTTTGAAATTTGTACACAAGTGCGAGAAAGAGTCGTTTTCCGACGAAACGTTTCCACGCTTCGTAGGGAAAATTAAACTATGTCATTAATTATTTTTGCGGATTTTTCCGAGAGGCGAAACATTTTGGACCAGCGAGGGCGACACTTGTCACCTCTAATTGGAAGGAGTGGGCGGCATTTTGGGCGAAAATGGTGAGTGGGGTTAGGTAGGATATTTTGTGCAAGTTGTTGTGGTAGATGGATAAGGTGCACTTGGCTTAAATCTAGCCCTACACTTGCACCACACTTGTCTTCATCTTGGCCGTTGGTTGGCCTTCACTGACCTATAAATACCCTCTAAGTTGATGAACTTCTTCATCCTAAATTGTTCTAAGTGTTAAAAATCCTCCCCTCTTAGCTTGAGCTTTTCGTCCCTCTCCCCTCCTAGTTGAGCTTGGCGAGAGCCACCACACCTCCCCTTGTGAAGCCTTGGCCAGGGTACCCCTAGCCTAGTTGTTTTTCGTATAATACCCTTGTGGTGGTATATACATAGTCTCCTAGTATTGTTGGTATGTCCAAAGAACATGGCCAAATTACCTTGTAGTATTCCCCAGGTTACACTTATACAAACGCCCAAATACTATTATCCTTTCTCTCGCCCCTAAACGAAACCCTAAGGAAAACCTTATAGTCGGTTGAGTGTTAAGTAGAAGTTGCGTAGAACTTAAGGGTTGTTTGGAGCAAATTGAGCACTCTGAGTAGGAGCTAAACCTTGCTCAGGATCGACATATAAACTCGGATAATTTTGGGCTTACCAAGGTAAACATTCTTGACCTTCTGTTGTAATTGGAAATTTCATGTTGTAGGAATATATAGTTAAAGTATACTATATATTGAATTGAACATAGTGTCAAGGCAATGTCTTTTGACTTAAGCCTGAATAATACTTACGGCAATGTCTTGCGACTTAAGCCTGAATTTAAATAAGAGAACTGAACTGTAATTACATAGGACTGTATTACAGTAGGCTTGTGTAGTATTACTGTGAGTAGAATTGTACACGTCCGGTTAGACGTGCAAACCCCACTGGTTGGCTTGGTAGCGGCCTCGATAGAGAGGAGATTTCTGTTATTGCGGGGAGGTGCACAATTTTCGTAGAGAATATGGAACGATGAGATCTAGATGTTAATAAGCGCCTTGTGGCCTTATAGGTTGAAGTACTACGTGTGGTGCGATCTACGTGGCTTAAGGAGTAGCCGACGGTTTGAGGTACTTGGAGCGTTTTGCTATTAGTCGATAATCGTCGCGAGGTATGTGAACCTCTTCCTATCTTTCTAGCATGATATGTGTATAACTATGTAGTACGGTAGACGTACATGTGTTAAATGTATTTGATTGGTTTAAAACATAAAGGGTTATAACGGCTTTATGGGAAGTTGGTTATAACAGCTTTATGTAGATAAGAAAAAGCTTTGTGATTGTAAAAAGGTAACTGATTTGACTTATAACTAACTTGATGTGTGATAATAAAGAACTTGAAGTCTTTCATTAAGAAACCCTTTTTGAAAGAAGAGTAATACTTGGTTTTGAGAACTTAAGAGTTAGACTAGCTTTATGGGAAGTTAGGTATAATGTCTAAAAGAGATAAAAAGAACGGCTAATTGATCTCAGAAGTTAAGAGACTTGATCTTATAAGATAAGAGACTTAACTTGATTAAATTGTTTTGAAAGTTGTAAGATGTGTGAAACCTCATTCGTGAGTAATGAGTACTTGGTTTTTGAAAGGAATAATGTTTTACTGATTTCGGAAATCAGAATGTGTATCGACAAACCACTGCAGCGTTAATAAAGGAAAATGTATTGAATAATTAAGTATTATTAAAACCAGTAGAAACCTCCATCTGCATAGAAGCTAAGATGAGACAAAATGGTATTACATTTTCTAGATCATGGCTGCTTAATAATATTGATTATGAACAAGAATAACCTACTCGCCTATGGCATATGTTACTCAATTGTTTTAAAAGAGATTAAGACATTGAACTATGAAACTTTTCAAAAAGAGACTTGCGTAATTAAAATTAGGCAAACTGGAACCTTAGGGAAAAGAAAGGCATTGTGTTGTCTTAAAATGGTTTAAAGCATAAGGTGTTATAACAGCTTTATGGGAAGTTGGTTATAACGACCTTATGAAAACAAAAGAAAGGTTTTATCATTGGTTTTAACGTGGTAACTTGACTTTAAAAAAGTATGGAAGTTGTTTTGGTTTACTTAAAAGATATAAGTCACTCTATTTTTATACTACGGGTATCGGGTGACTTTTCTATAAAAGGAATAAATCTCTTTAAAAGGAATTTAACGTGCGTAGTACTTTAGGGTTAAGACCCGGACTTTGGCATAAATGAAAGTACTTTGAGTTGTGAAACTTGCCTATGCTTGTTGTTGTGAAACTTGCCTATGCTTGTTGTTGTGAAACTTGCCTATGCTTGTTGTGATAGCCTTTGTTGTGCAAAGATTGTGTTTCTATACTACCGCGTCTCTCGATGGAGGGTCGGTTGACTTGTTGAGAACTTACTTGACGTGCATGTTGGCGAAGAAATTCCACCGCACGCGTTCTCGCTGATTGTGATACTTTTGCTAATCGCTTTGGACATACCGACACGATCGCGTAGCGGACGTATGCTTCCATTTTGATCTCGCTTTATTGTTTCCCTTTGGGCATACCGACACGATCGTAGCGCACGGGTATGTTTCCATTTGGAATCCGCTTTATTGTTTCCACGTGGCATATCGACACGATCGTGGCGCGCGGGTATGTTTCCATTTGGAATCTTTGTCTTATTGTTTCCTTTTGACATCACGACACGATGCGTAGCGCGGGTATGCTCCATTTGGATTGTTGTCTTGTTGATATCATATCATGATCGCCGCGGTGAGGAAGGAATTCCACGCACGAGTGATGATTTGGGCGTGAGTCCACGACTTTATATATTTGTTTATATGTTGTATCGTAGTTTGGTTATCATACATGTCTCCCGCTTTATATAGATCGCTATGATTTCATTCTGATTTTACGATTCACATACTTGGTACTGTTGTATCGACCTCCTTGCCGTGCGTTCACGCCGCAGTAAGTACATCGTCTGTCGATCCACGCTTTAGGATCACCTTTCCAGTATTGGGAAGCTCCGTTCCTTGGAGGCTTATCTTTTGTATGTGTTCCACGAGTTGTAGGTCCTTGTACATTCTGGGGTATGGCGGGCCTGTCCGTCATAGTTGTTGTAAATCTTAGAGGTCCGTAGTAATCGTTGTGGCGGGGTTGTAAAAAGGATTTAATCGCTCGGGTTTGTATATATTTACGCCAAGGCAAATCGCTTTAGTTGGCTTGTTTATTTATTATATCTCTCATTTCATGTTCATGTTTTATTTGTGATTTTCTCGATGTTGTATCACTAGGGTGCAGGGTAAGGAACGATCCACGCCCGGATCGGTCGTGTGAGTTGGCCTTCACTTGGCCTATAAATACCCATCCCTTTGAAGACTTATTCATCCATTCCTAAATGTTCCTAAGTGTTAAATCTTCTCCTCCACTTTGTGTTGAGTTCGCCAAGAGGCCTCCCCTCCTAGAGGCCTTGGCCGAGGGTATACCCCTCCTAGTAGTGCGTGGGTACCCCAGCCTAGTTGCTTCGTATAATACCACTCTCTTGGTAGAAATACTCTCAAAAGTATTGTTATAATGCCCAAATTACCTTAGCCTTATACCTTGTAGTATTCTAAGGTTATACCTATCTGAAAAGCCGGATATACTATTATACTTCCCACAGTCACCAAATCGAAACCAAGGAAAATCTCCATGGTTTGTTGGAGTAGTATGTAGAAGTTGGTTAGAACTTCTAAGGGTAGTTTGAAGCGGAGTTGAGCGCGCGGAGTTGGAGCTAAACGATTGCCCGGGATCGACTTTATACTTGGATAATTATGGGCTTATCGAGGTAAATATCTTGTCCTATTGTAATTGGAAATTACATGTTGTTAGATTATATAGTTGAAGTATGCTATATATAGTCTTGAACATAGTTATCGCAATGTCTTGCGACTTAAGCTGAATAAAACTTACGCAATGTCTTGCGACTTAAGCTGAATTTAAAGAAGAATCTTGAATTTGTAATTACATAGGGTTGTACTGTGAGACTTGTGTAGTAGTACAGTGGAGTAGAATTGTACGTTAGGGTTAGATGTATAACCCCCGGTTGGCTTGGTACGGCCTCGATAGAGGAGAGATTTACGCTGTTGCGGGGAGGCGCCGAATTTTCTGCAGAGAATATTCTACGATTAGACCTAAATGTTAATAAAGCGCCTTGTGGACTTATAGGTTGAAGTACTACGTGTGGCGCGATCTACTTGGCTTAAGGAGTGGCCGTTTGGAAGTACTTGAGCGTTTTCTATTAGTCGATACCGTCGCGAGGTATGTGAACCTCTTCCTATCTCTTCTAGCATGATATGTGTGAACTATGTAGTACGAGACGATACGTGCTAAATGTATTTGATTGGTTTAAAACATAAAGTGTTATAACGCTTTATGGGAAGCGGTTATAAGCGACTTTATGTTGGTAAGAAAATACTTGTGGTTTTTAAAAGGTAACGATTTGAACTATAAGCGCTTGTTATGTGTTAATAGAGAACTTGAAGTAATACTTGGTTTTGAAAACTTAAGAGTTATACTAGCTTTATGGGAAGTTAGGTATAACGGCTTAAGAATGTTTCTTGATTTGGAAATCGAATGTGTATCGACAAACCACCGCGTTAATAAAAGGAAAATGTTTTGAATAATTAAGTATTATTAAAACGAGAAACTTCCATCTGCATAGAAGCTAAGATGAGACAAAATGATATTTCCTAGATCATGGTCTTTGTAATAAGATTGTTATAAACAAGAATATCCTTCTCACATATAAGGCTTATGTTTCTCGGATAGTTTAAAAGAGAATTATATTCTTAAATGAATAAGACTATGAACTACAAAACCTACAAGATAAGAAACGTGAACATTGGAAATTAGGCAAACTTGAACATTGGAAATTAGGCAAACTTGAACATTGGAAAGAATGTTACTACTTGATATTACAAAGAGAAGTAATTGATTTACTTTAAAAAATAGTCACTCTATTTTTATACTACGGTATTGTGTGACATTGTGAAAGTAACGTATCTTTTAAAGAGTTAATATATGAAGTACTTTGGGGATAAAACCCGAACTTGTGGGCATATAATAGAAGTACCTTGTGTGTATAACTTGATTGTGTTGGTTTGTGATAGCCTTGTAATACTTTCTTGTTGATTGATAAGTAAACATGCTAGGATGCTACGTGTGTTAGTATCTTGTGATGTTTGTGTAAAGGGGTTTTTCCTTTGTTGTGCTTATGTTGTTTAACGATAAGTTGTTATGTTAGTATTTTACATCACTCATCTCTTGAGATGATTAGGAGTTAAGATGCCTCCGACGCTGGTAGACTCAAAGCGTCGATGGACCTATGATTCGAGAATACCTCACGCAGTCCTGAGGCCTATCGCGAGCTACGAGTTCCGGTTAGTGCGTCCTTTATGGGCATGCGGTCCATGTGCCACGCGGATGCGAAGTCGGGGCGACGCCGGGAGTAGCTACCTCGATGCGGAATACCTGCATGCGGCCGATGAGATTGGCCTACGCGGAGTGCGGAAGTTCGAGGACTAGACGCGCGACATTAGATCTGCGGGCAAGTGGCGGCTTTGATCATGTGACGGTCTGACAGATCTTATGATCTGATTCATGACCTTGTTGGTACTGGGTGTTAGTAGTCGCTATGCCTTCGCATTTACCCCGCACGGTGTTATTATGGCACAGTGGGACCGTGTTCATGTGTGTTCCTTGGTGCTTTTATATCATAAATCGCGGCAGTGAGAAGGTATTCCACGCATGATTGATGTTGTGGCGTGAGACCCGTTGTTATGTTTGAGTGATGGCTTTGAGGCGTGAGTCCCGACTTGATATGATTGCTTGTTTATCATGAATCGTAGTTTTGTTATCATACATGTCTCCCGCTTTATATAGACTACTATGATTCCATTTCTGATTTTTGATTTCACATACTGCATGCTGTTATCGACCTCTTCGGGCCGCGTTCACGCCGCAGTTGAGTACACCGCGATCGTTGATCCTAGCTCGTGGTCAGCCTCATTGGGAAGCTCCGTTTCTCGGAGGCTTATCAGGTATAGTCCCTGTCGTAGTAAGTGTTTACATTCGTGGGTTTGGCGGGCCCCGCCCGCCATGGTTGTCATATCATTCGTAGAAGTGCAGTAATCTTTGTGTGGGCGGGGTTTGTAAAAGGATTAAACTGCTCATGTTGAAAAAGTTGTCATTTATATATACGCAGAAAGGCAAGTTTTTCTCGATTATTGTTTCATATTTCATAATATGTCTTGTATCGCTTTATGTTCAACTGATTACTCGATGTTGTATCACTAGGGTGCCCGGTAAGGCACGATCCACGCCCGGAATCGGTCGTGACAAAGTGGTATCGAGCGATTAATCCTCGGAAAGTGTCTACGCACCAGATCGATGAAGTCTTGATTATCGGTGTGTTGTGCACCACACCAATAATCAGGAGGCTATAGGATATTTTAGGATTGGTTTATATTCTTCTCACTCTGAGATCGTGCCTTAGAGCTGTGTTGTAAGTTGGACCCTCTAACGTATTTCTTTCCCTCACTGCTATGCCTCCGCAGGGCAACCGGCCCAGTGAGGGCAAGGCGGCGAGGCGAGTAGAGTACAGAGGGTTACGTTGGCACAGGCCCAATCATCACCTGGGGTGGTGCTTCATTCGGGGAGTTTTGCGACGTCACTAGCCCCAGCAGAGTTTAGTACAGCGGCGGCCTCATCGCGCCATGACATTTGAACCTTGCCCACGTTCGAGCAGAGAATTTAGATTGCAAAGAGGCGACCACATTAGCTATCGATTTGGCTACGAGAGTATACCGATGTACCGCGAGTCTTGAGGACTATCTAAAAGAGGTTGTGCAAGAGTAATTCTTGATTGGCTTGAGCATGGCACGTATGCGGCTTGCGCAGCAGCCGAGAAGCGTAGAGATCGACGGGTTAACGGGCGACGCAGAGAGGCGGAGCAGCGAAGGTCCTTTGGTAACTTCGAGGCAAGTCGCCTCACCGTGATTTGATATGCACCTCCGCGGTCTGAGTGGTCTTCCACGGATATCGGGACGTTCGAGTA
Source organism: Przewalskia tangutica (assembly GCA_029844215.1). NCBI lineage: Eukaryota > Viridiplantae > Streptophyta > Magnoliopsida > Solanales > Solanaceae > Przewalskia > Przewalskia tangutica. Next base: position 24,709,243 of record CM056737.1, read on the forward strand.
TGCAGGAGTTGGTCGAACTCCGGGCTTCCGGTCACATGCATGACGCCATCCCGGAATGTCGTCTTTAGTTGGTACTTGTCAGACTGCGGCCGAGCCATGTGAGAGAGAGTGTCCTTGTAGGAGGACTTAGCCTTGAGATTGGTGGGTAGTTCGTCATCTTCCTTAGCTGCGCCTACGCAAGGTGTTTGATTTGAGCGACTAAGGGAGCAAGAAGAGATATAGTTATATCTTTAACCCTCAGAGATCGTTATGTGTGATAAGGTGAGTATACCTTAAGTGCTATGTTCGATATGGTGTGTTAGTCGTGATTAGATCATGGTTGTTTAACCGAGTAAGATTTTGGGGATAGAGAAGGTGTGAGCCTTAGAGCTTTTTACGTAGAGACCTTAGAGGTGAGGCCATCTCTAGAAAAGGTGTAGTGTTATGTTTGACTTTATCGGAGTGCATAGTGCACGTGAGTTATGTTTGGGATAGGTCCTGGTAGTGTGGAATGAAAGGGGTAGTTGAGCTAAGAAGACCGATAGGTTTTCAAACGTGATTTGTGAGATTGTTCGAATCGGGAGCTAGTATTGTGCGTTGCCGGGTCGGGTTGACGCCGCGTCAACCCGCGTAGGTTTGGTGGTGGGGTCGTTGTGGTGGTCCCGCCTTGTGTTAGGTTATGAGGTGTTAGGCCCAAGTTTAGTTAACTACCGACGAGTTCGTGGACGCGTTCGACCACCGGTCGGTCGATGGGGCAGCCCATCGTGTTCTTCGGCCGACCGTTTACTCGGCTGTTGAGTTATCCGAAGGTTGTAAGGCTGCACGGGTGCCTACCTTCACCTTATGACAGATGTGGAGCCAGTAGGTTCGCTGTTGTTTCGGAAGTTTTGCCAAGCATGTGTTAAGAACTCAGGTGAGTCTCAGACCGCATTCGCCTCGGGCGGTGTTTGATTTGAGGATAGTTGTGGGATTGTTGTCTCTGTGGAGGTAGTGTTTAAGCTACCATTTCGTTGTTCGGATGTCGCTTTGAAGCCTTGTAGGGCGGAAGTGTAGTTGCCAGTCAATTGGTTCGATGTTGGCGTTCAGATAGTTAGTTCAGCTTGTTCCGCAGATCGTGGTTAGGGTGTGACGAGTTTTGGTATAACAAAGGAACTTAGCCCGTGTTACTTTGGGCCCTTTGAGTTCATGTGAAGGATAGGCCGTTGCCTATATGTTAGCTTTTGCCGTCCGACTTAGAGGCAGACGTCCGTCTTTCGTATATTATGTTCGGAAAGTATCGGAGATCCATCCAGAGTGTTCCCAGTTAATGATGACCACGTTAGGGATAGTAACCCCGGGTTTTGGAAACTGAAGCCGTATCAGAATGTGGTAAGAGTTCGAGTGTACAACATCCTCGAGGATCGTGACGCAGCGGTACCATTTGTTGGTCGTCGAGCAAGGCTCGCGACAAAGTGACAAAGTGGTACCATTTGTTGGGTCGCTGAGAAGGTTAATGCCTCAGGCAAAGTGACAAAGTGGTATCTACGACGAGTAAAGAGACAAGCGAGCATGTATGGCGAGCATAGGTGTGATAATTTCTTTTGTAAAGAGAAGGTGCGAATGAAGTATATTTTAGACCCCGGTGAGAAGTGTTTTGTGGTGATGATTAGAGGTGTTTTCTCGTGGACTTTGATGTAAGCATTTTGCGCGGATGGTTCTGTGGCGGTATGGCAGATTGTTCTCGTAAGTATAGTAGAAGACTATATCGCGCGTGTTTGTTTGAGACTTAGAAGGAACATTCGACGAATGTTTCTAAGGAGAGGAGAATGTTATACCGTATTTCCAGTATGTACGTAAGGCGCACGTAGAAAATTTGAAACTTTTGATTTGGCTTGGCGAATTAAACTTTGTTCACAACACGAGTTAGAGTCGTTTTCGACTAAACGTTTTCACAGCTTTCGTAGGAAAATTCCGCTATGACATTTCTAATTTTTGGATTTTTCCGAGAGAAACATTTTGGACCAACAAGAGGGCTACACTTGTCTCTCTCTCATTGGAACACCTTGGACGGGATTATGGACGATTTTGGCTTAAGGGAGTAGGTAGGATATTTTGTGTTGGTTTGTGTGGTAGATGGATAAGATGTACTTGGGTGAATCTTGGCCTTACACTTGTAGCACTTGGCTCGATCTTGGCCATTGGTTGGCCTTCACTGGCCTATAAATACCCATCCCTTCAAGACTTATTCATCCATTCCTAAATGTTCCTAAGTGTTAAATCTTCTCCTCCCCTTTGTGTTGAGTTCGCCAAGAGGCCTCCCCTCTCCCAGAGGCCTTGGCCGAGGGTATACCCCTCCTAGTGTGGCCGTGGTACCCCCAGCCTAGTTGCTTTCGTATAATACCCTCTCTTGGTAGAAATACTCTCAAAAGTATTGTTATAATGCCCAAATTACCTTAGCCTTATACCTTGTAGTATTCTAAGGTTATACCTATCTAAAAGCCAGATATACTATTATACTTCCCGTCCGTCACCAAATCGAAACCCTAAGGAAATTCTCCATGGTTTGTTGGAGTAGTATGTAGAAGTTGGTTAGAACTTCTAAGGGTAGTTTGAAGCGGGTTGGAGCGCACGGAGTGGGTGCTAAACGATTGCCAGGATCGACTTTATACTTGGATAATTATGGGCTTATCGAGGTAATTATCTTGTCCCCCTATTGTAATTGGAAATTACATGTTGTTAGAATATATAGTTGAAGTATGCTATATATAGTAATGAACATAGTTATCGGCAATGTCTTGCGACTTAAGTCTGAATAAAACTTACAGAATGTCTTGCGACTTAAGCTGAATTTAAAGAAGAATACCGAATTGTAATTACATAGGGTCAGACATAAAGAGACTTGTGTAGTACCGTGGAGTAGAATTGTACGGGTAGGTTAGATGTATAACCCCACTGGTTGGCTTGGTAGCCGCCTCGATAGAGAGAGATTTACGCTGCATGGGGAGGAGTCTTTGAATTTTACAGAGAATATTCTACGATTAGACCTAAATGTTAATGCGCCTTGTGGCCTTATAGGTTGAAGTACTACGTGGCGCGATCTACTTGGCAGGAGTAGCCGACGTTTGGAAGTACTTGGAGCGTTTTGCTATTAGTCGATACTCGCCGCGAGGTATGTGAACCTCTTCCTATCTCTTCTAGCATGATATGTGTGAACTATGTAGTACCAGACGATACGTGCTAAATGTATTTGATTGGTTTAAAACATAAAGTGTTATAACGGCTTTATGGGAAGTCGGTTATAAATGACTTTATGTTGGTAAGAAAATACTTGTGGTTTTTAAAAGGTAAGCGATTTGAACTATAAGCGCTTGTTATGTGTTAATAGAGAACTTGAAGTAATACTTGGTTTTGAAAACTTAAGAGTTATACTAGCTTTATGGGAAGTTAGGTATAACGCTTAAGAATGTTTCTTCGATTTGGAAATCGTAATGTGTATCGACAAACCACCGCAACGTTAAAAGGAAAATGTTTTGAATAATTAAGTATTATTAAAACCGAGAAACTTCCATCCGCATAGAAGCTAAGATGAGACAAAATGATATTTCCTAGATCATGGCCAGTAATAAGATTGTTATAAACAAGAATATCCTTCTCACATATAAGGCTTATGTTTCTCGATAGTTTAAAAGAGAATTATATTCTTAAATGAATAAGACTATGAACTACAAAACCTTCTAAGATAAGAAACGTGAACATTAGAAATTAGGCAAACTTGAACATTGGAAATTAGGCAAACTTGAACATTGGAAAAGAATGTTACTACTTGATATTACAAAGAGAAGTAATTGATTTACTTTAAAAAATAGTCACTCTATTTTTATACTACGTATTGTGTGACATTGTAAAGTAACGATCTTTTAAAGAGTTAATGTATGAAGTACTTTGGGGATAAAACCAGAACTTGTGGGCATATAATAGAAAGTACCTTGTGTGTATAACTTGAGTGTGTTGGTTTGTGATAGCCTTGTAATACTTTCTTGTTGATTGATAAGTAAACATGCTAGGATGCTACGTGTGTTAGTATCTTGTGATGTTTGTGTAAAGGGGTTTTTCCTTTGTTGTGCTTATGTTGTTTAACGATGTCGTTATGTTAGTATTTTACATCACTCATCTCTTGAGATGATTAGGGGTTAAGCCGCCTCCACGCGGAAGACTCAGCGGGTCGATGGACCTATGATTCGAGAATACCTCATGCAGTCCTGAGGGCCTATGCGAGCTACGAGTTCCGTGTTAGTGTGCGTCCTTATGGGCACGCGTCCATGGCCTACGCGGATCGCGAGTCGGGGCGATGCCGGGAGTGCTACCGATGCGGGAATACCTCATGCGGGCGATGAGATTGGCCTATGCGAGTCGCGGAAGTTCGGGACTAGACGCGCACATTAGATCTGCGGGCAAGTGGCCGCTTTGATCATGTGGCGGCCTAGACAGATCTTATACGATTCGCCATGACCTTGTTGGTGCTTTGTAGGTGTTAGTAGTCGGCTATGCCTTCGTACTTACCCCGCACGGTGTTATTATGGCAGGTGGGACCCGTGTTCATGTGTTCCTTGGTGCTTTTATATCATAAACTGCCGGCAGTGAGGAAGGTATTCCACGGGCATGATTGATGTTGTGGGCGTAAGACCCATTGTTATGTTTGAGTGATGGCTTTGAGGGCGTGAGTCCCTGACTTGATATGATCGCTTGTTTATCAGGAATCGTAGTTTTGTTATCATACATGTCTCCCGCTTTATATAGACTACTATGATTCCATTCTGATTTCGATTTTCGCCACATACTGTACTGTTATCGACCTCCTTCGGGCCGCGTTCATGCCGCAGTTGAGGTACACGATCATTGATCCTAGCTCTGTGGTCGCGGCCATTGGAAGCTCCGTTTCTCCGGAGGCTTATCAGTGGTATAGTCCCCTGTCGTAGTAAGTGTTTACATTCAGGGGTTTGGCGGGGCCCTGTCCTGCCATGGTTGTCATATCATTCGTAGAGGTCTGTAGTACTGTTTTGGTCAGGGTTTGTAAAAAGGATTAAACTGTTCATGTTGAAAAAGTTGTCATTTATATATATGTCGAAAGGCAAGTTTTTCTCAGATTATTGTTTCATATTTCATAATATGTCTTGTATCGTTTTATGTTCCGCTGATTACTCTGATGTTGTATCACTAGGGTGCCCGGGGTAAGGCACCAGTCACGGGCCCGGAATCGGGTCGTGACATACATGAACACCAAGTCCCACCTGTGTCCTAAAAACTGTACGGGCCAAGTAGGAAAACGAACCACCAGATCCATCCTGCATCATAAGCCGACGGGCAAGACGAAAGCCAACTACGGATCGGCTGCGTCAACAATCGACGGGGCAAGTACGAAAGCTAACTACCAGATCCAGCCTGTCGTCACGAGATATGACCAGGGCAAGTGCGAAAGCTATCTACCGGAGTCTCATCAGACCAAAATGTGCAATAGCAGCGACGGGCAATGAAAGCCAACTACGGATCCATCTCGCCACCACCGACGGAAAGTCAAAGCTAACTACGGATCCATCCTACGCCACTAAATCTCACGGAGGCTAATCCATGGAAAAACAATATCCTCGTGGTCGCACGCCGGAATCCCACATCGTATAAGCATGACCATGGGTAATACAAACAATCCGGAATCTAACTCGCCTCACAGTCACGCCGGAATCCTACATCGATAAGCGTGTCGAGTAATACAAATAATGGAAGCATACCCGTGGAATCACATCACCGTCAGACGCGTCAAGTAACTTATAACAAGACAATGACTTCTCCAACCGAGTCGCGCAACGTAATAAAACATAATACTTGCACTCCAAGGCTATCACCAGCACACCTAGGCAAGTTCATAAAATCTATAGACTTTCATTTTATAAACTCAAGGCACTTATAGAATAATTCTCAATTAAACAAGCCAAAGTACTTATCAAGGCACACATAGAATAATTCTCAATTAAACAAGCCAAAGTACTACGTACGTACATTTTTTTCAAAAGACTCCTTTTTATGTAAAACCCCAAGATACTAACACCCGTAGTATCAAGGTGTGTCTATTTTTCAAAGTAAGTTACTACACTTTTAGAAAACTCATTTCAAAGCTTGAAATCAAGTAACTTCAAATTTTCACAATCTAGGCAACTTATGCCCATTAATCAATATAGACAACTTTCTTAACCTTCCATAAAACCGTTATAACCAACTTCCCATAAAGCCGTTATGACCCTTTATGGTTTTAGACCAATTCATTCCTTTTTATATCCAAGAGACTTACACTATTAAAACCAAGTATCACATACTTACAAATCAAGTTTCTTAACTTTCAAAATACTTCAAGTCTCTTAATCTTTAGAAATCAAGTTGCTTACACTTTTAAACCTCAAGTAACTCACACCTTTAAAACAAGTTACTTCTCTTAAATCATGTCATTTCTCCTCTTTTAAAATCAATTAAGTAAATCACTCATTTTGACTCCCCTAAAGTCATTATAACAACCTTAGGTTTTGGAACTAAGGCACTAGCCAAAAGATTTGGAACCCACTTCCTTTTCAAGACTCTATGTACTTTAAGTAAAATACTTTCACTTTTAAGAATCCAAACTTCACTAAGGAAATGGATTATACAACTTACAATTTAAACATCAAAGTACAATCAAGAAAGTACATAGAACAAATTCTATTTTAGGCAACCCAAGTACAACCAAGGAATGAATCATTTAAGGAGTAGGACATACTTTCTTTATCTTAAGGAATCATGCTAGAAGAGGAGATAGTTCACATACCTTTCGCTAAATCCACAAGCTAAGCCGAATACGCCGTACGTAGAATTGTCAACCTATAATGGTCACAACATGACTATCAATTTCTAGTTTCTAACGTAGAATAATACTAAGTATACGGTCTCTTATTCTACGGAAAATCGGGCAGCACTTCCTTTGTTTCTACATACTTTGCCACCTTTTTCAAGGCCGAATTCAATAACCAAACATGCCACATTTAAGGCTCAACATAACAACCAATCAAAGGGGATTCACGCCTTACCATACATGTAAAATTTCGTCCTACAATTCATACGAAGTAGTTTAATATCCAAAGCCATTCTCGGCTAACTTATACAACAACACTAAGTCTTTTCCAATTCTTTTCCAATTCCAAGTTCTAAGGTCTAACATGTTATATAGCCATAAACAAATTCAACAACTACAATTTCCTTCTTTATACAACATGCGACGACTTAAACTAATAATCAACTTGAATTGTAATCTTAAGGCTAAACATGCTAGTTTTCGGATTAGGGTTCCAATATCCACTACACTTATCAAACTTCATACTATATATCTCATGCTTGCTAATATCCATAACTACAATTATAAGTAAACTTTAATTGCTAAAACGACAAGATGTATACCTTTACAAGCCCTTAAAAATTCCAAGATTCAAAGTCGCTCCTTAGAAATTCTTAGCTCCTCTCCTTTACGCTCCAATCTGCTATTTGAAGCCTTTAGAAGTTCACAACCAACTTCTCTTCCATTTCCAATCCAAAACTAGGAAAACTACTTAGGTTTTCGCCTTGCGACTAACGTGAAAACGTCGTTTTTTCGAAAAATTTCTATTGAGATATCCTTACAATACCCTTAGGGACCTTGGGTTTAAGTCTTGTGAATAATGGATCAAAACTACAAAATTTTGTGTGGGAAAATTCATCAAAGCCGAGAGCACTTAAGGGACAAGAAATGTTGTGAAATTTTCTAAGTGTTGAAGACCTTGTCTTGCACTAGTGTAGTGTATATATAACACAATGGAAGGCTTAGATTATAACACTTGTGGGCTAGGATGAAGAGCAATTAATGTTAAGCCAAGTGGACAAGTTGACAAGTCAACAATCTCAAGCTAGCAAGACTTGATCTTTTACCATGGTCAATGACCATTTTAGCCTTGCAATAAATCGTCCAAGACTAAGTGGTGGAGGTGCCATGTGTTGCCCTCCCATTCGTCCATAAAATTCCGTAACCCTCGTGGGCCCCTCAAAACGTAAAATTCCTCGGGTGGGCCCCACATGACCACATCCGTAAAAATAAATTTCCATAATGTTAATAAGTTCCATACTCTTCAAATAATGCATTTTGAGAATCCAATTCTCAACAACGAACATTTTTCCTTTCCGACGCTAAGATTTTCTCATCGGAAAAACAATTCTTCCTTTCGTACAATTTCAAGTTTTGTGTTCCTTACGTACTTTCTCTTATACATGTCCTGGACTTACGGGGTGTAACATTCTTCCCCCCTTAGAAACATTCATCCCCGAATGTTCTTAGTCGGTTTTCAAGCTATACCCACTCCGGCACAATCTCTATACTATGCCTATCAATGAATACTCCACAAGACTGACGATGCCACACATGGCCACCACATAACATACGTAAACATATCAATGGACCTTCCGTCCACACTTTCTCGTAAAAACACGAAGGTTACACTTTATCACAAACAAGATCTTTAGAGGTTCCTTTATTTTCTTACTTGTCATACTTTCTCAGACTCTAAACTTATTTAGCATATGTATAAAATTTCGCGTATTGATTCTCGCTCTCAATCCTCAAGTTACTAACCAAACTTTGCCATATACTACTTGAATTTCCGCTAAGGCTCTTCTCGACCTTACGACTGAAACTGGAACACATCCACGAACTCGCATAACGATCAACTAGACTTGGGCCTCAAAACTCGGGCGCAAGAACTCGCCAATCGCAGACAACATCCAGATACCGGCATAAGCCCTATCAACTCTCGAGTCCGACTAGTAGCTCGCTACTCCTTTGCCCTTCCATCGGCGTTGCCTCCTCGAGGCATAGTTGTAACATAATAATACGTCAGAGAGGAATTATCTTACTAACACAGCTCTAAGACACGATTTTAGAGTGAGAAGAATAGAAACCAACTCCTAAATGTCCTGTAGCCTCCTGTTTATGGGTGTGGCGCGCAACACACCGATAATCAAGACTCTACTAGACACGGCCTCAGAGACATTCCGAGATCGATCGCTCGATACCACTCACACGCCCAAACCTCGCCCGTGGATCGTGCACTACCTGGGCACCTTTCTACCTTAACAACACAAGTAAACTGCAGAATTTAAATAACGCCTCATTTTTTTTTAAAACCAACGTATGTGCAAGGGCAAAGCCGACAAGGCTGCCATATAATATATATAATCAAAAGACACTACACTGTACATGAGTCCAATCCCACATATGAATACGCACTTAAGAGTTTTATGAAATATGACGACAAGGCCCCGCCGTACCCATAACCGCATAAAAGCACAGATCATGAACTATACCAAAAAGATAAACTCCAACAGAGGAGCTATCCAAAACTCGGCAGGTCCTACACTGCAGATCACCAAACTGCTTACCTAAACTGCGCAGATGAACGCACTTCAAGGAGGTCAAGACGAAGAATGTACCAAGTATGTGAAATGCAGCATCAGAATGAAATCATAACCTATACAAAATATGAGACATGTATGATAGCCAACCTACGATACAATACATAAGCAAATATATCAAGTCGTGACGATGCCTCAAAATCATTACTAAAATATAACCACGGGTCTCACGCCCACAATATCAATCATGCCCGTGGAATCCTTCCTCACCGCATCCATGATATAATATAACACCAATAGGCATACATGAACACCAAGTCCCACCTGTGTCCTAAAAGCAGACGCGGGCAAGTAGGAAAACGAACCACCGTGATCCACTCGCATCATAAACCGACGGGGCAAGTACGAAAGCCAACTACTGATCCAGATCAAGGCCAACAATCGACGGCAAGTACGAAAGCTAACTACTGATCCACTGTGCCACGAGATATGACCGGCAAGTGCGAAAGCTATCTACCGGAGTTCATCAGACTAAATCAGGCAATAACCGACGGCAAGTACGAAAGCCAACTACGGATCCATTTCGCCGCCACCAGCGGCAAGTACGAAAGCTAACTACCAGATCAATCCTACGTCACTAAATCTCATGGAGGGCTAATCCATGGAAAAACAATATCCCTCGTGGTCGCATGCCCCGGAATCCCACATCGTATAAGCATGACCATGGGGTAATACAAACAAATCCGGGAATTTAACCCACATCCTGGTCACATGCCCCGGAATCCCACATCGTATAAGCATGTCCAAGGAGTAATACAAATAATGGAAGCATACCCGTGGAATCCCACATCACTGTCGGTACGTCCAAGTAACTTACAAGACAAAGCCTCCAACCGAGAGTCGCGGCAACGTAATAAAACATAATACTTGCACTCCAAGGCTATCACCAGCACACCTAGGCAAGTTCATAAAATCTATAGACTTTCATTTTATAAACTCAAGGCACTTATAGAATAATTCTCAATTAAACAAGCCAAAGTACTTATAAAGGCACACATAGAATAATTCTCAATTAAACAAGCCAAAGTACTAAATGCGTACATTTTTTCAAAAGACTCTTTATGTAAAACCCCAAGATACTAACAACAGTAGTATCAAGGTGTGTCTATTTTTCAAAGTAAGTTACTACACTTTTAGAAAACTCATTTCAAAGCTTGAAATCAAGTAACTTCAAATTTTCACAATCTAGGCAACTTATGCCCATTAATCAAAATAGACAACTTTCTTAACCTTCCATAAAACCGTTATAACCAACTTCTCATAAAGCCGTTATAACCCTTTTACGGTTTTAGACCAATTCATTCCTTTTATATCCAAGAGACTTACACTATTAAAATCAAGTATCACATACTTACAAATCAAGTTCTTAACTTTCAAAATACTTCAAGTCTCTTAATCTTTAGAAATCAAGTTGCTTACACTTTTAAATCTCAAGTAACTCACACCTTTAAAACAAGTTACTTCTCTTAAATCATGTCATTTCTCCTCTTTAAAATCAATTAAGTAAATAACTCATTTTGACTCCCCTAAAGTCATTATAACAACCTTAGGTTTTGGAACTAAGGCACTAGCCAAAAGATTTGGAACCCACTTCCTTTTCAAGACTCTATGTACTTTAAGTAAAATACTTTCACTTTTAAGAATCCAAACTTCACTAAGGAAATGGATTATACAACTTACAATTTAAACATCAAAGTACAATCAAGAAGTACACAGAACAAATTCTATTTTAGGCAACCCAAGTACAACCAAGGAATGGATCATTTACGAGTAGGACATACTTTCTTTATCTTAAGGAATCATGCTGAAGAGGAGATAGTTCACATACCTTTCGGCTAAATCCACAAGCTAAGCCGAATACGCCGTATGAGAATTGTCAACCTATAATGGTCACAATATGACTATCAATTTCTAGTTTCTAACGAGAATAATACTAAGTATACGGCCTCTTATTCCACGGAAAATCGGCAAAGACTTCCTTTGTTTCTACATACTTTGCCACCTTTTTCAAGGACGAATTCAATAACCAAACATGCCACATTTAAGGATAAACATACCAACCAATCAAAGGGGATTACACGCCTTACAATACGTGTAAAATTCCGCCACAAAATTCATCTAAGTAGTTTAATATCCAAAGCCATTCTCGGCTAACTTATACAACAACACTAAGTCTTTTCCAATTCTTTTCCAATTCCAAGTTCTAAGGTCTACCATGTTATATAGCCATAAACAACTTCAACAACTACAATTTCCTTCTTTATACAACATGCGACGACTTAAACTAATAATCAACTTGAATTGTAATCTTAAGGCTAAACATGCTAGTTTTCGGATTAGGGTTCCAATATCCACTACACTTATCAAACTTCATACTATATATCTCATGCTTGCTAATATCCATAACTACAATTATAAGTAAACTATAATTGCTAAAACGACAAGATTTATACCTTTACAAGCCCTTAAAAATTCCAAGATTCAAAGTCGCTCCTTAGAAATTCTTAGCTCCTCTCTTTTACGCTCCAATCCGCTATTTGAAGCCTTTAGAAGTTCACAACCAACTTCTCTTCCATTTCCAATCCAAAACTAGGAAAACTACTTAGGTTTTTGTCTTGCGACTAACGTGAAAACGTCGTTTTTCCGAATACTTTCTATTGAGATATCCTTACAATATCCTTAGGGACCTTGGGTTTAAGTCTTGTGAATAATGGATCAAAACTACAAAATTTTGTGTGGGAAAATTCATCAAAGCCGAGAGCACTTAAGGGACAAGAAATGTTGTGAAATTTTCTAAGTGTTGAAGACCTTGTCTTGCACTAGTGTAGTGTATATATAACACAATGGAAGGCTTATATTATAACACTTGCGGGCTAGGATGAAGAGCAATTAATGTTAAGCCAAGTGGACAAGTTGACAAGTCAACAATCTCAAGCTAGCAAGACTTGATCTTTTACCATGGTCAATGACCATTTTAGCCTTGCAATAAATCATCCAAGACTAAGTGGTAGAGGTGCCACATGTCGCCCTCCCATTCGTCCATTAAATTTTGTAACCCTCGTGGGCCCCACAAAACGTAAAATTCCTCGTGTGGGCCCCACATGACCAAATCCGTAAAAATAAATTTCCATAATGTTAATAAGTTCCATACTCTTCAAATAATGCATTTTGAGAATCCAATTCTCAACAACGAACATTTTTCCTTTCCGACGCTCGGAAGATTTTCTGTCGGAAAAACAATTCTTCCTTTCGTACCAATTTCAAGTTTTGTGTTCCTTACGTACCTTCTCTTATACATGTCCTAGACTTATGGGGTGTAACATTATTCCCCCCTTAGAAACATTCGTCCCCGAATGTTCTTAGTCGGTTTTCAAGCTATACCCACTCCGGCACAATCTCTATACTATGCCTATCAATAAATACTCCACAAGACTGACGATGCCACACATGGCCACCACATAACATACATAAACATATCAATGGACCTTCCGTCCGCGGCCCCTTCTCACAAAACTCTAAGGTTACAGTCTTATCACAAACAAGATCTTTAGAGGTTCCTTTCTTTTCTTACTTGTCATACTTTCTCGTACTCCTAAACTTATTTAGCATATGTATAAAATTTCGCGTATTGATTCTGTTCCCCAATCCTTGAAGTTACTAACCAAACTTTGCCATATACTACTTGAATTTCCGCTAAGGCTCTTCTCGACCCTTACGACCTGGTTCCGGTGGAACTGTTACACCCCGTATTTGCAGGACATGTTTTAAGAACGTACGTAAGAACTCACAGTGTTAAGATTTGAGACTTGTAAAAATTTATCGGAATTATGAAACCGCTTGGAAACGTGTTATTAGGATTTAATGGGAGGGCGACACGTGTCACCCCCCTTTAGTGAGCTTGGACGAAAAATGCCATGGATAAAAGGGTCATTTGACCTTTGGTAGGATGATTAAGTCTTTCAAGTGTGAGCTTGAGAAAGTTGACTTGGTCAAGGACCCACAAGGCTTGATATTTAAATAAGAGCTAATCCAAACCACCCATTTGTTTGCATCTTGACCCTCCATGTCCCTATATAATACTAGTAGTAGCAAGACATTGTCCAAACACTTAGAAAATTTTCACAAAATTTGAAGAGCTCTAGCTTTGCTCTCGGGTTCATGCCACTTGAAAAGAAATTTTTTTTTGTTTCTTGTCCTATAAGCTCCACACTTTAAACCAAGGTTCTTGAGTGTATTGTAAGCATATCTCAATAGAAAAATCTCGGAAAAAGATAGTTTTCGGGTTAGTCGCAAAGTTAAAACCTAGTTGCTTTCTAGGTTTTGGATTGGAAGTTTGAAGGAAAGTTGTTGGTATGGTTCTAAAGGTCTCAACTAGCGGATTGAAGTATCTTGAAGAGGCTCTATGTTGCTAAGAAGCAACTTCGGATTTGGGGTTGGATTGAGATTCGTTGTGGTATAATCTTGTCTCTTAATAGTGTTACAAGATTATATATATATTGTAGTTGTTAGCTTTACATGTTGCTAGCATGAATTATAGGTGTTGAAGTTTATAAGTGTTATAGATTGCTTGTAGCCTTAGAATCCGAAATGTAATGTAAGCCATGTGAAGTTGGATTACAAATTGGTCGTTTATTTGAATCGTCGCATGTTAATTACTTGGAGATTATAGTAGTTATAATCGTTTGCGACTTGATATCATGTTAGGCTAATAACTTGGATTGAAATGGAAATTGGATAAGAATTGATGTTGTAGTACTTGTTAGCGAATTGGCCTAGTAAGTTGTATTAATTTGATATCGTTTGTGGGGCGTAATTTTACACGTCTAGTAGGCGTGTAATCCCCTATTGTTGATTGCATTGATTGGGCCTAAAATGTGGCGTGTTTGGTTATTGTATTCGCCTTGAAAAGGTGGCTAAGTGAGTAGAAACAAAGGAGGTCTTGTCCGATTTTCCGTAGAATTTAGTGACTTAGCACTTAGAATATTCTACGTCAGTAAGAGGTTAATGGACGACGTGACCATTATAGGTTGAAGTACTAAGTATAGCGTATCCTACTGGAAGGATGGAATAGCTATCAAGGTTGAAGTACTTTGGAGCATTTTGCTACTTGTCGATAATCGTCGCGAGGTATGTGAACCCCTTCCTTCCTTTGGCATGATTCTATGTATGGAATATACCTGTGGTATCATTTCATGTTTCCTTCTACTCTTAGAAGTTAAGAGGTAGTCAGGTGATTTACTCTATGTAGAACTTTTCCTATCTTTCGAGCATGACTAGTTGCACGATGTAGTACTCAGAGATGACAACACCTTGATATCCTTTACTAGTTTTATGAATAGCCAAGTCGGGTGAGTTAGAGATTAACTCACTTCTTTGAAAGTATTAAGGATGTCTAATGTTTTATTAAAGTTAAGGGACTTGAAGAGTTTTGAAGTATGTGATACTTGTTCCGTTTTAAACGTATAAGTCCCTTGGATAGGAAATTATTTTTGGCTAAGGTATAAGGTGAATATAACGACTTAATGGGGAGTTGGTTATATTTGCTTTATGGGAAGATAAATGACTTGATTTTTTTCTTAATAAAAAGGCAACTTGATTCTAAGGCATCAATTGCCTAAGGTTTTATAATAAAAGGAGTCACTTGATTTCTAAAGGTTAAGAGACTAATTGTACTTTGAAAGTTAAGAGAATTTATTTGAAAGTATACAATACTTGGTTTTAAAAAGTATAAGTCTCTTGGTTATAAAAAGAGTGAGTTTTGTCTAAAACCATAAAGGGTTATAACGGCTTTATGGGAAGTTGGTTATAACGGCTTTATGGAAGGTTAAGAGAATGGTTTTCTCTAATAAGGTAAACAAAGAAATAACTTGTATTAAGGAAGGGCAATTTGATTTAAAGGTATCACTTGCTTAAAGCTTTAAAGTAAGGGTCACTTGATTTAGAAGCCGAGAAATGTATTTCTAAAAGTATCGTGACTTATGTGAAATGTACACAAGCCTGGATACTACGGGTGTTAGTATCTTGGGGTTTTATATGAAAAGGGGATCTTTTGAAAATAATGAAAGTACGTAGTACTTGGGGTTAAATTCCCGGATTCTTACGTGTAAAACGGAAGTGCCATTAGTTTATATAAATGGAAGTCTAAGGGTTTAATGAACTTGCCTGTATTTGCTTGTGATAGCTTTAAGTGCAAGTATTATATGTTACGTTGTCGTGACTCACCGAGGGCCTACTGTCTTGTTATAAGTTTACTTGGACGCATCAAGCGGTGATGTGTGATTCCACGGCATGCTTCCATCATGATTGATCCGACATGCTTATACGATGCGATTCCGGCACGTGACCAGACGCGTTAGATGCCCTGACATTTTATCGACGCATCTGCAGCGGACGGAGGATTCCACGTATGCTTCCATTGTGATTGATCTCGCCACGCTTATACGATGAGGATGCCGGGCATGCATCCAGGACGCGTTAGATGCCCGCGTTTTATTACTCCATGGCCATGCTTATACGATGTGGGATTCCGGCACGCGACCATGTTATATTTTACTCACGGGCTAGCTCCCCATGAAGACCTGCACATACGATGAGGGATGGCGAGGGCACGTTATGGCCATGCTTATACGATGTGGGATTCAGGGGCATGCGACCGCGTTATATATATATATATATATATGTGTTGTGTATGTGTACGCCGACACGGTGCTGGATGCCACGAGCGCGACACGTGGTTATATTTTACACTTATAGTTATCAGTGATGTGGGATTCCACGGAAGGAGATATATATATATGTGTTGTGTATGTACGCAAGCGGTGAGGTGGATGCCACGCGCCACACGTGGTTATAATTTACATTTATACCGCCGGCAGTGATGGGGGATTCCACAGGCACGCTTTGATATTTGTGTGACTTGATCGCGTCCCATCGGGTCGTAGTATAGGTGCCCCTCCTTAAAGGACCGGATTATACTTATGAAAGATAAGTCAGTTAAACGGTAATGAACTTAATGATTTTTTCCTAATCATGTACGTAAGAATGTGACTATAACTTTTATTGAAAATGGAAAAAGATAAGAAGGTGCGGTTAAGTTCATGTTGGTAATGACAGCAGGATCCGTATGTATTTTTATACTTGTCCTGTCATTCTTTGTACGATTATGACCATTTCATCGACGTTATTTCTGTTCCATATTCGCAATTGTTATCGACTTCTTCTGCCAGCGCGTTCATGCCCGCAGGTTTTAGAGTACCAGGTTGGTGATCCTTGCCTTAGGATCTCTGGTCGCTTTGGGAAAAAGCTCCATTTGCTCCGAGGCTTATCTCTTAGTACGATTTTCCCCGAGGTTGTAGATTCATGTATATTCAGGGGTATGGCGGGGCCTGTCCCGCCACGATTGTTATGTTAAAACTCTTAGAGGTCCAGTAGTCACATATCAGGTCGGTTTGTAAAGGAAAGGAGGCAACTGCGCTTGTATATATATATATATGTCGGAAGGTAGCCCCATCGCTAACTCATTGATTTTATCTTTGATGATTTATTTATAAGTTTCATGTATGTTCCATTGATTATCTCTCGATGTATACTGTAAGGGTGCCTGTAGGGCACCCCATGCGAGCTTGGGTCGGTCGTGACAAAGTGGTATCGAGCGATTAGTCATCGAAAGTGTCTGGTCGTGTCTAGTAGAGTCTTGATTATCGGTGTATTCTCAGACTACATCTATAATCGTGAGGCTGCAGGACATTTAGGATTAGTTTCCATTCTTCTCTCTTTGAGATCGTGCAAGAAGGCTGTCTAGTAGGGTGAATCCTCTCGACCCCTTCTTATGTATGCTTATGCCTCCACGGAAGGCTACCAGTGGCCCGGAAGGCAAAGGCAGCGGGAGTCGCTAGTGGTCACACGCAGAGGGTTACCAGGACTCGGGCACGACTATGCCCGAGGTAGTAGGCGGATCGGCGAACTTCACCCACGGCGGTATTAGAGGAGCCGAGCGCAGGTCGAGGTTCCTGCACGAGCCTCGATCCGCTGAAGGGGCGAGTTTAGAGATTATAGAGAGCGGTCGGACTTTGACTAGCATAGTGGTAGGGCAACAAATGTGAGCGGTAGCTAACCCTAGAGCCGACGGTTTGAGGATTCGGATTTTACGGGTTGTAGTCCACCCGAGTTTTATGGTTCGAGATCGAGGATGATCCTCAAGAGTTCGTTAGCGACTACCGGAATACGCAGATGCTTAGTGTCACGACCGAACTGGGCCGTGGCGGTGCCTTACCGGGCACCCTGGTGATACAACATCAGTAATCGAACATAAAACACATACATGAAACAAATGAAGTACAAAAGCGATGTCTGAGGAAAACTTGCCTTTCGCATATATATAAATAACAACTCCTACAAATGAACAGTTTAATCCTTTTACAACCACATGGCTGCACTTCTACGAAATGATACGACAACAATGGCGGGCAGGGCCCGCCATACCAATGTAAATACCTACAACGACAGCGGACTATACGAGATAAGCCTCCGAGAAACGGAGCTTTCCCAAACGCCGAATGACCCTAAGAGCGAGGATCAACGCGGTGTACCTTTACCGCACAGATGAACGCGGCCGAGAGTCGATCTGCAAACAGTACCAAGTATGTGAAATCGAAAATAAATATCGTAAATGAAATCATAGTAGTCTATATAAAGCAGAGACATGTATGATAACCAAACTATTCCTGATAAATAAGCAAATATGTCAAGTCGTGGACTCACGCCTCAAAGTTATCACAATAAAACCGCGGCAAATGCGAAGGCGCATAGCCGACTACTAAGACCCACGCACCAAAAATACCACAACCGTATCCCGAGGTCTTTCTGCAGCGCACATGATCGGCCGCCACTCGCCGCAATATCAATGCGCGCGTCTATCCTCGAACTCGCGACTCCGCATAGGTCACCGACCGCGTGAGGTATTCTCGAATCACGGTCCTGCATCGCCGAGGTATACCCGCATCGGCGGCTAACCCTCGGTATCCGCCTAGGCTCACACCGCATAGTCTCAAAAGACCGCATAGTCTCAACAGACCGTATAGGGAATCCGCGTCGGGCTAAACACGAATGATCAATCCGGAGCTACCGCGACTCGCATAGTCACAAGGATCGCATAGCCGTATAGACCGCGATCAGGTGGCAAGCCCTCGGTATAATAAGTCAGGGTATGTGATACAATAACGATAACGGGCTTAACGTTTGACAACGTAAGCACAACAAGAGTGACCCTTACACAATAATCACAAGATACTAACACACGAAGATCCTAACACGCTTACTTATCAAATCAACAAGAAAGTATTACAAGGCTATCACAAACCAATACAATCAAGTTATTCACACAAGGTACTTTCTACTAACAAGTTCGGGTACCTATCCCCAAAGTACTTCATACATTAAATCTTTAAAAGATACGTTACTTCACAAAACCACACATACACCTAGTATATGAAAATAGAGTGATTATCTTTTTAAAGTAAATCAATTACTTCTCTTTGTAAAATCAAGTAGCAACATTCTTTTCCAATGTTCAAGTTGTTATACCCCGTATTCTCAGGGTATGTATGTGAGGACGTACGTACGAGAGCACGACAGAAAAAATTGGAAAGGAAGAAAGAGGTGATTCTTCCACGGAAAAAGTTTCCGGTTTTTGTAAGGAAAAATGTTCGTTGAAGGGAATTGGGTTCCCAGTTTTGGAATTTGGGCTTCTTAGATTATATTAGAATTTTGAGATTTTATTTTCGGAAATGGTCACGTGGGGCCACGGAGAAATTTACTGCCATGGGGCCCGCTTTGTTTTTGTGATTTAGGTATTTTGGATATTTTCTAAGACGAAATATTAGGCGAATCGAGGCGACACGTGTCACCCCACGTGGCACCTCGCCGATTTTACCTTTGTGCACAACACCCTATTGGAGTCGTTCCGACTAAACGTTTTGCGTATGCGAAGGAAAATTCCGCTATGTCATTTTGTATTTTGCGGATTTTTCCGAGCGTGAACATTTTGGACCAACGAGAGGCGACTGGCACCTCTCATCAGTGGGCAAAGCGGGCGCATACGGACGATTGGGAGATAAGGTTGGGCAAGATATTTGTGTAGATATTTGTGAGGGTTTTAGGAGTAGTGGTCAGGTGCACTTGGCTTGATCTTGGCCTTACACTTGTAGCACTTGGCCAGATCTTGGCCATTGGTTGGCCTTTGGCTTTGCTATAAATACCCTCCTTGTGAAGACTTATTCATTCACTCCTCACTTTGTCTAAGTCTTAAAAGCCTCTCCTCCTTGTTGCTCTCGTCCAACTCCCCACCACCTTATGAGGCCTTGAGCCGAGAGTTCCTCCTCCTGTCAAGGCCCTTGGCCGAGAAACCCCTATCTTGGAGTGTTTTGAGGTACCTCCCCCTTGGTAGAAAGTTGTCTTCCAAGTATTGTTATAATGCCCAAAATACCCTAGCCTTGTACCTTGTAGTATTCCAAAGATACCTCTATACGTAGAGCCGGAAATACTACCTTTTGTCCCTTTGGTCTCAAACCAAACCCTAAGGAAATCTTCGTTGTTTGATCAAGTATTTAAGTAGAAGTTGGTTAGAACTTCTAAGGGTTGTTTGAGCGGGGTGGAGCACCGGAGTCGAGCTAAACGTTGCTAAGGATCGACATTTAACTTGGATAATTATGGGCTTATCGAGGTAATTATCTTGTCCTCTATTTGTAATTGAAATTACATGTTGTTGAATATATAGTCAAGTATACTATATATGTAACTAAGCTTAATCGCGCAATGTCTTTTGACTTAAGCTGAAGAATAAAGAAAAGAACCGAATCAGATTTACATAGGATGTATTGCAGTACTTGTGTTGTAGACTGAGTAGAGTTGTACACGCCGTTAGACGTAAACCCCCGGTTGGCTTGGTAGCCTACCGATAGAGGAGGAGATTTACGCTGTTGCGGGGGGGGGAGGTGCTGCCGAATTTTCTGTAGAGAAATGGAACCTTGTGTTTTGAGGTTAATAGACGTTTTGGCCTTTTTAGGTGAAAGTACTAAGAGTAGCGATTCGCCGGCGAGTGGAAAGCGGCTAGCGCGTTGTAGTACTTGGAGCATTTTGCTTATTGTCGATACTCGCCGCGAGGTATGTGAACCTCTTCCTATCTGCTTTAGCATGATATGTGTGTAACTATGTAGTACGGTGACGCATACGTGTTTAGTGTATTTGATTGGTTTGAAACATAAAGTGTTATAACGGCTTTATGGGAAGTTGGTTATAACAGCTTTATGTAGGTAAGAAAATACTTGGTGGTTTTAAATGGTTTACTGATGTTAGAAGTTAAGAGACTTGATCTTATAAGATAAGAGACTTAACTTGTTTGTTTTAATGTGGATGTTTGTGTGAAACCTCATTCGTGAGTAATGAGTACTTGGTTTTATTTAAAGGGATAATGTTTTACTGATTTCGGAAATCGTAATGTGCGTCGGCATCACCGCTGCAGTTAATAAAGGAAAATGTATTGAATAATGATGTATCGTATTAAAACCAGTAGAAACCTCCATCCGCATAGAAACTAAGATGAGACAAAATGATATTACATTTTCTAGATCATGGTCACGTAATAAGAATGTTGTAAACAAGAATAACCTACTCTCACGTGAGACATATATTACTCAATTGTTCTAAAAAGGAATCAAGTGATTAAGTTTATGAACTATGAAACCATTTGAAAATGAGAAGCTTGAGTAATTGAAACTAGGCAAACCGAACTTAGGAAAAGAATGTTGTTACTTGGTTTTGAAAAGGAATGTGGGTTGGTCATTCTAATACTACGTATCGGGTGACTTTGATAAAAGTAATGGATCTCTTTAAAGAATTTAACGACGTAGTACTTTAGGTTAAAACCCGATTTTGTCATAAAATGAAAGTACCTTGAGTTGTGTATAATTTGCCTATGCTTGTTATGATAGCCTTTGTTGTGCAAAGCGTTGTATTTCGTGTTACCGCGTCTCGATGGAGAGGTCGGTTGGTAGTTGAGAACTTATCGACGCACGGCAGCTGACGGAGAAATTCCACGCACGTCGTTGATAGTATTATTGTTGTTAATCGCTGGACATATCGACACGATCGTAGCGCACGTATGCTTCCATTTTGGTGAGGTCTTGCGGTTAATCGCTTTGGATATATCGACCGACGCGTAGCGCACGTATGTTTCCATTTTGATTATCGCCTTGTGATTTCCTTTTGGACATATCGACACGATGCGTAGCGCACGTATGCGTCCATTTGGAATGCTGTCCTATTGTTTCCTTTGGACATATCGACACGATGCAGCGCACGCATCGCCCATTTGGAATGTTGTCTTATTGTTTCTTCGACATACCGACACGACGCGTAGCGCACGTATGCTTCCATTTGGATTCTTGCTTGTTGTTATCATATCATAGATCACGGCGGTGAGAAGGTATTCCACGCATGATTGATGTCGCGGGCGAGACCGACTTGTTATAATCGTTATATGTTGTATCGTAGTTTGGCTATCATACATGTCTCCCGCTTTGTATAGATCGTTATGATTTCATTTACGTGATTGCATGCCACATACTGTACCGTTATCGACCTTCGGGGCCGCGTTCATGCCGCAGTAGAGGTACATCGGTCGTGGATCCTCGCCATGGATCACGTCAACAGATTGGGAAGCTCCGCTTTCTCGGAGGCTTATCTTTGGTATGTGTTCCTGAGTTGTAGGTTCTTGTACATTCGTGGTATGGCGGGCCCTGTCCCGTCATAGTCGTTGTAAATCTTAGAAGTCTGTAAATCGTTGCGTGGTTGTAAAAGAATTAAACTGTTCGTGTTTTATGTATATACCAAGGCAACTGCTTTTGGTTGGCTCGCTTATTTATTATATCTCTTGTTTAATGACTCATGTTTTATGTTCCGCTGATTTTCTCGACGATGTATCGCTAGGTGCCCGGGTAAGGCACGATCCACGCCCGATTTTCGGGTGTGACATAGTGGTATCGAGCGCTTAATCCTGAAAGTGTCTACTGCATCGTGTCTAGTAGAGTCTTGATTATCGGTGTGTTGTGCACCACATCTATAATCGTGAGGCTATAAGACATTTAGGATTGGTTTCATTTCTTCTCATTCGAGATCGTGCCTTAGAGCCGTTGAGTTGGACCCTCCGACGTATCTCGCTTACCGCTTATGCCTCCGCGCAAGGCAAACCAGAGCCCAGCGGCAAGGCACCGAGGGAGTCGCTAATGAGATCTGAGGAGTTCGGCGCGCAGCCGGCCAAGACTGAGCAAGCTTCCGACGGCGAAGTTTCGCGACGCCGCCGCACCAAAGAGATTTAGAGCCGCAGCAGTGGTCTGCCGAGACTACAAGATTCGAGCCTCCACCCACAACCGAGCGGGGAGACGGGTCGCGCGAGATGGCCCGATTATCGCCGGGTTGTCAGGCCGATATGAGGATAAGGCCGGACGCAGCAGCCTCAAGAGCACCATGGTTCACCCTAGATCGAGATAGTTTGAGGTCGCGACTTTCGAGTCAGAGCCCGCCAGAGTTTTACGGTCGAGGCTCGAGGATGATCCGCAGGAGTTCATCCGGCAGCTACGGATCACGCGGTGATCAAGGCTTCAGAGACCGAAGTCGCGGACCTTGTTCGCATCGGCCGCGTGATACCGCAGCCGATTGGTTTGATTCATGGAGCTTTCCCGGGAGAGCATGCACTCAGCAGTATGGGATGAGTTTTCGGGCTTTCTCACGCACTTCGCCTCCGCAGACGGCGAGGCACGCCGACGATTTTTGTTCTTGAGATGCAGAGGCGACCGTCAGGAGTACAATGTCGAGTTCGATTCTTTGCTCGATATGTCCCTCGCGCTTAGTTGCAGATATGGAGGATAGGGTGCATCGCTACGCCACCGTTAGATGATTATATGGTCGAGTCTTGCTGGTGTTTCTCTTCACCGCATGGACATTGCCCGCACGCAGCTCACGCACCAGACGCGAGGCACGGAGGGTCAAGGAACGACCGGATCGCCAGAAGAGGCCAGATCTGGGCAGGTCCTTGGTGACTTTCGAGGCGGACCGCCTCAAAGAAGGCTAGTTATATACCCCACCAAGATGCAGTGGTCCTCCACCGCCTTCGCGAGCAGTCGGGGCTCCAGGGTTCAGATGTTCGGGAGAGTAGGGTGTTAATCCACCGCCACCCCTACCTCGGACTGTGGTAGACTCCATTTTGGAGAGTGTCGTGCTAGATTGGGAGTTTGTTTTGCATGCCAGCAGGCCATTTTGCGAGGAACTGTCCGACCAAGGGAAGCGCGGATGTTACGACTCACCTTCAGATTTGTGGTCGGTTCATCACCTTCTACATGCTACTGCGCAGGCGTGCCTATGATTAGAGTGAGCAGAACTTCGTATATCCTTAACCTCTAGAGTTTTGGTATGCTTGTTATGATGATCTCATTATTGTGTGCTATGTACGGATAGCATTGTGATATGTGTGAGTTAGAATACATGGTTAGTTGGAAGGTTACGATGGGGCATGGTAAGTGTGAACCTTAGACTATTTCACGACCGAGACCTTAGAGGTAAGCGTCGTCTTAAGTATAAGATTCGCTTTATGTTTGACCTTTATAAGGGTGAGTAGTATACGTGGGACTTATTTGTGTGATGAGTCCACGGGTAGTGTGAGACGGAAGTGGTAGCTTTCATGATGTGAATTAGTAAGATTGTTCGGACGGGAACAAGAGTTTGGCGCGGTCGGGGTCGCTGAGGACCATTTGCGGGTCAACCCAGAACCCGGTTTGTGGAGTCAGTTCGGGTGGTCCCGCCAGTGGTAGGGTCACGAGGATGCTAGGCCCAAGTTTGTGTGACCATCGTATGAGTTCGTGGACGCGTTCGACCGAAGCGGTTCGCATGTGCCGGAATGGCCTTAAGGAAGTTCGAGGTTAGTAAGATGACCAAGTCCGAGGTAGTGACTCCGCAGATTTTCGAAGCAAGTAATGATCAAGTATGGTACGTCCGGGAGAGTTCAAGTGTTCGAGAAGGGCACGACGAGTAAGGAAAGAAGAGGACGTGTG
Source organism: Przewalskia tangutica (assembly GCA_029844215.1). Classification (NCBI taxonomy): domain Eukaryota; kingdom Viridiplantae; phylum Streptophyta; class Magnoliopsida; order Solanales; family Solanaceae; genus Przewalskia; species Przewalskia tangutica. The sequence continues at coordinate 24,733,815 of CM056737.1, forward strand.
TTATTTCGTGGCTGCCGTGGCGTTGGCAACTTGTTGATGAACTTCATCGATATCCGTCTTGAGAAGGAACATTCGACGAATGTTTCTGGCGAGGAGAATGTTATACCCCGTATTCTCGTGGTATGTATGTGAGGACGACGCACGAGAGCACCCAGAAAAAATTGGAAAGGAAGAAAGAGTGATTCTTCCACTAAAAGTTTCCGCTTTTGTAAGGAAAATGTTCGTTGAGGAATTGGGTTCCCGCTTTGGAATTTGGGCTTCTTAGATTATATTAGAATTTTGAGATTTTATTTTCGAATGGTCACGTGGGCCCACGGAGAAATTTACTGCTTTGGGCCCGCTTTGTTTTTGTGATTTCGGTATTTTGGATATTTTCTAAGACGAAATATTCGGCGACCGGGGCGACACGTGTCACCCCACGTGGCACCCGGCCGATTTTACCTTTCAGGCACAACACCCGGCCGAGTCGTTGACTAAACGCTTACAGAGCTTCACGGCGGAAAATTCCGGCCATGTCGCTTTGTATTTTTGCGGATTTTTCCGAGAGGCGGAACATTTTGGACCAACGAGGGCGCACTTGCACCCTCTCATCAGTGGGCGCGGCGCATACGACGATCGGGAGATAAGGTCAGGCAAGATATTTGTGTAGATATTTGTGAGGGTTTTAAGGAGTAGGTCTAGGGTGCACTTGGCTTGATCTTGGCCTTACACTTGTGTAGCACTTGGCTAGATCTTGGCCATCGGTTGGCCTTTGGCTTTGCTATAAATACCTCCTCGTGAAGACTTATTCATTCACTCTCACTTTGTCTAAGTCTTAAAAGCCTCTCCTCCCCTTGTCGCTCGTCCAACTCCCCACCACCTTGTGAGGCCTCGAGCCGAGAGTTCCCCTCCCTTGTCAAGGCCCTTTGGCCGAGAAACCCCCCCCCTATCTTGGAGTGTTTTCGTGAGGTACCCCTCCCCCCCTTGGTAGAAAGTTGTCTTCCAAGTATTGTTATAATGCCCAAAATACCCTAGCCTTGTACCTTGTAGTATTCCAAAGATACCTCTATACGTAGAGCCCGAAAATACTACCTTTTGTCCCTTTGGTCTCAAACCGAAACCCTAAGGAAATCTTCACTGCTTTGATTGAAGTATTTAAGTGTTTGGTTAGAACTTCTAAGGTTGTTTCGAGCAAGGAGCACCGGAGTCGAGCTAAACGCTGCTAAGGATCGACATTTAACTTGGATAATTATGGGCTTATCGAGGTAATTATCTTGTCCTCTATTTGTAATTGAAATTACATGTTGTCAATATATAGTCAAGTATACTATATATGTAACTAAGCTTAGATCGCGCAATGTCTTTTGACTTAAGCCCAAGAATAAAGAAAAGAATCGAATCAGATTTACATAGATCATTGCGGTAGACTTGTGTCAGACATGTAGTAGAGTTGTACACGCCCGTTAGACGTAAACCCCCGGTTGGCTTCGTAGCCGCCTCGATAGAGAGGAGAGATTTACGCTGTCGTGAGGTGTCGAATTTTCAGAGAGAAATGGAACCTTGTGTTTTGAGGTTAATGACGCTGTGGCCTTTTTAGGTGAAAGTACTAAGAGTAGCGATTCGCTGGCGAGTGGAAAGGGCTAGCAATGTTGTAGTACTGGAGCATTTTGCTTATTGTCGATACTCGCCGCGAGGTATGTGAACCTCTTCCTATCTGCTTTAGCATGATATGTGTGTAACTATGTAGTACTGCAGACGCATACGTGTTTAGTGTATTTGATTGGTTTGAAACATAAAGTGTTATAACGGCTTTATGGGAAGTTAGTTATAACTTTTATGTAGGTAAGAAAATACTTGGTGGTTTTAAATGGTTTATCGACGTTAGAAGTTAAGAGACTTGATCTTATAAGATAAGAGACTTAACTTGTTTGTTTTAATGCGGATGTTTGTGAAACCTCATTCGTGAGTAATGAGTACTTGGTTTTATTTAAAGTGGATAATGTTTTAACGATTTCGGAAATCGAATGTGTCGATTGCACCAACGCGGCGTTAATAAAGGAAAATGTATTGAATAATGATGTATCGTATTAAAACCAAAGAGAAACCTCCATCCGCATAGAAACTAAGACGAGACAAAATGATATTACATTTTCTAGATCATGGTCATTGTAATAAGAATGTTGTAAACAAGAATAACCTACTCACGTGAGACATATATTACTCAATTGTTCTAAAAAGGAATCAAGTGATTAAGTTTACGAACTATGAAACCATTTGAAAATGAGAAGCTTGAGTAATCAAACTAGGCAAACCGAACTTAGGAAAAGAATGTTGTTACTTGGTTTTGAAAAGGAATGTGGGTTGGTCATTCTAATACTACGTATCGTGACTTTGATAAAAGTAATGGATCTCTTTAAAGAATTTAACGACGTAGTACTTTAGGGTTAAAACCCGATTTTGTCATAAAATGAAAGTACCTCGAGTTGTGTATAATTTGCCTATGCTTGTTATGATAGCCTTTGTTGCGCAAAGCGTTGTATTTCGTGTTACCGCGTCTCGATGGAGGGTCGCTGATCGTTGAGAACTTATCGACGCGGCAGCGACGGAGAAATTCCACTGCACGCTTCGTTGATAGTATTATTGTTGTTAATCGCTGACATACCGACACGACGCGTAGCGCACGTATGCTTCCATTTTGCCGAGGTCTGCGGGTTAATCGCTTTGGATATACTGACACGATGCGTAGCGCACGGGTATGTTTCCATTTTGATTATCGCCTTGTGATTTCCTTTGACATATCGACACGATGCGAGCGCACGTATGCGCCCATTTGGAATGCCGTCTATTGTTTCCTTTCGACATACCGACACGATGCGTAGCGCACGTATGCGCCCATTTGGAATGTTGTCTTATTGTTTCTTTGGACATACCGACACGACGCGTAGCGCACGTATGCTTCCATTTGATTGATGTCTTGTTGTTATCATATCATAGATCGCCACAGCTGGCAAGGTATTCCACGCATGATTGATATTGTGGCGCGAGACTCGACTTGTTATAATCGTTATATGTCAGGTATCGTAGTTTGGCTATCATACATGTCTCCCGCCATAGATCGTTATGATTTCATTTACGTGATTGCATGCCACATACTGGTACTGTTATCGACCTCCTTCGGGCCGCTCACGCCGCAGTGTAGAGGTACATCGGCCGTGGATCCTCGCCAAGGATCACGCCAACAGATTGGGAAGCTCCGCTTCTCCGAGGCTTATCTTTTGCATGTGTTCCCGAGTCAGGTTCTGTACATTCGTGGTATGGCGGGCCTCGTCCCGTCATAGTCGTTGTAAATCTTAGAGGTCCGTAGACTTGTTGCGGTGGTTGTAAAAGGATTAAACTGCTCGTGTTTTATGTATATACCAAGGCAACTGCTTTTGGCCTGTTTATTTATTATATCTCTTGTTTAATGACTCATGTTTTATGTTCCGCTGATTTTCTCTGATGTATGTATCGCTAGGGTGCCCGGGGTAAGGCACCAGTCACGGGCCCGATTTTCGGGGTGTGACACAAGTTGCCTAATTTCCAATGTTCAAGTTTGCCTAATTTCCCATGTTCAAGTTTCTCATTTTAGAAAGGTTTCGTAGTTCATAGTCTTATTCATTTAAGAATATAATTCTTCTTTAAACAATCTGAGAAACATAAGCCTTATAAGTGAGTAGGATATTCTTGTTTATAACAATCTTATTAAAGAATGATCTAGGAAATATCATTTTGTCTCATCTTAGCTTCTACGCAGATGAAGTTTCTACTGGTTTTAATAATACTTAATTATTAGAAACATTTCCTTTATTAACGCCGTGGTTTGTCGATACACATTCGATTTCCAAAAATCAAGAAAACATTCTTAAGCCGTTATACCTAACTTTCCATAAGGCTAGTATAACTCTTAAGTTTTCTAAAAAATCAAGTATTACCTCTTCTTTCAAAATGATTCAAAATCTTTGAAATACTTCAAGTTCTTTATTAACACATAACAAGCCGCTTATAGTTCAAATCGCCATCGTTATACCCGTATTTGCAGTATGTACGCAGGACGACGTAGAAAATTTGAACTTGTGATTTAGGTCGTCGAATTCTTTTGTTCACAACCCCGATTAGAGTCGTTTCGGCGAAACGCTTCCACGACTTCGTAGGGAATTTCCGCTATGTCATTTTTATTTTTGCGGATTTTTCCGAGAGACGAAACATTTTGGACCAACAAGAGGCGACACTTGTCACCCTCTCATTGGTTAGGCTTGACGGTAAAAAGGCTCGGCAAAGTGTGGTTGAAATAGTCAAGGGTTGGTAGGATATTTTTGTGTTAGTTGGTTAGGTGCACTTGGCAAGATCTCGCCCTACACTTGCCTTGCACTTGGCATGATCTCGCCATTGGTTGGCCATTGGTTGGCCTATAAATACCACTCTATGTTGAAGACTTTCTTCATCCTAAAATCTTCTAAGTGTTAAAATCCTCCCTCTCCCTTCTTGTGATTCTCGGCCCAAAAGCCTTCCTCCCCTCGTGAGAGTTCCCCAGCTGGTAGGCCGGCGGGTATACACCCCCTCTCGGGTGCTAGCCGTGGGTACCCCTAGCCTAGTTGTTTTCAGATAATACCCCCTCTTGGTAGAAATACTCTCAAAAGTATTGTTATAATGCCCAAATTACCTTAGCCATATACCTTGTTGTATTCTAAGGTTATACCTATCTGAAAAGCCCGTAAATACTATTATACTTACCACACCACCAACCGAAACCCTAAGGAAAATCTCCACGGTTAGTCGAGTAGTATGTAGTTGGTTAGAACTTCTGGCGGTAGTTTGAGCTGGTTGAGCGCCGGAGTCGAGCTAAACGATTGCCGGGATCGACTTTATACTCGGATAATTATGGGCTTATCGAGGTAAATATCTTGTCCTCTATTGTAATTGGAAATTACATGATTGTAGACTATATAGTTGAAGTATACCGTATATATAGAACTGAACGCTGTTGTCGCAATGTCTTTGGACTTAAGCCCGAATAATAAGAAACCTTTTCAAGAAGAGTACTAAACCGCTTTTACATGTGTCAGACATGAGACTTGTGTAGTAGTACCGTGGAGTAGAATTGTACCCGCTAGTGTTAGATGATAACCCCCTCGTTGGCTTGGTAGCCGATCGATAGAGGAGAGATTTACGCCGTCATGTGGAGGTCTTTGCAATTTTACGTAGAATGTTCTACTGCTAGACCTAAATGTTAATAAAGTCACTGTGGCCTTATAGGTTGAAGTACTACGTATGGCGCGATCTACTTGGCTTAAGGAGTAGCCGACGGTTGAGGTACTTGGAGCGCTTTTGCTATTAGTCGATACTCGTCGAGGTATGTGAACCTCTTCCTATCTCTTCTAGCATGATATGTGTGTAACTATGTAGTACTAGACGCATACGTGTTTAATGTATTTGATTGTTTGAAACATAAAGTGTTATAACGGCTTTATGGGAAGTTGGTTATAACAAATTTTATGTTGGTAAGAAAATACAGTGGTTTTAAAAGGTAATCGGTTTGAACTATAATCGCTTGTTATGTGTTAATAAAGAACTTGAAGTATTGCAAAAGATTTTGAATCATTTTGAAAGAAGAAGTAATACTTGGTTTTTGAAAACTTAAGAGTAATACTAGCTTTATGGGAAGTTAGGTATAACGCTTAAGAATGTTTTTCGATTTCGAAATCAGAATGTATCGACAAACCATTGCAATGTTAATAAAAGGAAATGTTTTGACTAATTAAGTATTAAGAAAACCAAGAGAAACCTCCATCCGCATAAGCTAAGATGAGACAAAATGATATTTCCTAGATCAGTCATTTCGTAATAAGATTGTTATAAACAAGAATATCCTACTCCGTATAAGGCTTATGTCTCCCGCATTATTGAAAAGAGAATTATATTCTTAAATGAATAAGACTATGAACTACTAAACCTTTTTAAAATAAGAAACGTGAACATTTGAAATTAGGCAAACTCAACGCTTGGAAAATAATGTTGTTACTTGATTTTACAAAGGTAAGTGTTTGGGGTTTACTTAAAAAGACACCACTCTATTTTATACTACGTATCAGGTTACTTATGAAAAGCAATGGATCTTTTAAAAGCTTTAATGTATGAAGTACTTTAGGATAGATACCCTAACTTGTTAGCATAAAGTACCTCGTGAATAACTTGATCAGGTTGGTTCGAGATAGCCTTGTAAATACTTTCTTGTTGATGTGATAAGTAAACATGTTAGATGCCACGTGTTAGTATTGTGTGATCGTGATGTAAGTGTCATTCTTGTTGTGCTTACGTTGTTAAACGTTAAGCCCGTAATCGCTATTGTATCACATACCCTTCGACTTATTATTATACCGAGGGCTTGCCACCCTCGACGCTGGTCTTCACGGCCTACGCGGTCCTCGTGACTACGCGAGCGCGGGTAGCTCCGTGATTGATCATTCGGTGTTTAGCCCGACACGGGGATTCCTATGCGTCCTGGCTGAGACTATACGGCCTTTGAGACTATGCGGTCATGGAGCTCAGCGGATACCGGCGGTTACCGCTTCGACGCGGTATACCTCAGCGTTCGGGGACCATGATTCGAGAATACCTCACGCGTCCGCTGTGTGACCCATGCGAGCGAGTTCCAGTGGATAGACGCGCATTGATACGCGCGGGCCACTCGACATGGTGCGATGCAGAAAGACCTCGGATACGCTTGTGGTATTTGCATCGCTGGTTCAGAGGCCTGCTATGCCTTCGCACTTCACCCGCACGCTTTTATTGTGATAACTTTGAGGGCGTGAGTCCCCGACTTGACATGATCGCTTATTTATCAGGAATCGTAGTTTGGTTATCATACATGTCTCCGCTTTATATAGACTACTATGATTTCATTTACGCATTTATTTTTCCACATACCTGCACTGGGCCAGATCGACCTCCTTCGGCTGCGTTCACGCCGCAGTAAAGGTACACTACCGTTGATCCTCGCCTTAGGATCACAGCCTGGGAAGCTCCGCTTTCTCCGAGGCTTATCACGTATAGTCCCCGTCAGAGTAAGCGTTTACATTCGTGGTTTGGCGGCCCCGCCCCGCCATTATTGTCGTATCATTTCTGTGAGGTCCAGAGTAATTTGTAAGAGGGTTAAATCGTCAATTGCTATTTATATATATACCAAGGTAACCGCTTTGGTTAGCCTGCTTTCTTATTTCACCGTCATTTTACATTGGTTTCATGTATTGTCTTTTACGTTCACCGATTCTGATGTTCAGGTCACTAGGGTGCCCGGTAAGGCACGGGCGCCCGAACGTCGTTACAAAAGTGGTATCGCAGCGCTAATCCTGAAAGTGTCTACGCATCGTATCCAAGAGTTGATTATCGCTGTTGTGCACCACACCAATAATCGTGAGGCTATGTGTATTTAGATTGGTTTCTATTCTTCTCACTCGAGATCGTGCCTGGAGCCGTTGTAAGTCGGACCTCTAAACGTATTTCTTTCCCTTACCGCTATGCCTCCGCAGGCGCAACCCGCCCAGAGGGCAAGGCGGCGGAGCCGCGAGCAGAGTCCGTGAGGTTACGAGGGCACAAGCCCAATCATCACCGAAAGTTAGGTGCTTCATTCGGGATTTTGGCGACATCACTAGCCCCAGAAAGTTTAGCACGCGCGCGCCTTACCGCGCCATGATATTTGAATCTTGCCCACGATCGGGAACAGTGAATATAGATTGCAAAGAGGCGACTCATTAGCTATGGATTTGGCTACCAGAGAGTATACCGACGATCGCGAGTCTTGACGACTACCTAAGAGGCGTTGTGCAGCGGTAATCCTTCGCCAGGCTTCGAGCATGGCCGTGTATGGACTTACGCAGCAGCCGAGAAACGAGATCGACGCGTTAACGGCGACGTAAGAGGCTGCAGCAAGAAGGTCCTTTTGGTAACTTTCGAGGCGAGTCACCTCACCAAAGATTAGCTTATGCACATCCACCAGCGCAGAGTGGTCTTCCATGAATTTCGTGACGCTCGCGCGCAGGAGTTGGCCGTAACTCCGTGGCTTCCGCTCATTGGACGCACGCCATCCCGAATGTCGCCTTTAGTGGTACTTGTCACCTATGACCGCCGTGGTCTAATGTCGAAAGAGTTGTCCTAGCGAGGACTTAGCCTTCAGATCGGTGGTAGTTTGTCATCTCCTTAGCTACGCCTCACGGGCAAAAGTTTGATTGTAACGATTAAGGGAGTGAAACAAAGAGTTACGTATATCTTTAACCTCTGTAGTTTTGTTACGTGATCAAAGCGAGTATACCTTAAGCATATGTTCGATAGCGCGTTAGTTTTGATTAGATCATGGTTGTTTAACCGAGTAAGATGTCGAGGGATAGAGAAAGTGTGAGCCTTAGAGCTTTATACGCAGACCTTGTGAGGTAAGGCCATCTCTGTAAAGCGTAGTGTTATGTTTGATCTCATAGAGTGCATAGTGCACGTGAGCTATGTGTGGATAAGTCCTCGAGTAGTGTGAAATGAAAGAGGTAGCTGAGCTAAGAAGACCGCCAGGTTTTCGTAACGTGATTAGTGAGAGTTTTCCTTCGGGAGCTAGTATTGCGCGCGTCGCCTGGGTTGAGGCCGCATCGGGTCAACCCGCGACCGCTTGTCAGCGGGGTCGGTTGCTCACGCGGTGGGATCACGAGGGTGTTAGGCCCAAGTTTAGTTAACCAAAGATACGAGTTCGTGGATGCGCTCGACCGGGTCGGGTCGACGGTGGCAGCCCATCGTGTTTTTCTGGGCCGACCGCGACTTACCGCGTTGAGTTATCGAAGGTTGTAGGTCGCACGGTGCCTACCTTCACCTTATGGGCATGGAGCCCGTGTTACGGCTGTTTTTGTTTCGGAAGTTTTACCAGCATGTGTTAAGAACTCGCCGAGTCTCAGACCGCATTCGCCGCCGCGCGTGGATTTCGTGGTAGTGGGATTGTTGTCTCCTCGTAGAGGAGCGCGTTTAAGCTACCATTTCGTTGTTCGGATGTCGCCTTACGGGCCTTGTAGGCGGAAGTGTAAGTCACGGCCGATTGGTTCGATGTTGGCAAGGTTCGCATACTGTTCAGCTTGTTCCACAGATCGTGGATAGTGAGAATCTTGTCTAGAAGAAGTTCTCGCAGCTCGTGGAAATCGTGGCGATAATCTGCGCGACGACGCCAGAGTTCGTTGACAATGGTCTTCATGTACCACCCCTTAGCGTGACGAGTTTTGGAAAACAGAGGAAACTTAGCCCGAAGTTACTTGGGGCCTTTGTGAGTTCATGGAAGAATAGGCCAGTTGCCTATATGTTAGCATTTGCCGTCCGACTTAGGAGGCAGGACGTCCTATCTTTCAGATTGTTATGTTCGGAAAGTATCAAGATCCATCCGAATCGTTCCCGCTAATGATGCCCACGCTAAGATAGTAACCGAGTTTTGGAAACTAAAGCAAAGACGTAACGTGGTAAGAGTTCGAGTGTACGCATAACTTCAATGATCGACGCAGCCCTGCACCATTTGTCGGGTCGTCGAGCAAGGCTCGCGACAAAGTGACAAAGTGGTATCTTAGGCAAAGTGACAAAGTGGTATCATTTTGTGAGGTTAGAGGTGTTTCTCGTGGACTCGATGTAAGTTTTTGCGCGTGTTTCGTGGGCCGACGTGGCAGGTGGTTCTCGTAAGAATAAGTAGTGAAGACTACATCGCGCCGCTTGTTTTGAGGTTTAGAAAGAACATTCGACGAATGTTTCTAAGGAGGAGAATGTTATACCGTGATTTCCGCATTACGCACGCAGGACGCACGAGAAAATTTGAACTTGATTTAGGTCGCGAATTCTTTTTGTTCACAACCCCGACAGAGTCGCTGACTAAACGCTTCACAGCCGTAGGGAATTTCCGTGTTATACCCGTAGTTCCGTGGTATGTATGCGAGGACGCACGAGAACACATGCAAAGATCGGAAAAGAAGAATGAGGCGATTTTTCCACTAAAAGTTTCCTGCCAGGAAGGAAAAAGGTTCGTTAACGGGAATTGGATTCCCGTGATTTGGTATTCGACTTTAGATTATATTAGAATTTTGGAATTTTATTTTCGAATGGTCACGCTGGGCCCACTTGAGAAATTTACTAAGTGGGGCCCACTTTGTTTTCGAGATTTTGGCCATCAGGATATTTTCGAAGATGTTTTTTCGCCAATGTATGGTGACACGTGTCACCCCGCCAGTGGCTCGGGAATGGCATTTGTGCACAACACCCTGCTAGAGTCGCTTTTCGACTAAACGCTTTACATAACTATGCAGGGAAAATTCCGCTATGTCTTTTCTTATTTTTGCGGATTTTTCCGAGAAACGAACATTTTGGACCAACGGAGGGTGATACGTGTCACCTCACATCGAAGAAAGGGCGCTTTAGTATTGCGGGCAAGTTGTCGGGTAGATATTTGGTAGATATTTCGCAGGGTTTTGGGCGAGTAGGACTAGGGGCACTGGGCATATCTCGCCCTACACTTGCCTAGCACTTGGCTAGATCTCGCCATCGGTCGCCTTGGCTTGTGCTATAAATACCCTCTAAGGTCAAGACTTCTTCATCCAAAATGCCTAAGTCTTGAGAGCCTTCCCTCCCCTTTCGTGAGGCCCTCGTCGAGAGTTTCCCAATGGGTAGTCAGGGGCAGCCACCCCTCCTCAGTGTGGCTGGGTACCCCCTAGCCTAGTTTGTTTTCATATAATACCCCTCTTGGTAGAAATACTCAAAAGTATCATATAATGCCCAAATTACCTTAGCCATATACCTTGTTGTATTCTAAGGTTATACCTATACTAAAAGCCCGTAAATACTATTATACTTCCCACTACAAAACCAAACCCTAGGAAAATCTCCATAGTCACGAGTATTGTGTAAGTTGGTTAGAATTTCTAAGGGTGGTTTAGAGCTGGTCGAGCGCCGAGTCGAGCTAAACGATTGCCCGTGATCGACTTTATACTTGGATAATTATGGGCTTATCGAGGTAAATATCTTCCCCTATTGTAATCGGATATTACATGTTGTAGGAAATTATAGTCAAGTATACTATGTATATAATCAACATAAGCTTCGTGGCAATGTCTTCGACTTAAGCTCAAGAATCGAACTAAACTGCTTTTACATAGATCAGATTACAAGAGACTTGGTAGTAGTACTGTGAGTAGAATTGTACCCGTCGTTAGATGTATAACCCCTGGTTGGCTCGTAGCCGCCCGATTAGAGAGGAGATTTACGCTGTCATGGGGGAGGCCGCCAATTTTCTGTAATGTTCTCGCGATAAGGTCTAAATGTTAATGTCGCCAGGCCTTATAGGTCAAGTACTACGTGGGGCGCTCTACTTGGCTTAAGGAGTAGCCGATACTGGGAGTTTGAGCTGCTGCTATTAGTCGATACTCGCGAGGTATGTGAACCTCTTCCTATCTCTTCTAGCATGATACGTGTGAACTATGTAAGACGCAGACGCATACGTGCTAAATGTGTTTGAGTGGTTTAAAACATAAAGTGTTATAACGCTTTATGGGAAGTTGGTTATAACCTTTATGTTAGTAAGAAAATACACGTGGTTTTTAAAAGGTAATCGATTTGAACTATAAATCGCTTGTTATATGATAAGAAAGAATCGAAGTATTTCAAAAGATTTTTGAATCATTTTGAAATAGAAGTAATACTGTGTTTGAAAACTTAAGAGTTATACTAGCTTTACGGGAAGTTAGGTATAACGCTTAAGAATGCTTTATCGATTTCGAAATCGTAACGTGTATCGACAAACCACCGCAGCTGTTGATAAAAGGAAATGTTTGGAATAATTAAGTATTATTAAACCAAGAGAAACTTCCATCCGCATGGCTAAGATTTAGACAAAATGATATTTCCTAGATCATGGTCAGAATAAGATTGTTATAAACAAGAATATCCTACTCACATATAAGGCTTATGTTTCTCGATTGTTTAAAAGAGAATTATATTCTTAAATGAATAAGACTATGAACTACTTAAACCTTTCTAAAATAAGAAACGTGAACATTTGAAATTAGGCAAACTCGACGCTTGGAAAATAATGTTGTTACTTGATTTTACAAAGGTAAGAGTTTTGGTTTTCTTAAAAGGATACCACTCTATTTTATACTACGTATCATGTGACTTATGTGAAAGAAACAGATCTTTTTTAGATTTTAATGTGTGAAGTACTTGGGGATAGATACCCGAACTTGTTAGCAGTAAAGTACTGTGTGAATAACTTGATTGTATTGGTTTGTGATAGCCTTGTAATACTTTCTTGTTGCTTTGATAAGTAAACGTGTTAGGACGCTACGTGTGTTAGTATTCGCGATGTTTGTGTGCGGGTTTCTCGATTGCGCTTATTAACTATCACCGTTATGATAGTATTGTGGCATTCATCTCTCGAGACGATTCCGGGTTAAGCCGCCTCCGACGCGGGTAGACTCAGCGTCCGGGACCATGATTCGAGAATACCTACGCGGTCCCGGGGCCTACGCGAGCTACGAGTTCCGTGTTAGCGCGGCCCTTACGGGTACGCGTCTCGCGCTACGCGACTGAAAGTCCGTGACGACGCCGGGAGTAGCTACCGACGCTGGAATACCACGCGGCCGACGAGATTGGCCTACGCGAGTCAGCGGAAGTTCCAGACTAGACGCGACATTAGATACCGCGCAAGTGGGCCGCCTTTGATCACGTGACGGCCCAGATGCATCTTATGATACGCTTTATGACCTTGTTGGTACCGTGGTGTTAGTAGTCTGGCTATGCCTTCGCATTTACTCCTCGCATGCTTTATTAGACACAGCGGACCCGTGTTCATGGTATTCTCGCGCCAGATATCATAAATCACGGCAGCGATGGCGAAGGTATTCCACGCACGATTGATGCTGGGCGTGAGACCCATTGTTAAATCGAGTGACGACTGAGGCGTGAGTCCCCGACTTGACATGATCGCTATTTATGGTGATCTGTAGTTCGCTATCATACATGTCTCCCGCTTTGTATAGACTACTATGATTTCATTTACGATTTATTTTTAGTTTCACATACTTGCACTGTCAGATCGACCTCCTTCGGGCCGCGCTCATGCCGCAGTCGAGGTACATCGGGCCGATCCTAGCCTCGTGGTCACAGTCAGCTTGGGAAGCTCCGCTTTCTCCGAGGCTTATCACGTATAGTCCCCGTCAGTAAGTGTTTACATTCGTGGGTTTGGGGCCCCGTCCCCGCCATCATGGGTCGATCATTCTGAGGTCCGAGTAATCGCCAGGCATGGTTGGTAAAAGGATTGCTGCTCATTTGTAAAAGAGTTGATGGTTATATATATGCCGAAAGGCAAGTTTTCACAGATTATTGTTTTATATTTCGTTATCTCACGTTGTTGTTTTATGTTCCGCCGACACTCGATGTCAGGTCACTAGGGTGCCCGGTAGGCACCGCCACGCCCGCTGGTCGTGACAAAAGTGGTATCGAGCGCTTAATCCTCTGAAGTGTCTACGCATCAGATCCGCAGAGAGTTCGATTATCCGGTGTCGCGCACCACACCAATAATCGTGAGGCTATAGGATATTTAGGATTGGTTTCATTCTTCTCACTCGAGATCGTGCCTTAGAGCGGTTGTAAGTCGACCCTCCGACGAAATTATTTCTTATCGCTATGCCTCCGCGCAGGCAACCCGCCCAGGAGGCAAGGCGCATTTGCGGAGCCGCGAGTAGAGTTCAGAGGTGGCGAGGGCACAGCCAAATCATTACCTAGGGTAGTGCTTCTTTCGGGATTTCGCGACGCCACTAGCCCCAAAGAGAGTTTAAGCACGGCGACGGCAGCCTCACCGCGCCATGATATTGAACCTTCGCCCACGACCGAACCGAGAATATAGCTTGCAAGAGACATCCTTTTTACTAGCTATGGATTTGGCTACCAGAGAGTATACCGATGTATCGAGAGTCTTGATGACTACCTAAGAGAAGCGTCAGGCAAGAGTAATCCTTCGCTTAGGCTTCGAGCATGGCCCGTACGCCATGCGCAGCAGTCGAGAACGTAGAGATCGACGTTAACCAAGGCGACAGCAGAGGGGCCGCAGCAGCGCGTCCTTCTGAACTTTCGCGTAGTATACCTTAAGTGCTATGTTCGATAGCAAGTGTTAGTTGTGATTAGAAATCATGGGTTAACCGAGTGAGATTTTGGAGGATAGAGAAAGTGTGAGCCTTGAGCTTTATACGCAAAGACCTTAGAGGTAAGGCCATCTCGAGTAAAGGTGTAGTTTTATGTTTGATCTCACCGGAGTGCATAGTGCACGTGAGCTATGTTTGGGATAGGTCCCAAGTGGTATGAAATGAAAGAGGGTAGTTGAGCTAAGAAGACCCCTAGGTTTTCGTGAACATGTTTAGTAAAATTGTTCCTTCGGAGCTAGTGTTTTGCGCAATGCCGGGTCGGGTTGAGGCTACGCGGGTCAACCCGCCGGTATGGTGGTGGGTCCGGTGGTGGTCCCGCCAGTGGAAGGGTCACGCAGGTGTTAGGCCCAAGTGTAGTTAACCAACAGACGAGTTCGTGGACGCATTCGACCAGCTGGTCGGTCGACGGGGCAGCCCATCGTGTTCTTCTCAGGCCGCTCACTCTACAGTTGTTGTTTTATCGTAAAGGTTGTAAGGCTGCACGGTGCCTACCTTCACCATATGGCGCATGCTGAGCCCGTGTTACTACTGCTTTTGTTTCCGGAAGTTTTACCAGCAGGTTAAGGACTCAAAGAGTCTCGGGACCGCATTCGCCTCGCCGCCGTGGATTTCGCGGTAGTTGCGAGGATTGTTGTCTCCGTGGAGGAGCGCTTGCTACCATTCCGTTGTTCGATGTCGCCTTACGAAGCCTTGTAGGGCGTATGTAAGCACGGCCGATTGGTTCGATGTTGGCGTTCAGATAGTCGATCGTGCTTGTTCCGCAGACCGTGGATGGTAAAGCTCATCTAGAAGAAGTTCGCACTCGAGGAATCGCGGCGATAATCGGCGACGACGCCAGAGTTCAGTCGACGGTCGGTCTTCTTGAAAGTACCACCCTGACAGGTATGACGAGTTGTGGAAATGTATGAACTTAGCCCGAGTTACTTGGGCCTTTGAGTTCATGTGAAGAATAGGCCGCCATTTATATGTTAGCAATTGCCGTCCGACTTAGGAGGCAAGACGTCCTATTTTCAGAATGTTATGTTCGGAAAGTATCAAGATCCATCCGTAATGTCCCCGCTTAACGATGCCCACGAAAGAGATAGTAACCCGAGTTTTGGAAACTAAAGCGATCGTAAATGTGGTGCGGTTCGAGTGCACGACGCCTTCCGTGATCGCAGCGTTCCGTACCATTTGTTGGTCGTCTGAGCTAGGCTCGCGCAAAGTGACAAAAGTGTATTTGTGGTGATGTTAGAGGTGTTTCCTCAGACTTGGGTATAAGTATGTTGCATGTATTTTCGGGCCGTACGGCAGATTGTTTCGTAAGTATAAGTTGAAGACTATAATGGCGCACGATGTTTTGAGACTTAGAATGAACATTCGACTAATGTTTCTGGGGAAGAATGTTATACCCCGTAGTTCCGTGGTATGTATGCGAGGACGCACGCACGAGAATACGTGAAAGATCGGAAAGGAAGAATGAGGTGATTTTTCCACGAAAAGTTTCCGCTTTGAAGGAAAAGGTTCGTTAATGGAATTGATTCCCGTGACGGTATTTGGACTTCTTAGATTATATTAGAATTTTGGAATTTTATTTTGAATGGTCACTGGGCCCACGAGAAATTTACGCTTTGTGGGCCCACTTTGTTTTGAGATTTTGGCCATTGTGATATTTCTAAGATGTTTTTTTGGGCTAATAGCGGTGACACGTGTCACCCCGCCAGTGGCTCGGGCCGAACGGCATTTGTGCACAACACCTTGCTAGAGTCGCCGACTAAACGCTTTACATAACTTGGCAGGGAAAATTCCGCTATGTCTTTTCTTATTTTTATGGATTTTTCCGAGAAACGAACATTTTGGATCAACGAGGGTGACATGTGTCACCTCACATTGGAAGTTAGCGGGCGCTTAGGCCGATCAGCGGGCGTTTGTCGTAGATATTTGTGTAGATATTTCAGGGTTTTGGGAGTAGGGACTAGGGGCACTTGGGCATATCTCGCCCTACACTTGCCTAGCACTTGGCTAGATCTTGGCCATTGGTTGGCCTTGGCTTCAGGCTATAAATACCCTCTAAGGTCAAGACTTCTTCATCCAAAATGCCTAAGTCTCGGAGCCTTCCTCCCTTTTCGCGAGCCCTCGCCGAGAGTTTCAGTGGGTAGGCCGAGGGTAGCCACCCTCCTTTGTGGTGTGGTCGCAAGTACCCCTAGCCTAGTTTGTTTTCATATAATACCCCCTCTCGTAGAAATACTCAAAAGTATTGCTATAATGCCCAAATTACCTTAGCCATATACCTTGTTGTATTCTAAGGTTATACCTATACGAAAAGCCCGTAAATACTATTATACTTCCCACAATACAAAACCGAAACCCTAGGAAAATCTCCATAGTCCGTTGAGTATTGTGTGTTGGTTAGAATTTCTAAGGTGGTTTAGAGCTGGTTGGAGCGCCTGAGTCGAGCTAAACGATTGCCCAGGATCGACTTTATACTTGGATAATTATGGGCTTATCGAGGTAAATATCTTGTCCCCCTATTGTAATTGGATATTACATGTTGTAGGAAATTATAGTTGAAGTATACTATGTATATAATCAACATAAGCTTGTGGCAATGTCTTTCGACTTAAGCTCAAGAATCAACTAAACTGCTTACATAGGATCAGACACAAGAGACTTGTGTAAGAGTACCGCGGAGTAGAATTGTACCCGTCGTTAGATGATAACCCCGTTGGCTTGGTAGCCGCCCGCTAGAGAGAGATTTACGCTGTCATGGGGAGGCGCCAATTTTCTAGAATGTTCTCGCGATAAGGTCTAAATGTTAATGTCACTGTGGCCTTATAGGTCAAGTACTACGTGTGGCGCTCTACTTGGCTTAAGGAGAGCATACTGGGAGTACTTGAGCGCTTTGCTATTAGTCGATACTGCCGCGAGGTATGTGAACCTCTTCCTATCTCTTCTAGCATGATATGTGTGAACTATGTAGTACGGCAGACGCATACGTGCTAAATGTGTTTGAGTGGTTTAAAACATAAAGTGTTATAACGCTTTATGGGAAGTTGGTTATAACACTTTATGTTAGTAAGAAAATACATGTGTTTTTAAAAAGGTAATCGATTTGAACTATAACCGCTTGTTATATGATAAGAAAGAATTGAAGTATTTCAAAAGATTTTTGAATCATTTTGAAAGGAGAAGTAATACTTGGTGTTTGAAAACTTAAGAGTTATACTAGCTTTACGGGAAGTTAGGTATAACGGCTTAAGAATGCTTTACTCGATTTCGAAATCGTAATGTGTATCGACAAACCATCATGCGTTGATAAAAGGAAATGTTTGGAATAATTAAGTATTATTAAAACCAAGAGAAACTTCCATCCGCATAGAAGCTAAGATGAGACAAAATGATATTTCCTAGATCATGGTCATTGAATAAGATTGTTATAAACAAGAATATCCTACTCACATATAAGGCTTATGTTTCTGATTGTTTAAAAGAGAATTATATTCTTAAATGAATAAGACTATGAACTACTAAACCTTTCTAAAATAAGAAACGTGAACATTTGAAATTAGGCAAACTTGGACGCTTGGAAAATAATGTTGTTACTTGATTTTACAAAGGTAAGAGTTTGGTTTTCTTAAAAGGACAAATACCACTTATTTTATACTACGGTATCAGGTGACTTATGTGAAAGAAACAAATCTTTTTTTAGATTTTAATGTGTGAAGTACTTTGGGGATAACCAACTTGTTAGTAGAAAGTACCTGTGTGAATAACTTGATTGTATTGGTTTGTGATAGCCTTGTAATACTTTCTTGTTGCTTTGATAAGTAAACGTGTTAGGATGCTACGTGTGTTAGTATTCTTGTGATGTGTGTAAGGGGTTTCTTGATTGTGCTTATTAACTATCGCGTTATGATAGTATTGTGGCATTCATCTCGAGATGATTCCGGGTTAAGTCGCCTCCGACGCGGTAGACTCAGCGGTGGGACCATGATTCGAGAATACCTACGCGGGTCCCGGGGCCTATGCGAGCTACGAGAGTTCCGTGTTAGCGCCCTTTACGGGCACGCGGCGCCTATGCGGACTGACTCGGAAGTCCGTGACGACGCCGGGAGTAGCTACCTCGACGCGGAATACCTCACGCCGCCGAGATTGGCCTACGCGAGTCGCGGAGTTCCAGACTAGACGCGCACATTAGATATCATGCGCGGCCGCCTTTGATCATGCGACGCCTAGACAGATCTTATGATACGCTTTATGACCTTGTTGGTACCGTGTTAGTAGTCGGCCATGCCTTCGCATTTACCCCGCACGCTTTATTAGGACACAGTGGACCCGTGTTCATGTGTATTCTCGTGCTTGATATCATAAACCGCCTACAATGGCGGCGTATTCCACGCACGATTGATGTTGGGGCGTGAGACCCATTGTTAAATCGAGTGATGACTGAGGCGCGAGTCCCCGACTTGACACGATCGCTATTTATGGTGATCTGTAGTTTGTTATCATACATGTCTCCCGCTTTGTATAGACTACTATGATTTCATTTACGTGATTTATTTTTAGTTTCACATACTGCACTTGCATCGACCTTGGGGCCGCTCACGCCGCAGTCGAGGTACATCGCCGCCGATCCTAGCTCGTGGTCACAGCTCATTGCTGGGAAGCCCGCTTCTCCGAGGCTTATCACTGGTATAGTCCCCGTCGTAGTAAGTGTTTACATTCGTGGTTTGGGCCCCGCCCCGCCATCGCGGTCGATCATTCTGTGAGGTCCTGTAGTAATCGCAGGTACGGTTGGTAAAAAGGATTAAGCTCATTTGTAAAAGAGTCGATGGTTATATATATGCCAAAGGCAAGTTTTCACGATTATTGTTTTATATTTCATTATCTCACGTTGTTGTTTTATGTTCCGACACTGATGTCAGGTCACTAGGGTGCCCGGTAAGGCACCACCACGCCCGCTGGTCGTGACATTCCGCTATGTCATTTTTATTTTTGCGGATTTTTCCAGAGACGAAACATTTTGGACCAACAAGAGGGCTTACACTTGTCACCCTCTCATTGGTTAGGCTTGACTGAAAAGGCTCGCCGAAAGTGTGGTTGAAATAGTCAAGGGTTGGTAGGATATTTTGTGTTAGTTGGTTAGGTGCACTTGGCAAGATCTCGCCCTACACTTGCCTTGCACTTGGCATGATTGGCCATCGTCGCCATCGTCGCCTATAAATACCACTCTATGTTGAAGACTTTCTTCATCCTAAAATCTTATAAGTGTTAAAATCCTCCCTCTCCTTCTTGTGATTCTCGCCCAAAAGCCTTCCTCCCCTCGCCGAGTTCCCAGCTGGCAGTAGGAGGGTATACACCCTCCTGGGTGCTAGCGTGGGGTACCCCCTAGCCTAGTTGTTTTCAGATAATACCCTCTGGTAGAAATACTCTCAAAAGTATCATATAATGCCCAAATTACCTTAGCCATATACCTTGTTGTATTCTAAGGTTATACCTATACGAAAGCCCGTAAATACTATTATACTTACTCACCACCAACCGAAACCCTAAGGAAAATCTCCATGGTTAGTCGGAGTAGTATGAAGTTGGTTAGAACTTCTAAGGGTAGTTTGGAGCGGTTGGAGCGCCGGAGTCGAGCTAAACGATTGCCCAGATCGACTTTATACTCGGATAATTATGGGCTTATCGAGGTAAATATCTTGTCCTCTATTGTAATTGGAAATTACATGATTGTTAGACTATATAGTTGAAGTATACCGATATATAGAATCAACGTTGTTGTCGGCAATGTCTTTGGACTTAAGCGAATAATAAGAAACCTTTCAAGAAGAGTACTAAACTGCTTTTACATGGTCAGACACAAAGAGACTTGTGGTAGTACCGTGAGTAGAATTGTACTAGTGTTAGATATAACCCCCTGGTTGGCTTGGTGCAGATCGATAGATGAGGAGATTTACGCTGCCATGGGAGGTACGCGAATTTTCTGTAATGTTCTACGTTAGACCTAAATGTTAATGTCGCCTTGTGGCCTTATAGGTTGAAGTACTACGTATGGCGCGATCTACTTGGCTTAAGGAGTAGCCGACGGTTGAGGTACTGAGCGTTTGCTATTAGTCGATACTGCCGCGAGGTATGTGAACCTCTTCCTATCTCTTCTAGCATGATATGTGTGTAACTATGTAGTACGAGACGCATACGTGTTTAATGTATTTGATTGTTTGAAACATAAAGTGTTATAACGCTTTATGGGAAGTTGGTTATAATGTTTTATGTTGGTAAGAAAATACAGTGTTTTAAAAAGGTAATCGTTTGAACTATAATCGCTTGTTATGTGTTAATAAAGAACTTGAAGTATTGCAAAAGATTTTTGAATCATTTTGAAAGAAGAAGTAATACTTGGTTTTTGAAAACTTAAGAGTAATACTAGCTTTATGGGAAGTTAGGTATAACGCTTAAGAATGTTTTACTGATTTGAAATCGAATGTATCGACAAACCATTGCAGCTAATAAAAGGAAATGTTTTGACTAATTAAGTATTAAGAAAACCAAGAGAAACCTCCATCCGCATGTAAGCTAAGATGAGACAAAATGATATTTCTAGATCATGGTCATTGTAATAAGATTGTTATAAACAAGAATATCCTACTCGTATAAGGCTTATGTCTCCTGATTATTGAAAAGAGAATTATATTCTTAAATGAATAAGACTATGAACCACTAAAACCTTTTTAAAATAAGAAACGTGAACATTTGAAATTAGGCAACTTGAACGCTTGGAAAATAATTGTTACTTGATTTTACAAAGGTAAGTGTTTGGGTTTATTTAAAAGACAAATACTCTATTTTATACTACGTATTGTGTGACTTATGTGAAAGCAATGGATCTTTAAAAGCTTTAATGTATGAAGTACTTTAGGATAGATACCCGAACTTGTTAGCATAAAGTACCTTGTGTGAATAACTTGATTGTGTGGTTTGAGATAGCCTTGTAAATACTTTCTTGTTGATGTGATAAGTAAACATGTTAGATGCTACGTGTGTTAGTATCTTGTGTGATCGTGATGGGGTCATTCTTGTTGTGCTTACGTTGTTAAACGTTAAGCCATCACGTTATTGTATCACATACCCTTTGACTTATTATACCGAGGGCTTGCCACCCTGATGCGGTCTTTACGCCCATGCGGTCCTCGTGACTACGCGAGCGCGTAGCTCCGGATTGATCATTCCGGTGTTTAGCCCGACGCGGGACTTACGCGGTCCGCTGAGACTATGCGGTCTTTGAGACTATGCGGGTTGCGGAGCCTAGGCGGATACCGAGGGTTAGCCGCTTCGACGCTGGTATACCTCAAAGATGCGGGACCATGATTCGAGGAATACCTCACGCGGTCCGTGTGTGACCTACGCGAGTGCGAGTTCCAGGATAGACGCGCATTGATATTGCGCGAGGCGCCGATCATGCGGTGCGTCTAGAAAGACCTCGATACGCTTGGTATTTTTGGCATCGCTGGTCTTAGTAGTCGGCTATGCCTTCGCACTTACCCGCACGGTTTTATTGTGATAACTTTGAGCGCGAGTCCTCGACTTGACACGCATCGCTTATTTATTGTGAACCGTAGTTTGGTTATCATACATGTCTCCCGCTTTATATAGACTACTATGATTTCATTTACGATTTATTTTCGGCCATACTCATACGACATGTTGTACCGACCTTCTGGGCCGCGCTCATGCCGCAGTAAAGGTACACCGTCGTTGATCCTCGCCTAGGATCAGCAGCTTTGGAAGCCCGCTTTCTCGAGGCTTATCGCGTATAGTCCTCGTAGTAAGTGTTTACATTCAGGGGTTTGGCGGGCCCCGTCCCGCCATTATTGTCGTATCATTTCTTAGAGGTCTGAGTACTTGTAGGCAGAATTTGTAAGAGGGTTGTAAATCGTCAATTGCTATTTATATATATCTTGAAGGTAACCGCTTGGTTAGCCTGCTTTCTTATTTCACCGCTATTTTACATTGGTTTCATGTATTGTCTTTATGTTCCACTGATTACTCGATGTTGTCACTAGGGTGCTCGGTAAGGCACCCAAGATGCCCCGAACGGGTCGTTCTGATTACCTTTAAAACCACAAGTATTTTCTTACCAACATAAAGTCATTATAACCAACTTCCCATAAAGCCGTTATAACACTTTATGTTTTAAACCAATCAAATACATTTAGCACATGTACGTCTACCGCACTACATAGTTCACACATATCATGCTAGAAGAGATAGGAAGAGGTTCACATACCGCGACGAGTATCGACTAATAGCAAAACGCCCAAGTACTTCCAACCGTCTACGCTCCTAAGCCAAGTAGATCGCGCCACACGTAGTACTTCAACCTATAAGGCCACAAGGCGCCATTAACATTTAGATCCCTTCGTAGAACATTCTACGTAAAATTCGCAAGACCTCCCCCGCAACAACGTAAATCTCCTCCTCTATCGGGCCGCTACCAAGCCAACCAGGGGTTATACGCTTAATCCGACGCACAATTCTACCTCACGTAAAAGCTACACAAGTTCATCAGAATACATCTATGTAAATACGGTCAAGATTTTCTTTGAAAAGGTTTCTTATTATTCAGCTTAAGTCAAAAGACATCACGATAACAACGCTCTTCTATATATAGTATACTTCAACTATATAGTCTAACAATCATGTAATTTCCAATTACAATAGAGGGACAAGATATTTACCTCGATAAGCCCATAATTATCCGAGTTTAAATGTCGATCCTGAGCAAGGTTTAGCTCCTACTCCGTGCGCTCGACCCGCTCCAAACAACCCTTAGAAGTTCTAACCAACTTCTACTTATTACTCCAACTAACTATGGAGATTTTCCTTAGGGTTTCGCCAGTGACCAAGGGAAGTATAATAGTATTTCCGGCTTTTCAGATAAGTATAACCTTAGAATACTACAAGGTATACGGCTAAGGTAATTTGGGCATTATAACAATACTTTGAGAGTATTTCTACCAAGAGGGGGTTTATTATACTAAAACAACTAGGCTAGGGGGGGTACCCCCCGGCTTGCACCCCAAGGAGTGGGGTGTATACCCTCTACCCCCCACTGTGGGGAACTCTCGCCAAGGGGGGAGAGGGGGCGCTCGGCCAAGACCCGCCCCCAAGGGGGGCGGAAGAAGCTTTCAAGACTTAGAGATTTTTGGATGAAGAAGTTCATCAAAGGGGAGGGGTATTTATAGGTCTAGCAAAGGCCAACCAATGGCCAAGATCAAGCCAAGTGTGGTGCAAGTGTAGGGCCAAGATCTTGCCAAGTGCACCTTATCCATCTACCACAAAAATATCCTACCTACTACTTGACAAAATGTCAAGCAATTCGTCAACTTGCGCCTAAGCCCACCAATGAGAGGGTGCCAAGTGTCGCCCTCTTGTTGGTCCAAAATGTTTCATCTCTCGGAAAAATCCGCAAAAATTAGAAATGACATAGCCGGAATTTTCCCTACGAAAGCTGTGAAAATGTTTCGCCGAAAAATGGCTCTAACCGGGTGTTGTGAACAAAAATAATTCGGCCAAGCCTATTTGAAGTTCGAATTTTCTACGACGCCCCACGTGCATACTGGAAATACGGGGTATAACATTCTCCCCTCCTTAGAAACATTCGTCCCGAATGTTCCTTCTAGGTCTCGAAACAAACGTGCGCCAGTATAGTCTTCACTACTATACTTACGAGAACAATCCTGCCACACATGGCCACCGAAACAACTGCGCAAAATACTTATATCCAAGTCCACGAGGAAACACCTCTAACATCATAAAGCATACCACTTTTGTCACTTTGCCGCGAGGTTCCAGTGTCACTCCGGCGACCCAACAAATGGTACGGCCGTACGCGATCCCCGAGGTGTCGATCTTATACTTCTTGTACACTCGAACTCTTACCACATTTAAATCGCTTGATTTCCAAAACTCGGGTTACTATCTCTAACGTGGTCATCATTAATCTGGAACACTGATGGATCTCGATTTTCTCGAACATAATACGAAAGATCGACGCCTTGCCTCCTAAGTCGACGGCAAATGCTAACATATAGGCAACCTGGCCTATCCCTCACATGAACTCAAAAGGCCCAAAGTAACTCGGGCTAAGTTTCCTCTTACACCCTATCCGGGGTGGTTCCTTCAAGAAGACCGACCGTCAACCTGAACTCTAAGCGTCGTCGCCGATAATCCGCACGATTCCTCCGAGCTACAAAACCTCTTACGGATAAGCTTCACCTATCCACATCTGCCAACACGTATGAACCAACTATCGAACGCCCAACGCCGAACCAATCGACCGCAACTTACACTTCGCCCTTAAGGCGTCGCGCGATATCCGAACACCGAAATGGTAGCTATAAAACACTTCCCCAACCGGAGATAACAATCCTTACAACTACCCACGAAATCAAACACCGCCCGAGGCGAATGCGTCTGAGACTGCTGGGTTCCTAACCCCGCTGGTAAAACTTCCCGAAAAAACAGTGTAACACTGGCTCCACTGTCTGTTCATAAGGTGAAAGCAGGCACCCCGTGCAGCCTTACCACCTTTCTGATATAACGTCACTGCCAAGCAACGGTCCAGACTGAAAAACACGATGGGCTGACCCATCGCCCGACCATCGGGTCGAACGCATCCACTAACTCGTCTGTTTGGTTAACTAAACTGGGCCTAACACCTCGTGACCCTACCACCCGCGACCACCACAAACTGACCCCACCACCAAACAGGCCGCGGGTTGACCCGCAACATGGCCTCAACCCGACCCGGCAATGCGCAAAACATTAGCTCCCCGATCCGGAACAATCTCTCAAATCACGTTACGAAATCCTAGCGGTCTTCTTAGTTCAACTACCCTCTTTCATTTCACACTACTTAGGGACCTATCCCATACATAGCTCACGTGCACTATGCACTCCTATAAGGGTCAAACATCAACATACGTCTTTTACTCGAGATGGCCTTACCTCTAAGGTCTCTACGTATAAAACTATAAGGCTCACACCTTCTCTATCCTCCAAATCTTCCTTGGTTAACTAACCAAGATTTCTAATCACAAAAAAAAAACACTCATGGTATCTGAACATAACACTTAAGGTATACTCACCTTATCACGTATACAAAGCTCTAGAGGGTTAAAGATATACCTGAATCTACTGCTTCACTCCCCTTAGTCGTTCTAATCAAACATGCCGTAGGCGCGCTAAGGAAGATGACAACTACCCACCGATCCTCGAAGGCTAAGTCCTCCCGAGGACACTCTTTCGACATCGGACTCGACGGTCATAGGTACAACAAGTACCAACTAAAAGACGACATTCCCTGAGATGACGCCGCCACTGTGAACACCGAAAAACGAATCTGGATGGTGGAACCTTCCGTGGATCGTGGAACCAAAGCTCGAGCTCGACCAACTCCGCATACCGAACGCCCCGAACCTGTGGAGAACCTTTTCTTGGTGGATGCGCATAATCTAATCTGCTTTGGTGAGGCGACTCGCCTCGAAAGTTACTAAAGGACCTTGCTGCTCGCCCTCTTCCTGTCGCCGTTAACCCGTCGATCTCACGTTTCTTGGCTCGCCGCGCATAAGCCCGCATACGTGCCATGCTCAAGCCCAATGAAGAATTACTCTTTTGCACAACCTTCTCGTTGATATTCATCAAGACTCGCGATACATCGGTATACTCTCAGTAGTTAAATCCATAGTTATTAATAGGGTCGCCTTGAAATCTATATTCTCTGTTCGCCGTGGGCGAAGGTTCAAACATCATGGCGCAGAGGGAGCTGGCCGCCGTGCTAAACTCTGGGGTTAATGACGCCGCAGAACTCCCGAATGAAGCACCACCCAAGGTGATAATGGGCTGTGCCCACGTAACCCTCAGTACTTACTCGCAGCTCGCCGGCCTTGTCCTCCTGGCGGGTTGCCCTGCGCGAGGCATAACGGTAGGGAAAGAAATACGTTAGAGGGTCCAGCCTACAACACACTTCTAAGGCACGATCTCGAGTGAGAAGAAATAGAAACCAATCCTAAATATCCTATAGCCTCACGATTATTGGTGTGGTGCACAACACACCGATAATCAAGACTTCTTCGATCTGATGCAGTAGACACTTTCAGAGGATTAATCGCTCACGATACCACTTTTGTCACGACCGAATACGGGCGTGATCGTGCCTACCGGGCACCCTAGTGATACAACATCAGAGTAATCAGCGGAACATAAAACACATACATGAAACAAATGAAGTACAAAACAGTAATCTGAGGAAAACTTGCCTTTCGGCATATATATAAATAACAACTCCTACAAATGAACAGTTTAATCCTTTTTACAACCCTGCCCACAACAGTACTACAGACCTCTACGAAATGATACGACAACAATGGCGGGACAGGGCCCCGCCATACCCCTGAATGTAAATACCTACAACGACAGGGGACTATACCCAGATAAGCCTCCGGAGAAACGGAGCTTTCCCAAACGCTGAACTGTGACCCTAAGAGCGAGGATCAACGACTGGTGTACCTTTACCTGCGGCATGAACGCAGCCCCCCGAAGGAGGTCAGTACAACAGGTACCAAGTATGTGAAACTGAAAATAAATACTGTAAATGAAATCATAGTAGTCTATATAAAGCAGGAGACATGTATGATAACCAAACTACAGTTCACAATAAATAAGCAGTCATGTCAAGTCAGGGACTCACGCCCTCAAAGTTATCACAATAAAACCGTACGGGAAAATGCGAAGGCATAGCCGACTACTAAGACCAGCAGTACCAAAAATACCACAAACGTATCCGAGGTCTTTCTAGACCGCACATGATCGAAGCCGGCCACTCGCGCAATATCAATGTGCGCGTCTATCCTCGAACTCGCGACCCGCATAGGTCACCCGGACCGCATGAGGTATTCCTCGAATCACGGTCCTGCATCGCACGAGGTATACCGCGTCGGCGGCTAACCCTCGGTATCCGCCAGGCTCCGCAGCCGCGCATAGTCTCAAAAGACCGCATAGTCTCAACAGGACACATAGGGAATCCCCGTCAGGCTAAACACCCGAATGATCAATCATGGAGCTACCGCGCTCGCATAGTCACAAGTGCATAGCCGTATAGACCGCATCAGGGTGGCAAGCCCTCGGTATAATAAGTCAGGGTATGTGATACAATAACAAGATAATCGGCTTAACGTTTGACAACGTAAGCACAACAAGAGTGACCCCTTACACAATAATCACAAGATACTAACACACGTAGCATCCTAACATGCTTACTTATCAAATCAACAAGAAAGTATTACAAGGCTATCACAAACCAATACAATCAAGTTATTCACACAAGGTACTTTCTACTAACAAGTTGGTACCTATCCCCAAAGTACTTCATACATTAAATCTTTAAAAGATACGTTACTTCACAAAACCACACAATACCTGTAGTATATGAAAATAGAGTGATTATCTTTTTAAAGTAAATCAATTACTTCTCTTTGTAAAATCAAGTAGCAACATTCTTTTCCAATGTTCAAGTTGCCTAATTTCCAATGTTCAAGTTTGCCTAATTTCCCATGTTCAAGTTTCTCATTTTAGAAAGGTTTCGTAGTTCATAGTCTTATTCATTTAAGAATATAATTCTCCTTTAAACAATCTGAGAAACATAAGCCTTATAAGTGAGTAGGATATTCTTGTTTATAACAATCTTATTACAGCAGCCATGATCTAGGAAATATCATTTTGTCTCATCTTAGCTTCTATGCAGATGGAAGTTTCTACTGGTTTTAATAATACTTAATTATTAGAAACATTTCCTTTTAACGTAGCGGTGGTTTGTCGATACACATTCTGATTTCCAAAAATCAGTAAAACATTCTTAAGCCGTTATACCTAACTTTCCATAAGGCTAGTATAACTCTTAAGTTTTCTAAAAAAAATCAAGTATTACCTCTTCTTTCAAAATGATTCAAAAATCTTTTGAAATACTTCAAGTTCTTTATTAACACATAACAAGCCAGTTATAGTTCAAATCGATTACCTTTTAAAAACCACAAGTATTTTCTTACCAACATAAAGTGTTATAACCAACTTCCCATAAAGCCGTTATAACACTTTATGTTTTAAACCAATCAAATACATTTAGCACGTATGCGTCTACGCACTACATAGTTCACATATCATGCTAGAAGAGATAGGAAGAGGTTCACATACCTCGCCGAGTATCGACTAATAGCAAAACGCCCAAGTACTTCCAACCGTCGCTCCTTAAGCCAAGTAGATCGCGCCACGTAGTACTTCAACCTATAAGGCCACAAGGCGCCATTAACATTTAGATCCGCCCGTAGAACATTCTACGTAAAATTCGGCACCTCCCCAACATGGCGTAAATCTCTCCTCTATCGGGGCCACTAAGCCAACCGGGGTTATACGCTTAATCGGACGTGCACAATTCTACCTCACGTAAAAGCTACACAAGTCTCATCTGATACACCCTATGTAAATCTGATTGGTACTCTTCTTTTCAAAAGGTTTCTTATTATTCAGCTTAAGTCAAAAGACATTGCGATAACAACGCTCGATTCTATATATAGTATACTTCAACTATATAGTCTAACAATCATGTAATTTCCAATTACAATAGAGGACAAGATATTTACCTCGATAAGCCCATAATTATCCGAGTTTAAATGTCGATCCCGAGCAAGGTTTAGCTCTACTCGTGCGCTCAGGCCCGCTCCAAACAACCCTTAGAAGTTCTAACCAACTTCTACTTATTACTCCAACTAACTGGAGATTTTCCTTAGGGTTTCGGTTTTGTGGTCAAGGGAAGTATAATAGTATTCTGGGCTTTTCAGTATAAGTATAACCTTAGAATACTACAAGGTATACTAAGGTAATTTGGGCATTATAACAATACTTTTGAGAGTATTTCTACCAAGAGGGGTATTATACTAAAAACAACTAGGCTAGGGGTACCCGCTAGCACCCTGAGGAGGGGTGTATACCCGCCTACCCCACTGTGGGAACTCGGCCAAGGGGGGAAGAGGGGCTCTCGGCCAAGACACTACACTAAGGGGGGAGGAAGAAGCTTTCAAGACTTAGAGATTTTTGGATGAAGAAGTTCATCAAAGGGGAGGGGTATTTATAGGTCTAGCAAAGGCCAACCAATGGCCAAGATCAAGCCAAGTGTGGTGCAAGTGTAGGGCCAAGATCTTGCCAAGTGCACCTTATCCATCTACCACAAAAATATCCTACCTACTACTTGACAAAAATGTCAAGCAATTCGTCCAACTTGCCGCCCCAAAGCCCACCAATGAGAGGGTGCCAAGTGTCGCCCTCTTGTTGGTCCAAAATGTTTCGTCTCTCGGAAAAATCCGCAAAAATTAGAAATGACATAGCCGGAATTTTCCCTACGAAAGCTGTGAAAACGTTTCGCCGAAAAACGACTCTAACCGGGTGTTGTGAACAAAAATAATTCGGCCAAGCCTATTTGAAGTTCGAATTTTCTACGTACGTCCCTACGTACATACTCTGGAAATACGGGGTATAACACTTAGGGCCTCGGAGACCGAGTCAGTTGTGTTAGCCTCTTACCGGTTACGCGATGTTGCGTTGAACTGGTTTGAGTCTTGGGAACTATCGAGAGGTGTGTGTGCTCGTCCGGCAGTTTGGGATGAGTTCACGGAGGCCTTTCTTGATCACTTTTTGCCTCCTGAAATGAGGAGAGCCCGTGTTGATAGGTTCTTGTCATTGAGGCAGAATGGGAGGACCATCAGAATACAACACGAGTTTGACTTCGTTGGCGGTATCGCACTATTGTGGCTGATATGGCGGACGAGTTCAGTTATGTGATGGGGCTAGACCATTATATGATTCTTGCATGCTCGGAGTGGCCCTTCAGCCGGTATAGATATTGCCGGGATGCAAGCTTATGCGCGAGGATAGAGAGGCGAGAGAGAGGTCGGCTAGACTCGAGCCCGGCCAAGAGGGCGGGACGGCGAGATTCCGGGGTAACTTTCAAGGCGGACAGCCTCAGCAGCGGACTAGGTCTATATTTCACCCGGCACAGAGTGCTCCTTCCGATCTTCGGCGGAGGTCCGGTCGCGGGGATATTCGGGAGTCGAGGTACTACGAGTTCACGGATGTCGAGGATAGTAACTGGGAAGCCACCTTTGCCCGGTGTGGTCACGTAGTAGATTCCATTTTGGGAATGTCGTACTCTTGGCGACTTGTTATGCTTGCGGTCGCAGGCCATTTCGTGAGAAGTCCACCAGATGTGGCGGTGGGATAAGCGCGACCTCTTTGGATTAGTTGCGGGTTCTTCGCCTTCCATAGCTAAGCAGATGTTTATGCCCGGCAGCCGTGAGATGTCGTGGTGGAAGTTCCAGATTAGCGGTCCTTTGAACCGCCTATATGATTTCAGGTATGTCTTCGGCCCTTTAGAAACTTGTATGCATGATAGAGTTGTGGTATGTTTAAGTATCATGAACAGATTATATTGAGACTGTGTATAAGTTAGAAGGAGTTGGAAGTACGAAAAGATAATCCCTTTTTGGGCTTATGATGGACAGATATGCGTGTGCGAGGTATTAGGGCCATGTGTGGCATTGTTGGTATGTCGGGGTTGTGAAAGAAAACTATGTCGCTAATTATAAGTTTGACTCCGAAAGAACATT
This sequence comes from Przewalskia tangutica, assembly GCA_029844215.1. Classification (NCBI taxonomy): domain Eukaryota; kingdom Viridiplantae; phylum Streptophyta; class Magnoliopsida; order Solanales; family Solanaceae; genus Przewalskia; species Przewalskia tangutica. The sequence continues at coordinate 24,764,722 of CM056737.1, forward strand.
CGGGGACGAATGTTTCTAAGGGGGGAAGAATGTTACACCCCGTATTTGCAGGACATGTTTTAAGAACGTACATAAGAACTCACAGTGTTAAGATTTGAGACTTGTAAAAATTTATCGGATTTATGAAACTGTCGGAAAACGTGTTATTCTGACGAATGGGAGGGCGACACGTGTCACCCCCTTTAGTGAGCTTGGACGAAAAATGCCATGGACAAAAGGGTCATTTGACCTTTGGTAGGATGATTAAGTCTTGCAAGTGTGAGCTTGAAAAAGTTGACTTGGTCAAGGACCCACAAGGCTTGATATTTAAATAAGAGCTCATCCAAACCACCCATTTGTTTGCATCTTGACCCTCCATGTCCCTATATAATACTAGTAGTAGCAAGACATTGTCCAAATACTTAGAAAATTTTCACAAAATTTGAAGAGCTCTAGCTTTGCTCTCGGGTTCATGGCACTTGAAAAGATTTTTTTTTTTTGTTTCTTGTCCTATAGGCTCCACACTTTAAACCAAGGTTCTTGAGTGTATTGTAAGCATATCTCAATAGAAAAATCTCGGAAAAAGATAGTTTTCGGGTTAGTCGCAAAGTGAAAACCTAGTTGCTTTCTAGGTTTTGGATTGGAAGTTTGAAGGAAAGTTGTTGGTATGGTTCTAAAGGTATCAACTAGCGGATTGAAGTATCTTGAAGAGGTTCTAAGTTGCTAAGAAGCGACTTCGGATTTGGGTTGGATTGAGATTCGTTGAGGTATAATCTTGTCTATTAATAGTGTTACAAGATTATGTATATATTGTTGTTGTTAGCTTTACATGTTGCTAGCATGAAGTATAGGTGTTGAAGTTTATAAGTGTTATGGATTGCTTGTAGCCTTAGAATCCAAAATGTAATGTAAGCCATGTGAAGTTGGATTACAAATTGGTCGTTTATTTGAATCGTCGCATGTTAATTACTTGGAGATTATAGTAGTTATAATCGTTTGCGACTTGATATCATGTTAGGCTAATAACTTGGATTGAAATGGAAATTGGATAAGAATTGATGTTGTAGTACTTCAAGTTAGCCGAATTGGCCTAGTAAGTTGTATTAATTTGATATCGTTTGTGGGGCGGAATTTTACACGTCTAGTAGGCGTGTAATCCCCTATTGTTGATTGCATTGATTGGGCCTTAAATGTGGCGTGTTTGGTTATTGTATTCGGCCTTGAAAAAGGTGGCTAAGTGAGTAGAAACAAAGGAGGTGTTGTCCGATTTTCCGTAGAATTTAGTGACTTAGCACTTAGAATATTCTACGTTTGAAGTAAGAGGTTAATGGACGTATTGTGACCATTATAGGTTGAAGTACTAATTATAGCGTATCCTACTTGAAGGATGGAATAGCTATCAAGGTTGAAGTACTTTGGAGCATTTTGCTACTTGTCGATAATCGTCGCGAGGTATGTGAACCCCTTCATTCCTTTGGCATGATTCTATGTATGGAATATACCTGTGGTATCATTTCATGTTTCCTTCTACTCTTAGAAGTTAAGAGGTAGTTGTGTGATTTACTCTATGTAGAACTTTTCCTATCTTTTGAGCATGACTTGTTGCACGTATGTAGTACGGTAGACGTACAACACCTTGATATCCTTTACTAGTTTTATGAATAGCCAAGTCGGGTGAGTTAGGAGATTAACTCACTTCTTTGAAAGTATTAAGGATGTCTAATGTTTTATTAAAGTTAAGGGACTTGAAGAGTTTTGAAGTATGTGATACTTGTTCCGTTTTAAACATATAAGTCCCTTGGATAGGAAATTGCTTTTGGCTAAGGTATAAGGTGAATATAACGACTTTATGGGGAGTTGGTTATATTTGCTTTATGGGAAGATAAATGACTTGATTTTTTTCTTAATAAAAAGGCAACTTGATTCTAAGGCATCAATTGCCTAAGGTTTAATAATAAAAGGAGGCACTTGATTTCTAAAGGTTAAGAGACTAATTGTACTTTGAAAGTTAAGAGAATTTATTTGAAATTATACAATACTTGGTTTTAAAAAGTATAAGTCTCTTGGTTATAAAAGGAGTGAGTTTTGTCTAAAACCATAAAGGGTTATAACGGCTTTATGGGAAGTTGGTTATAACGGCTTTATGGAAGGTTAAGTGAATGGTTTTCTCTAATAAGGTAAACAAAGAAATAACTTGTATTAAGGAAGGGCAATTTGATTTAAAGGTATCACTTGCTTAAAGCTTTAAAGTAAGGGTCACTTGATTTAGAAGCCGAGAAATGTATTTCTAAAAGTATCGTGACTTATGTGAAATGTACACAAGCCTGGATACTACAGGTGTTAGTATCTTGGGGTTTTATATGAAAAGGGGATCTTTTGAAAATAATGAAAGTACGTAGTACTTGGGGTTAAATTTCCGGATTTTTACGTGTAAAACGGAAGTGCCATGAGTTTATATAAATGGAAGTCTAAGGGTTTAATGAACTTGCCTGTATTTGCTTGTGATAGCTTTAAGTGCAAGTATTATATGTTACGTTGTCGTGACTCTCAGTTGGAGGGCCGGCTGTCTTGTTATAAGTTTACTTGGACGTCGAAGCGGTGATGTGGGATTCCACGGGTATGCTTCCATCATGATTGATCCTTGGACATGCTTATACGATGTGGGATTCCGGGGCATGTGACCAGGATGCGGGTTAGATGCCCGGACATTTTATTGGACGTACCGGCAGTGACGGGGGATTCCACGGGTATGCTTCCATTGTGATTGATCTTGGCCATGCTTATACGATGAGGGATGTCGGGGCATGCAGCCAGGATGCGGGTTAGATGCCCGCACGTTTTATTACTCCATGGCCATGCTTATACGATGTGGGATTCCGGGGCATGCGACCATGTTATATTTTACTCCATGGGCTAGCTCCCCATGAAGACCTGCACCTACGATGAGGGATGTCGAGGGCACGTTATGGCCATTCTTATCCGATGTGGGATACCGGGTGTGGCCGGCGCGTTATATATATATATATATATATATATATATATATATATATGTTGTGTATGTGTACGCCGACAATGAGGTGGGATGCCACGGGCGCGACACATGGTTATATTTTACACTTATAGTTGTCGGCAGTGATGTGGGATTCCACGGGCAGGAGATATATATATATGTGTTGTGTATGTGTACGCCGACAGTGATGTGGGATGCCACGGGCGCGTGACATGGTTATAATTTACATTTATAGCTGTCGGCAGTGATGGGGGATTCCATGGGCACGCTTTGATATTTGTGTGACTTGATCGCGTCCCAGATTGGGCCGGGTAGTATAGGTGCCCCTCCTTAAATGGCCGGATTATACTTATGAAAGATAAGTAAGTTAAACGGTAATGAACTTAATGATTTTTTCCTAATCATGTACATAAGAATGTGACTATAACTTTTATTGAAAATGGGAAAAGATAATAAGGTGCGGTTAAGTTCATAAGTGGTAATGACACGGCAGGATCTGGTATGTATTTTTATACTTGTCCCTATCATTCTTTTATCAGATTATGATTTGTTTCTCATGCGTTATTTCATTCCATATTCAGTACTGTTGTGCGACCCCTTGAGTGCGTTCATGCCCGCAGTTTTAGGTACCAGTTGGTGATCCTTGCTCTTAGGATCTCGGTTGATTTTGGGAAAAAGCTCCATTTGCTCCGAGGCTTATCTCTTGAAACGGTTGTCCACGAGGTTGTAGATTCATGTATATTGGGGTATGGCGGGGCCTGTCCATACGATTGTTATGTTAAAACTCTTAGAGGTTTGTAGTCACATGTGTGGGTCGATTTGTAAAGGAAAGGAAATGATTCGGTTGTATATATATATATGTCGGGAAAGGTAGCCTATCGGCTAACTGTTGATTTTATCTTTGATGATTTATTTATAAGTTTCATGTATGTTCCATCGATTATCTCGATGTATACAAGAGTGCGGAGTAGGGCACGATCGCGAGCGGGTCGGGTCGTGACAGGAACACATCCACGAACTCGTACAACGATCAACTAGACTTGGGCCTCAAAACCTGGCGCAGAAGAACTCGCCGACTGCGGCACAACATCCGGTATACCCTGGGCATAAGCCCTATCAACTCTCTGAGTCTGACTAGTAGCTCCTGCTACTCATTTGCCCTTCTGGGCGACTGTTGCCCTCCTTGGAGGCATAGCTGTAACATAATAATACGTCAGATAGGAATTATCTTACTAACACAGCTCTATGGCACGATCTTAGAGTGAGAAGAATAGAAACCAACTCCTAAATGTCCTGTAGCCTCCTGTTTATGGGTGTGGCGCGCAACACACCGATAATCAAGACTCTACTAGACACGATCTGTAGACATTCCGAGGATCGCTCGATACCACTCTGTCACGCCCGAACCGGGCGTGATGGTGCCCTACACAGGCACCCTTACCTTAACAACACAAGTAAGCGCGGAATTTAAATAACGCCTCATTTTTTAAAACCAACGTCGTTGAGGGCAAAGCCGACAAAGTCGCCATATAATATACATAAACAAAAGACACTACACCGTACATGAGTCCAATCCCACATATGAATACAGACCTCTAAGAGTTTTACTGAAATATGACGGGACAAGGCCCCGCCGTACCCATGACCGTACAAAAGCCTGTACTGAAGGAACTATACCAAAAGATAAACTACCGAAGAGGAGCTATCCAAAACTACGGCGGTCCTACACCTGCAGATCACCAAACTGCGTACCTAAACCTGCGGCATGAACGCAGCCCGAGAGGTCGAGACAAAGAATGTACCAAGTATGTGAAGCGATGAAATCTTGTAATGAAATCATAACGATCTATACAAAGCAGAGACATGTATGATAGCCAACCTACGATTACAATACATAAGCGATCATATCAAGTCGTGGACGCGTGCCTCAAAGTCATTACTAAAATATAACCATGGGTCTCACGCCCACAATATCAATCATGCGTGGAATCCTTCCTCACCGCGGCGATCCATGATATAATATAACACCAATAGGCATACATGAACACCAAGTCCCACTGTGTCTAAAAGCATGCGGGCAGTAGGAAAGCGAACCACGGATCCATCATGCATCATAAAGCGGCGGGGGCAAGTACGAAAGCAAACTACAGATCGGCTGCGTCAACAAGCGACGGGGCAATGCGAAGCTAACTACGGATCCACTGTCGTCACGAGATATGGCCAGGGGCAAGTCAAAGCTATCTCGGAGTCTGGTACCAAAGCGTGCAATAGCAGACGGGCAAATGCGAAAGCCAACTACGAGATCCATCTGCGTCGACCACCGATGGGGCAAGTGCAGCTAACTACGGATCCATCCTCGTCACTAAATCTCATGGAGGCTAATCCATGGAAAAACAATATCCTCGTGGTCGCGTCCCCGGAATCCCATCGTATAAGCGTGACCATGGGGTAATACAAACAAATCAGGAATCTAACGCCTCACGGTCACGTGCCGGAATCCCACATCATATAAGCATGTCCATGAGTAATACAAATAATGGAAGCATACGGTGGAATCCCGTCACGTCGAGTGCGTCGAGTAACTTACCACAAGACCCTCCGTAGAGTCGCGGCAGCGTAATAAAACATAATACTTGCACTCCAGGCTATCACGACACCTAGGCAAGTTCATAAAATCTATAGACTTTCATTTTATAAACTCAAGGCAACATAGAATAATTCTCAATTAAACAAGCCAAAGTACTTATCAAGGCACACATAGAATAATTCTCAATTAAACAAGCCAAAGTACTACGTGCATTTTTTCAAAAGACTCCTTTTATGTAAAACCCAAGATACTAACACCCGTAGTATCAAGGTGTGTCTATTTTTCAAAGTAAGTTACTACACTTTTAGAAAACTCATTTCAAAGCTTGAAGTCAAGTAACTTCAAATTTTCACAATCTAGGCAACTTATGCCCATTAATCAAAATAGACAACTTTCTTAACCTTCCATAAAACCGTTATAACCAACTTCCCATAAAGCCGTTATAACCCTTTATGGTTTTGACCAATTCATTCCTTTTATATCCAAGAGACTTACACTATTAAAACCAAGTATCACATCTTACAAATCAAGTTTCTTAACTTTCAAAATACTTCAAGTCTCTTAATCTTTAGAAATCAAGTTGCTTACACTTTTAAACCTCAAGTAACTCACACCTTTAAAACAAGTTACTTCTCTTAAATCATGTCATTTCTCCTCTTTTAAAATCAATTAAGTAAATAACTCATTTTGACTCCCCTAAAGTCATTATAACAACCTTAGGTTTTGGAACTAAGGCACTAGCCAAAAGATTTGGAACCCACTTCCTTTTCAAGACTCTATGTACTTTAAGTAAAATACTTTCACTTTTAAGAATCCAAACTTCACTAAGGAAATGGATTATACAACTTACAATTTAAACATCAAAGTACAATCAAGGAAGTACATAGAACAAATTCTATTTTAGGCAACCCAAGTACAACCAAGGAATGGATCATTTAAGGAGTAGGACATACTTTCTTTATCTTAAGGAATCATGCTAGAAGAGGAGATAGTTCACATACCTTTTCGGCTAAATCCATAAGTTAAGCCGAATACGCCGTACGTAGAATTGTCAACCTATAATGGTCACAACATGACTATCAATTTCTAGTTTCTAACGTAGAATAATACTAAGTATACGGTCTCTTATTCTACGGAAAATCGGGCAGCACTTCCTTTGTTTCTACATACTTTGCCACCTTTTTCAAGGCCGAATTCAATAACCAAACATGCCACATTTAAGGCTCAACATACCAACCAATCAAAGGGGATTACACGCCTTACAATACGTGTAAAATTCCGCCGCACAATTCATACGAAGTAGTTTAATATCCAAAGCCATTCTCGGCTAACTTATACAACAACACTAAGTATTTTCCAATTCTTTTCCAATTCCAAGTTCTAAGGTCTAACATGTTATATAGCCATAAACAACTTCAACAACTACAATTTCCTTCTTTATACAACATGCGACGACTTAAACTAATAATCAACTTGAATTGTAATCTTAAGGCTAAACATGCTAGTTTTTGGATTAGGGTTCCAATATCCACTACACTTATCAAACTTCATACTATATATCTCATGCTTGCTAATATCCATAACTACAATTATAAGTAAACTTTAATTGCTAAAACGACAAGATTTATACCTTTACAAGCCCTTAAAAATTCCAAGATTCAAAGTCGCTCCTTAGCAATTCTTAGCTCCTCTCCTTTACGCTCCAATCCGCTATTTGAAGCCTTTAGAAGTTCACAACCAACTTCTCTTCCATTTCTAATCCAAAACTAGGAAAACTACTTAGGTTTTCGCCTTGCGACTAACGTGAAAACGTCGTTTTTCCGAAAACTTTCTATTGAGATATCCTTACAATACCCTTAGGGACCTTGGGTTTAAGTCTTGTGAATAATGGATCAAAACTACAAAATTTTGTGTGGGAAAATTCATCAAAGCCGAGAGCACTTAAGGGACAAGAAATGTTGTGAAATTTTCTAAGTGTTGAAGACCTTGTCTTGCACTAGTGTAGTGTATATATAACACAATGGAAGGCTTAGATTATAACACTTGTGGGCTAGGATGAAGAGCAATTAATGTTAAGCCAAGTGGACAAGTTGACAAGTCAACAATCTCAAGCTAGCAAGACTTGATCTTTTACCATGGTCAATGACCATTTTAGCCTTGCAATAAATCGTCCAAGACTAAGTGGTGGAGGTGCCACGTGTCGCCCTCCCATTCGTCCATAAAATTCCGTAACCCTCGTGGGCCCCGCAAAACGTAAAATTCCTCGTGTGGGCCCCACATGACCAAATCCGTAAAAATAAATTTCTATAATGTTAATAAGTTCCATACTCTTCAATTAATGCATTTTGAGAATCCAATTATCAATAACGAACATTTTTCCTTTCCGACGCTCGGAAGATTTTCTGTCGAAAAAACAATTATTCCTTTCGTACCAATTTCATGTTTTGTGTTCCTTACGTACCTTCTCTTATACATGTCCTGGACTTACGGGGTGTAACAATATGATTACCCCAGACTAGTGTAAGACCATTAGTAAAAATGGGCAGTAAGAACACCTCGAGGAAAGGGGTAGCATCGGTACTAACGAGAAAGATAGTAAGAAAATACGGGGGGGTGGGGGGGGGAGGGGTAAGGGACCCCAGGACAACTTGAAATAACTTATAAAGGAAAGACGAGTAGACACTCGAACGATAAGAAATCTTGACAGGAAGTCTTGGCCATGAGGCAAGCAAAGGAATCAAATCTAAGTTTGTGACCAGAGTGGCTTTCAGCTCCTTTCCCTGCTATATAAAGAAAAGTGGCTCCGCGCCTCTCACATTCGTTCGAGTTGCTTAAGTTTGGTTGCAACAGAGAAAGGGAAACAGGAACCATAATTGAGATTAAGGATACCCGAATATTTCGCAGGTATGAGAAAGGCTTCCAGTTATTGGAAAATAGGGTGACCACGACTACAGTTCTAACCCCCCTAAGAGACTAGGAGGTTAGGTTATTATGGTAATATTTTGAGTGTTTGGCTGGGTTGCGTGTTGACGCAACACGATAAGGTTAGATCCTATGTTTTCCCGGCGGTTAGGGAAGCATGAAAGGAATTACGCTACTCACGATTTAGAGTAGGCGGCAGTTAATCGTATCTTGAAAATTTGGAGGCATTCCTTATATAGACTTCATGGATAATTATACAGACCACAGAGCCTCGGTATATCTTGAGCAGGCGGTTGAATTTGCGGCGAAGGCGGTGGTTAGAGTTACTCAAGGATTGTGATAGTGATATCATATGCCATCCGGGGAAAGCCAAGACAGTTATAGTGGCACGACCAGGCGGCCGGTGCCCTACAGGCACCTTCTAATCATCTGACATAATAAACTGCGGAAGATAAAATAACACTTTTTTTTTATTTAAACCAAGACCAAGCCGATAATGCTGCCATAACATAAAAATTACCCGAAAGGGTCTACACTGTTTAACAATGTAAAAACAACGCTAGCTTGATCCGGCCCAGATGAATACGGACCTCTAAGAATTGAACCAATACTATGGCGGGACAAGGCCCGCCGTACCACGAATATACATAGCCATGTGACTCGAACATTGGAGTCATCTCAAATCTTGAACCAGGATCCTAAGCTCGCGGATCCACAATCGTACCAAAACTGCGAGACATGAACGCACCCGCCGAAGTCGATGCAACAGTGCAGAATATGGAGCAGAAATAAAAATGCGATAAATAGATCATAATCGTACAAAAAGAATAGCGAGGGCAAGTATAAAAGTACATACAAGATCCTCGTGTCATTACCACTCATGAACTTAATTGCACATCATTATCTTTTCCATTCCATTAAGAGTTATAGCCGTATCTTACGTCATACTTAGGAGAAGTCATTAAGTTCATTACCATATAACTTACTTATCTTTCATAACATAATTCGGCCCTTTATGGAGGGACGCATATACTACCCGGCCCAATCTGGGACGCGATCAAATCACACAAATATCAAAGCGTGCCCGTGGAATCCCCCATCACTGCCGACAACTATAAGTGTAAAATATAACCATGTGACGCGCCCGTGGCATCCCACCACCGTCGGCGTACATACACAATACATATATATATCTCGCTCGTGGAATCCCACATCACCGCCGATAGTAGGTGTAACATATAACCATGTGACGCGCCGTGGCATCCTACCTCACCGGCGTGCATACATATACAACACGTATATATATATAACGTGGCGCGTGCCGGAATCCCTCATCGTATAAGCATGGCCATAACGTGCCCTCGGCATCCCTCATCGTAGGTGTAGGTCTTCATGGGGAGCTAGCCCATGGAGTAATAATTTAACATGCCCCCGGAATCCATCATCATGGGTACATGTCTTCATGGGGATCTAGCCCATGGAGTAATAATCGTACATAGCATGGTCGCATGCCCCGGAATCCCTCATCGTATAAGCATGGCCATGGGTAATAAAACCGTCCGGAATCTAACCGCCTCCGGTCACATGCCCCGAGAATCCACATCGTATAAGCGTGTCCAAGGATCAATCATAATGAAAGCATACGTGGAATCGTATCAGCTTCGATGCGTCCAAGTAAACTTACAACAAGACAGTCGGCCCTCCAACTGAGAGTCACGACAACGTAAACATATAATACTTGCACTCAAAGCTATCACAAGAAAACATAGGCAAGTTCATTAAACCTTTATACTTTCATTTTTATAAACTCATGGCACTTTCGTTTCACACATAAAAATCCGGGAATTTAACCTAAAGTACTACGTGCTTACATTCTTTTCAAAAGACTCCTTTTCATATAAAACCCCAAGATACTAACACCCGTAGTATCAAGGCTTGTTTACATTTTACCTAAGTCACTACACTTTTAGAAATACATTTTTCGGCTTCTAAATCAAGTGACTTCTTTCCTTAACACTTAAGCAATTGATGCTTTTAAATCCATTTGCCTTTCTTTATTTCAAAACATTTATCATTACTTAGAGTAAACCACTCCTTTAACTTTCCATAAAGTCGTTAAACTAACTTTATACTTAGGCAAATACATTTTTTTTATAACCAAGAGACTTATACTTTCGAAATACTTCAAGTCCCTTATCTTTTAGAATCAAGTTTCGTAGTTCATAGTCTTAACACTTCATAACGTAAAATCTTTAAATTAAGCAACATATGACTTATATGTGTGAATAAGTTATACTTATTTATAATGATCTCATTAAAGCATCCATGATCTAGAAAATGTAATACAATTTTGTCTTATCTTAGTTTCTATGCAGATGGAGAATTCTACTTGTTTTAATATAATATGGTCATTACATTTTCCTTTATTAATGTTGCAATGACTTGTTCGATACTTATTCTCATTCGTGCCGTAAATTAGCCAAGTCCACTTGGCTCCAAATACCTCCTAACGACTCTTACCAACATCCCCCATAAGACTTGGTAAGAACTTAGGATAACTTAGACATAACCCTTACGTAGAGTAAATCAACATACATACTTCTTAACTTCTAAGAGTAGAAGGAAATCATGAAATAATACCACATGTATATTCCATACATAGAATCAAGTCTAAAGAAAGAAGAGGTTCACATACCTCGCGACGATTATCGACAAGTAGCAAAATGCTCCAAAGTACTTCAACCTTGATAGCTATTCCATCCTTCAAGTAGAATACGCTATACTAGTACTTCCACCTATAATGGCCATAATACGTCCATTAACCTCTAGCTTCAAACGTAGAATATTCTAAGTGCAAAGTCACTAAATTCTACGGAAAATCGGACAACACTTCCTTTGTTTCTTCATACTTTGCCACCTTTTTCAAGCCGAATTCAATAACCAAACACGCCACATTTAAGGCCCAACAAATCAGCTAACCAAAGGGGATTACATGCCTTAACAGGACGTGTAAAATTCCGCCCCACAAATTAATACGAAACTAGTTCCATATTTAAAGCCATTCTTGGCTAAACATATACAACAACACAAAGTCCTTTTCCAATTCTTTTTCAATCCAACTTCTTAGGCCTAACATGTTATATAGTCATAAACAACTTAACAATTATAATTCCTTCTTTATATAACATGTACGATTAAACTAATAATCCAATTGAATCACAATCTTAATGGCTAACATACTAGTTTTCGGATTAGAGTTCCAATAACCAAAAGACTTATCAAACTTCATAATATATACCTCATGCTTGCTAATATCCACAACTACAATGATAAGAAATCTTTAATTGCTAAAACGACAAGATTTATACCTTTACAAGTCCTTAAAACTTCCAAGATTAAAAGTCGCTCCTTAGCAATTCTTAGCTCCCATTATTATGTTCCCATCCGCTCCAAGCACTCCTTAGAAGCTCATGAAGAACTTCTCTTCAAGTTCCATCTTCAAAGTTGAAGAACACCTTAGGGTTTCGCCTTGCGACTAACGTGAAAACGTCGTTTTTCTGAAATCTTTCTATTGAGATATCCTTACAATACCCTTAGGGACCTTGGGTTAAAGTCTTGTGGCTAATGGATCAAAACTACAAAATTTCTTGTTCTCAAATCCTCAAAGCCGAGAGCTTTAGTGTGTCAAGACAAGGTCTTGAAAATTATTTGTTATACCCCGTATTTCCAGAGTATGTACGTGAGGGCGTACGTATAAAAATTTAAGCCTTAAGGTTTGGCAAGTTTTGAAAATTTGGGCACAAGTGCCGAAAAGAATCGTTTTTCGACGAAACGTTTTACTAAACTTGCGAAGGGAAAATTCCGGCTATGTCATTTATAATTTTTGCGGATTTTTCCGAGAGACGAAACATTTTGGACCAACGGGAGGGTGACATGTATCACCCTCACATTGGAAGGAATTGTGGGCGGTAAAGAGGACGAAATGGGGCTTGTAGTTGGTAGGATATTTGTGCAAGTTGGTGTGGTAGATGGATAAGGTACACATGGTTAAATCCTAGCCCTACACTTGCCTAACACTTGGATGGATCTTGGCCATTGGTTGGCCATTGTGACCTATAAATACCCCAAGTTGTGAACTTCTTCATCCTAAAATCATTTTCCAAGTCTTGAAATCCTCCCTTTGAGAGTTGTGTTCGTCCAAAGCCGCTCCCCCTCGAGAAGCTTTGGCCGAGAGGTCCCCATTGTAGTGTTCTTGAGCAGTGGTACCCCACTAGCCTAGTTGTTTTCGTATAATACACCCCCCTCTTGGTAGAAATACTCTCCAAGTATTGTTATAATGCCAAAATACTCTAGCCCTTATACCTTGTAGTATTCCCAAGGTTACCTCTATACGAAAAGCCCAAAAATACTATTATACTTCCCCTTAGTCACAAAAACGAAACCCTAAGGAAAACCTTCATAGTCGGTTGAAGTGTTAAGTAGAAGTTGCGTAGAACTTCTAAGGGTTGTTTGGAGCGGGTTGGAGCGCACGGAGTTGGAGCTTAACGTTGCTCAGGATCGACATTAACCTTGGATAAATTTGGGCTCATCGAGGTAAATACTACTTTCCTTCTATTGTAATTGGAAATTACATACTGTAGTAGTATAGAAATGAATATAAGATTCATAAAAGAGAATTAAACTGTAATAGAAGGATATTACAGTAAAGACTTGAACTGAAATCACATCAGAAGAATATTTAAGTAGAAGATTAAACTGTACTTACATAGGACTGTATTCTGATGGTGATAACCTTTATTGGTTGAATGTTCTGCGAGTAGCATGTGCTACTTGGAAGGTGGACAAGGCTAGCCGGGTTATAGCCGTGGAGCGTTTTGCTAATAGTCGATAATCGTCGCGAGGTATGTGATTATTCCTATACTCTTGAGCATGATATTTTAAAGGAATATATATATAGTACGGTAGACGTACGTGTGGCAATGTCTTTAGACTTAATCCTGAATAATAAAGAATCTTGAAGTATTTTAAAAGAATATATATATAGTACGGTAGACGTACGTGTGTTAACTGAATGTAGTGTTACGGCAATGTCTTTTGACTTAAGCCTGAATAATAAAGAATCTTGAAGTATTTTAAAAGAATATATATATAGTACGGTAGACGTATGTGTGTTAACTGAATGTAGTGTTACGGCAATGTCTTTTGACTTAAGCCTGAATAATAAAGAATCTTGAAGTATTTCAAAAGATTAAGAAACCGTTTTGAAAGAAGAGTAATACTTGGTTTTGAAAACATAAGAGTTATACTAGCTTTATGGGAAGATAGGTATAACGTCTTAAGAGAGATAAAAAGGAATGGTTTACTAATCCTTGAAGTTAAGAGACTTGACTTAAATGAATTAATATGAATTTTGTGTGAAACCTCATTCGTGAGTAATGAGTACTTGGTTTTTTTAAAAGGAATAATGTTTTACTGATTTTGGAAATCAGAATGAGTATCGACAAACCACTGCAGCGCTAATAAAAGGAAATGTACTGATTAATGAAGTATTATTAAAACCAGTAGAAACCTCCATCTGCATAGAAGCTAAGATGAGACAAAATGATATTACATTTCCTAGATCATGGCTGCTTAATGAGATTGATTATGAACAAGAATAACCTACTCACATATAAGGCATATGTTTCTCAGATTGTTTTAAAAGAGAATTATATTCTTAAGTGATTAAGACTATGAACTATGAAGCCTTTCTAAAATAAGAGACTTAAGTACTTGAAATTAGGCAAACTTGAACTTAGGGAAAAAAAGGTTGTTACTTGATGTTGAAAAGGAAAGTGTTTGAGTTTACCTAAAAATGTGAGTCACCCTATTTTTATACTACGGGTATCGGGTGACCTTTATAAAAGAAATGGATCTTTTAAAAAGAATTTAACGTACGTAATACTTTGGGGTCAGAACCTGGACTTTGGCCTAAAAATAAACTTGAGTTGTGTGTAACTTGCCTATGTTGTGTTGATAGCCTTGTTATGCAAGTACTGTATTTCTATACCACCGCGTGTCTCGATGGAGGGCCGGCTGATGTGTTATGAATGATTCTTTACCGAGTCCCACGGGATGGGCCGGGACACGTATTTTATCTGATTCTTTACCGAGTCCCACGGGATGGGCCGGGACACGTATTCCACATGATTCTTTACCGAGTCCCACGGGATGGGCCGGGACACGTATACCACATGATTCTTTACCGAGTCCCACGGGATGGGCCGGGACACGTATACCACATGATTCTTTACCGAGTCCCACGGGATGGGCTGGGACACGTATACCACATGATTCTTTACCGAGTCCCATGGGATGGGTCGGGACACGTATTCCACATGATTCTTTACCGAGTCGCATGGGATGGGCCGGGACACGTATTCCACACGATGTATACCTAGACTGCCGGCAGTGAGGAAGGAGTTCCACGGGCATGAGGGATGACTTGAGGGCGTGAGTCCCTGGCTTGACATCGCTTTATGTTATGAATCGTAGTTTGGTTATCATACATGTCTCTGCTTTATATAGACTATTATGATTTCATTTCTGATATTTCTGATTTCACATACTTGGTACTGTTATCGACCTCCTTGGGGGGGCTGCGTTCATGCCGCAGGTAGAAGTACATCGGTTGTAGATCCTCGCTCCTAGGATCAAAGTTCAGCGTGTTGTGAAGCCCCGTTTCTTCGGAGGCTTATCTTTTGGTATGTTACCCTGAGTCTGTAAGTTCTTGTACATTCAGGGGTATGGCGGGGCCCTGTCCCGCCATAGTTGTCATTTCATTCTTAGAGGTCTGTAGTACTGTTGTGGGCAGGGTTGTAAAAAGGATTAAATTGTTCGGGTTTTTATGTATATATACAGAAGGCAACTGTTTTGGTTGGCCTGTTTGTTTATCATGTCTCTTGTTTCATATTTATGTTTTATGTTCCGCTGATTTTCTCTGATGAATGACTACTTGGGTGCCCGGGTAAGGCACCAGTCACGGGCCCCGGATCGGGTCGTGACAAAAGTGGTATCAGAGCAGTTAATCCTCGGAAAGTGTCTACAGACCGTTTCTAGTAGAGTCTTGATTATCGGTGTGTTGTGCACCACATCTATAATCAGGAGGCTATAGGACATTTAGGATTGGTTTCCATTCTTCTCATTCTGAGATCGTGCCTTAGAGTCGTGTGATAAGTTGGACCCCTCTGACGTATTCCTTTCCTTTACCAGTTATGCCTCCGCGTAAGGCAACCCGGGCCCAGAAGGGCAAGGCAGCCGAGGGAGCTGTGAGTAGAGCACGGAGGGTTACAGCGCAGGCCCGTCGTTACACGAGATAGTGCTTGACGGCAAGTTTCAAGCGCCGCCCGGCAGAGTTTAGAGCGCAGCGATGGGCTGAGACTACTGATACACGAGCCTCCGCCCCACGGCTGGAGCGTATGAGATGGGGTACAAGGAGATGGCGATTACTAGCCGGTCGTGGCGGATATGAGAGAAATTTGGACGCAGTGATTCCAGTCCAGTAGCACCGTAGTTCACCCCGAGCGCATTTGAGACTATGGGACTTTACGAGTTGTAGCACTTGATGTTCTATGATCGAGGCGAGGATGACCTCGGAGTTTATCAAGCGACTACAATGGATCATGAGTGATCGAGTCTCGAGGCGAGTCGGTGGTATTGGGTTCGCATCACCGCGTGATATTGCAATGATCGGCCCAGTTTGATTCGTGAGCTGTCGGGAGAGCATGCACTTCCATCCGTTTGGGACGAGTTCTCAAGGGCTTTTCTTGCACATTTCTTGCCCCACAAATGAGGAGGGCTCGGGCCGACAAATTTTTGACGTTGAGGCAGGACGGGCGGACGGTTAGAGAGTACAATATGGAGTTCGACTCATTAGCTCGGTATGTTCCGTCAGAGTAGCCGATATGGAGGGCGAGTACACCGCCACGCCACCGGGCTAGATGATTACTTGGCGAGGCTTATACGGGTGTAGCTCTTCAGCCGGGCATGGACATTGCCCGCATGCAAGCTCATGCACTAGGATGTGAGGCACAGAGAGGTCGACAGAATGACCAGGATCAACGAAGAGGCGAGCAAAGCAGGTCGCGGGTAACTTCGAGGCGGGCCGCCTCAGCAGCAGACTAGTTATGTACCTCCGCCGATGCAGTGGTCCTCCGCGATCTTGGGGCGTTCGCGGTATTCGAGCCGGTCGTGGCTCGTGGCTTCGGTTCACAGATATACATGGGTTCTAGCCATCGGGTTGAGTTTTCCTCGGTGTACAATGTGGCGTACGCCATCCCGGAATGTCGTCTTTTTCGGGTGCTTGTTTTTCCAGCCGTCGAGCCATATGACGAGAAACTGCCTAATAGGAAGGATGCAGACAGAATGACTCAGCCTACCGGGTCAGTGGCAGGTTCATCGCCTTCTACAGCTATGCGCCCTGCAGGGCAGGCCTATGATTAGAGTGGAGCGGTAGATTCAGGTATATCCTTAACCCTCTAGAGATTTGTATGCATGATATGATGACCTTATTATTGTGTGCTATGTACGGATAGCGTTATGTTGGTTATGAGTTAGAAAGCATGGTTAGTTGAAAGGATATGTATGGGGACATGGAAAGTGTGAACCTTAGAATATTACAGTTGAGACCTTAGATGTAAGGCCGTCGTGAGTACAAGATTTTGCGGGTGATCTTTGTCAGAAAGTATAAGTATACGTGAAGTAATTGTGGGAAAATTACTTGGGTGGTGTAAAATGGAAGTGGTAGCTTTCATGACCTGTATAGGTAAGATTGTTCCGGACTTGATGCGTTAAGTGGGTCGGGTTGGGGCCATGTTGCGGGCCAACCCGCGGCCTGTTTCGAGGTGGGGTCAGCTCTGGGTGGTCCCGCCAGGTGGTAGGGTCACGAGGGTGCTAGGCCCAAGTTTGGATGACCATCGTATGAGTTCGTGAATATGTTCAACCAGAATCGGATCGTGAAGGCCGGGAATGGCCTTGAGGGAGATTGAGGCTAGTAAGATGACCAAGTTTGGAGGTGGTGACTCCAAAGTTTTGGAAACTGAAGCGATGACTAAAGTGTGGTACGTATACTAGAAGAGTTCAAGTGTTTGAGAAGGACACGACGAGTAAGGAAGGAAGAGGACGTGTGTTATTTCGTGGCCAGATGTGGCGTTGGCAACTTGTTAGAGGAACTTCATCGTCATCCGTCTTGAGAAGGAACATTCGGGACGAATGTTTCTAGGAGGAGAATGTTATACCGTATTTCAGTATATGCGTGAGGGCGCACGTATAAAAATTTAAGCCTTAAGGTTTGGCAAGGTTCGAAAATTTAGGCACAAGTGCGAAAAGAATCGTTTTGACGAAGCGTTTTACTAAACTGCGAAGGAAAATTCCGGCTATGTCATTTATAATTTTTGCGGATTTTTCCGAGAGACGAAACATTTTGGACCAACGGGAGGGTGACATGTGTCACCCTCACATTGGAAGGAATTGTGGGCGGTAAAGAGAAAGAAATGGGGCTTGTAGTTGGTAGGATATTTGTGCAAGTTGGTGTGGTAGATGGATAAGGTACACATGGTTAAATCCTAGCCCTACACTTGCCTAACACTTGGATGGATCTTGGCCATTGGTTGGCCATTGCTTGACCTATAAATACCCCCCTAAGTTGATGAACTTCTTCATCCTAAAATCATTTTCCAAGTCTTGAAATCCCTCCCCCTTTGAGAGTTGTGTTCTTCCAAAGACCCTCCCCCCCCCCCTTGAGAAGCTTTGGCCGAAAGGGTCCCCCCCCTTGCAGTGTTCTAGCCGAGGGGTACCCCCCTAGCCTAGTTGTTTTCGTATAATACACCCCCCCTCTTGGTAGAAATACTCTCCAAGTATTGTTATAATGCCAAAATACTCTAGCCCTTATACCTTGTAGTATTCCCAAGGTTACCTCTATACGAAAAGCCCAGAAATACTATTATACTTCCCCTCAGTCACAAAAACGAAACCCTAAGGAAAACCTTCATAGTCGGTTGAAGTGTTAAGTAGAAGTTGCGTAGAACTTCTAAGGGTTGTTTGGAGCGGGTTGGAGCGCACGGAGTAGGAGCTTAACGTTGCTCAGGATCGACATTAACCTTGGATAAATTTGGGCTCATCGAGGTAAATACTATTGTCCTTCTATTGTAATTGGAAATTACATACTGTAGTAGTATAGAAATGAATATAAGATTCATAAAAGAGAATTGAACTGTAATAGAAGGATATTACAGTAAAGACTTGAACTGAAATCACATCAGAAGAATATTTAAGTAGAAGATTAAACTGTACTTACATAGGACTGTATTTACAGTAGACTGATAACCTTTATTGGTTGAATGTTCTGCGAGTAGCATGTGCTACTTGGAAGGTGGACAAGGCTAGCCGGGTTATAGCCGTGGAGCGTTTTGCTAATAGTCGATAATCGTCGCGAGGTATGTGATTCTTCCTATACTCTTGAGCATGATATTTTAAAGGAATATATATATAGTACGGTAGACGTACGTGTGGCAATGTCTTTTGACATAAGCCTGAATAATAAAGAATCTTGAAGTATTTTAAAAGAATATATATATATAGTACGGTAGACGTACGTGTGTTAACTGAATGTAGTGTTACGGCAATGTCTTTTGACTTAAGCCTGAATAATAAAGAATCTTGAAGTATTTTAAAAGAATATATATATAGTACGGTAGACGTACGTGTGTTAACTGAATGTAGTGTTACGGCAATGTCTTTTGACTTAAGCCTGAATAATAAAGAATCTTGAAGTATTTCAAAAGATTAAGAAACCGTTTTGAAAGAAGAGTAATACTTGGTTTTGAAAACATAAGAGTTATACTAGCTTTATGGGAAGATAGGTATAACGTCTTAAGAGAGATAAAAAGGAATGGTTTACTAATCCTTGAAGTTAAGAGACTTGACTTAAATGAATTAATATGAATTTTGTGTGAAACCTCATTCGTGAGTAATGAGTACTTGGTTTTTTTAAAAGGAATAATGTTTTACTGATTTTGGAAATCAGAATGAGTATCAACAAACCACTGCAGCGCTAATAAAAAGAAATGTACTGATTAATGAAGTATTATTAAAACCAGTAGAAACCTCCATCTGCATAGAAGCTAAGATGAGACAAAATGATATTACATTTCCTAGATCATGGCTGCTTAATAAGATTGATTATGAACAAGAATAACCTACTCACATATAAGGCATATGTTTCTCAGATTGTTTTAAAAGGGAATTATATTCTTAAGTGATTAAGACTATGAACTATGAAGCCTTTCTAAAATAAGAGACTTAAGTACTTGAAATTAGGCAAACTTGAACTTAGGGAAAAGAAGGTTGTTACTTGATGTTGAAAAGGAAAGTGTTTGGGTTTACCTAAAAATGTGAGTCACCCTATTTTTATACTACGGGTATCGGGTGACCTTTATAAAAGAAATGGATCTTTTAAAAAGAATTTAACGTACGTAATACTTTGGGGTCAGAACCTGGACTTTGGCCTAAAAATAAACTTGAGTTGTGTGTAACTTGCCTATGTTGTGTTGATAGCCTTGTTATGCAAGTACTGTATTTCTATACCACCGCGTCTCTCGATGGAGGGCCGGCTGATTTGTTATGAATGATTCTTTACCGAGTCCCACGGGATGGGCCGGGACACGTATTTTATCTGATTCTTTACCGAGTCCCACGGGATGGGCCGGGACACGTATTCCACATGATTCTTTACCGAGTCCCACGGGATGGGCCGGGACACGTATTCCACATGATTCTTTACCGAGTCCCACGGGATGGGCCGGGACACGTATACCATGATTCTTTCTGAGTCCCGGGATGGGGGACACGTCTACCACATTATTCTTTCCGAGTCCCGGGATGGGTGGGACACGTATTCCACATGATTTTCACCGAGTCCCATAGGATGGGCGGGACATGTATTCCACACGATGTATACCTAGGCTGGCGGTGAGGAAGGAGTTCCAGGCGTGAGGATGACTTGAGGCGTGAGTCCACGGCAGACATGTTGCTTTTATGTTGTGAACTGTAGTTTGGTTATCATACATGTCTCCTGCTTTATATAGACTATTATGATTTCATTTCTGATATTTCTGATTTCACATACTTGGTACTGTTATCGACCTCCTTGGGAAATTTGCGTTCATGCCGCAGGTAGAAGTACATCGGTTGTGGATCCTCGCTCATAGGATCAAAGTTCAGCGTGTTGGGAAGCCCCGTTTCTTCGGAGGCTTATCTTTTGGTATGTTACCCTGAGTCTGTAAGTTCTTGTACATTCAGGGGTATGGCGGGGCCCTGTCCCGCCATAGTTATCATTCATTCTTAAGTGCATGTAATCTTGTTGTGGCGAGGGTTGTAAAAAGGATTAAACTGTTCGGGTTTGTATGTATATATACAGAAGGCAACTGTTTTGGTTGGTCTGTTTGTTTATCATGTCTCTTGTTTCATATTTATGTTTTATGTTCCGCTGATTTTCTCTGATGAATGACTACTTGGGTGCCCGGGTAAGGCACCAGTCACGGGCCCCGGATCGGGTCGTGACATTATTCTAAGTGTTGGAAGACTAGTCTTGCACTAGTAGTGTATATATAATACAATGGAGGGTCAAGATATTCACATATGGGTGGCTAGGATGAAAAACACTTGGATCATACACAAGTGGCAAGTTGACTTTGGTCAATAATGTCATGCTAGCAAGACTAATCTTCTTCAATGGTCAATGACCATTTTAACCTTGCAAAAATTCGTCCAACACCATGTGTGGGGGGGGGGGGGTGCTACGTGCTGCCCTCCCATTCGTCCATAAAATTCTGTAACCCTCGTGGGCCCCACAAAACGTAAAATTCCTCGGGTGGGCCCCACATGACCAAATCCGTACAAATAAATTTCCATAATGATAATACATTCCATAATCCTCAATTAATGCATTTTGAGAATCCAATTCTCTTCAACGAACATTTTTCCTTTCCGACGTTCGGAAGATTTTCCGTCGGAAAAACAATTCTTCCTTTCGTACCTTTTTCAAGTCTTGTGTTCCTTACTTACATTCTCTTAAACATGTCCTGGAGTTACGGGGTGTAACATTTTTCCCCCCTTAGAAACATTCGTCCTCGAATGTTCTTTCGGAGTCCAATCTAATTAGATAGCGACATAGTCTCCTTTTACTGCACCCTTCATACAACACATGCCACCCATGGCCACATAACAATACTTATACGAAAATGTCAACCTTGGCACTCACGAAGCCAACTAGCCCATACTCATAATGACCTCAAAGTCTGTCACAATCCTCTCTACTAGGTATACTAGGGTCTGACGACTGTATCATCACCGGGAAAACCTCATATTCCCGCTCAGCTACCACTCCAGTCTCCAAACACTCTTTTAAACAACATAAGGCCATTTGTGGCTCTCACAACCTGGTTCCGGTGGAACGTGTCCACGAACCCGTAAAACAATTAACCAGACTTGGGCCTTGCACCCTCGTGACCCAGTCACGTAGCGGAACTACTACCAACTGATCCCACTCTATTTCAGGCTATGGGGCGACGTGCAGTCCTCACCCCGACCCCGTCGCACTTAACTCTTATCATTGGTCTGACTTAAAATCTTATGGCCCGAGAGAGCCTTATATATCTAAGGTCTCGGCAGTCATCAATATTCTTAGGCTCGCAATTTCCATGCTCCAAGCCTACCTTACGATCCCCAAAGAACGGGTACAAAAACTTCTCATAATACCATAATCGTGTCGTCTTGATCACAACAACCATTACTTACTCTATACGGACCTCATCCGTACAATTCTCTTAAGCCTACCACGTAGCTTAACATATTAACATGGTATTCCATTAAGTTCCTTAACATGACTTCTTAAGGGTTCACTACCCTATCAGACGACTCATCCTTCCCCAATTATCTCAAAATAAAACATAAGACCTTGGCGAGAATTCATTAACTGTTCAATACCTTCCCGGTATCTAGTTAGTCTTTACCAACTCCTGGTAATATAAAATCATTCTAGGCAACACGCGTCTTTCCCTCATACATAACTCCGTATAGATGTATGTCACAATACCAACTATACTATAATCATTACTAACCTGGATACACAATCCACATAGTCGCTACGGGTCATCTTTGCATTTCTCGTTGCGATCAACATAACTCGTTAGGGAGAGCGACCTAACAACACGGCTCTATCGCGATCTCGAGTGAGAAGAATGGAAACCAATCCTAAATGTCTTACTGACCTCACGATTATAGATGTGGTGCACAACGCGATAATCAAGACTCTACTAGACACGGTCTGTAGACACTTTCCGAGGACTAACTGCTCTGATACCACTTTTGTCACGACCCGACCCCGGGCCGCGACTGGTGCCCTACCTGGGCACCCTTCTAATCATACAACATATTAAACTGCGAAAGATAAAATAACACTTTTTTTTCTTTAAACCAAGGCCAAGCCGATAAGGCTGCCATAACATAAAAATTACCCGAAAGGGTCTACACTGTTTAACAATGTAAAAACAACTCTAGCGATCCGGCCACGGATGAATACAGACCTCTAAGAATTGAACCAATACTATGACGGGAAAAGGCCCCGCCGTACCCCTGAATATACATAGCCATGACAACTTCGGAACATTGGAGCCATCTCAAAATGCTGAACCAGGATCTTAAGCTCGCGGATTCACAACTGTGTACCTAAACCCGCGGACATGAACGACCCCGAAGAAATCGATAACAACAGTGCGAATATGGAACAGAAATAAAGTACAGTAAACAAATCATAAGTGTACAAAAGAATGACAGGGGCAAGTATAAAAAGTACATACCAGATCCTGCCGTGTCATTACCACTCATGAACTTAATTGCACATCATTATCTTTTCCATTCCATTAAGAGTTATAGCCATATCTTACGTACATACTTAGGAGAAGTCATTAAGTTCATTACCATATAACTTATCTTTTATAACATAATTCGGACCTTTATGGAGGGACGCATATACTACCCGGCCAAATCTGGGACGCGATCAAGTCACACAAATATCAAAGCGTGTCCGTGGAATACCCCATCACTGCCGACAGCCATAAGTGTAAAATATAACCATGTGACGCGCCTGTGGCATCCCACCTCACTGTCGGCGTACACATACACAATACATATATATATCCTGTTATACCCCGTATTTCCAGAGTATGTACGTGAGGGCGTACGTATTAAATTTTTTTTGCCTTAAGAATTGGCTTTGGTTCGAAATTTGGGCACAAGTGCCGAATAGAGTCGTTTTCGGCGAAGCGTTTCCACGACTTACGTTGGAAAAATTCGGCTATGTCATTTAGTATTTTGCGGATTTTTAGAAGCGACGGAACATTTTTGGACCAGCGGGAGGGTGACACTTGTCACCTCGTTGGGCAACAAGAGGAGGCTTGGCCTTGGCGATTGGTCCCTCCTTTTGTGCCTTGTTTTGTGGCTTGTTTTGTGGAGTGTTTTGTGGAGTGTTTTGTGGGTGCACTTGGCTTGATCTTGGCCTTACACTTGCCTAACACATGGATGGATCTTGGCCATTGGTTGGCCTTTAGCCTATAAATAGCTCCCCTTTGTGAAGACTTTCTTCATCCACAAATTGCCTAAGTCTTGAAGTTCTCTTCCTCCCTCCCTTGTGAAATTCGTCCACCACACCCCTTTCCCCCTTTGCCGAAAGCTTTCCCCCCCCCTTTGTGGTGCCTTGGCCGTGGGGTACCCCCCCCCCTAGCCTAGTTGTTTTCGTATAATACCCTTTGTTGTGGTATAGAAATACTCTCCTAAGTATTGTTATAATGTCAAAATACTTTAGCCCAAATACCTTGTAGTACTTTCCAAAGTACCTTTGTCTGAAAAACCGGAAAATACGATTATACTTTCCTTAGCCTCTACCACGAAACCCTAAGGAAAATCTTCACCGTTGTTGAAGTATGGAGTAGAAGTTGCGTAGAACTTCTAAGGGTTGTTTGGGCGGATTGGAGCACTCGGAGGAGGAGCTAAACCTTGCTCGGAGGCGACTTTAAACTCGGATAATTTTGGGCTTATCGAGGTAAATATCTTGTCCCCTATTGTAATTGGAAATTACATAAGTGTTGAATATATAGTGTTATATACTATATATAGAATGAACTTAGTATTATGGCAATGTCTTTTGACTTAAGCTGAAGAATGAAGAATTGAGCGATAATCAAATAGAAGGAAAATAAACACAAGAACTGAACTATCATTACCTAGGGTTGTATTACTGTAGACTTATGTAGCATTCTTGTGTAGTAGAATTATGCGCGTCAGGTTAGGCGTGTTAACCCCACTGGTTGGCTTGGTAGCCGACCTCGATAGAGGAGGAGATTTCTGTTATTGCGGGGAGTCTTTGCCGAATTTTACGTAGAAAGATGGGAGCGTGTGTTTAAGATTTAATAGACGTTTGTGGCCTTTATAGGTGAAAGTACTAAGAGTAGCGTATTCTACTCGAAAGTGGAAAGGGCTAGCAAGGTTGTAGTACTTGGAGCATTTTGCTTATTGTCGTTAAATCGTCGCGAGGTATGTGAACCTCTTCCTATCTCTTCTAGCATGATATGTGTGAACTATGTAGTGCGGTAGGCGTACATGTGTTAAGCGTGTTTGATTGTTCTTAAAACATAAAGTGTTATAACGGCTTTATGGGAAGTTGGTTATAACGACTTTATGTAGGTAAGAAAATACTTTGTGGTTTTAAAGGTAAGCGATGTGAATTATAGCGGCTAGTTATAATAAAGAACTTGATGTATTTCAAAGATTTCTAAATCGTTTTGAAGGGAGAGTAACACTTGGTTTTAAAGGTTTTAAAAAGAGTTATACTAGCTTGATGGGGAGTTAGGTATAATGTCTTAAGAAAGGTAAAGAAAATGGTTTACTGATGTTAGAAGTTAAGAGACTTGATCTTATAAGATAAGAGACTTAACTTATTTGTTTTAATGTGGATGTTTGTGTGAAACCTCATTCGTGAGTAATGAGTACTTGGTTTTATTTAAAGGATAATGTTTTACTGATTTCGGAAATCAGAATATGTATCGACAGACCACTGCAACGTTAATAAAGGAAAATGTATTGAATAATGATGAATTGTATTAAAACCAGTAGAAACCTCCATCTGCATAGAAACTAAGATGAGACAAAATGATATTACATTTTCTAGATCATGATTCAACGTAATAAGAATGTTGTAAACAAGAATAACCTACTCTCACGGAGACTTATATTACTCAATTGTTCTAAGCGGAACCAAGTGATTAAGTTTATGAACTATGAAACCATTTGAAAATGAGAAGCTTGAGTAATTGAAACTAGGCAAACTGGAACTTAGGAAAAGAATGTTGTTACTTGATTTTGAAAAGGAATGTGGGTTGGTCATTCTAATACTACGTATCGGGTGACTTTGATAAGTAATGGATCTCTTTTAAAGAATTTAACGTCACGTAGTACTTTAGAGTTGAAACCGGACTTTGGCATAAAATGAAGGTACTTTGAGTGATGTGAAACTTGCCTATGCTTGTTGTGGTGAAACATTCCTATGCTTGTTGTTGTGAAACTTGCCTATGCTTGTGATGATAGCCTTTGTTGTGCAAGTGTGGTGTTTACGTGTTCTGGCGTCTCGATAGAGGCGGTTGATGGTTGAGGTTTCTTCTTGTTGGCTGGGTATCGGTGGTCGGCTCGTACTGCCCGTCTCGTGGTGATTCGGCCTTGGTATCGGTAGTCACCCTCGCACTTGCCCGTTCGATATAGTGACGAAGTTTCGTGATCTGACCTTGGTCACGGTGGTCACCCTCGTACTTGCCCGGCCATTTGCGTGGCCGGCCTTGTATCCGATGGTCGGCTCTGCACTTGCCCGTGTCGGCCGTGTTTTGGTTGCATTGTATTATTGGTGCGGTCGGATCTGGTAGTTATACTTGTCTGTCACGGTTTTTATAACACAGGTGGGACATGGTGTTCATGTATAATCCTTGGTATTGTTATATCATAAATCGCCGGTGAGGAAGAAATTCCACGCACGAGTGATAATTTGAGGCGTGAGTCCTGTCTTGATATCGGTTATATGTTATATCTTGTAGTTTGGTCATCATACATGTCTCTGCTTTATATAGACTATTATGATTTCATTTCTGATGTTGTGATTTCACATACTTAGTACTGTTGTCTTGACCTCCTTGAAGTGCGTTCATCTGTGAGTAAAAGGTACATCATTTGTCGATCCCCGCTTTTAGGATCACCTTTCGGCGTATTGAAAGCTCGTTCCTTCGGAGGCTTATCTTTGGTATGTTACCACAGTGTAGATGCTTATACATTCAGGGGTATGGCGGGGCCTGTCCCGTCATAGTTGTTGTAAATCTTAAGTGCATGCCTTTGTTGTAGGCGGGGTTGTAAAAGGATTAAAGCGTTCGGGTTTTATGTATATCACGAAGGCAAGCGTTTTGGTTGGCTTTGTTTATTTATTATATCTCTTGTTTCATGATTCATGTTTTATTTTCCGCTGGTTTTCTCGATGTTGTATCACTAGGGTGCGGGGTAAGGCACGATGTGAACCGGGTTGGGCGTTACAAAGTGGTATCGAGCGATTAATCCTCGGAAAGTGTCTGACCGTGTCTAGTAGAGTGCGGATTATCGGTGTGTTGTGCACCATCTATAATCGAGAGGCTATAGGACATTTAGGATTGGTTTCCATTCTTCTCATTTTGAGATCGTGCCTTAGAGGCGTGTGATAAGATTGGACCCTCGGCGTGTTTCGTTTTTACGATTATGCCTCTGCGAAGCAACCCGGGCGAGAAGGGCAAAGCGAGAGGATCTGCGAGTAAACGTGGCGAGACCACGATACTGAGCCTCGATCCGCGATGCAGGCGAGAGGAGATGAGTTACAAGTGGGCGATTAATGGCGAGGTTGTGGCAGACTTGAGGATAAGTGGGCCGGCGTTCCGATAGCACGATGGTTCACCCAGATCCGATAGTTCGAGGCTACGGGATTTTTACGAGTTGTAGGCGCGAGTTTTATGGGTCGAGGCACGAGGATGATCCGCGAGTTCATCCGCCGATTCTGGATCGTAGAGTGATCAAGGCATCGAGATCAGTCGGTGGCCACAGGTTCACATCAATGCGTGATACCGCGATCGGAGTTTGATTCTTGGGGCTGTCCGGGGAGCATGCACTTCCAGGTATGGAACGAGTTCTCGAGGCCTTTCTTGCACATTTCTTGCCTCCCGGATGAGGAGGGCTCGGTAAACAGTTTTTGGTATTCTGGCGAGCAGGCGTGCGGTTCGGGAGTACAATGTGGAGTTCGACTCATTGGCGTGCGTCCAGCGTTAGTAGCTAGTATGGAGGATCGAGTGCACCGATATGTTCTGAGGCTCGATGATTGCCTTGCGAGTTGTTAGTGTAGCTCTTGGTAGGGCATGGACATTGCCGCGTGCAGCGTATACACTTGGATGTGAGCGGATAAATCGGCGGAATGACCAAAGTCAGCGAAGAGGGCGAGCGAGGTCCTTTGGTGACTTTCGAGGCGGACCGCCTCGGCCGAACTAGTTATGTACCTCGTCGGTCTGAGTGGTCCTCCCGGCTTCCGGGACGCCGGGATATTGAGGAGCGGTCGGGGCTCGGGTTTCAGATTTTCGGGAGGCGAGTGCTCGCGGATGAGGTTGCCCTTGTCTCGGTGTGGCGTTGTGGAAAGCTTCGTAAGGGAGAGTGTCGTACTAACTCGGAGATTGTTATTTTTGCGGCCAGCGGGGCCATCGGCAGAAGATTGTCCAGGCGAGTATGCTGGTAGGATAGCATGGACTACTAGAGCAGTTGCGGGTTCTTCACCTTCCGTAGCCAGGCAGGATGCTCGTACACCAGAAGGCCCCGGTAGAAGTCGCGGTGGGAGTTCCCAGTTTTAGCGGTCCTTGAACCGCCTAGTTTGAGTATATCCTTAACCTACAGAGTTTTGTTGTATTGATGTTGTTGATGTGTTTAATGTTATGGTTGGATAGCTTTGTGCTAAAATGTGATTTAGAAACATGGTTAGTTAAAATGTTAAGTCCCGGGGTAGTGTGAGATGGAAGTGGTAGCTTTCATGATGTGAAATAGTAAGATTGTTCCGGATCGGGGAACAAGAGTTGGCGCGGTTGGGGGTCGGGTTGAGGACCATTTGCGGGTCAACCCGTAACCCGGTTTGGGGTGGGGTCAGTTCTGGGTGGTCCCGCCAGGTGGTAGGGTCACGAGGGTGCTAGGCCCAAGTTTAGATGACCATCGTATGAGTTCGTGGATGCGTTCGATCAGAATCAGTTCGTGAAGGCCGGGAATGGCCTTAGGGGAAATCGAGGTTAGTGAGATGACCAAGTTTGGAGGTAGTGACTCCAAGGGTTGGAAACAGAAGCGTTGACAGAAGTGTGGTAGGGATACTAGAGCGAGTTCGAGTGTTCGTGACGAGTACTACGAGAAAGGGGAAAAGTGAACGTATGTTTTTGTGGCCAGGTGTGGCATGATTGTTTTCGTACGTATAGCAGTGAAGACTATACTGACGCCTGTTGTTTTGAGACCTTGAAGGAACATTCGGGACGAATGTTTCTAAGGGGGGATGAATGTTATACCCCGTATTTCCAGAATATGTACGTGAGGGCGTACGTATTAAATTTTTGCCTTAAGAATTGGCTTTGGTTCGAAATTTGGGCACAAGTGCGAATAAGTCGTTTTCGACGAAAGCGTTTCCACGACTACGTTGGAAAAATTCCGGCTATGTCATTTAGTATTTTTGCGGATTTTAGAAGCGGCGGAACATTTTTGGACCAGCGGGAGGTGACACTTGTCACCTCGTTTAGACGGCAAAGAGGAGGCTTGGCCTTGGCGATTGGTCCCTCCTTTTGTGCCTTGTTTTGTGGCTTGTTTTGTGGAGTGTTTTGTGGAGTGTTTTGTGGGTGCACTTGGCTTGATCTTGGCCTTACACTTGCCTAACACATGGATGGATCTTGGCCATTGGTTGGCCTTTGCTTGCTTTATAAATAGCTCCCCTTTGTGAAGACTTTCTTCATCCACAAATTGCCTAAGTCTTGAAGTTCTCTTCCTCCCTCCCTTGTGAAATTCGTCCACCACACCCCTTTCCCCCTTTGCCGAGAGCTTCCCCCCCTTTGGTGGTGCCTTGGCGTGGGGTACCCACTGCCTAGTTGTTTTAGTATAATACCCTTTGTTGTGGTATAGAAATACTCTCTAAGTATTGTTATAATGTCCAAAATACTTTAGCCCAAATACCTTGTAGTACTTTCCAAAGTACCCTTTGTCTGAAAAACCGGAAAATACGATTATACTTTCCTTAGCCTCTACACGAAACCCTAAGGAAAATCTTCACCCGTTGTTGAAGTATGGAGTAGAAGTTGCGTAGAACTTCTAAGGGTTGTTTGGAGCGGATTGTAGCACTTTCGGAGGAGGAGCTAAACCTTGCTCGGGAGCGACTTTAAACTTCGGATAATTTTGGGCTTATCGAGGTAAATATCTTGTCCCTATTGTAATTGGAAATTACATAAGTGTTGAATATATAGTGTTATATACTATATATAGGCCCGAACTTA
Organism: Przewalskia tangutica; assembly: GCA_029844215.1. Taxonomy (NCBI): domain Eukaryota; kingdom Viridiplantae; phylum Streptophyta; class Magnoliopsida; order Solanales; family Solanaceae; genus Przewalskia; species Przewalskia tangutica. Next base: position 24,794,873 of record CM056737.1, read on the forward strand.
GTATTATGGCAATGTCTTTTGACTTAAGCTGAAGAATGAAGAATTGAGCAGTAATCACATAGAAGGATAATAAAGAGAAGAAGCTGACGTAATTACCTAGGGTTGTATTCTGATGAACTTATGTAGCATTCTTGTGTAGTAGAATTATGCAGCGTCCGGTTAGGCGTGTTAACCCCTGGTTGGCTTGGTAGCCGAGCCTCGATAGAGGAGGAGATTTCTGTTGTTGCGGGGAGAGTCTTTGCGAATTTTACGTAGAAAGATGGGAGCGTGTGTTTAAGATTTAATAGACGTTTGTGGCCTTTATAGGTGAAAGTACTAAGAGTAGTGTATTCTACTCGAGTGGAAAGGGCTAGCAAGGTTGTAGTACTTGGAGCATTTTGCTTATTGTCGTTAAATCGTCGCGAGGTATGTGAACCTCTTCCTATCTCTTCTAGCATGATATGTGTGAACTATGTAGTACGGTGAGCGTACATGTGTTAAGCGTGTTTGATTGTTCTTAAAACATAAAGTGTTATAACGGCTTTATGGGAAGTTGGTTATAACGACTTTATGTAGGTAAGAAAATACTTTGTGGTTTTAAAGGTAATCGATGTGAATTATAGCGGCTAGTTATAATAAAGAACTTGATGTATTTCAAAGATTTCTAAATCGTTTTGAAGGAGAGTAACACTTGGTTTTAAAGGTTTTAAAAAGAGTTATACTAGCTTGATGGGAGTTAGGTATAATGTCTTAAGAAAGGTAAAGAAAATGGTTTCTTGATGTTAGAAGTTAAGAGACTTGATCTTATAAGATAAGAGACTTAACTTATTTGTTTTAATGTGGATGTTTGTGTGAAACCTCATTCGTGAGTAATGAGTACTTGGTTTTATTTAAAGGATAATGTTTCTTGATTTGAAATCGAATATGTATCGACAGGACCAACTGCGGCGTTAATAAAGGAAAATGTATTGAATAATGATGAATTGTATTAAAACCGGTAGAAACCTCCATCTGCATAGAAACTAAGATGAGACAAAATGATATTACATTTTCTAGATCATGGTCATTTGTAATAAGAATGTTGTAAACAAGAATAACCTACTCTCACGGAGACTTATATTACTCAATTGTTCTAAAGCGGAACCAGTGATTAATTTTATGAACTATGAAACCATTTGAAAATGAGAAGCTTGATTAATTGAAACAAGGCAAAATGGAAATTAGGAAAAGAATGATGTTACGTGATTATGAAAAGGAATGTGTGTTGGTCAATCTAATACTACGGGTATCGGGTGACTTTGATAAGTAATGGATCTCTTTTAAAGAATTTAACGTACGTAGTACTTTAGGAGTTGAAACCGGACTTTGGCATACAATGAAGGTACTTTGAGTGATGTGAAACTTGCCTATGCTTGTTGTGGTGAAACATTCCTATGCTTGTTGTTGTGAAACTTGCCTATGCTTGTGATGATAGCCTTTGTTGTGCAAGTGTGGTGTTTACGTATTCTGCGTCTCGATAGAGGCGGTTGGTAGTTGAGGTTTCTTCTTGTTCGGCACAGGTATCAGGTGGTCGGCTCTGCGTACTGCCGTCTCGTGGTGATTCGGCCTTGGTATCGGTAGTCGACCCTCGCACTTGCCGGTTCGATTATAGTGACGAAGTTTCGTGATCTGACCTTGGTCACGGTGGTCAGACCTCGTACTTGCGGTCATTTGCGTGGCCGGCCTTGGTATCCGATGTCGGCTCTCGCACTTGCCGTATCGGCCGTGTTTTGGTTGCATTGTATTATTGATACGGTCGGATCTGGTAGTTATACTTGTCTGTCACGGTTTTTATAACACAGGTGGGACATGGTGTTCATGTATAATCCTTGGTATTGTTATATCATAAGCTGCCGTGATGAGGAAGAAATTCCACGACGCAGTGATAATTTGGAGCGTGAGTCCTGTCTTGATGTTGGTTATATGTTATATCTTGTAGTTTGGTCATCATACATGTCTCTGCTTTATATAGACTATTATGATTTCATTTCTGATGTTGTGATTTCACATACTTAGTACTGTTATCGACCTCCTTGAGGCTGCGTTAAATCTGCGAGTAAAAGGTACATCGGTTGTCGATCCCGCTTTTAGGATCACCTTTTGTATTGGAAAGCTCCGTTCCTTGGAGGCTTATCTTTTGGTATGTTACCACAGTGCAGTAGATGCTTATACATTCGGGGTATGGCGGGGCCCTGTCGTCATAGTTGTTGTAAATCTTAAGTGCATGCTTGTTGTGGCGGGGTTGTAAAAGGATTAAAGCGTCGGGTTTTATGTATATCTGAAGGCAAGCTGTTTTGGTTGGCTTGTTTATTTATTATATCTCTTGTTTCATGATTCATGTTTTATTTTCCGCTGGTTTTCTCGATGTTGTATCACTAGGGTGCAGGGTAAGGCACGATGTGGGCGGTTGGGCGTTACATATCCACTGCCGTGGAATCGCATCACTTGTCGACACCATAGGTGTAACATATAACCATGTGACGCGCCCATGGCATCACCTCCATTGTCGGCGTACACATATACAACACATATACATATATATATATATATATATATATATATATATATATATATAACGTGGCATGCCGGAATCCTCATCGTATAAGCATGGCCATAACGTGCCTCGGCGTCCTCATCGTGAGTGCGGTCTTCGTGGGAGCTAGCCCGTGGAGTAATAATATAACATGCCCGGAATCCCTCATCGTGGTGCGGTCTTCATGGGGAGCTATCCCATGGAGTAATAATCGTACATAGCATGGTCGCATGCCCCGGAATCCCTCATCGTATAAGCATGGCCATGGGTAATAAAACAAATCCGGGAATCTAACCCGCCTCCTGGTCACATGCCCCGGAATCCCACATCGTATAAGCATGTCCAAGGATCAATCATAATGGAAGCATACCTGTTATACCCCGTATTTCCAGAGTATGTACGTGAGGGCGTCCAAGTAAACTTACAACAAGACAGTCGGCCCTCCAACTGAGAGTCACGACAACGTAAACATATAATACTTGCACTCAAAGCTATCACAAGCAAACATAGGCAAGTTCATTAAACCTTTAGACTTTCATTTTTATAAACTCATGGCACTTTCGTTTCACACATAAAAATCTGAGAATTTAACCTAAAGTACTACGTGCTTACATTCTTTTCAAAAGACTCCTTTTCATATAAAACCCCAAGATACTAACACCCGTAGTATCAAGGCTTGTTTACATTTTACCTAAGTCACTACACTTTTAGAAATACATTTTTAAACTAAATCAAGTGACTTATTTCCTTAACACTTAAGCAATTGATGCTTTTAAATCCATTTGCCTTTCTTTATTTCAAAACATTTATCATTACTTAGAGTAAACCACTCTTTTAACTTTCCATAAAGTCGTTAAACTAACTTTATACTTAGGCAAATACATTCTTTTTATAACCAAGAGACTTATACTTTCGAAATACTTCAAGTCCCTTATCTTTTAGAATCAAGTTTCGTAGTTCATAGTCTTAACACTTCATAACGTAAACTCTTTAAATTAAGCAACATATGCCTTATATGTGTGAATAGGTTATACTTATTTATAATGATCTCTTTAAGCGACCATGATCTAGAAAATGTAATACAATTTTGTCTTATCTTAGTTTCTATGCAGATGGAGAATTCTACTTGTTTTAATATAATATGGTCATTACATTTTCCTTTATTAACGCTGCAATGGCTTGTTCGATACTTATTCTCATTCGTGCCGTAAATTAGCCAAGTCCACTTGGCTCCAAATACCTCCTAACGACTCTTACCAACATCCCCCATAAGACTTGGTAAGAACTTAGGATAACTTAGACATAACCCTTACGTAGAGTAAATCAACATACATACTTCTTAACTTCTAAGAGTAGAAGGAAATCATGAAATAATACCACATGTATATTCCATAAATAGAATCATGTCTAAAGAAGTAAGAGGTTCACATACCTCGCGACGATTATCGACAAGTAGCAAAATGCTCCAAAGTACTTCAACCTTGATAGTTATTCCATCCTTCAAGTAGAATACGCTATACTAGTACTTCCACCTATAATGGCCATAATACGTCCATTAACCTCTAGCTTCAAACGTAGAATATTCTAAGTGCAAAGTCACTAAATTCTACGGAAAATCGGACAGCACTTCCTTTGTTTCTTCATACTTTGCCACCTTTTTCAAGGCCGAATTCAATAACCAAACATGCCACATTTAAGGCCCAACAAATCAGCTAACCAAAGGGGATTACATGCCTTAACAGGACGTGTAAAATTCCGCCCCACAAATTAATACAAAACTAGTTCCATATTTAAAGCCATTCTTGGCTAAACATATACAACAACACAAAGTCCTTTTCTAATTCTTTTTCAATCCAACTTCTTAGGCCTAACATGTTATATAGTCATAAACAACTTAACAATTATAATTCCTTCTTTATATAACATGTAACGATTAAACTAATAATCCAATTGAATCACAATCTTAAGGGCTAACATACTAGTTTTCGGATTAGAATTCCAAACACTTATCAAACTTCATAATATATACCTCATGCTTGCTAATATCCACAACTACAATGATAAGAAATTTTTAATTGCTAAAACGACAAGATTTATACCTTTACAAGTCCTTAAAACTTCCAAGATTCAAAGTCGCTCCTTAGCAATTCTTAGCTCCCTTTATTATGTTCCCATCCGCTCCAAGCACTCCTTAGAAGCTCATGAAGAACTTCTCTTCAAGTTCCATCTTCAAAGTTGAAGAACACCTTAGGGTTTCGCCTTGTGAGTAACGTGAAAATGCCGTTTTCCGAAATATTTCTATTGAGATATCCTTACAATACCCTTAGGGACCTTGGGTTAAAGTCTTGTGGCTAATGGATCAAAACTACAAAATTTCTTGTTCTCAAATCCTCAAAGCCGAGAGCTTTAGTGTGTCAAGACAAGGTCTTGAAAATTATTCTATGTGTTGGAAGACTAGTCTTGCACTAGTAGTGTATATATAATACAATGGAGGGTCAAGATATTCACATATGGGTGGCTAGGATGAAAAGCACTTGGATCATACACAAGTGGCAAGTTGACTTTGGTCAATAATGTCATGCTAGCAAGACTAATCTTCTTCAATGGTCAATGACCATTTTAACCTTGCAAAAATTCGTCCATAAAATTCCGTAACCCTCGTGGGCCGCACAAAACGTAAAATTCCTCGGGTGGGCCCCACATGACCAAATCCGTACAAATAAATTTCCATATTGATAATACATTCCATAATCCTCAATTAATGCATTTTGAGAATCCAATTCTCTTCAACGTACATTTTCCCTTTCCGACGTTCGGAAGATTTTCCGTCGGAAAAACAATTCTTCCTTTCGTACCCTTTTCAAGTCTTGTGTTCCTTACTTACATTCTCTTAAACATGTCCTGGAGTTACGGGGTGTAACATTTTCCCCCCCTTAGAAACATTCATCCTCGAATGTTCTTTCGGAGTCCAATCTAATTAGATAGCGACATAGTCTTCTTTTACTGCACCCTTCATACAACACATGCCACCCATGGCCACATAACAATACTTATACTAAAATGTCAACCTTGGCACTCACGAAGCCAACTAGCCCATACTCATAATGACCTCAAAGTCTGTCACAATCCTCTCTACTAGGTATACTAGGGTCTGACGACTGTATCATCACCGGGAAAACCTCATATTCCCGCTCAGCTTCCACTCCAAACACTCTTTTAAACAACATAAGGCCATTTCTGGCTCTCACAACCTGGTTCCGGTGGAACGTGTCCACGAACCCGTAAAACAATTAACCAGACTTGGGCCTTGCACCCTCGTGACCCTGTCACGTAGCAGAACTACTACCAACTGATCCCACTCTATTCAGGCTATGGGGCGACCCGTAACAGGTCCTCACCCCGACCCGCCATCACACTTAACTCTTATCCTTGGTCTGACTTAAAATCTTATGGCCCGAGAGAGCCTTATATATCTAAGGTCTCGGCAGTCATCAATATTCTTAGGCTCGCAATTTCCATGCTCCAAGCCTACCTTACGGTCCCAAGAAACGTACAAAAACTTCTCATAATACCATAATCGTGTCGTCCTGATCACAACAACCATTACTTACTCTATACGGACCTCATCCGTACAATTCTCTTAAGCCTACCACGTAGCTTAACATATTAACATGGTATTCCATTAAGTTCCTTAACATGACTTCTTAAGGGTTCACTACCCTATCAGACGACTCATCCTTCCCCAATTATCTCAAAATAAAACATAAGACCTTGGCGAGAATTCATTAACTGTTCCATACCTTCCCGGTATCTAGTTAGTCTTTACCAACTCCTGGTAATCTAAAATAATTCTAGGCAACACGCGTCTGACCCTCATACATAACTCCGTATAGATGTATGTCACAATACCAACTATACTATAATCATTACTAACCTGGATACGCAATCTACATAGTCATTCCTGGGTCACTGCTGCCTTTCTCGTAGCTGCAATCAACATAACTCGTTAGGGAGAGACGACCCTAACAACACAGCTCTATCGCACGATCTCAGAGTGAGAAGAATGAAACCAATCCTAAATGTCCTGCAGCCTCCTGATTATAGATGTGGTGCACAACACACCGATAATCAAGACTATACTAGACATGCGTAGACACTTTCGAGGACTAAGCGCTCGATACCACTTTTGTCACGACAGGCCGGTCGCGGCGGTGCCTACACGGGCACCCTTCTAATCATACAACATAATAAATGCGGAAGATAAATAACACTTTTTTTCTTTAAACCAATGTCGTCGATAAGGCCGCCATAACATAAAAATTACCCGAAAAGGGTCTACACTGTTAACAATGTAAAACAACTCTGCCATCCAAATACGGATGAATACATACCTCTAAGAATTGAACTAATACTATGACGGACAAAGCCCCGTACTTGAATATACATAGCCATGACACTCGGAACATTAGAGCCATCTCAAAATGCTGAACCAGATCCTAAGCTCGCGGATCCACAACTGTGTACCTAAACCTGCGGACATGAACGGCCCGAAGAAGTCGATAACAACAGTGCGAATATGGAGCGAAATAAAGTACAGTAAACAGATCATAACTGTACAAAAGAATGACATGGACAAGTATAAAAAGTACATATCAGATCCTGCCGTGTCATTACCACTTATGGACTTAATTGCACATCATTATCTTTTCCATTCCATTAAGAGTTATAGCCATATCTTACGTACATACTTAGGAGAAGTCATTAAGTTCATTACCATATAACTTACTTATCTTTCATAACATAATCCGGCCCTTTATGGAGGGACGCATATACTACCCTGCCCAATCTGGGACGCGATCAAGTCACACAAATATCAAAGCATGTCCGTGGAATCCCCCATCACTGCCGACAGCCATAAGTGTAAAATATAACCATTTGACGCGCCCGTGGCATCCCACCTCACTGTCGGCATACACATACACAATACATATATATATCTCCTGCCCGTGGAATCCCACATCACTGCCGACAGCCGTAGGTGTAACGTATAACCATGTGACGCGCCCGTGGCATCCCACCTCACTGTCGGCGTACATATATACAACACATATACATATATATATATATATATATATATATATATATATATATATATATATATATATATATAACGTGGCCGCATTCCCCGGAATCCCTCATCGTATAAGCATGGCCATAACGTGCCCTCGGCATCCCTCATCGTAGGTGCAGGTTGTTACACCCCGTATTTACAGGACATGCTTTAATAACGTACGTAAGAACTCGCAAGTGTTAAGATTTGAGACTTGTAAATTTAGCGGAATTGTGAAATTGTCGGAAAACGTAATATTGTGACGAATGGGAGGGCGACACTTGTCACCCCCCTTATTGATGCCTTGGACGAAATAGGCATGGCCAAAATGGTCATTGACCATAGTCTTAAGATGACAAAGTCTTCCTATTAATGAGCTTGAGTTTCTTGACCAAAGTCAAAGGTCCCAAAAGTCTTGATATTTTATAAGAGATCATCCAAACCACCCAATTGTTTGCATCTAGACCCTCCAATTGGTTATATATGTGTACAAGTAGCAAGACAAGGCTCTTAACACTTAGCAAATTTTCAAAAGAAAACTTGAAAGTCTCTTATGTTGCTCACGGCAATGAGGGCTTTTGCAAGAAGAAATTTTGCAATTTTTGTCCAATAATTCCCCTACTTTAAACCAAGGTACCTAAGGGTATTGTAAGTGTTTCTCAATAGAAAGATCCCGGAAATGTGGTGTTTTCGTATTAGTCGCAAGGCGAAAACCTATGAGGTTCTTCAACTTTGAAGTTGGAACTTGAAGATTAATTGTTCATGAGCTTCTAAGGGTTGCTTGGAGTGGATTGGAACGTCGAAAGGAGGAGCTAAAGTTGCTAAGGATCGACTTGTAGTCTTGGATCATATTTGGGCTAAAATGAGGTATAATCTTCGCCTTACTTTTGTAGTTGAAGATTCAATGTAATTATAAGTTAGAAATGATCATGTGATTTGTGTTATGAAGTTTGATAAGTGCTAAGAATCGTCGCATGTTGACCTACTTGAGGATTGTAGTAGTTGTAATCAAATGCGACTTGATATCATGTTATGCTACCAATTTGGATTGAAATGGAAATTTGATAAGAATTGGTATGGTTGAACTCAAGGTGGCCGAATTTGGACTTTTAGTTTGTTATTCATTTGTATTGGACTACTTTCTAAATTGTGAGCCAATTGGGGCTGTTTAGTTATTCATTTGTATTGAACTACCTTCTATATTGTTATGAGTGTCACGACCCGTTCCGGGGCCCGTGACTGGTGCCTTACCGGGGCACCCAAGTAGTCATACATCAGAGTAATCAGCGGAAATATAAAGCAAGACATGAAACAGTTTATAAAATAAGACACAGTTTATGTGAGAAAACATCGCCTTTCGGCATATATATACATAATCATGGTTTAGCAGTTACATCCGAACCGTACAACATGACTACTGCACTTCTAAGGAAATATACAACTATGGCGGGACAGGGCCCGCCATACCTGCATACAAAACTATCTACAACAGGAGATCATACCAAAGTAGAGCCTCGGAAGAGATGGAGCTCAGACACCAACGTAGAGATCCTAAGGATGCGGATCTAGCACTGCTTGCCCTTACCTGCGGCATGAACGCACCCGAAGGAGGTCGATAACAAGTACTAAATATGTGAAATCGTAAAGTACTTAAATGAAATCATAACCCTTTTTAAAACCGGTTTACAAATATGTATGAAGAAATCAAGAAACGCACATAGTGCCACATCACAAACAAGAGCAACAATAGTAAATGGTAATAGGTCTTTTCTAGGCTGCGAATGATTGAAGCAGGGCCACTCGCCCGTATTATCATTCTGCAAGCCTAATCCTGGACTCCCGGAGTCCGCATAGGCCACTCACATGGGCCCGCATGAGGTATAACCCCGCATCGAGGGTAGCTACTCCTCGGCATCGTCCTGGACTCATTGTCCGCATGGCCACATAGACCGCATGAGGCATAACCCCGCATACTAACCTGGAACTCTCGTAGCTCCGCATAGGCCCCCTGGACCCGCATGAGGTATTCTCGAATCATGGTCCCAGACCGCCTGAGTCTACCCCGCATCGGAGGGCAGCTTAACCCCCGGTATCATCTCAAGAGGTGAGTGATAGTATACTAACATAACAACTTATCTTTAAGCAACATAAGCACAACAAGGATACTCACCTATACAAACGTTACAAGATACTAACACACATAGCATATCATGTCTACTTATCAAACCATCTTATTATTCTTTTCACAATATAAGTCTGTTATAAACACATAGGCAAACTTGTTTCTTTTATCAATCTTAAGTGGTTATACTTACTTCCCATAAAGCTAGTATAACTCTTAAGCTTCTGTTTTAAAAACCAATTAGTTCTCTTCTGTTAATATGATTCAGTAGTCTTTTGAAATGTTTTCAGTTCTTTATTATTCAGGCTTAAGCCGTGAGGCATTCTGTAAGTATTATTCAGGCTTAAGCGTGAGGCATTCCGTAAGTATTATTCAGCTTAAGTCAAAGACATTGCCATAGTTATTATCCGATTAACACGTACGCGTCACCGTACTATATATATTGTAAAATATCATGCTTTAGGAAGAATCACATACCTTCTCAGCGAAAACCACCTGCCAAGTTGAATATGTCGCGCGCAGAGAGTCAGCCTATAATAGTCACAGATATCTATCAAAGACTACTCTGAAGGTCATTCTAACCAGAGGGTTCATAATTCTACGGTAAGTCGGGCAGCACTTCCCTACCCGGTGAGCTATATAAGTCTACTGTGAAAACAGTCCTATGTAAGTACAGTTTGATTATTCTTCTTTTAAACCCTTCTACTGTGGTAACAGTTCAATTCTATTCTGTGATATTCTTCTAAGTGATTAATACTTATTCTTGTACTTCTACAGTATGCATTCCTTAATACAAAAGAGGGTTAGGATTATTACCTCGGTAAGCCCAATAATATCCTAGAAAAAGTCGCGCCTGAGCAAGGTTTTGCTCCTAAGTTGTATGCTCCAAGAACCTTAGAAGTTCTTCACAACTTCTACTAAGTACTAAGGTATTTGGGCTAGGGTATTTTGGGCATTATAACGATACAAGAAGGTAACTTTTCTACCAAGGGAGGGGGGTAGATTTTTGGCTAGGCTAGGGGGTATTCGCCAAGGGCCACTTAGGCTAGAGGGGAAGAGGGCTTGACGAAATGGCTAACAAGGGAGAAGGAGGATTTTTCAAGACTTGAAAGTAATTTGTGGATGAAGAACTCTTCATCTTAAGGGTATTTATAGGTCAAGAAGTGGCCAACCAATGGCCAAGATTAAGACAAGTGCAAGGCAAGTGTAGGGTGAGGATTAACTATACACAAATATCCTACCAACTCCTTGACTTGTGCACAAGGCACAAAAAACGTGCTCCCTATTGTTCAAATCGTCCAAATGGACGATTTCAAGTCCATCAATTGGAGGGTGACAAGTGTCGCCCTCCCGTTGGTCCAAAATGTTTCGTCTCTCGGAAAAATCCGCAAAGTTAGAAATGGCATAGCGGAATTTACCCTACGAAGCGTGGAAACGTTTCGTCGGAAAACGATTCTTTTAGTGAGTTGTGTACAAATAAAAACGTCCAAGGCTTATCTTTAAGGCTAGACTTTCGTACGTATTCCCTTACGTACATACTCTGGAAATACGGGGTATAACAATGAGCCAATTGGGGCTGTTTGGTTATTGTATTCGACCTTGAAAAAGGTGGCAAAGTGAGTAGAAACAAAGGAGGTGCTGTCCGATTTTCCGTAGAATTTAGTGACTTAGCACCTAGGATATTCTACGTTTGAAATAAGAGGTTAATGGACGTATGGTGACCATTATAGGTTGAAGTACTAAGTATAGCGTATCCTACTTGAAGAATGGAATAGCTCAAGGTTGAAGTACTTTGGAACATTTTGCTACTTGTCGACAATCGTTGCGAGGTATGTGAACCTCTTCTTTCTTTGGCATGATCCTACGTATGAAATATCCATGTGATAACATTTTAAGATTCCTTCTACTCTTAGAAGTTAAGAAGTATCCACATTGTTGACTCTAAATTAAGTATGTTAAATTGTCCTAAGTCCTTACCAAGCCTTATGGGAGATATTGGTAAGAATGGTTAGGAAATTATGAGATTTGATTTCAAGCTATGTATCTTGATTTATTTAAAGTAAGTATGTAAGTTGATTTTTATTTTTGAAAATGACTTGAATTTATATGTAAAAAGGGGATTGGTTTTAAAAGTGTAGATGACATGATTTTACAAGTATAAGTAAATGGACTTTAAAGAATGTATGTTATGAAGTTTTAAGACTATGAACTTTGATTTTCTTTAAAGGATTATGAAACTTTATTTTTCAAGTTATGGGACTTGATTTCTAAAGTATAAGCGACATGATTTGAAAGAGTGTATGATACGAGGTGTTAAGGCTATAAGCCTTGATTTTATAAGTGGAAATGACTTAATTTTACAAAGTATGGCTTCTTAATTTATTTCAAAAGTTAAGAAGATGGCTTCCAAAAGAGTATGTGACTTGAGCTTTAAAAAGAAAGGAGTTCTATGATTCTTTTAAGTATGTATGTACGTAGTATTTTGGATCTAGTTTTCCTAATGTTGTAAGAATAAAAGTGTCTTAAGTTCTCTAAAATGAAAGGTTGTTATAATAGCTTTATGGGAAGTTGTTATGACGACTTAAGAAGAAGTGAAAAGATGGTTTGAAAAATGTTATGTTAGGAAAATCACACCGAGCCTACAAATAGGCCGGATTACGTTATGAAATACACCGAGCCTACACATAGGCCGGATTACGTTATGAAATACACCGAGCCTACAGATAGGCGAATTACGTTATGAAATACAGAGCCTACAAATAGGCGGATTACGTTATGAGATACACCGAGCCTACACATAGTGGGATTACGCCATATTACCCCAGCCTTCACATAGGCGGGTTATGTCATCTTACACCGAGCCCCGGCGGGCGGATTATGCTACATGATTCCACAAGACACCGAGCCCCAGGCGGGCGGATTATGCAACATGATTCCACAAGACACCGAGCCCACAGGCGGGCGGATTATGTCACATGATTCATCAATGCCGTGTCCGCAAATGGACCGGATTATGTTATGTAAGATATGTAAGTTATGTGAAAAAGACTGGATTAAACTCTTAAGTATGTATGTAAGAATATGTTGTTAAATTTTTATTGAAAGAAGGAAAGGAACGGTTAATATATGATTGATTTGGGAGTTAAAAGGACATTCTTTTATACGATACGATTTGGTTATGCGTTTTATTTGTTCCATACTAAATTTTTTGTTATGCGACTTCCCGGAAGTGCGTTCATGCCCGCAGGTGTTAGGTACACAGGTTGGTGATCCTTGCTCCTAGGATCTCTGTTCAGTTTTTGGAAAGAAGCTCCTTTCACTCCGGAGGCTTATCTTTTGGTACGGTTTCCCTGATGTGGTAGACTTATGTACATTCAGGGGTATGGCGGGCCCTGTCCACTTGTGATTTGTAATTCTTAAGTGCAGTAGTTACATATAGTTGGTCGATTTGTAAAAGGAAAGGGATGTGACTTATGTTGTTATGTATATGTATATTAGTCCAGTAAGGTAGACTTATCGTCTAACCTGTGGTTTAATTTCTAGTTATTTTATTTTATAAGATTCATGTATGTTCATTGCTATTCTCTCGATGTATAATCGAGCAGGTGCCCGGGTAGGGCACCGATGCGAGCCCGTGGGTCGTGACAAAAGTGGTATCGAGCGATTAGTCCTCGGATAGTGTCTGAGGCCGTGTCTAGTAGAGTCTTGATTATCGGTGTGTTGTGCACCACATCTATAATCAGGAGGCTACAGGATATTTAGGATTGCTTTCCATTCTTCTCACTCTGAGATCGTGCGATAGATCCGTGTTGTTAGTGTCGTCTCTCCCTAACGAGTTATGTTGATTGCAGCCACTGAGAAAGGCGTGATGACCGGGAAGGATGTGTGGATTGCGTATCCGGTTGGTATTGATTGTAGTATAGTTGGTATTGTGACATACATCTATCTGAGTTTTGTATGATGAGGGTCGACGCGTGTTTCCTAGAATGATTTTAGATTACCAAATTGGTAAAGACTAACTAGATAAGGGAAGGTATGGAATAGTTAATGAATTCTCGCCAAGATCTTATGTGTTGTTTTGAGATAGTTGGGAAGGGATGAGTTGTCTGATAGGGTAGTGAACCCTTAAGAAGCCATGTTAAGGAACTTAAAGGAATGTCATGTTAATAGATTAAGCTGCGTAGTAAGCTTAAGAGAATTATACGGAGAAGGTCTGTATAGAGTAAGCAATGGTTGTTGTGATCGAGACAACATGGTCATAGTATTATGAGAAGTTTTTGTACCCGTTTACGGGGGGACTGATAAGGTAGGCTTGGAGCATGGGAATTGCGAGCCTAAGAATGTTGAAGACCGCTGAGACCTTAGATGTGCGAGGTCTTCTCGGGTAGAAAGATTTTAAGTCAGACCAAGGATAAGAGTTAAGTGCGACGCTGAGTCGGGTTAAGGACCTGTTACGGGTCTCCCCATGGCCTGGAATGGAGTGGGATCAGTTGGTAGTAGTTCCGCTACGTGACAGGGTCACGAGGGTGCAAGGCCCAAGTCTAGTTAATTGTTTTATGGGTTCGTGGACGCATTCCACCGGAACCAGGTCGTGAAAGCCGAAAATGGTCGTATATTGTCTTATAGAGTGACTCCAAAGGTTAGTGGCCAGAATTGGTATGGAAGTTAGGTATGTATGTTAGAAGGAGTTGGAAGTACGAAAAGGTAACCTCTTTTGGGCTTGTGATGGACGGGTATGCGTGTGCGAGGTATTAGGGCCATGTGTGGCATTATTGGTATGTCGGGGTTATGAAAGGAAACTATGTCGCTAATTATGAGTTTGACTCCGAAAGAACATTCGGGGACGAATGTTTCTAAGGGGGGAAGAATGTTACACCCCGTATTTACAGGACATGCTTTAATAACGTACGTAAGAACTCGCAAGTGTTAAGATTTGAGACTTGTAAATTTAGCGGAATTGTGAAATTGTCGGAAAACGTAATATTGTGACGAATGGGAGGGCGACACTTGTCACCCCCCTTATTGATGCCTTGGAAGAAATAGGCATGGCCAAAATGGTCATTGACCATAGTCTTAAGATGACAAAGTCTTCCTATTAATGAGCTTGAGTTTCTTGACCAAAGTCAAAGGTCCCAAAAGTCTTGATATTTTATAAGAGATCATCCAAACCACCCAATTGTTTGCATCTAGACCCTCCAATTGGTTATATATGTGTACAAGTAGCAAGACAAGGCTCTTAACACTTAGCAAATTTTCAAAAGAAAACTTGAAAGTCTCTTATGTTGCTCACGACAATGAGGGCTTTTGCAAGAAGAAATTTTGCAATTTTTGTCCAATAATTCCCCTACTTTAAACCAAGGTACCTAAGGGTATTGTAAGTGTTTCTCAATAGAAAGATCCCGGAAATGTGGTGTTTTCGTATTAGTCGCAAGGCGAAAACCTATGAGGTTCTTCAACTTTGAAGTTGGAACTTGAAGATTAATTGTTCATGAGCTTCTAAGGGTTGCTTGGAGTGGATTGGAACGTCGAAAGGAGGAGCTAAAGTTGCTAAGGATTGACTTGTAGTCTTGGATCATATTTGGGCTAAAATGAGGTATAATCTTCGC
This sequence comes from Przewalskia tangutica, assembly GCA_029844215.1. Lineage (NCBI taxonomy): Eukaryota > Viridiplantae > Streptophyta > Magnoliopsida > Solanales > Solanaceae > Przewalskia > Przewalskia tangutica. Next base: position 24,810,262 of record CM056737.1, read on the forward strand.
CTTACTTTTGTAGTTGAAGATTCAATGTAATTATAAGTTAGAAATGATCATGTGATTTGTGTTATGAAGTTTGATAAGTGTTATGAAATTTTTATGAGCTCAAAACCGAAATGGCATGTTTAGCCCTTTGAAATTAGAATACAAATTTTAGTCGTTATGTAGAATCGTCGCATGTTGACCTACTTGAGGATTGTAGTAGTTGTAATCAAATGCGACTTGATATCATGTTATGCTACCAATTTGGATTGAAATGGAAATTTGATAAGAATTGGTATGGTTGAACTCAAGGTGGCCGAATTTGGACTTTTAGTTTGTTATTCATTTGTATTGGACTACTTTCTAAATTGTGAGCCAATTGGGGCTGTTTAGTTATTCATTTGTATTGAACTACCTTCTATATTGTTGTGAGCCAATTGGGGCTGTTTGGTTATTGTATTCGACCTTGAAAAAGGTGGCAAAGTGAGTAGAAACAAAGGAGGTGCTGTCCGATTTTCCGTAGAATTTAGTGACTTAGCACCTAGGATATTCTACGTTTGAAATAAGAGGTTAATGGACGTATGGTGACCATTATAGGTTGAAGTACTAAGTATAGCGTATCCTACCTGAAGAATGGAATAGCTCAAGGTTGAAGTACTTTGGAGCATTTTGCTACTTGTCGACAATCGTCATGAGGTATGTGAACCTCTTCTTTATTTGGCATGATCCTACGTATGAAATATCCATGTGATAACATTTTAAGATTTCTTCTACTCTTAGAAGTTAAGAAGTATCCACATTGTTGACTCTAAATTAAGTATGTTAAATTGTCCTAAGTCCTTACCAAGCCTTATGGGAGATATTGGTAAGAATGGTTAGGAAATTATGAGATTTGATTTCAAGCTATGTATCTTGATTTATTTAAAGTAAGTATGTAAGTTGATTTTTATGTTTGAAAATGACTTGAATTTATATGTAAAAAGGGGATTGGTTTTAAAAGTGTAGATGACATGATTTTACAAGTATAAGTAAATGGACTTTAAAGAATGTATGTTATGAAGTTTTAAGACTATGAACTTTGATTTTCTTTAAAGGATTATGAAACTTTATTTTTCAAGTTATGGACTTGATTTCTAAAGTATAAGCGACATGATTTGAAAGAGTGTATGCTATTTAGGTGTTAAGGCTATAAGCCTTGATTTTATAAGTGGAAATGACTTAATTTTACAAAGTATGGCTTCTTAATTTATTTCAAAAGTTAAGAAGATGGCTTCCAAAAGAGTATGTGACTTGAGCTTTAAAAAGAAAGGAGTTCTATGATTCTTTTTAAGTATGTATGTACGTAGTATTTTTGGATCTAGTTTTCCTAATGTTGTAAGAATAAAAGTGTCTTAAGTTCTCTAAAATGAAAGGTTGTTATAATAGCTTTATGGGAAGTTGTTATGACGACTTAAGAAGAAGTGAAAAGATGGTTTGAAAAATGTTATGTTAGGAAAATCACACCGAGCCTACAAATAGGCCGGATTACGTTATGAAATACACCGAGCCTACACATAGGCCGGATTACGTTATGAAATACACCGAGCCTACACATAGGCCGGATTACGTTATGAAATACACCGAGCCTACAAATAGGCCGGATTACGTTATGAGATACACCGAGCCTACACATAGGCCGGATTACGCCATATTACCCCGAGCCTTCACATAGGCCGGGTTACGTCATCTTACACCGAGCCCCACAGGCGGGCCGGATTATGCTACATGATTCCACAGTACACCGAGCCCCACAGGCGGGCCGGATTATGCAACATGATTCCACAGTACACCGAGCCCCACAGGCGGGCCGGATTATGTCACATGATTCATCAGTACACCGTGTCCCGCAAATGGGCCGGATTATGTTATGTAAGATATGTAAGTTATGTGAAAAAGACTGGATTAAACTCTTAAGTATGTATGTAAGAATATGTTGTTAAATTTTTATTGAAAGAAGGAAAGGAACGGTTAATATATGATTGATTTCAGGAGTTAAAAGGACATTCTTTTATACAGATACGATTTGGTTATTGCATTTTATTTCTGTTCCATACTCGGTACCTGTTGTACTGACCCCCTTCGGGGGGGCTGCGTTCATGCCCGCAGGTGTTAGGTACACAGGTTGGTGATCCTTGCTCCTAGGATCTCTGTTCAGTTTTTGGAAAGAAGCTCCTTTCACTCCGGAGGCTTATCTTTTGGTACGGTTTCCCTGATGTGGTAGACTTATGTACATTCAGGGGTATGGCGGGGCCCTGTCCCGCCGCAGTTGTAATTCTTAGAGGTCTGTATTTACATATTGTGGGTCGGTTTGTAAAAGGAAAGGGATGTGACTGCTGTTGTTATGTATATGTATATGTGTCCAGGAAGGTAGCCTTATCGGCTAACCTGTGGTTTAATTTCTCGTTATTTTATTTTATAAGTTTCATGTATGTTCCGCTGCTATTCTCTGATGTATAACTGAACAGGGTGCCCAGGTAGGGCACCAGTCATGCCCGGGTCGTGACACGTGTCTTCGCTGGGAGCTAGCTCATGGAGTAATAATATAACATGCCCGGAATCCTCATCGCGGTACATGTCTTCATGGAGCTAGCCCATGGAGTAATAATCGTACATAGCATGGTCGCATACCCCTAATCCTCATCGTATAAGCATGGCCATGGGTAATAAACAACCGAATCTAAACCGCCTCTGGTCACATGCCCCTAATCCCACATCGTATAAGCATGTCCAAGGATCAATCATAATGGAAGCATACCCGTGGAATCCTACATCACCGCTTGTGACGCTCCAAGTAAACTTACAACAAGACAGTCGGCCCTCCAACTGAGAGTCACGACAACGTAAACATATAATACTTGCACTCAAAGCTATCACAAGCAAACATAGGCAAGTTCATTAAACCTTTAGACTTTCATTTTTATAAACTCATGGCACTTTCGTTTCACACATAAAAATCCGAGAATTTAACCTAAAGTACTACGTGCTTACATTCTTTTCAAAAGACTCCTTTTCATATAAAACCCCAAGATACTAACACCCGTAGTATCAAGGCTTGTTTACATTTTACCTAAGTCACTACACTTTTAGAAATACATTTTTCGGCTTCTAAATCAAGTGACTTCTTTCCTTAACACTTAAGCAATTGATGCTTTTAAATCCATTTGCCTTTCTTTATTTCAAAACATTTATCATTACTTAGAGTAAACCACTCTTTTAACTTTCCATAAAGTCGTTAAACTAACTTTATACTTAGGCAAATACATTATTTTTATAACCAAGAGACTTATACTTTCGAAATACTTCAAGTCCCTTATCTTTTAGAATCAAGTTTCGTAGTTCATAGTCTTAACACTTCATAACGTAAACTCTTTAAATTAAGCAACATATGCCTTATATGTGTGAATAGGTTATACTTATTTATAATGATCTCATTAAAGCAGCCATGATCTAGAAAATGTAATACAATTTTGTCTTATCTTAGTTTCTATGCAGATGGAGAATTCTACTTGTTTTAATATAATATGGTCATTACATTTTCCTTTATTAACGCTGCAATGGCTTGTTCGATACTTATTCTCATTCGTGCCATAAATTAGCCAAGTCCACTTGGCTCCAAATACCTCCTAACGACTCTTACCAACATCCCCCATAAGACTTGGTAAGAACTTAGGATAACTTAGACATAACCCTTACGTAGAGTAAATCAACATACATACTTCTTAACTTCTAAGAGTAGAAGAAAATCATGAAATAATACCACATGTATATTCCATACATAGAATCATGTCTAAAGAAAGAAGAGGTTCACATACCTCGCGACGATTATCGACAAGTAGCAAAATGCTCCAAAGTACTTCAACCTTGATAGCTATTCCATCCTTCAAGTAGAATACGCTATACTAGTACTTCCACCTATAATGGCCATAATACGTCCATTAACCTCTAGCTTCAAACGTAGAATATTCTAAGTGCAAAGTCACTAAATTCTACGGAAAATCGGACAGCACTTCCTTTGTTTCTTCATACTTTGCCACCTTTTTCAAGGCCGAATTCAATAACCAAACACGCCACATTTAAGGCCCAACAAATCAGCTAACCAAAGGGGATTACATGCCTTAACAGGACGTGTAAAATTCCGCCCCACAAATTAATACGAAACTAGTTCCATATTTAAAGCCATTCTTGGCTAAACATATACAACAACACAAAGTCCTTTTCCAATTCTTTTTCAATCCAACTTCTTAGGCCTAACATGTTATATAGTCATAAAGAACTTAACAATTATAATTCCTTCTTTATATAACATGTAACGATTAAACTAATAATCCAATTGAATCACAATCTTAAGGGCTAACATACTAGTTTTCGGATTAGAGTTCCAATAGCCAAAACACTTATCAAACTTCATAATATATACCTCATGCTTGCTAATATCCACAACTACAATGATAAGAAATCTTTAATTGCTAAAACGACAAGATTTATACCTTTACAAGTCCTTAAAACTTCCAAGATTCAAAGTCGCTCCTTAGCAATTCTTAGCTCCCTTTATTATGTTCCCATCCGCTCCAAGCACTCCTTAGAAGCTAATGAAGAACTTCTCTTCAAGTTCCATCTTCAAAGTTGAAGAACACCTTAGGGTTTCGCCTTGCGACTAACGTGAAAACGCCGTTTTTCCGAAATCTTTCTATTGAGATATCCTTACAATACCCTTAGGGACCTTGGGTTAAAGTCTTGTGGCTAATGGATCAAAACTACAAAATTTCTTGTTCTCAAATCCTCAAAGCCGAGAGCTTTAGTGTGTCAAGACAAGGTCTTGAAAATTATTCTAAGTGTTGGAAGACTAGTCTTGCACTAGTAGTGTATATATAATACAATGGAGGGTCAAGATATTCACATATGGGTGGCTAGGATGAAAAGCACTTGGATCATACACAAGTGGCAAGTTGACTTTGGTCAATAATGTCATGCTAGCAAGACTAATCTTCTTCAATGGTCAATGACCATTTTAACCTTGCAAAAATTCGTCCAACACCATGTGGGGGGGGGGGGGTGCCACGTGTCGCCCTCCCATTCGTCCATAAAATTCCGTAACCCTCGTGGGCCCCAAAAAACGTAAAATTCCTCGGGTGGGCCCCACATGACCTAATCCGTACAAATAAATTTACATAATGATAATACATTCCATAATCCTCAATTAATGCATTTTAAGAATCCAATTATCTTCAACGAACATTTTTCCTTTCCGACGTTCGGATGCTTTTCCGTCGGAAAAATAATTCTTCCTTTCGTACCCTTTTCAAGTCTTGTGTTCCTTACTTACATTATCTTAAACATGTCCTGGAGTTACGGGGTGTAACATACAGATACTCTTAGTCGTGGATCTATGGGTAGTCTGTCAGATGGGCAGCCGGATAGACAGGACGTGGTCCGTGAGATTCATCAGCTACCGAGCCGAGGGGTTCGATTATTTGTTTCCAAGGTGAATGAAGTTTGGATCCGAGAGGTTGCCGAGTCTTCCTTCGTTGAGGAGGTGAAGAGGCGACAATATGAGGATTCATCATTAGTATGCGGTCAAGATACGACTCTCCGAGAAGAAAATAGCCTGTTTGAGTAGCACCGGATGGGGTGTTGTGATACGAGGATGGATTGTGTGTACCCGGTACTACAGAACTTGTCAGCAGGTTTTAGGGGAGGCACGAAGTTCTTATTGCTCCAATTGTTCGAGGTCGTCTAAGTTGTGTCGTGACCTCAGATGTTGTATTGGTAAGATGGCCTGAAGAGGGACATAGCAGAGTTGTTGCTTAATGTCCGAATTAGTAGCAGGTCAAGGTTGAACACCAGAAGCCCAGTGGGCTATTACAGGCGATTTAGACCCCGACTTAGATATGAGAGGTAATTAAAATGGATCTTGTTACAGGGTGGCATCGTACTCAGAGGAAGTGCGACCCCCTGGGGGTCATGGTAAACATGCTGACGAAACCAACCGTGTTCTTCCGGTTAGGACCACTTGATCAGCTGAGGTTTATGCCAGCTTTTATAGCAGGGAGATTGTGAGACTGCACGGGGTTCCTACGTTTATGATGTCGCATGATGAGCTCGATTTGGATAACCGGAGGTTGTTCAGAAGGGTTTTAGGGACACAGGTGAGTCTCAGTGTTACATTTCACCCTCAGACCAACGGACAGGCAGAGCGTACCATCCAGTACTTGAGGATAGGTGGCGGGCCTGTGTTCTTGATTTCAGAGATAGCCGGGAAGGTTATTTGCCTCTTGTTGAGTTACGTACGATAACAGATACCCTTCCAGTATTCGGATGGCCCTGTATGAGGCCTTGTATGTAAGAGAGTGTAGATCACCGGTTGGATGATTCGACGTAGGCGAGGTTTCGATTATTTGGTCCGCACTTGATTCATGGTGTGGATAAGACGAAGCTTATCCAGGAAAGATTATTAGTATGCTCAGAGTCAGCAGAAGCTTTATGCAAATAATCGACGTTGGCACATGGGGTTCAGCTTGACATATTAGTATGAGTATTGTTATGTGTCCACGTGTGACATTATTGGTACGTAGGGGTTGTAAGGAGACTATGTCGCTATCTTTAAGGTTGACTCCCGAAAGAACATTCGGGGACGAATGTTTCTAAGGGGGGAAGAATGTTACACCCCGGAATTCCAGGATAGGTTTATAAGGACGTACGTAAGAACTCAAAAATGTTAAGATTTGAGACGAGTAAAATTTATCGGAATTTTGGAGTTTGTCGGAAAACGAAATATTGCGACGAACAGAAGGGCGACACGTGTCACCCCCCCCCCCTTGGATGGTCTTGGTCGATTGGACCAAGGGTATAATGGTCATGTGACCAAGGCAAAGATGAATTAGTCTTGAAAAGGCCAAGGCTTGACATTGTTGACCAAGTCAACAAGCCCACTTGACTTGATATTTAAAAATCCTTCATCCTAGCCATTCAAGTGTTTAGATCTAGGCCCTTGGTTGTGTTATATATTCATCCTACTAGTGCAAGATGACTTCTACACTTAGAAAATAAATCAAGAACTTAGAGTTCAAGGGGAGGGGCTCTCGGGTTTGCCCTTGGATGAACAAGACGATTTTTTGTTTTTGGTTCAATAAGCTCCATACTTTAAACCAAGGTACCTAAGGGTATTGTAAGTGTATCTCAATAGAAAGATCCCGGAAAAATGGTGTTTTCGTATTAGTCGCAAGGCGAAAACCTAAGGAGTTATTCAACTTTGAAGATGGAACTTGAAGAGGAGTTCTTCATAGGATTCTAAAGGTTGCTTGGAGTGGATTGGAAGGTCGAAAGGAGGAGCTAAAGTTGCTAAGTATCGACTTGTAATCTTGGATCATATTTGGGCTAATTGAGGTAATAATCTTCCTCTTACTTTTGTAATTGAAGATTCCATGTTATGATAAGTTATAAATGATCATGTGATATGTGTTATGAAGATTGATAAGTGTTATGGAAGTTTAGAAGATCAAATCCGAAAATGACATGTTAAGCCATTTGAAATTGAATTACAATGTGGTCGTTATTTAGAATTGTCGCATGTTATCTACTAGAAGATTGTAGTAGCTATAATCGATTGCGGCTTGATTACATGTTATATTAAACCACTTGGATTGAAAAGGGGTTGGAAACGAATTTGTATTGTTGTCCCTATTTTTGCCGAATGGACATTATATGTTGGACTAGTTTGATATTTATTGTGGGGCGGAATTTTACACGTCTTGATTAAGCGTGTAATCCCCTATTGTTAACTACTTTGTTGAGCCTTAAATGTGGCGTGTTTGGTTATTGAATTCGGCCTTGAAAAAGGTGGCAAAGTATGTAGAAACAAAGGAAGTGCTGTCCGATTTTCCGTAGAATTTAGTGACTTTACACTTGGAATATTCTACGTTTGAAGTAAGAAGTTAATAGATGTACTATGGTCATTATAGGTTGACATACTACGTACGGCGTATTGGACTTAGCAAGTGGATTAAATCGAAGAGGTATGTGGAACTTTCTTATCTCTTGAGCATGAATAAGTTGTAAATGTATAGTACGGTAGACGTACAAGATTTTGACAATCTAGTCCATTTGATATCCTTAGCTTATTTTAAGAATGTCCAAGTTGGTTGAGTTAGGGAATTAACTCACTTGTTTAAATATTAAGGATATCTTGGTTTTCAAAAGTTAAGAGACTTTAAGTATGTTGAAAGTATTTTTGATACTTGTTTTGTTGGAAAGTTTAAGTCTCTTGGTTATAAAGAAGAATGTATGTTTCTAAGGTATAAAGCTAGTATAACGGCTTTATGGGAAGTTGGTTATAATAGCTTTATGGAAGGTTAAAAAGAGTGATTTACCCTAAGTAATTTAAGTATGATAAATGACTTGAAATAATGAAAGGCAAATTGATTTAAAGGCATCAATTGCTTAAAGTTTTTAAAAAAAAAAGTCACTTGATTTAGAAGCCTATACTTGTATTTCTAAAAAGGTATTGTGACTTGTCTTGAAAAGTAGTTATGACTTGATACTATGGTTATTAGTATCTTGGAAGTTTTGTATGAAAAAGAGTCATTTTAAAAGAGTAGAAGTACGTAGTACTTTGGGTTAAATTCCCGGATTTTTATAATGACATATTAGTGCCTTAAGTAAACTAAAAATGAGAGTGTACATGTATAAGACTAATAAGAAGTTAGGGGATTTCTTAACTTGCTTATATATGGTATGATAAGCTGGTAGTGCTTATGTTATGTATGATAAGCCGGTAGTGCTTATGTTATGTGTGATAGCCTGTTTGTGCTAGTGGTATGTTATTCATTACGGGGTCATTCCCCGGGTTTGTGGCATTTCATATTCAGTGGATTTGCTACCCATGATGCGAGGAATACCTCATGCGGGTCCGTAAGGACTTATGCGGGTGAAATAGTCCCATGCGGGCGGATCGATGCTATGCGAGGAATACCTCACGCGGTCTACACGACCTATGCGTGGATACTATGCGAGAATACCTCATGCGGGTTCACACGCTGCGGGTGAAATAGTCCAGGAGTAGGATTGCTTAATGATACTGCGGGAGGGTGGTCCTGCTTTGATCGTGAGCTTCCTATTTTTATGTTGTAAGTATACTCTTATTTACTCTCATTGTTAGTAAGACACGATTATCGTTAATTGAGCTATCATACATGTCTCCGCTTTATTATAGACTTATGATTTCATTACGCATTTCACATATTTGGTACATGTTATCGACCTCCTTGGGTGCGTTCATGCCGCAGTAGAGTATCTGAGTTCTTGATCCTCACTCTTAGGATCACTGTTCAGCTGTTGGGAAACTCCATTACTCCGGAGGCTTATCCCTGGTATGGTCGGTTGTTGTACATTCAGGGGTATGGCGGGGCCCTGTCCCATCACAGTTGTTATTCTTAGAGGTCTGTAGTCACATGTGTGGATTGGTTTGTAAAGAAAAAAATGTGTATTGTTTTATTATGTATCTTTTACGGAAGGTGGCCTTATCGGCTAGCCTGTTGTTATTTTATGTTTAAGTATTTTATAAGTTGAGTATGTTCCGCTGCTATTCTCTGATGTATACCGAAAGGGGTGCCCAGGTAGGGCACCGCCGAGCCCGGTCGGGTCGTGACAAAAGTGGTATCAGAGCAGTTAGTCCTCGGAAAGTGTCTACAGACCGTGTCTAGTAGAGTCTTGATTATCGATGTGTTGTGCACCACATCTATAACCAGGAGGCTTCAGGACATTTAGGATTGGTTTCCATTCTTCTCACTCTGAGATCGTGCGATAGAGCTGTATGGTTAGGGTCGTCTCTCCCTAACAAGTTATGTTGTTTGCAGCTACGAGAAAGGCAACAGTGACCCAGGAAAGATTATGTGGATTGCGTATCCAGGATGGTAATGTTTGTATTATAGTTGATATTGTGACATACAACTATACAGATTTATGTATGAGGGTCAGACGCGTGTTGCCTAGAATGATTTTAGATTACCAGGATTTGGTAAAGACTAAATAAATACCGGGAAGGTATGAACAGTTAAGGAACTCTCATTAAGGTTTTACGTGCTAATTTGAGATAATTAGGTGATGATGAGTTGTGTGAGAATGTAATGGACCCTTAAGAGGTTATAATTAAGGGACTTAATGGAAGACTATGTTAGTAACTTAAACTACATGGTATGATTAAGAGAATGGTGCGGGTGAGATCCGTATGGAGTAAGTATGGTTGTTGTGGTCAAGACAACACGATGTTGATAGTATGAGAAGTTATTGTACCCGTCTACGGGGGGACTGATAAGGTAGGCTAGGAGCCTGGATGTCACGACCCGTTCCGGGGCCCGTGACTGGTGCCTTACCCGGGCACCCAAGTAGTCATACATCAGAGTAATCAGCGGAATATAAAAACAAGACATGAAACAGTTGTAAAATGAGACACAGTTTATCTGAAGAAAAGCTTGCCTTTCGGCATATATATATAACCCAAGTTCTGCAGTTACATCCCAACTGTACAATAGGACTACAGACCTCTAAGGAAGTAAACAACTATGGCGGGACAGGGCCCCGCCATACCCTGAATGTACAAAAACTATCTACAATACAGGGAGATCATACCCAAAAAGTAGAGCCTCCGGAGAAGATGGAGCTCCCGACACCAAAGCAAAGATCCTAAGGATGTGGATCTAGCACCTGCTTGCCCTTACCTGCGGCATGAACGCAGCCCCCCGAAGGAGGTCAGTACAACAGGTACCAAGTATGTGAAACTGTAAAGTACTTAAATGAAATCAAAGTATTTAAAGCCATTGCAAATACAATCAGTTCAATTTGCACATAGTGCCACAACATAAGCAAGAGCAACATAGATATACTGTAACTGGTCTTTCCTAGGCTGCGAATGATCGAAGCAAGGCCAATCGCCCATAGTATCATTATGCGTGCCTAGTCACCGACTTCCCGATCCGCATAGTCACACTGACCGCATGAGGTATTCCTCGCATCGGGGTAGCTAACCCGGTACCTCCCGACTCATGATCCGCATAGTCTCAATAGACCGCATAGTCACACAGACCGCATAGGGCATCCCCATCATCGGGCTAAAACATCCGGAATGATCAATCCTGGAGCTCCCGCAGCTCCGCATAGTCTCACAGACCGCATAGGCCGTATAGACCCGCATCAAGGGTGGCAAGCCCTCGGTATAACCAGTCAAGGGGGTAGGTGATATAATAACAGTACAACTGACTTACCGTCTAGCAACGTAAGCACAACAAGAATGACCCCCTTTCACAACATCACAAGACACTAACACACATAGCATCATAGTATGTCTATTTATCAAACAATCTTAATATACCTTACAGAAATCAATACAAGGTTTTTATAAGCAATTAAGTAAACAGTTCTTTTTATCTTTCTTAAGTGGTTATACCTAACTTCCCATAAAGCTAGTATAACTCTTAAGCTTTTGTTTAAAAACCAACTGTTTCTCTTCTGTTAAAAAAATGATTCATTATTCTTTTGAAATGCTTCAAGATCTTTTATTATTCAGGCTTAAGTCAAGAGACATTGCCGTAGTTATTATTCAGGCTTAAGTCAAAAGACATTGCCGTAGTTATTATTCAGTTAACACTCGTACGTCTATCGTACTATATATTTAAAATATCATGCTCAAGAGTGTAGGAAGAATCACATACCTTCTCGGCGAAATCCACCTGCCAAGTCGAATATGTCGCGCGCAGAGAATCAGCCTATAATAGTCAATATACGTCTATCAACGTCTAGACTATTCTGTAAACAGTTCTAAGCAGAGGGTTCTATATTCTACGGAAAATCGGGCAGCACTTCCCTACCCGGTGAGCTACTCAAGTCTACTGTGAAAACAGTCCTTTGTAAGTACAGTTCTATATTCTTCTTTTAAACCCTTCTACTGTGATAACAGTTCAATTCTATTCTTAATATTCTTCTAAGTACTTATACTTATTCCTATTCTTCTACAGTATGTATTCTCTAGTTACAAAAGAAGGATAAGATTATTTACCTCGGTAAGCCCAATAATATCCTAGATAAAAGTCGCTCCTGAGCAAGGTTTAGCTCCTAATTTGTACGCTCCGATAGCTCCAAGAACCCTTAGAAGTTCCCAACAACTTCTACTAAGATACTATAAGGGAATTGGGCTAGGGTATTTGGAAGACAACTTTTCTACCAAGGGGGTAGTGTTTCGCTGTGGCTTCTTAGAGGGTATTCGGCCAAGGCCTTCGAAGTGGGTGTCACGACCCGACCCCAGGCCCGCGACTGGTGTCCTACCTGGGCACCCTTACAGGTATACATCAGATAAAATCAGCGGAACATACATGAAGCTTATAAAATAAAACAACAAGAATTTAAACAACAGGTTAGCCGATAAGGCTACCTCCCTGGACACATATACATATACTTAAACAACCGCAGTTACATCCTTCTTTTGTTTACAAACTGACCCACCAGATATGACTACAGACCTCTAAGAATTACAACTGTGGCGGGACAGGGCCCTGCCATACCCCTGAATGTACAACAACCGACAATACCAGGGATCCGAACTAAAGACAAGCCTCCGGAGTGAATGGAGCTTTTACCCAAAACTGAACAGAGATCCTAGAGCGAGGATCACCAACCTGTGTACCTAAAACCTGCGGGCATGAACGCCCCGAAGAAGTCGATAACAGTGCAGTATGGAACAGAAATAAGGTGCAGTAACTAAATCATAACTGTATAGAAGAATGACAGAGGCAAGTATAAACATGAAATACCAGATCCTACCGTGCCATTTTAACTCCTGAAATCAATCGTATATTAACCGTTCTTTTCCTTCTTTCAATAAAAATTAACATCATATTCTTACATACTTACTTTAAGGATTTAGTCAAGTTTTTTTCACATAACTTACATATCTTACATAACATAATCCGACCCTTTATGGAGGGACTTCTTATTTGGGAGCTTACTTTGATTATCCATACGTGATAACGTAATCCGGCCCATTTGCGGGACACGGTGTATTGATGAATCATGTGGCATAATCCGACCCGCCTGTGGGGCTCGGTGTACTGTGGAATCATGTAGCATAATCCGGCCCGCCTGTGGAGCTCGGTGTAAGATGACGTAACCCGATCTATGTGTAGGCTCGGGGTAATATGGCGTAATCGGGCCTATGTGTAGGCTCGGTGTATCTCATAACGTAATCCGGCCTATTTGTAGGCTCGGTGTATTTCATAACATAATCCGGCCTATTTGTAGGCTCGGTGTGATTTTCCTTACATAACATTTTTAAACCATCTTTTCACTTCTTCTTAAGCCGTCATAACAACTTCTCATAAAGTTATTATAACAACCTTTCATTTTTCAGAACTTAAGACACTTTTATCCTTACAACATTAGGGAAACTAGACTCAAAAATACTACGTACATACATACTTAAAAAGAATCATAAAACTCCTTTCTTTTTAAAGCTCAAGTCACATACTCTTTTGGAAACCATCTTCTTAACTTTCGAAATAAATTAAGAAGTCATACTTTTTTAAAATTTAGTCCTTTCCACTTATAATCAAGGCTTATGGTCTTAACATCTCGTAGCATACACTCTTTAAAATCATGTCGCTTATACTTATAAAATCATGTCCTCTATACTTTAGAAATCAAGTCCCATAACTTGAACAATAAAGTTTCATAATCCTTTAAAGAAAATCAAAGTTCATAGTCTTAAAACTTCATAACATACATTCTTTAAAATCCATTTACTTATACTTATAAAATCATGTCATCTACACTTTACAAATCAAGTCCCATAACTTGAAAAAGAAAGTTTCATACACTTCCCAAAACCAAGTAGCTTATTCTCTTTAAAACCATATAACTTCCACTTTTAAAATCAATCCCCTTTTCACATATAAATTCAAATCATTTTTAAACATAAAATCAACTTACTTACTTTAAATAAATCAAGACACATAGCTTTAAATCAAATCTCATAACTTCCTAACCATTCTTACCAACATCTCCCATAAGACTTGGTAAGGACTTAGGATAATTTAAACATACTTTTAACTTAGAATCAACAACGTGAACACTTCTTAACTTCTAGGAGTAGAAGGAATCATGAAATAATATTACATGGCTATTTCATACGTAGGATCATGCCAAAAAAGGAATGAGTTCACATACCTCGAATATTGACCTTCCAATACTTGTTGAACCGTTGCTTATAACAATTTTTGCAGAATCGTTTGTTCTAACAAAAAAAAAATTAGAACAAATTGGTTTCTCACCCAGCAAATAACTAGCCACTCTTATTATTAAACTTAAGGACGTGATTTTATTGCAATTGTAAATTGCAAGTCATTTAGAAAGAAACCTTCCCTGTACTTGGAACGAAATTGCCCCTTTATAATAAGATATAATATTGTGAATATCTAATATAGAATAGGATAGAATCTGTTTGCAGTGGGGGTTCTATCCTTAATTTATCTATGAATAAAGTAATACTGCCAAAAGCTAATCATTATGAAATAAAGTGAAGTAATCCTTTACACATGTAACCCCCCATGATTCACACTATATGACTCATTACCAAATATGCCAACTTATTTTCAGGTGCATGTATGTGATCCCACTTAATATTGACCCTCACTATAATTAATAAATTTCACAATTAATCAATTACACACACAATTAATATTTTGATCCTAATTCATTTAATCTTGATAACTTATAAGATCTTCATATATTCAATGTCATAATTCTTGTAATATGACACTAGTTCGTAACTTCTTTATGCACACACCAAAATTATTCTCGATCCGTGTCGTCACATTGTTACGTCTAAAATTATTCTGGAATCACATCATTTTGTATGCTAATCTCTTATTAGCATATGTAAATATAACAAAAAAAAATCAACGCTCGGGTCTATTTTCTTCGTTTAGGTGCTCAAATCATTATCCAAAATTCTTAGATGTTACAGGGGGAGTGGAGGCTTGGACGAAATACAACAAGAGAGGAGGAAGGATTTTCAAGACTTGGAAATTGATTTGTGGATGAAGAACTCTTCATCTTAAGGGGGGTATTTATAGGTCAAGAAGTGGCCAACCAATTGCCAAGATGATGCCAAGTGCAAGGCAAGTGTAAGGTCAAGATTTGGGCAAGTGTACCTTAGCCAACTTGCACACAAAATATCCTACCAACTCCATGACAAAATAGGCCATCCAATTCATCCCATTTCCGCCTTAAGTCCGCCAACTAGAGGGTGACAAGTGTCGCCCTCTCGTTGGTCCAAAATGTTTCGTCTCTCGGAAAAATCCGCAAAAAATATAAATGACATAGCCGGAATTTACCCTACGCGAGTTTAGTAAAACGTTTCGTCGAAAAACGATTCTTTAAGTGAGTTGTGCACAAACATTTTCGTCCAAGGTCTTTTACTTAGGCTAACTTTTGTACGTACACCCTCACGTACATACTCTGGAAATACGGGGTATAACATTCTCCCCTCCTTAGAAACATTCGTCCCGAATGTTCCTTCCCAAGACAGTTAACGATAAGGTTCTTCATAACTTAACAGTTTGCAAATGCCACAAACGGCCAAAAAACAACACTTAGGCAAATGATAATGAAAATTTATAAGTAGGAAAGTGAATTACCTGGAGGTGTGGGGAATAGGTGAGGATACTTCTGCCTCATGTCCTCCTCTGCTTCCCACGTCATCTCCTCCCTAAGCTCGTTCCGCCACAAGACTTTGACGGAAGCCACGTCCTTGGTCCGCAGACGCCTAACCTGACGATCGACTATCGCTATGGGAATCTCCTCATACGATAACCCCACACCGACATCGCCAATCGGGTGTACTAGATGGATCCCCGATACATCTCCTCAAAGATAGATACGTGAAAACCGGATGCATCGCCTCCAGATCGGACGACAGATCCAACTCATAGGCAACCTTGCCTACCTCGCGGACAACTGACACGGCCCAAAGTACCTTGGGCCGAGTTTCCCTTCCCGAATCTCATCACACCCTTCATGGGTGACACCTTCAGGAAAACCCAATCATCAACTGCGAACTCCAGATGCCGACGACGATGATCTGCATATGACTTCTGTCGACTCAGAGCTGTCAGCAACCGCTCCTGGATACGCTTTACCTTATCCACTGCCTGCTGCACCAAGTCTGGTCCCACTAACTGCACCTCGCCCACATCGAACCAGCCTATCGGCGATCTGCACTTCCTCCCGTACAAGGCCTCATAAGGCGCCATCTGAATACTGGAGTGGTAGCTATTATTATATGCAAACTCAACTAGAGGCAAATGATCCTCCCAGCTACCCATGAAGTCGATAACACAGGCTCGCAGCATATCCTCGAGTGCGGATAGTGCGCCACCGGCTGTCTGCTCGTGGATGGAATGCGACTCGTGCTCACTGCCCCCAAACCCTACGAAAGACCTCCGTAAGTTAGCCGAAATCGGGCTCCTCTCGATATGATCGAAATAGGGACTCCATGCACCGACGATCTCTGATGTAAAGTCCGCATAATCCTCACCAAAAAGTCGTCCTAACGGGATGAAAGTGGGCTGATTTCGCCACCGTCGACGATAACCCATATAGAATCATGTCTCCTCCGAGTGCGAGGTAATCTCGTAATGAAGTCCATGTTGATCACCTCCACTTCCGGTCGGAATCTCTATCGTCAGAATAAACCACTGTGCCTCCGTGCTCTACCTTCACTGCCGACAACACGAGCACCGAGCTACGAACTCGCAACGCCCTCTTCAAGCCATCCCACCAATACACGCATCTAAGGTCGTGGTACATCTTGGTCGACCACGGATGGATAGTAACGCGCTGTGTGCTTCCCAAGAACTCGCCAAGTCCTCAAACATCCGAACACACAACTCGCCAAACCTTAGCACCCCATCGTGCTACCAAAAGACCCTTCCTCACGTAAGAGCCGTCACGTAACGTGTCAAAGCCGATCCTCGAATCGTTGCCTCTTCACCTCCTCGGCGATGGAAGACTCGGCAACCTCACGAACTCGAACCCCACCGCTATCGGAATCAATCAAGCGGACACCAAGGCTCGCTAATCGATGCAAATCACGAACCATGTCCTCCTCTGCCGCACATCCGATAGGCTCCCATCGACCTACGACTAAGAGCATTCGCCACAACATTGGCCTTCCCGGTGGTACAGATGTCAACATCATAATCCTTGAGCAGCTCTAACCACCGCTCTCGCCGTAAGTTCACTCTCTGCCGTGAAGATATACCGAGGCTCTTGTGGTCTGTATAAATATCCACATGAACCCCATACAAATAGTGCCTCCAGATCTTCAAAGCGTGAATCACCGCTGCCAACTCTAAATCATGGGTGGGGTAGTTCCTCTCGTGTTTCTTCACCTGTCGGTATGCATATGCTATAACCTTGCCCTGCTGCATCAACACACATCCCAACCCGATGCCTGACGATCACAATACACGACATAACCGCTCGACCTGCGGAAGAGTAAGAACGAGGGTCGCCGCCTCTCCTTCAAGAATCGAAACCCCGCCACAAGCATCACCATCAAACTTAGCCGCTTCGAGTCACCTAGTCAATGGTGCGAGATAGAAGCAAACTTCTACGAACCGCCGATAATAACTCGCAAGGCCTAAAATCGCGAACCTCGCCGGAGTAGTAGGTCTAGGCCAAGTCCTCGATCGCCGATTCGCCGATTCACTGAATGCCATCACCGGCAATATGCCCAAGAAAAGCCACAAGTTAACCAAAACTCACATTTGGAAAACTTGGCGATAATCGCTGGTCCCGAGAAGCGACAAGACAAGCCTCAAATGCTCCGCGTGCTCCCGCTCCGAGCGAGAATAAACCAAGATATCATCGATGAACACTATCACAAACGCGTGTCCAAAATGGTTTGAACACTCGGTTCATCAAATCCATGAATACCGCCGAGCATTGGTCAATCCAAAAGACATGACCACGAACTCATAATGCCCGCACGTCGGAATGCGCCCTAGGGACATCCGCCTCTCGACTGCACTGATGATAGCCCGATCGCAGATCAATCTTGAGAAACATCTCGCACTCGCAACTGGTCGAACAAATCATCAATCCCGGAAGGGGGTATCGTTTAATGGTTACCTTGTTCACCGTCAGAATCAACACACATGCGCGGCCCCGCCCTTCTTCTTCACGAACAATACCGCGCTCCCGGGGAGAAACACTAGGTCCGATGAAACCCTTCTCCAAAGAAATCTCTCGGTCCTTCAACTCTCTCAACTCGGGTGCCATTCTCGTATGGCGGAATGGAAATAGGCCGAGTGTCCGCAAGACATCGATGCAAAACTCTATCTCCTCTCGGGAGGGATACGGGAGGTCGTCGAAATACGTCTGGGAACTCTCGATCATCGAATCGATCAAAATCTGGTACCGCACCTCGAGATCAAACACCGAACGAGATGGTAGATATACCCTTCTCGCACTATCTTCCTAGCCTCGAGGTAGGAAATAAACCTACCCTCGGCGACACGGTGTTCCTCCCACTCGACAACCGGCTCCTCAGAACCGGAACCGCACTACTCTCTCTCGCACTACATGGGCGTAGCAAGAAGCTAGCCAATCCATTCCGTGATCACGTCGAAATCGGTCATATCCAACTCGATCAAGTCGGCCAGGTCCGACGATCAGAATGGTCATCGGATAAGCCCTATATACCCGACGAGCTACCACCGAATCACCCATCGGCGTAGCTACCTCGAAAGGGTCTATGGACTCGTGCTCTATTCCTATCCTACTAGCAACAAGGGAGATATATGGATGAGTAGAACCCGGATCTATCAAGGCATACACATCATAATGGCGAGACACCGCGGTAATAAGGTACATGTGATTATCCAGGTGAGGCCTCGATCTGTCGGGTACCGACAAGGCATAAATGTCGTTCTGAGGACCGCTAGAATTGGGACCCGCGCCACGACCTCCGCGACCTGGCCGCCCATGAGTACCTTGTTCTCCGGGCGAGTAATCGCTGGGATGAAGAACCGCAATCGACCGCAGCGACTCCTACCATCACGCTGCGCCGGAGACTCTCGCAAATGACCTGCCGCCACAGTGTAGCAAGCTCCCGAGTAATCGCAACCCCGAATGGAACTCGCCAGCGGACACATTGAGCGGACCTCGATCGTTAGCACCTTGCTACTCGAAATCAAGTCACAGGGCCACGACACGCCCCGAATACTCGCCGAATCGACAATGATGTGAGTGCTCGAAATGGCCGGGTGCAAATCTAGATCTTGAGGCCGTCCACCCCGAGAACTACCAAAAGAATCGCCGCCCGGCCTTCTTCCGATCTTGATATCTATCGACTCACGGCCTCGCGCCTCGCATCCAAGTGCATGAGCTCGCATACGGGTAATGTCCATGCACCGCCAAGAGACACACCGCACAAGACTTCGCCATATAATCATCTAGCCCGATGGCGTAGCGATGCACTCGCCCTCCATATCCGCTACCAATGCAGGGACATATCGAGCCAAAGAATCGAACTCGACATTGTACTCCCTAACTGCGCCCTCTCGTCTCGCACAGAAATTGCCGCCCGCGCTCCTTATTCGTGAGGCAAGAAGTGAGTGAGGAAAGCCTCTGAGACCTCATCCCAAGTCGCTGGGACGCGCGTTTCCCGGGATAACTCCCACGAATCAAACCAATCGACTGCGGTATCACGCAGCCGATGCGAACCGAAGATCACAGACTCGGTCTCCGATGCCCTGATCACTCTCATAATCCTCTGTAGCTGACGGATGAACTCCTGCGGATCATCCTCCGGTCTCGACCCGTAGAACTCTGGCGGGCTACAACTCAGGAAGTCCCGTAGCCTCAAACTATACGCCTCGGGTGAACCATGTGCCTTTGGGCCGGAATGGAACTGCTGCATCCAGCCTATCCTCATGTCTGGCCACAATCCTAGCCAATAGCTGGGCCATCTCCTTGTACCCTAACTCCTCCGCCCCAGGCTGTGGGACAGGAGGTGCGGGTACTGTGGTCTCTGCTGGGGCCGGCGGCGTCATGGAACTCGCCGTCTCGGGTATAGACTGGGCCTGAGCCCTCGTAACTCTCGGTGTCCTACTAGCAGCTCCCTCGGCTGCCTTGCCCTTCTGGGCCCGGGTTGCCTTACGTGGAGGCATAACTGTTACAGAAAAGGAATACGTTAGAGGGGTCCAACTTATAACACAGCGCTAAGGCACGATCTCAGAGTGAGAAGATAGGAAACCAATCCTAAATATCCTATAGCCTCCTGATTATTGGTGTGGTGCACAACACACCGATAATCAAGACTCTACTAGATACGGTCCGTAGACACTTTCCGAGGATTAATCGCTCGATACCACTTTTGTCACGACTTCGCCCGGGCTCGTGGATCGTGCCTTACCCGCACCCAAGTAATCATACATCGTAGTAATCGGAATATAAAAACAAGACATGAAACAGCTTGTAAAATGAGACACAGTTTATCTCAAGAAAAGCTTGCCTTTAAGATATATATATAACCCAAGTTCTGCGATTACATCCCAACCGTATAATAGGACTCTGCACTCTAAGGAAGTAAACAACTATGGCGGACAGTGGCCCACCATACCCCGAATGTACAAAAACTATCTACAATACAGGGAGATCATACCCAAAAGTAGAGCCTCCGGAGAAGATGGAGCTCCTGACACCAAAGCAAAGATCCTAAGGATGTGGATCTAGCACCTGCTTGCCCTTACCTGCGGCATGAACGCGGCCCCCCGAAGGAGGTCAGTACAACAGGTACCAAGTATGTGAAACTGTAAAGTACTTAAATGAAATCAAAGTATTTAAAGCCATTGCAAATACAATCAGTTCAATTTGCACATAGTGCCACAACATAAGCAAGAGCAACATAGATATACTGTAACTGGTCTTTCCTAGGCCGCGAATGATCGAAGCAAGGCCAATCGCCCATAGTATCATTCTGCGCGCCTAGTCCTGGACTTCCCGCAGTCCGCATAGGTCACACACAGACCCGCATGAGGTATTCCTCGCATCGGGGGTAGCTAACCCCGGTACCCTCCTGGACTCCCACAGTCCGCATAGTCTCAATAGACCGCATAGTCACACAGACCGCATAGGGCATCCCCCGCATCGGGCTAAAACACCCGGAATGATCAATCACGAGCTCCCAGACTCGCATAGTCTCACAGATCGCATAGCCGTATAGACCCGCATCAAGGGTGGCAAGCCCTCGGTATAACCAGTCAAGGGGGTAGGTGATATAATAACAGTACAACTGACTTACCGTCTAGCAACGTAAGCACAACAAGAATGACCCCCTTTCACAACATTACAAGACACTAACACACATAGCATCATAGTATGTCTATTTATCAAACAATCTTAATATACCTTACAGAAATCAATACAAGGTTTTTACAAGCAATTAAGTAAGGGATTCTTTTTATCTTTCTTAAGTGGTTATACCTAACTTCCCATAAAGCTAGTATAACTCTTAAGCTTTTGTTTAAAAACCAATTGTTTCTCTTCTGTTAAAAAAATGATTCATTATTCTTTTGAAATGCTTCAAGATCTTTTATTATTCAGGCTTAAGTCAAGAGACATTGCCGTAGTTATTATTCAGGCTTAAGTCAAAAGACATTGCCGTAGTTATTATTCGATTAACACTGCACGCTCATCGTACTATATATTTAAAATATCATGCTCAAGAGTGTAGGAAGAATCACATACCTTCTCGGCGAAATCCACCTGTCAAGTCGAATATGTCGCGCGCAGAGAATCAGCCTATAATAGTCAATATACGTCTATCAACGTCTAGACTATTCTATGCGATTCTGCGAGGGTTCTATATTCTACGGAAAATCGGGCAGCACTTCCTACCCGTGAGCTACTCAAGTTCATCGTGAAAGCGTCTTTGTAAATCTGATTCTATATTCTTCTTTTAAACCCTTCTACTGTGATAACAGTTCAATTCTATTCTTAATATTCTTCTAAGTACTTATACTTATTCCTATTCTTCTACAGTATGTATTCTCTAGTTACAAAAGAAGGATAAGATTATTTACCTCGTAAGCCCAATAATATCCTAGATAAAGTCGCTCATGAGCAAGGTTTAGCTCCTAATTTGTACGCTCCGACAGCTCCAAGAACCCTTAGAAGTTCCCAAAAACTTCTACTAAGATACTATAAGGGAATTGGGCTAGGGTATTTGGAAGACAACTTTTCTACCAAGGGAGGGGGTAGTGTTTCGGCTAGGGCTTCTTTTAGAGGGGGGGTATTCGGCCAAGGGCCTTCACAAGGGGGGGGGGGGGGAGTGGGGGCTTGGACGAAATACAACAAGAGAGGAGGAAGGATTTTCAAGACTTGGAAATTGATTTGTGGATGAAGAACTCTTCATCTTAAGGGGGGTATTTATAGGTCAAGAAGTGGCCAACCAATGGCCAAGATGATGCCAAGTGCAAGGCAAGTGTAAGGTCAAGATTTGGGCAAGTGTACCTTAACCAACTTGCACACAAAATATCCTACCAACTCCATGACAAAATAGGCCATCCAATTCGTCCCATTTCCGCCTCAAGTCCGCCAACTAGAGGGTGACAAGTGTCGCCTTCTCGTATGTCCAAAATGTTTCGTCTCTAAGAAAAATCCGCAAAAAATATAAATGACATAGCCGGAATTTACCCTACGCGAGTTTAGTAAAACGTTTCGTCGAAAAACGATTCTTTAAGTGAGTTGTGCACAAACTTTTTCGTCCAAGGTCTTTTACTTAGGTTAACTTTTGTACGTACACCCTCACATACATACTCTGGAAATACGGGGTATAACACTGGAAATTGTGAGCCTAAGAATGTGATAACCACCGAGACCTTAGGTATATAAGGCCTTCTTGGGTAGTAAAAAGTTAAGTCAGACCAAGGGTAAGAGTTAAATACGACGCCGAGTCGGGTTGAGGACCTATTAAGGGTCGCCCCATATCTTGAAATGGAATGGGATCAGTTGGTAGTAGTCCCGCTACGTGACAGGGTCACGAGGGTGCAAGGCCCAAGTTTAGTTAATCATTTACGGGTTAGTGGACGCGTTCCACCGAATTGAGAGAGCCGGAAATGGCCTTAAGTTGTTTAGAATAGTAACTCCAAAGATTGGAGGCCCGAATCAGTATGAAGGCTATGTACGTACGCTAGAATAAGTTTGGAAGTACGGGAAGAGTACGACCAGTAAGAAAGAGAGCAACCAAGTGTAAAGAAATGGAGCCTGAATCCATGAGGACCTTTCGAGGTGACTACACCCGTGAGGGTTGGGTGGTAGCTGAGTGGGTAGATAATAGTTGTCGGTAACGATATAGTCGTTGGACTCTAGCAGACCTAGCAGAGCTGTTATGACAAACATTGAGGTCATTATGTGTCACGACCCGACCTCGGGCCCGCGACTGGTGTCTTACCCCGGGCACCCTAGTGATACTACATCAGAGAAAATCAGCGGAAATAAAAACTTAAACAGGAAACAAGATACAACATAAGAAAATAGGCTAACCAAAACAGTCACCTTCATGTATATACATACAACCGAACGCATAATCCTTTACAAACCCCGCCACAACAAGATTACTGCACTTCTAAGATTTTTACAACAACTATGACGGACAGGCCCCGCCATACCGAACGCATAAAACTTACAAACTCGGGGAAACATACCAAAAGATAAGCCTCCGGAGAAACGGAGCTTCCCAATACGCTGAACTGTGATCCTAAGAACGAGGATCAACAACCGATGTACCTCTACCTGCGGCATGAACGCAGCCCCCCCGAAGGAGGTCAGTACAACAGGTACCAAGTATGTGAAATTGAATGTTACACCCCGTATTTACAGGACATGCTTTAAGAACGTGCGTAAGAACTCGCAAGTGTTAAGATTTGAGACTTGTAAAAATTTATCTGACCAGAAATTGTCTGAAACGTAATATTGGACGAATGGGAGGCGACACGTGTCAACCCCTTATGGTGCCTTGGACGAATTGTAGCATGGGCACAAGGGACATTTGACCCTTGTTAGGAAGACAAGTCTTGCTAATAGAGAGCTTGACAAAATTGACTAAGTCAAAGGGTCCAAAGTCTTGATATTTATTAGGAGATCATCCAAACCACCCAATTGTTTGCATCTTGACCCTCCATGTCCCTTTATTATACTACTAGTAGCAAGAGTGATGCCAACACTTAGAAAATTTTCAAGAGAAATTGGAAGACACACCACATTGCTCTCGGGTTCATGTCATTTGAAAAGGAAAAAAAAAATTTGTTTCTTGTCCATTAAGCTCCACACTTTAAACCAAGGTTCTTGAGGGTAGTTTAAGCTTATCTCAATAGAAAAATCTTGGAAAAAGATAGTTTACGGGTTAGTCGCAAAACGAAAACCTAGTTGTCTTTCTAGGTTTTGGATTGGAATTTGAAGGAAAGTTGTTGGTATGGTTCTAAGGGTCTCAAGTAGCGGATTGTAGCGTCTTGAAGAGGCTCTAAGTTGCTAAGGAGCGACTTCGGATTCGGAATTTGGATTAAGATTCGTTGAGGTATAATCTTGTCTCTTAGAAGTGTTACAAGATTATTTATATTGTTGTTATCTTTACATGTTGCTAGCATGAAGTATATGTGTTGAAGTTTATAAGGATTATGGATTGATTGTAGCCTTGGAAATCCGAAATGTAATGTAAGCCATGTTAAGTTGGATTACAATTTAGTCGTTATTAGAATCGTCGCATGTTGTTGACTTAAAGATTATAGTAGTTATAGTCGTTTGCGACTTGATATCATGTTGGGCTAATAACTTGGATTGAAATGGAAATTGGATAAGAATTGATGTTGTAAGTATTTCAAGTTAGCCGAATTGGACATATAGTTTGTATTAGTTTGATATCTATTGTGGGGCGGAATTTTACACGGCTAGTAGGCGTGTAATCCCCTATTGATAATTGCGTTTGATTGGGCCTTAAATGTGGCGTGTTTGGTTATTGTATTCGGCCTTGAAAAAGGTGGCAAAGTAAGTAAAAACAAAGGAGATGCTGTCCGATTTTCCGTAGAATTTAGCGACTTAGCACCTAGAATATTCTACGTTTGAAGTAAGAGGTTAATGGACGTATTGTGACCATTATAGGTTGAAGTACTAAGTATAGCGTATCCTACTTGAAGGATGGATTAGCTATCAAGATTGAAGTACTTTGGAGCATTTTGCTACTTGTCGATAATCGTCGCGAGGTATGTGAACCTCTTCCTTCCTTTGGCATGATTCTATGTATGGAATATACCTGTGGTATCATTTCATGTTTCCTTCTACTCTTAGAAGTTAAGAGGTTGTTGTGTGATTTGCTCTATGTAGAACTTTTCCTATCTTTTGAGCATGACTAGTTGCATGTATGTAGTCAGGTGAGTTAGGAGATTAACTCATTTCTTTGAAAGAATAAAGGATGTCTTAAGTTTTATTAAAGTTAAGGGACTTGAAGAGTTTTAAAGTATGTGATACTTGTTTCGTTTTAAACGTATAAGTCCCTTGGATAGGAAATTATATTTTTGGCTAAGGCATAAATTGAATATAACGACTTTATGGGGAGTTGGTTATATTTGCTTTATGGAAAGATAAATGACTTGATTTTAGTAAAAAGGCAACTTGATTTTAAGGCATCAATTGCCTAAGGTTTTATAATAAAAGGAGTCACTTGAGTTCTAAAGGTTAAGAGACTAATTGTATTTTTGAAAGTTAAGAGAATTGATTTGAAAGTATACAATACTTGGTTTTTAAAAGTAGAAGTCTCTTGGTTATAAAAGAAAAGAGTTTTGTCTAAAACCATAAAGGGTTATAACGGCTTTATGGGAAGTTGGTTATAACGGCTTTATGGAAAGTTAAGAGAATGGTTTTCTCTAATAAAGTAATCAAAGAATTAACTTGTATTAAGGAAGGGCAATGTGATTTAAAGGTATCACTTGCTTAAAGCTTTTAAGTAAGGTTCACTTGATTTTAGAAGCCGAGAAATGTATTTCTAAAAGTATCGTGACTTATGTGAAATGTACACAAGCCTGGATACTACGGGTGTTAGTATCTTGGGGTTTTACACAAAAAGGAGTCTCTTAAAAAGAATGTACGTACGTAGTACTTTGGCCTGTTTAATTGAGAATAATTCTATGTGATGCCTTGATTAGTACTTTGGCTTGATAAATTGAGAATTTGTCTAAGTGTGCCTTGATTAGTACTTTGGCTTGTTAAATGAGAATTATTCTATTTGTGCCTTGATAAGTACTTTGGCTTGATTAATTGAGAATTTGTCTAAGTATGCCTTGATAAGTACTTTGGCTTGTTAAATGAGAATTATTCTATTTGTGCCTTGATAAGTACTTTGGCTTGATTAATTGAGAATTTGTCTAAGTATGCCTTGATAAGTACTTTGGCTTGTTAAATGAGAATTATTCTATTTGTGCCTTGATAAGTACTTTGGCTTGATTAATTGAGAATTAGTCTAAGTGTGCCTTGATAAGTACTTTGGCTTGTTAATTGAGGATTAGCCTATGTGTACTGGTGATAGCCTTTGAGTGCAAGTATTATGTTTTATTACGTTGCCGTGACTCTCGGTTGGAGGGCCGGCTGTTTTGTTGTAAGTACTTGGACGTACCGACAGTGATGTGGGATTCCACGGGTATGCTTCCTCTATTAGTAGTACTTGGGTTAAATTCCCAGATTTTTATAGAAGACATGGTAGTGCTTCTGTTTGTTTGACGGCCGGTCGAGATAGGGTCTTATAAGTGAGGGGTAAACCTCCAAGATGCTATACCACCTTCTCCAGGGTAAGAGTATAAGTGAGGGGTAAACCCACAAGACATTATACCCCCTGCTTGTTTTGTTTGATGGTCGGTCGAGATAGGGTAAGAGTATAAGTGATGGGTAAATCCCCAAGATGCTATACCACCTCTCGAGTAAGAGTATAAGTGAGGTAGACCCCAAGATGCTATACCACTGCTTTTACCACCTTCTCGTGGTAAGAGTATAAGTGAGGTAGACCCCCAAGACGCTATACCACCGGTGGGACTTGGTGTTCATGTATGCCTATTGGTGTATTATTATACCCTGGACTGTCGGTAGTGATGTGGGATTTCACGGGCAGGAGATATATATATATGTGTTGTGAATGTGTACGCCGACCGTGAGGTGGGATTCCACGGGCGCGTCACATGATTATATTTTACACTTATAGCTGTCGGCAGTGATGGGGAATTCCACGGACACGCTTGATATTTGTGTGACTTGATCGCGTCCCAGATTGGGCCGGGTAGAAAATGTGCCCTCCTTAAAGGGTCGGATTATACTTATGAAAGATAAGTAAGTTATATAGAAATGAACTTAATGATTTTTCCTAATCATGTGCGTAAGAATGTGGCTATAACCTTTATTGAAAATGGGAAAAGATATTGATGTGAAATTAAGTTCATAAGTGGTAATGACACGGCAGATCCGTATGTACTTTTATACTTGTCCTGTCATTCTTTGTACGATTATGGTTTGTTTCTCAGACGTTATTTCTGCTCCATATTAACTTTTTGTTATCGACCCTTCTGGGCTGCGTCATGCCCGCAGTTTTAGGTACCTGTGTTGGTGATCCTTGCTCATAGGATCTCGGTTCAGTTTTGAGAAAAGCTCCATTTGCTCCGGAGGCTTATCTCTTGGTACGGTTTCCCTGAGGTAGTAGATTCATGTATATTCAGGGGTATGGCGGGGCCCTGTCCCGCCACAGTTGTTCAGTTGTTATTCCTAGAGGTCTGTATTCACATATGTGGTTGGGCTGTAAGAACTGAGTTGTACTTTTGATTATGTTTATATTATGGAAGGCGGCCTGATCGGCTAGCCTGTGACGTTTTTATTTACACATGTGTTTATGTTGTGTATGTTCCGCTGCTATTCTCGATGTGTACAGAGCAGGGTGCGGGTAGGGCACGATCGCCGCGCCGGGTCGGTCGTGACAAAAGTGGTTTCAGAGCGCTTAGTCCTCGGAAAGTGTCTACGCACCGTGTCTAGTAAGTCTTGATTATCGGTGTGTTGCACCACATCTATAATCGGAGGAGGCTGCATGACATTTAGGATTGGTTTCCATTCTTCTCACTCGAGATCGTGCGATAGAGCCTGTGTTGTTAGGGTCGCCTCTCCTAACGAGTTATGTTGATTGCTACGAAAGCCAACAGTGACCCGGGAAGGACTATGTGGATTGCGTATCCGTGTTGGTAGTAATGATATAGTATAGTTGGTATTGTGACATACATCTATACGGAGTTATATACGAGGGTCATTTATGGGTTGCCTAGAATGGTTTTAGATTTACCAAGAGTGGTAAAGACTAACTAGATCTGGGAAGGTATGGAATAGTTAATGAATTCTCGCCAAGATCTTATGTGTTGTTTTGAGATAATTGGGAAGGATGAGGTATGCGATAGGGTAGTGAACCCTTAAGAAGCCATGTTAAGGAACTTAAAGGAATGTCATGTAAATAGATTAAGTCGCGTAGTAGGCTTAAGAGAATTGTACTGATGAGGTCCGTATAGAGTAAGTAATGCGGTGGATCAAGACGACACGATTATGGTATTATGAGAAGTTTTGTACGTTCACGGGAGACTGATAAGATTGGCTTGGAGCATGGAAATTGCGAGCCTAAGAATGTTGAAGACCGCTGAGACCTTAGATGTGCAAGGTCTTCTCGGGTAGAAAGATTTATTATAGACCAAGAATAAGAGTTAAGTGCGACGGCGGGTCGGGTGATGACTGTTACGGTCTCCCACGGCTGGAATGATGGGATCGGTTGGTAGTAATTCCGCTACGTGACAGGGCCACGAGGGTGCAAGGCCCAAGTCTAGCTAATTATTTTATGGGTTCGTGGACGCGTTCCACCGGAACCAGGTCGTGGGAGTCGGAAATGGCCTTATGTTGTTTAAAGAGAGTGACTCCAAAAGATTGGAAGCCAACATCGGTATGGAAGTTATGTATACTAGTATGAGTTGGAAGTACGGAAAGAGTGCGACCAGTAAGAAAGATAACAACCAAGTGTAAAGGAATAGAGCCTGAATCCATAAGAACCTTTCGAGGTAACTACACGTGAGTGTGTGTGTGGTAGAATGAGCGAATATGAGGTTTTCCGGTGATGATACGATCGTCAGGACTCTAGTAGACCTAGTAGAGGATTATGCACTTTGAGGTCATTATAAGTATGGGCTAGTTGGCTTTGTGAGTGCCAAGGTTGACATCTTAGTATAAATATTGTTATGTGGTCATGGGTGGCATATGTCGTAAGAAGGGTGTAGTATAAGGAGACTATGTCGCGCTTTAATTAGATTGGACTCCGAA
Source organism: Przewalskia tangutica (assembly GCA_029844215.1). Lineage (NCBI taxonomy): Eukaryota > Viridiplantae > Streptophyta > Magnoliopsida > Solanales > Solanaceae > Przewalskia > Przewalskia tangutica. The sequence continues at coordinate 24,839,704 of CM056737.1, forward strand.
AGAACATTCGAGGATGAATGTTTCTAAGAGGGGAAGAATGTTACACCCCGTATTTACAGGACATGCTTTAAGAATGTGCGTAAGAACTCGCAAGTGTTAAGATTTGAGACTTGTAAAAAATTTATCGGAATTGTGAAATTGTCGGAAAACCTAATATTGTGACGAATGGGAGGGCGATGTTATACCCCGTATTTCCAGAGTATGTACGTGAGGACGTACGTAGAAATATTTGAACTTTAAGTAGACTTGGCCGAAAATATTTTGTGCACAACACCCGATTAGAATCGTTTTTCGACGAAACGTTTTACAAGACTTGCGAAGGGAAAATTCCGGCTATGTCATTTATTATTTTTGCGGATTTTTCCGAGAGACGAAATGTTTTGGACCAACGAGAGGGCAACACTTGGCACCCTCTCATTGGTGGATGGTGGGGCGGCATTGGACGAAAAGGGAGAGTGGGAGTAGGTAGGATATTTTGTGATATTTGTGAGGTAGATGGATAAGGTACACATGGAGGAATCTTGACCCTACACTTGCCTTGCACTTGGCATGATCTTGACCATTGGTTGGCCATTGCTTGACCTATAAATACCTCGCCCTTTTGAAGACTTCTTCATCCAAATAATTTCCTAAGTCTAAAAATCCTCCCCCCTCTCTTGTAGTGTCTCGTCCTAGCCTCCCCCTCCCCCCCTTGGTGAGGCCCCTTGGCCGAGAGCCCCTCCCTCTTGGCCGAGAGTACCCCCCCTCCTAGTGGGGTTGGCCGAGGGGTATACACCCCCCCCCTTGTGGTGTTGTCTCGTATAAATACCCCCCCTCTTGGTAGAAATACTCTCCAAGTGTTGTTACCCTACCCAAATTACCTTAGCCTTATACCTTGTAGTATCCCAAAAGTTACCTCTACGAAAAGCCCAGAAATACTATTATACTTCCCTTCAGTCACAAAAACGAAACCCTAAGGAAAATCTCCATAATTGGTTGGAGTACTTAGTAGAAGTGTGTGGAACTTCTAAGGGTTTCTTGGAGCGGGAGCGCACAGAGTTGGAGCGAAACCTTGCTCAGGATCGACTTTTATCTCGGATAATTTTGGGCTTATCGAGGTAAATAATCTTGTCCCCCTATTGTAATTGGAAATTGCATGTTGTAGGAATATATAGTTGAAGTATACTATATATAGAACTGAACATAGTTTTGCGGCAATGTCTTTTGACTTAAGCCTGAATATAAAGAAGAGAATTGGACTGTAATTACACTATACAGAAGAATGTTAAAAGGAATGGAACTGTACTTACATAGGACTGTATTACAGTAGACTTATGAAGTTTGACGGATAGGGAAGTGCTGCCCAATTTTCCGTAAATAGAGAACCTACTGCTTAAGAATAATCTACCGAGTAGTCTAGACTTTGATAGACTTGTATAACCTTTATAGGTTGAATGTTCTGTGAGTAGCATGTGCTACTTGAAAGGTGGACAAGGCTAGCCGGGTTATAGCCGTGGAGCGTTTTGCTAATAGTCGATAATCGTCGCGAGGTATGTGATTCTTCCTATCCTCTTGAGCATGATATTTTAAAAGAATATATATATAGTACGGTAGACGTACGCGTGTTAATTGAACGTAGTTGTACGACAATGTCTTTTGACTTAAGCCCGAATAATAAAAATCTTGAAGTATTTCAAGAGAATTAAGAACTGTTTTTGAAAGAAGAGTAATACTTGGTTTTAAAAACTTAAGAGTTATACTAGCTTTATGGGAAGTTAGGTATAACGGCTTAAGAGAGATAAAATGAATGATTTATTGATTTTAGAAGTTAAGAGACTTGATCTTAAAAGATAAGAGACTTGACTTAATTAAATTAATATGAACTTTGTGTGAAACCTCATTCGTGAGTAATGAGTACTTGGTTTTTAAAAGGATAAATGTTTTACTGATTTCGGAAATCAGAATAAGTATCGAACAAACCACTGCAGCGTTAATAAAGGGAAATGTACTGACTAATTAATGTATTATTAAAACCAGTAGAAACCTCCATCTGCATAGAAGCTAAGATGAGACAAAATGATATTACATTTCCTAGATCATGGCTGTTGTAATAAGATTGTTATAAACAAGAATAACCTGCTCACATATAAGGCATATGTTTCTCAAATCGTTTTAAAGGAGAATTATATCATTAAGTGATTAAAACTATGAAACTACGAAACCTTTTTGAAAATGAGAAACTTGAACATTTGAAATTAGGCAAACTTGAACGTTTGGAAAATAATGTTGTTACTTGATTTTACAAAGGGAAGTGTTTTGGTTTACTTAAAAAGATAGTCACTCTGTTTTATACTACGGGTATTGTGTGACTTCTGTGAAAGAAACGGATCTTTTAAAGAGTTAATGTATGAAGTACTTTGGGGATAGATACCCGAACTTGTTAGCATAAAGTACCTTGTGTGAATAACTTGATTGTGTTGGTTTAGGATAGCCTTGTAATACTTTCTTGTTGATATGATAAGTAAACATGTTAGGATGATACGTGTGTTAGTATCTTGTGATTGTTGTGTAAGGGGGTCATTCTTGTTGTGCTTACGTTGTTAAACGTTAAGCCCGTTGTACTGTTATTGTATCACCTACCCCCTTGACTTATTATACCGAGGGCTTGCCACCCTTGATGCGGGTCTATACGGCCTATGCGGTCTGTGAGACTATGCGGAGCAGCGGTATGCTCCAAGATTGATCATTCCGGGTGTTTAGCCCGATGCGGGGGATGCCCTATGCGGTCCGTGGGACTATGCGGTCTATTGAGACTATGCGGGTTGCGGGAGTCCAGGTGGATACCGGGGGTTAAGCTGTCTCCGATGCGGGGTATACCTCAGGTGGTCTGGGACCATGATTCGAGGAATACCTCATGCGGGTCTGTGTGTGACCTATGCGGAGCTGCGGTAAGTTCCAGGAATAGACGCACACATTGATACCGCGCGAGTGGCGGCTTCGATCATGTAGTGCGGTCCAGAAAGACCTCGTGATACGCTTTTATAGCATTGTTGATGCGTAGGTTTTAGTAGTCGGCTATGCCTTCGCACTTACCGACGGTTTTATTATGACACAGTGGGACACGGTGTTTATGTGTATTCCTTGGTGCTTTTATATCATGGATCGCGGCAATGGCGGAAGGTATTCCACGCATGATTGATGTTGTGGCGTGAGACCCATTGTTATACTTGAGTAATGACTTGAGGCGTGAGTCAACGACTGACATGATCGCTTTATTGTGAATCGTAGTTTGGTTATCATACATGTCTCCCGATTTTTATAGACTACTATGATTTCATTTCTGATATTTTTCGCCACATACTTGGTACTGTTATACCGACCTCGCCGGGTGCGTCATGCCGCGAGTAGGTACACGGTGTTGATCCTCGCTCATAGGTCACAGTCAAGATTCGGGAAGCTCCGTTTCTCCGGAGGCTTATCAGTGGTATAGTCCCCTGTCGTTGTAGGTACTTACATTCAGGGGTATGGCGGGGCCCTGTACCGCCATTGTTGTCGTATCATTCTTAGAGGTCTGTAGTACTGTTGTGGGCAGAGTTGTAGAAAGGGATGTAACTGTTCAAATTGTTACGGGTTAGTCGCAAAACGAAAACCTAGTTGTCTTTCTAGGTTTTGGATTGGAATTTGAAGGAAAGTTGTCGGTATGGTTCTAAGGGTCTCAAGTAGCGGATTGAAGCGTCTTGAAGAGGCTCTAAGTTGCTAAGGAGCGACTTCGGATTCGGAATTTGGATTAAGATTCGTTGAGGTATAATCTTGTCTCTTAGAAGTGTTACAAGATTATTTATATTGTTGTTATCTTTACATGTTGCTAGCATGAAGTATATGTGTTGAAGTTTATAAGGATTATGGATTGATTGTAGCCTTGGAAATCCGAAATGTAATGTAAGCCATGTTAAGTTGGATTACAATTTTGTCGTTATTAGAATCGTCGCATGTTGTTGACTTAAAGATTATAGTAGTTAAAGTAGTTTGCGAGTTGATATAATTTTGGTCTAATAACTTGGATTGAAATGGAAATTGGATAAGAATTGATGTTGTAAGTATTTCAAGTTAGCCGAATTGGACATATAGTTTGTATTAGTTTGATATCTATTGTGGGGCGGAATTTTACACGGCTAGTAGGCGTGTAATCCCCTATTGATAATTGCGTTTGATTGGGCCTTAAATGTGGCGTGTTTGGTTATTGTATTCGGCCTTGAAAAATGTGGCAAAGTAAGTAAAAACAAAGGAGGTGCTGTCCGATTTTCCGTAGAATTTAGCGACTTAGCACCTAGAATATTCTACGTTTGAAGTAAGAGGTTAATGGACGTATTGTGACCATTATAGGTTGAAGTACTAAGTATAGCGTATCCTACTTGAAGGATGGATTAGCTATCAAGATTGAAGTACTTTGGAGCATTTTGGTACTTGTCGATAATCGTCGCGAGGTATGTGAACCTCTTCCTTCCTTTGGCATGATTCTATGTATGGAATATACCTGTGGTATCATTTCATGTTTCCTTCTACTCTTAGAAGTTAAGAGGTAGTTGTGTGATTTGCGCTATGTAGAACTTTTCCTATCTTTTGAGCATGACTAGTTGCATGTATGTAGTCAGGTGAGTTAGGAGATTAACTCATTTCTTTGAAAGAATAAATGATGTCTTAAGTTTTATTAAAGTTAAGGGACTTGAAGAGTTTTAAAGTATGTGATACTTGTTTCGTTTTAAACGTATAAGTCCCTTGGATAGGAAATTATATTTTTGGCTAAGGCATAAAGTGAATATAACGACTTTATGGGGAGTTGGCTATATTTGCTTTATGGAAAGATAAATGACTTGATTTTAGTAAAAAGGCAACTTGATTTTAAGGCATCAATTGCCTAAGGTTTTATAATAAAAGGAGTCACTTGAGTTCTAAAGGTTAAGAGACTAATTGTATTTTTGAAAGTTAAGAAAATTGATTTGAAAGTATACAATACTTGGTTTTTAAAAGTAGAAGTCTCTTGGTTATAAAAGAAAAGAGTTTTGTCTAAAACCATAAAGGGTTATAACGGCTTTATGGGAAGTTGGTTATAACGGCTTTATGGAAAGTTAAGAGAATGGTTTTCTCTAATAAAGTAATCAAAGAATTAACTTGTATTAAGGAAGTGCAATGTGATTTAAAGGTATCACTTGCTTAAAGCTTTTAAGTAAGGGTCACTTGATTTTAGAAGCCGAGAAATGTATTTCTAAAAGTATCGTGACTTATGTGAAATGTACACAAGCCTGGATACTACGGGTGTTAGTATCTTGGGTTTTACACAAAGGAGTCTCTTAAAAGAATGTATGCACGTAGTACTTTGGCTGCTTAATTGAGAATAATTCTATGTGATGCCTTGATTAGTACTTTGGCTTGATAAATTGAGAATTTGTCTAAGTGTGCCTTGATTAGTACTTTGGCTTGTTAAATGAGAATTATTCTATTTGTGCCTTGATAAGTACTTTGGCTTGATTAATTGAGAATTTGTCTAAGTATGCCTTGATAAGTACTTTGGCTTGTTAAATGAGAATTATTCTATTTGTGCCTTGATAAGTACTTTGGCTTGATTAATTGAGAATTTGTCTAAGTATGCCTTGATAAGTACTTTGGCTTGTTAAATGAGAATTATTCTATTTGTGCCTTGATAAGTACTTTGGCTTGATTAATTGAGAATTAGTCTAAGTGTGCCTTGATAAGTACTTTGGCTTGTTAATTGAGAATTAGCCTATGTGTACTGGTGATAGCCTTTGAGTGCAAGTATTATGTTTTATTACGTTGCCGTGACTCGGTTGGAGGTCGATCGTCTTGTTGTAAGTACTTGGACGTACCGACAGTGATGTGGGATTCCACGGGTATGCTTCCGCTATTAGTAGTACTTGGGTTAAATTCCCGGATTTTTATAGAAGACATGGTAGTGCTTCTGTTTGTTTGATGGCCGGTCGAGAGTATAAGTGAGGGGTAAACCCCCAAGATGCTATACCACCTTCTCCAGGGTAAGAGTATAAGTGAGGGGTAAACCCCCAAGACATTATACCCCCTGCTTGTTTTGTTTGATGGTCGGTTGAGATAGGGTAAGAGTATAAGTGAGGGGTAAATCCCCAAGATGTTATACCACCTTCTCCAGGGTAAGAGTATAAGTGAGGGGTAGACCCCCAATATGCTATACCACCTGCTTTACCACCTTCTCCAGGGTAAGAGTATAAGTGAGGGGTAGACCCCCAAGACGCTATACCACCGGTGGGACTTGGTGTTCATGTATGCTTATTGGTGTATTATTATACCCTGGACTGTCGGCATTGATGTGGGATTTCACGGGCAGGATATATATATATATGTTGTGAATGTGTCGCGATAGTGAGGTGGGATGCCACGCGCCACATGATTATATTTTAAACTTATAGCTGTCGGCAGTGATGGGGAATTCCACGGACACGCTTGATATTTGTGTGACTTGATCGCGTCCCAGATTGGGCCGGGTAGAAAATGTGCCCTCCTTAAAGGGCCGGATTATACTTATGAAAGATAAGTAAGTTATATAGAAATGAACTTAATGATTTTTCCTAATCATGTGCGTAAGAATGTGGCTATAACCTTTATTGAAAATGGGAAAAGATATTGATGTGAAATTAAGTTCATAAGTGGTAATGACACGGCAGGATCTGGTATGTACTTTTTATACTTGTCTCTGTCATTCTTTTATGCAGTTATGTCCGCATCAGACGTTCTTTCTGTTCCATATTCTGCACTGTTGTATCGACCCCTTCGGGGCCGCTCATGCCGCAGTTTTAGGTACCTGTGTTGGTGATCCTTGCTCATATGATCTCGGTTCAGTTTTGAGTAAAGTTCCATTTGCTCCGAGGCTTATCTCTTGCAGTTCCGAGGTAGTAGATTCATGTATATTCGTGGTATGGCGGGCCCTGTCCGCCACGATTGTTCGATTGTTATTCCTAGAGGTCCGTATTCACATATGTGGTTGGCCGTAAGAACCGAGTTGTACTTTTGATTATGTTTATATTATGGGCGCCTGATCGGCTAGTTCGTGACGCTTTTATTTACACACGTGTTTATGTTGTGTATGTTCATTGCTATTCTCTCGATGTGTACTCGAACGGTGCCCAAGTAGGCACCATGCCGCGCCCGGTCGGGTCGAAACCAAAATATCAGAACGAAATCATAACAGTCTAAATAAAACATGAGACATGTATGATAACCAAACTACAGTTCACGACATAAAAGCAGTCATGTCAAAGCAGGGACTCACGCCCTCAAAGTCATCACTCAAATATAACCAAGGGTCTCACGCCCACAATATCAATCATGCCCGCATCATAGCCACATGCCCCCAGAATTCTCCATCGGTGCGCATATGTCAAGGATGCACAATGATACCGTAATCAACCCCGCACGCCACATGCCCCCGGAATTCTTCATCGGTGCAGACATGTCCATGTAACAACAATAACAATATATCGGGTAATCAACCCTGCCGCATGTCCACATGCCCCCGGAATTCTTCATCGGTGCAGACATGTCCATGTAACAACGATAACAATATATCGGGTGATTAACCCGCCGCATGGACGCATACCCCCGGAATTCTTCATCGTTGCAGACATGTCCATGTAACAACAATAACAATTGTTATACCCCGTATTTTTTTCAGAGTATGTACGTAAGGACGTACGTAGGAAATTTCGAACTTCAAGTAAGGCTTGGCCGAATTAATTTTGTTCACAACACCCGTTTAGAGTCGTTTTTCGACGAAACGTTTTCACAGCTTTCGTAGGGGAATTTCCGGCTATGTCATTTCTAATTTTTGCGGATTTTTCCGAGAGACGAAACTTGTTGGACCAACAAGAGGGCGCCACTTGGCACCCTCTCATTGGTGGACTTCAAATCGTCCATTTGGACGAAATGGACAAGGTAAGGCACGTTTTTTGTGCCTTGACAAAGTCAAGGGTAGGTAGGATATTTGTGTTTGGTAAATCCTAGCCCTACACTTGCCTAACACATGGATTGATCTTGGCCTTTGGTTGGCCATCCCTTGACCTATAAATACCCCTCTAAGGTTGAAGACTTCTTCATCCAAAATGCCTAAGTCTTGAGCCTTCCTCTCCCCTTTTCGTGAGGCCTCTTGGTAGAGATATCCCCTTGCCTAGTGGCTCTCGGCCGAGAACCCCCCCCCTAGCCTAGTTGCTTTCGTATAATACCCCCCCTTTGTGGTGTAGAAATACTCTCAAAAGTATTGTTATAATGCCCAAAATACCTTAGCCTTAGACCTTGTAGTATTCTAAGGATATACCTATCTAAAAAGCCCGTAAATACTATTATACTTTCCACACCACAAACCGAAACCCTAGGAAAATCTCCATAGTCCGTTGGAGTATTGTGTAGAAGTTGGTTAGAACTTCTAAGGGTGGTTTAGAGCGGGTTGGGCGCTGAGTCGAGCTAAACGATTGCCTGGATCGACTTTAAGCTAGGATAATTATGGGCTTATCGAGGTAATTATCTTGTCCTCTATTGTAATTGGAAATTACTTGTTGTTAGATTATATAGTTGAAGTATGCTATATATAGTATGAACATAGTTATCGGCAATGTCTTTTGACTTAAGCTGAATAATACTTACGAATGTCTTGCGACTTAAGCCCGAATTTAAAGAAGAATCTCATTGAATCAGAATTACATAGGGTCTGTACATGAGACTTGTGTAGTAGTACCGTGGAGTAGAATTTTACAGTTAGGTTAGGCGATAACCCCCCGGTTGGCTTGGTAGTGGCCTCGATAGAGTGAGAGATTTACTGTGTGGGGAAGGAGTCGCGAATTTTCTGTAGAATGTTCTACGATAATATCTAGATGTTAATAAGCGCCTTGTGGCCTTATAGGTTGAAGTACTACGTGTGGCGCGATCTACTTGGCTTAAGAAGTAGCCGACGTTTGGAAGTACTTGGAGCGTTTTGCTATTAGTCGATACTCGTCGCGAGGTATGTGAACCTCTTCCTATCTCTTCTAGCATGATATGTGTGAACTATGTAGTACGGTAGACGTACATGTACTAAATGTATTTGATTGGTGTAAAACATAAAGTGTTATAACGGCTTTATGAGAAGTTGGTTATAACAGCTTTATGTTGGTAAGAAAATACATGTGGTTTTTAAAAGGTAACTGAATTGAACTATAACTGGCTTGTTATGTGTTAATAAAGAACTTGAAGTATTTCAAAAGATTTTTGAATCATTTTGAAAGAAGAAGTAATATTTGGTTTTTGAAAACTTAAAGAGTTATACTAGCTTTATGGGAGGTTAGGTATAACGGCTTAAGAAAGTTTTACTGGTTTCGGAAATCAGAATGTGTATCGACAAACCACTGCAGCGTTAATAAAAGGAAATGTTTTGAATAATTAAGTAGAAACTTCCATCTGCATAGAAGCTAAGATGAGACAAAATGATATTTCCTAGATCATGGCTGCTGTAATAAGATTGTTATAAACAAGATATCCTACTCACATATAAGGCTTATGCTTCTCAGATTGTTTAAAGGAGAATTATATTCTTAAATGAATAAGACTATGAACTACGAAAGCTTTCTAAAAATGAGAAACTTGAACATTGGAAATTAGGCAAACTTGAACATTGGAAATTAGGCAAACTTGAACATTGGAAAAGAATGTTGCTACTTGATTTTATAAAGAGAAGTAATTGATTTACTTTAAAAAGATAATCACTCTATTTTCATATACTACGGGTATTGTGTGCCTTTTGTGAATGTAACGTATCTTTTAAAGAGTTAATGTATGAAGTACTTAGGGATAAAAACCCGATCCTGTTAATCATATAGTAGAATGTACCTTGTGTGAACAACTTGATTGTATTGGTTTGTGATAGCCTTGTAATACTTCCTTGATTGCTTTGATAAGTAAACGTGTTAGGATGCTACGTGTGTTAGTATCTTGTGATGTTTGTGTAAAGGGTTTCTCGATTGTGCTTATTAACTATCGGTCGTTATGATAGTATTGTGAATTCATCTCTTGAGATGATTCCCGGGTTAAGCCCTCCGACGCGTGGTAGACTCGGCGGTCGATGGACCTATGATTCGAGAATACCTCACGCAGTCCTGTGGGCCTATGCGCGAGCTACGAGAGTTCGAGTTAGTGTGCGTCCTTTATGGGCATGCGGTCCATGTGGCTACGCGACTGCGAAGTCGGGGCGACGCGGAGTAGCTACCGATGCGGGAATACCTCATGCGGGCCGATGAGATTGGCCTACGCGGAGTGCGGAAGTTCGGGACTAGACGCGCGACATTAGATATCGCGGGCAAGTGGCGGCTTTGATCATGTGACGGTGCAGACAGATCTTATAATCTGATTCATGACCTTGTTGGTACTGTGGTGTTAGTAGTCGGCTATGCCTTCGCATTTACCCCGCACGGTGTTATTATGGCACGTGGGACACGGTGTTCATATGTGTTCCTTGGTGCTTTTATATCATAAACCGCGGCGGTGAGGAAGGTATTCCACGCATGATTGATGTTGTGGGCGTGAGACCCATTGTTATATTTGAGTGATGACTTTGAGGCGTGAGTCACGACTTGATACGATTGCTTGTTTATCAGGAATCGTAGTTTTGTTATCATACATGTCTCCCGCTTTATATAGACTACTATGATTCCATTTACGATTTATTTTCGCCACATACTGCACTGTCAGATCGACTCCTGGGGCCGCGTTCATGCCGCAGTAAAGGTACACCCGCCGTTGATCCTCGCTCTGTGGTCACGTCACTTTGGGAAGCTCCGTTTCTCCGAGGCTTATTCGTATAGTCCCCGTTGTTGTAAGTGCTACATTCGTGGTATGACGGGCCCCGTCCCGTCGTTGTTGTCGTATCATTTCTTAGAGTGCAGAGTAATCACAAGTGTGGTTTGTAAAAGGATTAAACGTTTTTTGTAAAAGTGGTTATTTATATATGCCGAAAGGCAAGTTTTCCTCGATTGCTTTGTACTTCACTTGTTTCATGTATGTGTTTTATGTTCACTGACACTGATGTTGTGTCACTAGGGTGCCCGGTAGGCACCGCCACGCCCGCCGGTCGTGACAAAAGTGGTATCGAGCGATTAATCCTCGGAAAGTGTCTACATCAGTATCCAAGAAGTCTTGATTATCGGTGTGTTGTGCACCACACCAATAATCAGGAGGCTATAGGGTATCTAGGATTGGTTTCTATTCTTCTCACTCTGAGATCGTGCCTTAGAGCTGTGTTGTAAGTTGGACCCTCTAACGTATTTCTTTCCCTTACCGTTATGCCTCCGCGTAGGGCAACCCGGGCCCAGGAGGGCAAGGCAGCCGAGGGAGCTGCGAGTAGAGTTCAGAGGGTTGCGAGGGCACAGGCCCAATCTTTACCTAGGGTAGTGCTTCATTCGGGGATTTCTGCGACGTCACTAGCCCAAAGAGTTTAGCATGGCGGCGGTTTCTCTGCGGCCATGATATTTGAACCTTGCCCACGGCAGGAGCAGAGATTATGGATTGCAAAGAGGCGACCACATTAGCTATAGATTTGGCTACGAGAGTATACCGATGTATCGCAAGTCTTGATGACTACCTAAGAGAAGGTTGTGCAAGAGTAATTCTTGATTGAAGCTCGAGCATGGCCTGTATGCGGGCTTATGCGCGCAGCCGAGAAACGAGATCGACGCGTTAACGGGCGAGTGGTAAGAGGCGAGCGGCAAGGTCCTTTGGTAACTTTCGAGGCGAGTCGCCTCACCACAGATTTGATATGCACCTCCGCCGCAGAGTGGTCTTCCACGGATATCGTGGCGCTCGAGTACGGGAGTTGGTCGAACTCCGTGGCTTCCGGTTTGGCCCATGCGATGCACGCCATCCCGGGAATGTCGCTTTAGTTGGTACTTGTTGTACTGCGGCCGTCGGGCCATGTGTCAAGAGAGTGTCCTTGTAGGAGGACTTAGCCTTGAGGATTGGTGGGTAGTTCGTCATCTTCCTTAGCTGCACTACGGTAGGTTTGGTTAGAACGACTAAGGAGTGAAGCAGTAGATATAGATATATCTTTAACCTCTGTAGAGATCAAGATGTGTGATAAGGTGAGTATACCTTAGGTGCTATGTTACGATAGCAGGTGTTAGTTGTGATTTGAAATCATGGTTGTTTAACCGAGTAAGATTTTGGGGGATAGAGAAAATGTGAGCCTTAGAGCTTTATACGTAGAGACCTTAGAGGTGAGGCCATCTCGAGAAAAAGGTGTAGTGTTATGTTTGACCCTTATCGGAGTGCATAGTGCACGTGAGTTATGTTTTTGGGATAAGTCCCCGAGTAGCGTAATATGAGAGAGGGTAGTTGAGCTAAGAAGACCGCTAGGTTTTCGTAACGTGATTAGTGAGAGTTTTCCTCCGGGAAGCTAGTGTTTTGCGCGTTGCCGGGTCGGGTTGAGGCCACGTTGCGGGTCAACCCGCGGTAGGTTTGGTGGTGGGGTCAGGTTGTGGTGGTCCCGCCTTGTGTTAGGGTTGTGAGGGTGTTAGGCCCAAGTTTAGTTAACCAGCGTACGAACTCATGGATGCGTTCGACCAGTGGTCGGGCCGATGGGGGCAGCCCATCGTGTTCTTCGGTCAGGACCGTTTACTCGGCTGTGTTGAGTTATCAGAAAGGTTGTAAGGCTGCACGAGGTGCCTACCTTCACCTTATGTCAGATAGTGAAGCCCAGGTTATGGGTATTTTCGTTTTCTAAAAGTTTTACCAGGCAGGGTTAGGAACTCAGGTGAGTCTCAGAATCGCATTCGCCCTCGGGCCAGTGCGTGGATTTCAGGGGTAGTTGTGAGGATTGTTGTCTCCTATGGAGGGAGCGTTTGAGCTACCATTTCAGTGTTCGGATGTCGCCTTATGAAGCCTTGCAGGGGCGGAAGTGTAAGTTGCCGGTCGATTGGTTCGATGTTCGCGTGGTTCGATAGTTGGTTCAGCTTGTTCCAAACAGACGATGGATAGTGAGAAGCTTGTCTAGAAGAAGTTCGCAGCTCAGAGGAATCGTATGGATAATCGCGACGCTTAGAGTTCAGTCGACGGTCGGTCTTGAAGCGTACCACCGGTTTGGGTGCGACGAGTTTTGGAACAGAGGAACTTAGCCCGAGTTACTTTGGGCCTTTGTGAGTTCATGTGAAGGATAGGCCATTTGCCTATATGTTAGCATTTGCCGTCCGACGTAGGAGGCAGTGCGTCCGGTCTTTCGTATTGTGATGTTCGGGGAAGTATCGAAGATCCATCCAGAGTGTTCCCAGTTATGATGACCACGTTAGAGATAGTAACCCAGTTTTGGAAACCGGCGACGTAAATGTGGAAAGAGTTCGAGTGTACGACAGCCTCAGTGATCGCATGCAGTCCGGTACCATTTGTTGGGTCGCCTGAGAAGGTTAATGCCTCAGGCAAAGTGACAAAAGTGGTATCATTTCTTTTTAAGAGGAGCGTACGGGCGAAGTATATTTTAGACTCGGAGAGAGGTGGTTGTGGTGATGTTAGAGGTTTCCTCGTGGACTTGGATATAAGTATTTTACGCAGTGCTTCGGCCACCGTGGCGTGATTGTTCTCGTAAGAATAGTAGTGAAGACTATCTCGCGCGTTTGTTTTGAGACTTAGAAGGAACATTCGGGACGAATGTTTCTAAGGAGGGGAGAATGTTATACCCCGTATTTTTCAGAGTATGTACGTAAGGACGTACGTAGGAAATTTCGAACTTCAAGTAAGGCTTGGCCGAATTAATTTTGTTCACAACACCCGTTTAGAGTCGCTTTTTCGACGAAACGCTTTCCACGCCTTCGTAGGGGAATTTCCGCTATGTCATTTCTAATTTTTATGGATTTTTCCGAGAGACGAACGTGTTGGACCATCAAGAGGGCGCCCCTGGGCCCCCTCTCATTGGTGGACGTCACCGCGCCCATGGGGACGACATGGCCAAGGTAAGGCACGCTTTGTGTGCCGTGACAAACTCAAGGGTAGGTAGGATATTTGTGTTTGGTAAATCCTCGCCCGACACTTGCCTAACACATGGATTGATCTTGCCTTTGGTTGGCCATCCCTTGACCTATAAATACCCTCTAAGGTTAAAGACTTCTTCATCCAAAATGCCTAAGTCTTGAGAGCCTTCCTCCCCTTTCGCAGTGGCCTCGCCGAGACGTCCCTCCCCTTGCTGGCTCTCACGAGAACCCCTAGCCTAGTTGCTTTCAGATAATACCCCCTTTGTGGTGTAGAAATACTCTCAAAAGTATTGTTATAATGCCCAAAATACCTTAGCCTTATACCTTGTAGTATTCTAAGGATATACCTATACGAAAAGCCCGTAAATACTATTATACTTTCCACCACAAAACCGAAACCCTAGGAAAATCTCCATAGTCCATTGAGTATTGTGTAGAAGTTGGTTAGAACTTCTAAGGGTGGTTTAGAGCGGTCGAGCGCTGAGTCGAGCTAAACGATTGCCCGATCGACTTTAAGCTAGGATAATTATGGGCTTATCGAGGTAATTATCTTGTCCTCTATTGTAATTGAAATTACTTGTTGTTAGATTATATAGTTGAAGTATGCTATATATAGTAATCGAACATAGTTATCGCAATGTCTTTTGACTTAAGCCCGAATAATACTTACAGCAATGTCTCGCGACTTAAGCACGAATTTAAAGAAGAATCTTGAATCGTAATTACATAGGTCAGACATGAGACTTGTGTAAGAGTACCGTGGAGTAGAATTGTACCGTTAGGGTTAGGCGTATAACCCCGGTTGGCTTGCAGCCATTTCGATAGAGAGGAGATTTACGCTGCCATGTGGGAGGTCTTCGAATTTTCGTAGAGAATGTTCTACGATAAGATCTAGATGTTAATAAGCGCCTTGTGGCCTTATAGGTTGAAGTACTACGTGTGGCGCGATCTACATGGCTTAAGGAGTAGCCGACGTTTGGAAGTACTTGGAGCGTTTTGCTATTAGTCGATACTCGTCGCGAGGTATGTGAACCTCTTCCTATATCTTCTAGCATGATATGTGTGAACTATGTAGTACGGTAGACGTACATGTGCTAAATGTATTTGATTGGTGTAAAACATAAAGTGTTATAACGGCTTTATGAGAAGTTGGTTATATGACTTTATGTTGGTAAGAAAATACATGTGGTTTTTAAAAGGTAATCAATTGAACTATAACCGCTTGTTATGTGTTAATAAAGAACTTGAAGTATTTCAAAAGATTTTTGAATCATTTTGAAAGAAGAAGTAATATTTGGTTTTTGAAAACTTAAGAGTTATACTAGCTTTATGGGAGGTTAGGTATAACGGCTTAAGAATGTTTTACTGGTTTCGGAAATCAGAATGTGTATCGACAAACCACTGCAGCGTTAATAAAAGGAAATGTTTTGAATAATTAAGTAGAAATTTCCATCTGCATAGAAGCTAAGATGAGACAAAATGATATTTCCTAGATCATGGCTGCTGTAATAAGATTGTTATAAACAAGATATCCTACTCACATATAAGGCTTATGCTTCTCAGATTGTTTAAAGGAGAATTATATTCTTAAATGAATAAGACTATGAACTACGAAACCTTTCTAAAAATGAGAAACTTGAACATTGGAAATTAGGCAAACTTGAACATTGGAAATTAGGCAAACTTGAACATTGGAAAAGAATGTTGCTACTTGATTTTACAAAGAGAAGTAATTGATTTACTTTAAAAAGATAATCACTCTATTTTCATGTACTACGGGTATTGTGTGCATTTTGTGAATGTAACGTATCTTTTAAAGAGTTAATGTATGAAGTACTTAGGGATAAAAACCCGATCCTGTTAATCATATAGTAGAATGTACCTTGTGTGAACAACTTGATTGTATTGGTTTGTGATAGCCTTGTAATACTTTCTTGATTGCTTTGATAAGTAAACGTGTTAGGATGCTACGTGTGTTAGTATCTTGTGATGTTTGTGTAAAGGGGTTTCCCTTGATTGTGCTTATTAACTATCAGTCGTTATGATAGTATTTTGGCATTCATCTCTTGAGATGATTCCGGGTTAAGTCGCCTCCGACGCGGGTAGACTCAGCGGGTCGATGGACCTATGATTCGAGAATACCTCACGCAGTCCTGCGGGCCTATGCGAGCTACGAGAGTTCCGTGTTAGCGTCGCCCTTTATGGGCATACGCGTCCATGTGGCTACGCGGATCGCGAAGTCGTGACGACGCCGGGAGTAGCTACCTCGATGCGGGAATACCACGCGGGCGATGAGATTGGCTTACGCGGAGTCGCGGAAGTTCCAGGACTAGACGCGACATTAGATATCGCGCAAGTGGCCGCCTTTGATCATGTGACGGCCAGACAGATCTTATGATACAGTTCATGACCTTGTTGGTACTGTGGGTGTTAGTAGTCGGCTATGCCTTTGTACTTACCCTGTACGGTTTTATTATGGCACAGTGGGACCCGTGTTCATATGTGTTCCTTGGTGCTTTTATATCATAAACCGCCAGTGAGGAAGGTATTCCACGCATGATTGATGTTGTGGCGTGAGACCCATTGTTATATTTGAGTGATGACTTTGAGGCGTGAGTCCTCGACTTGATATGATCGCTTGTTTATTGTGAATCGTAGTTTTGTTATCATACATGTCTCCCGCTTTATATAGACTACTATGATTCCATTTACTGATTTATTTTCAGTTTCATACTCGGTACCTATCAGATCGACTTTCGGGCCGTCATGCCGCAGTAAAGGTACACCGTTGATCCTCGCTCTAGGGTCACAGTTCGCTGGGAAGCTCCGCTTTCTCCGAGGCTTATTCGTATAGTCCTGTTGTAAGTGCTTACATTCAGGTATGCGACGGCCCGTCCCGTCGTTGTTGTCGATCATTTCTTAGAGGTGTAGTAATCTTGTGGGCGTGGTTTGTAAAAGGATTAAACCGTTCTTTTGTAAAAGTGGTTATTTATATATGCCGGAAAGGCAAGTTTTCTCGATTGCTTTTGTACTTCACTTGTTTCATGTATGTGTTTTATGTTCCATTGATTACTGATGTTGTGTCACTAGGGTGCGGTAGGCACCAACACGCCCGGGCTTTGGTCGTGACAACAATATACTGGTGATTAACCCGCGTGGCCGCATGCCCCGAATTCTTCATCGGTGCGCATGTCCATGTAACAATAACAATATACCGGCCTTCCATCAAGAGACGCGGTAGCATAGGAATACAACTTTTACACAACAAGGCTATCACAAGCAAGCACAAGCAAATTACCATACTTCAATTCTCTTACAAATATCCATTCTTTCACAAGAAGTCACCTGATACCAACACTCGTAGTATCCAAAACAGAGTAACTATTATTTTAAGTAAACCTAAATAATTTCCTTTTAAAGACAAGTAACAACATTCTTTTCCAAAAGTTCAAGTTTGCCTAATTTCAAATACTCAAGTCTCTTATTTTCGAAAGGTTTCGTAGTTCATAGTCTTAATCACTTAATAACATAATTCTCTTTTATTACAATTTGAGTAACATATGCCTTATGTGTGAGTAGGTTATTCTTGTTTATATCAATCTTATTAAAGCAGCCATGATCTAGAAAATGTAATACAATTTTGTCTTATCTTAGCTTCTATGCAGATGGAGGTTTCTACAGGTTTTAATAATAAATACATAGTCAATACATTTTACTTTATTAACTCTGCAGTGGTTTGTTCGATACTTGTTCTCATTTCAGAAATCAATATAACATTATTCCTTTTAAAACCCAATTACCCATTTCTCATTAAAGTGGTTTCACAACTTTTTAACACAACCCAAGTCCTTATTATTTCACATCAAGTCTTTTATCTTTTAAAAACCACAAATCATTTCTTTGCCCACATAAATTTGTTATAACAAACTTCCCATAAAGCCGTTATAACACTTTATGTTTTAAATCAAACAAATTCATTTAACACATGTACGTCTACCGTACTACATAGTTCACAACATATCATGCTAGAAAAGATAGGAAGAGGTTCACATACCTCGCGACGATTATCGACAATTAGCAAAATGCTCCAAGTACTACAACCTTGCTAGCCTTTTCCACCCTTCAAGTAGAATACACTACTCGTAGTACTTCCACCTATAATGGCCATAAAACGCCTATGAACTTCTGGATCTCTTCGTAGAACAATTCTAGGTAAACAGTTCCTTATTCTACGGAAAATTCGGTAGCACCTCCCCCCCCCCCCCCGCAACCTCATAAATCTCCTCCTCTAACGAGGCCTGCTACCAAACCAACCATCCCAGGGGGGGGTTACACGTCTAACCGGACGTGTACAATTCTACTCCACAATAATACTACAAGTCTACTGTAAATACAGTCCTATGTAAATACAGTTCAATTCTTATCCATATTCATTCTACATATATACTCAACTATACATTACTACAACATGTAATTTCCAATTACAATAGGGGGATAAAGATCATTACCTCGATAAGCCCAAAATTATCCAAGTTTAATAAGTCGATCCTGAGCAGCGTTTAGCTCCACTTCCTGACGCTCCAACCCGCTCCTAGCAACCCTTAGAAGTTTCCAAACAACTTCTCTTAACACTTCATCTAAGCTATAAAGATTTTTCTAGGGCTTCATTTTTGCGACTATAGGAATAAAGTAGTATTTTTCCGGGCTCTTAGTATTTGAAATAACTTTGGAATACTACTAGGAATACTAGGCTAAGGTATTTGGGATTTATACAACAATACATGAAGTATTTTCTACACAAAGTGGGGGTCTGGATGAGCTACACACGGAGGGAGGGGGACGAAAAACAACTAGAGGGAGAGAGTGTTTGCCTTGGAAAAGTGTGGATGAAGAATTAGTCTTGCACAAAGGGGTATTTATAGGAAAATCATGGCTAGGATTAAAGCAAGTGTATGGTGAGGATGGGGTACATGTGTGTGGGTAGTTGGCCAACCATTTGTCCACCATAACAATGGGACAAGTGGCAAGCCACTTGTCCCACTCAAAACCGTCCAACACACCCAACAATCGGCCCACATGGCCTCAAGGGGGGGGGGGGGTGACACGTGTCGCCCCCCTACTCGTCCAAAATATTCCGACTTCCGAAAAAAATATCCGAAAATAAAGTGGGCCCCGCAAACCGTAAATTCCTCCCGTGGGCCCCACGTGACCAATTCCGGAAATAAAATTCCATAATTCTCAAATATTCCAAAAAGTCCGAATACCAAATCTGGGAATCCAATTCCCATTAACGAACCTTTTTCCTTCACAAAATCCGGAAACTTTTCCGTCGAAAAAATCACATCTTTCTTCCTTTCCAATTTTTCTGTCGTATTCTCGTACGTACGTCCTCATATACATACTCTGGAACTACGGGGTGTAACATTCTTCCCCCCTTAGAAACATTCGTCCCGAATGTTCCTTCTAAGTCTCCAAGCACACCTGTGCCGGTATAGTCTTCACTACTATACTTACGAAACCAATTATGCCACACCTGGCCATAATACCCCATACGCGCAAAAACTCACATCCAAGCCACCGAAGAATCATCCCTAAAGCGTATAACAATACTAATAGCTCCACCCATGGTCCAAAAGATACTTTCTTCACATCTATACTTATAAAAAGGACACTTCACATCTTCGCCTCTTTTCTTACTTGTGCATTCTCCTCGCACACTAACTCTTCCTCATATACTTACCACATTTCGCTATCGTTGCTTCCAAAATCTCGGGGTTACTATCTCTAACTTGGTCATCATTAACTGGGAACACTCTGGATGGATCTCCGATACTCTTTCGAAACCTAGCAACTTTGTTACACCCCGTATTTACAGGACATAGTGTAAGAACGTACGTAAGAACTCAAAGTGTTAAGATTTGAGACTTGTAAAAATTTCTCGGAATTATGAAATTTTCGGAAAACGTACTATTGTGATGAATGGGAGGGCGACACGTGTCACCCCCCTTAAATGGTGTCTTGGACGAAATTACAAGGACAAAAGGGTCATTTGACCCTTGTTAGATAACCAAGTCTTGCAAAGTAGTAGCTTGACAATTTTGACTTGGTCAATGGGACCACTTAGCATGATATTTTAAAGAGATGCATCCAAACCACACATATGTATTTATCTTAGCCCTCCATGTTGTTATATAAGGGTACTAGTAGCAAGACAAGAGTTCCACACTTAGCCAAAATTACAACAAATTGGAGGATCAAGCTTCAAGCTCTGGCCACCACTAGGAAAAGAAAAAAATTCGTTGCTTGTCCATTAAGCTCCAAACTTTAACCCAAGGTTCATGAGTGTTATGTAAGTGTATCTCAATAGAAAATCCGGAAAAAGAGAGTTTTCGTATTAGTCGCAAAGTGAAAACCTAGTGGCTTTTCTAGGTTTTGGATTGGAAGTTGAAGGAAATTTGTTAGTGTTGTTCTAAGGGTCTCAAGAGGCGGATTGAAGTGTCTTGAAGAGGCTCTAAGTTGCTAAGGAGCAACTTCGGTTTTGAAGATCGATTACCATTCGTTGAGGTATAATCTTGTTCTTTGAAAGTGTTACAAGATTATTTTTATTGTTGATTAGCTTTACTTGTTGCTAGCATGAAGGATATGTATTAAGGTTTATAAGTATTATGGATTGATTGTAGCCTTGAACCAAAATGTAATGTAAGCCATGTTAAGTTGGATTACTAATTGTCGTTTATTAGAAATCGTCGCATGTTACTTACTTAAAGATTATGGTTGTTATAATCAAATACGACTTGATATCATGTTATGTTAACAATTTGGATTGAAATGGAAATTTGATAAGAATTGGTATGGTTGAACTCAAGGTGGCCGAATTTGGACTTTTAGTTTGTTATTTATTTGTATTGGACTACTTTCTAAATTGTGAGCCAATTGGGGTCATTTAGTTATGCATTTGTATTGGACTACCTTCCATATTGTTGTGAGCCAATTGGGGCTGTTTGGTTATTGTATTTCGCCTTGAAAAGGTGGCAAAGTAAGTAGAAACAAAGGAGGTCTTGTCCGATTTTCCGTAGAATTTAGTGACTTGGCACTTAGGATATTCTACGTTTAAAGTAGGAGGTTAATGGACGTATTGTGGCCATGATAGGTTGAAGTACTAAGTTTAGCGTATCCTACTTGAAGAATGGAATAGCTCAAGGTTGAAGTACTGTGGAGCATTTTGCTACGTGTCGCTAGTCGTCGAGGTATGTGAACCCCTTCTTTCTTTGGCATGATCCTACGTATGAAATATCCACGTGATAGTATTTCAAGATTTCTTCTACTCTTAGAAGTTAAGAAGTATTTACATTGTTGAATCTAAGTTAAGAGTATGTTTAAATTGTCCTAAGTCCTTACTAGGTCTTATGGGAGACGTTGGTAAGAACGGTTAGGAAGTTATGAGCTTTGATTTAAAGGCTATGTGTCTTGATTTGTTTAAAGTAAGTAAGTGGATTTTATGTTCGAAAATGACTAGAATTTATATGAGAAAAGGGGTTTTATTTTAAAAGTGAAAGTTATATGGTTTTAAGAGAAGAAGTTACTTGGTTTTGGAAGTGTATGGAACTTTGTATAGTTGTTTATAAGTATAAGTAAGTGGACTTTAAAGAATGTACGTTATAAGGTTTTAAGACTATGAACTTTGGTTGTCTTCTAAGGATTATGAAACTTTATTTTTTTTTTAATTGTGGACTTGATTTCTAAAGTATTGATGACATGATTTCAAAGAGTATGTGACTTGAAGTTTGATAATTCTTTTAAGTACGTATGTACGTAGTATGGTTGGGTTTAGTTTCCCTAATGTTGCAAGAATTAAGTGCCTTAAGTTCTCTAATATGAAAGAACGTTATAATAGCTTTATGGGAAGTTGTTATGACGACTTAAGAAGAAGTAATAATACGATTTAAAAGATTATGTAAGGAAAATACACCGAGCCTACAAATAGGCCGGATTACGTTATGAGATACACCGAGCCTACAAATAGGCCGGATTACGTTATGAGATACACCGAGCCTACAAATAGGCCGGATTACGTTATGAGATACACCGAGCCTACACATAGGCCGGATTACGTCATATTACCCCGAGGCTACACATAGGCCGGGTTACGTCACAGTACACCGAGCTCCACAGGAGGGCCGGATTATATTACATGATTTCACAGTACACCGAGCTCCACAGGAGGGCCGGATTATGCTACATGATTCCACAGTACACCGAGCTCCACAGGAGGGCCGGATTATGCTACATGATTTCACAGTACACCGAGCTCCACAGAGGCCGTGATTATGCTACATGATTCCACAAGACACCGAGCTCCACAGGCGGGCCGGATTATGCTACATGATTCCACAAGATAATCGAGCCCCACAGGCGGGCCGGATTATGTCACATGATTCGTCAGTACACCGTGTCCCGCAAATGGGCCGGATTATGTTATGTAAGATAAGTAAGTTATGTGGAAAAACTTGATTAACCTCTTAAGTACGTATGTAAGAATATGATGTTAAATCTTATGGAAAGAAGGAATGGAACGGTTAATATACGAGTGATTTCAGGAGTTAAAAATGGCATTCTTTTGTACAGTTATGATTTGATTCTTGCACGTTATTTCTGTTCCATATTCGGTACCTGTTGTACTGACCCCCTTCGGGGGGCTGCGTTCATGCCCGCAGGTTTAGGTACACAGTGGTGGATCCGCGAGCTTAGGATCCCGGTTCAGCAAGTCGAGATGGCTCCAGTGTTCCGGAGTTGTCACGTTTATGTTTATTCAGGGGTACGGCGGGGCCTTGTCCCGCCACAGTTGTTATGTTAAAACTCTTAGAGGTCTGTAGTCACATATTGTGGGTCAGTTTGTAAAAAAAAGGAGGCAACTGCTTCGTTTATGTATGTACGTCCAGGAAGGTAGCCCTATCGGCTAACCTGTTGTTTTATTACTGTTGTTTTATTTTAATAAGTTTCATGTATGTTCCGCTGATTATCTCTGATGTATACCTGTAAGGGTGCCCAGGTAGGGCACCAGTCGCGGGCCCAGGGTCGGGTCGTGACAAAAGTGGTATCAGAGCAGTTAGTCCTCGGAAAGTGTCTGCAGACCGTGTCTAGTAGAGTCTTGATTATCGGTGTGTTGTGCACCACATCTATAATCAGGAGGCTACAGGACATTTAGGATTGGTTTCCATTCTTCTCACTCTGAGATCGTGCGATAGAGCTGTGTTGTTAGGGTCGTCTCTCCCTAACGAGTTATGTTGTTTGCAGCTACGAGAAAGGCAGCAGTGACCCAGGAAAGACTATGTGGATTGCGTATCCAGGTTGGTAATGATTATAGTATAGTTGGTATTGTGACATACATCTATACGGAGTTATGTATGAGGGTCAGACGCGTGTTGCCTAGAATGATTTTAGATTACCAGGAATTGGTAAAGACTAACTAGATACCGGGAAGGTATGGTATAGTTAATGAATTTTCGCCAAGGTTTTGTGTTTGTTTTGAGGTAATTGGGAAAGGATGAGCTGTCTGATAGGGTAGTGAACCCTTAAGAAGCCATATTAAGAAACCTAACGGAATGTCATGTTAATAGATTAAGCTGTGTAGTAAGCTTAAGAGAATTATACGGATGAGGTCTGGATAGAGTAAGCAATGGTTGTTGTGATCGAGACAACATGGTTTTGGTATTATGAGAAGTTTTGTACCAGTTCTTGGGGGACCGTAAGGTAGGCGTGGAGCATGGAAATTGCGAGCCTAAGAATATTGATTCGCCGAGACCTTAGGTATATAAGGTTTTCTCGAAATAAGATTTTAAGTCGGACAAGGATAAGAGTTAAGTGCGACTGGTCGGGTTGAGGACCTGTTACGGGTCTCCCCATGGCCTGGAATGGAGTGGGATCAGTTGGTAGTGGTTCCGCTACGTGACAGGGTCACGAGGGCGCAAGACCCAAGTTTAGGTAATTGTTTTACGGGTTCGTGGACGCGTTCCACGGAACCAGTCACGAAAGCGGAAATGGCCTTATATTGTTTTATAGAGTGACTCCAAAGATTTGAGGCCGAATCGGTATGGAAGTTATGTATGTATGCTAGTATGAGTTGGAAGTACGAAAGGATAATCTCTTTTGGGCTTATGATGACGATTATGCGTGCGAGGTATTAGGGTCACGTGTGGCATTGTTGGTATGTCGGGATTGTGACAGGAAACTATGTCGGTAATTATAAGTTTGACTCCGAAAGAACATTCGAGGACGAATGTTTCTAAGGGGGGAAGAATGTTACACCCCGTATTTACAGGACATAGTGTAAGAACGTACGTAAGAACTCACGTGTTAAGATTTGAGACTTGTAAAAATTTCTGAATTATGAAATTTTCTGAAACGCACTATTGTGACGAATGGGAGGCGACACGTGTCACCCCCCTTAAATGGTGTCTTGGACGAAATTACAAGGACAAAAGGGTCATTTGACCCTTGTTAGATAACCAAGTCTTGCAAAGTAGTAGCTTGACAATTTTGACTTGGTCAATGGGACCACTTAGCATGATATTTTAAAGAGATGCATCCAAACCACACATATGTATTTATCTTAGCCTTCCATGTTGTTATATAAGGGTACTAGTAGCAAGACAAGAGTTCCACACTTAGCCAAAATTACAACAAATTGGAGGAGCAAGCTTTGAAGCTCCTGGCTTCACCACTAGGAAAAGAAAAAATTTGTCTTGTCCATTAAGCTCCAAACTTTAACCCAAGGTTCATGAGTGTTATGTAAGTGTATCTCAATAGAAAATCCTTAAAAAGAGAGTTTTCGTATTAGTCGCAAAGTGAAAACCTAGTGGCTTTTCTAGGTTTTGGATTGGAAGTTGAAGGAATTTTGTTAGTGTTGTTCTAAGGGTCTCAAGAGGCGGATTGAAGTGTCTTGAAGAGGCTCTAAGTTGCTAAGGAGCAACTTTGGTTTTGAAGATTGGATTACAATTCGTTGAGGTATAATCTTGTTCTTTGAAAGTGTTACAAGATTATTTTTATTGTTGATTAGCTTTACTTGTTGCTAGCATGAAGGATATGTGTTAAGGTTTATAAGGATTATGGATTGATCAGAGCCTTGAAATCCAAAATGTAATGTGCATGTTAAGTTGGATTACTAATTGGTCGCTTATTAGAAATCGTCGCATGTTACTTACTTAAAGATTATGGTTGTTATAATCAAATACGACTTGATATCATGTTATGTTAACAATTTGGATTGAAATGGAAATTTGATAAGAATTGGTATGGTTGAACTCAAGGTGGCCGAATTTGGACTTTTAGTTTGTTATTTATTTGTATTGGACTACTTTCTAAATTGTGAGCCAATTGGGGCTGTTTAGTTATGCATTTGTATTGGACTACCTTCCATATTGTTGTGAGCCAATTGGGGCTGTTTGGTTATTGTATTTCGGCCTTGAAAAGGTGGCAAAGTAAGTAGAAACAAAGGAGGTCTTGTCCGATTTTCCGTAGAATTTAGTGACTTGGCACTTAGGATATTCTACGCTAAAGTATGAGGTTAATGGACGATTGTGGGCCATGATAGGTTGAAGTACTAAGTTTAGCGATCCTACTTGAAGAATGGAATAGCTCAAGGTTGAAGTACTTTGGAGCATTTTGCTATTTGTCGCTAGTCGTCGCGAGGTATGTGAACCCCTTCTTTCTTTGGCATGATCCTACGATGAAATATCCACGTGATAGTATTTCAAGATTTCTTCTACTCTTAGAAGTTAAGAAGTATTTACATTGTTGAATCTAAGTTAAGAGTATGTTTAAATTGTCCTAAGTCCTTACTAGGTCTTATGGGAGACGTTGGTAAGAACGGTTAGGAAGTTATGAGCTTTGATTTAAAGGTTATGTGTCTTGATTTGTTTAAAGTAAGTAAGTGGATTTTATGTTCGAAAATGACTAGAATTTATATGAGAAAAGGGGTTTTATTTTAAAAGTGAAAGTTATATGGTTTTAAGAGAAGAAGTTACTTGGTTTTGGAACTGTATGGAACTTTGTATAGTTGTTTATAAGTATAAGTAAGTGGACTTTAAAGAATGTACGTTATAAGGTTTTAAGACTATGAACTTTGGTTGTCTTCTAAGGATTATGAAACATTATTTTATTTTTTTATTTGTGGACTTGATTTCTAAAGTATTGATGACATGATTTCAAAGAGTATGTGACTTGAAGTTTGATAATTCTTTTAAGTACGTATGTACGTAGTATGGTTGGGTTTAGTTTCCCTAATGTTGCAAGAATTAAGTGCCTTAAGTTCTCTAATATGAAAGAACGTTATAATAGCTTTATGGGAAGTTGTTATGACGACTTAAGAAGAAGTAATAATACGATTTAAAAGATTATGTAAGGAAAATACACCGAGCCTACAAATAGGCCGGATTACGTTATGAAATACACCGAGCCTACAAATAGGCCGGATTACGTTATGAAATATCAGAACGATCTGCCCGGCTGCATCGTGCCTTATCCCGCACCCTAGTGATACAATCATCGAGAAAACCAAATGGAAAATAAAACTTTAAACAAGATATATGAACATAAACAAAGCCAACCCAACGGTTACCTTCCAATAACATAAATAACTACAACTCTTTCAAAACGAACGCTTTAATCCTTTTACAACCCCGCCCACAACAAAGATTATGCACTTCTAAGATTTATTAACAACTATGACGGACAGGTCGCCATACCCCGAATGTACAAGAACCTACAACTCGTGGAACACATACCAAAAGATAAGCCTCCGAGAAACGGAGCTTCCCAAAACGCCGAATCGAGATCCTAAGAACGAGGATCCACGCATCGATGTACTTCTACTCGCAGATGAACGCAGCTCAAGGAGGTCAAGACAACATGTACCAAGTATGTGAAATCGTAAAAATATCAGAATGAAATCATACTAGTCTATATAAAGTGAGACATGTATGATAACCAAACTACGCTCACAACATAAAAGCAACATATGTATCGTGGACTCACGCCTCAAGTCATCACTCAAATATAACTATGGGTCTCACGCCCACAACATCAATCATGTTCGCATCATGGCCGCATGCCCCGACTCAGACGGTAGACATGTCCATGATGCAACAATAATACCAATGCCCCATGGCCACATGCCCGAATTCTACCTCGGTGTAGACACGCCCATGTGACATCAACAATAATATATTGGGTGATCAACCCCGCCGCACGGCCACATGCCCCGAATTTACTCGGTGTAGACATGTCCATGTAACCACAATAACAATATATCGGGTAATCAACCCGACCGCATGGCCGCATGCCCCCGGAATATTGCATCGGTGTAGACATGTCCATGTGACATCAACAACAAGACAGTAATCAAAATGGAAACATACCCGTGGAATTCTCCATCACTGCCAGCACGTCCAAGTAAGTTCTCAATAAGTCGACCGGCCTTCTATCGAGAGACGCGGTAACACAGAAATACCACACTTGCACAACAAAGGCTATCATCACAAGCATAGGCAAGTTTCACAACAACAAGCATAGGCAAGTTTCACAACAACAAGCATAGGCAAGTTTCACAACAACAAGCATAGGCAAGTTTCACACAACTCAAAGTACTTTCATTTTATGCCAAAGTCCGGGTTTTTAACCCCAAAGTACTACATACGTTAAGTTCTTATTAAAAGAGATCCATTACTTTTATAAAAGTCACCCTATACCCGTAGTATTAGAATGACCAACCCACATTCCTTTTCAAGATCAAGTAACAACATTCTTTTCCTAAGTTCCAGTTTGCCTAGTTTCAATTACTCAAGCTTCTCATTTTCAAATGCTCCAGTCACTTATTTTAGAAAGGTTTCATAACTCATAGTCTTAATCTCTTTTAAAACAATTGAGTAACATATGTCATATATGTGAGTAGTTTATTCTTGTTTATAACGATCTTATTACAAAGACCATGATCTAGAAAATGTAATATCATTTTGTCTCATCGTAGCTTCTATGCAGATGGAGGTTTCTACTGTGTTAATACAACACATCATTATTCCATACATTTTCCTTTATTAACGCCGCAATGGTCCTGTCGATACACATTCGATTTCCAAATCAAGAAACATTATCCCTTTAAAATCCACGCACTCATTACTCACGAATGAGGTTTCACACAAACATCCACATTAAAACAAATAAGTTAAGTCTCTTATCTTTAAGATCAAGTCTCTTAACTTCTAACATCAAGAAACCATTTTCACTACATAAGGTCGTTATAACTAACTTCCCATAAAGCTATTATAACACCCTATGATTTAAACCAACCAAATCACTTAGCACATGACGCTCACCGTACTACATAGTTCACAACAATCATGCGATAAAAGATACGAAGAGGTTCACATACCTCGCGACGATTTATAGAAAATAAGCAAAATGCCCCACAGTACTGTAACCTGGCTAGCCGTATCCACTCTTCAAGTAGAATACGCTCCTCTTTGTACTTTCACCTATAAAGGTCACAAACGCCGATTAACCCCAAAACACAAGTTTCTATCTTTCTACGTAAAATTCGCAAAGACTCTCCCAAGCAACAGAAATCTCCTCCTTTATCGAGGGCTACCAAGACAACTGTGGGTTTACACGCCTAACCTGACGTGTACAATTCTACTCGAATACTACACAAGTCTACCGCAATACACTATGTAAATACATTCATTCGCTTTATTCTTCAGGCTTAAGTCAAAAGACATTGCCGAATACTAAGTATAGTTCCATATATAGTATACTTCAACTATATATTCTAACAACATGTAATTTCCAATTACAATAGAGGGACAAGATAATTACCTCGATAAGCCCAAAATTATCCAAGTTATAATGTCGATCCTGAGCAAGGTTTAGCTCCACTCAATGCGCTCCAAAAACCCTTAGAAGTTCTAACTAACTTCTACTCAAATACTTCAACCAACTGCGAAGATTTCCTTAGTGGTTTCTGGTTTGAGACTAAAAGGACAAAAGGTAGTATTTCCTGCTCTACGATAGAGGTATCTTTGGAATACTACAAGGTACAAGGCTAAGGTATTTTGGGCATTATAACAATACTAGGAGAAGTATTTCAATACCACAAGTGAGGGTATTATACTAAAACAACTAGGCAGTGGGGTACCCCACCGCAAGCACCTCAGCTGGGGAGGGAGGCTCTCGCCACAAAGGCCACTCAAAGGGGAGGGGTTTCGGCCAAGGCCTTTACAAGGGAGGGGGGCTCTGGACGAGAGTCAAACAAGAGGAGAGGGAAGGATAGCAAGACTTGGAACATTTTGACGAATGAAGTCTTCTGCCATGGGGTATTTATAGCAAAACCAAAAGCCAACCAACGGCCAAGATCAAGCCATATGCAAGGCAAGTGTAAGGCCAAGATCGCCAAGTGCACCCTAGACCCTACTCCTTAAAACCTCACAAATATCTACACAAATATCTTGCCCAACCTTATCTCCCAATCGTCCCCACGTGTCGCCACCTTGCTCACCAATGAGAGTGTGCATGCCGCCTCTCGTTGGTCCAAAATGTTCCGTCGCCGTAAAAATCCTCAAAAATACAAAACGACATAGCCGAATTTTCCTTCGCAGTTACGCAAAACGCTTCGCCAAAAACGACTCCAACCGTGTTGGCACAAAGGTAAATCGCCAGGTGCCACACGGGGTGACACGTGTCGCCCGATTCGCCTGCAATATTTCGCCTTCCAAAATATCCAAAATACCGAAATCTCAAAACAAAGCGCCCCACAAACCAGAATTTCTCCTGGCCCCACGTGACCATTTCCGAAAATAAAATCTCAAAATTCTAATATAATCTAAGAAGCCCAAATTCCAAATCTGGGAACCCAATTCTCATTAACGAACCTTTTTCTTCACAAATTACCGGAAACTTTTCCGTCGAAAACTCACATCTTTCTTTCTTTTTTCAAAATTTCTGCCGTACTCTCGTACGTACGTCCTCACATACATACCCTGCAACTACGGGGTATAACATTCTCCCCTCCTTAGAAACATTCGTCCCGAATGTTCCTTCTCAAGACGGATATCGATGAAGTTCCTCTAACAAGTTGCCAACGCCACAGCTTGGCCACGAAATAACACACGTCCTCTTCTTTTCTTACTCGACGTGCCCTTCTCGAACACTTGAACTCTCCCAGTACGTACCATACTTCAGTCATTACTTCCGTTCCCAAAAATCTCTGGAGTCACTACCTCCAAACTTGGTCATCTTACTAACCTCAAACTTCTTTAAGGCCACTCCCGGCCTTTACGAACCGCTTCTGGTCGAACGCGTCCACGAACTCATACGATGGTCACCTAAACTGGGGCCTAGCATCCTCGTGACCCTACCACCTGGCGGGACCACCCAGAACTGACCCCACCCCAAACCGGGTTACGGGTTGACCCGCAAATGGTCCTCAACCCGACCCCCAACCGCGCCAAACTCTTGTTCCCCGATCCGGAACAATCTTACTAATTCACATCATGAAAGCTACCACTTCCATCTCACACTACCCACGGACTTATCACACAAATAAATCCCACGTATACTACTACTCTGATAAGGGTCAAACATATAATAAATCTTTAACTCAAGACGACCTTACCCCTAAGGTCTCAGTCGTGACATAGTCTAAGGTTCACACTTACCATGCCCCCATACGTATCCTCCCAACTAAGCATGTTTTCTAACTCACAATTAACACAACGCTATTCGTACATAGCACATAATAATGAGATCATCATAACAAGCATACCAAAACTCTAGAGGGTTAAGGATATACCCGGCTACCGCCCACTCTACTCATAGGCCCCGCAGGCGCATAATCAGGGCGCGGCGAACCACCATCGATCCTAGGGTCGAGTCGAACATCCGTATACCCTTGGTCGGACAGCTCGCAAAATGGCCCCGCTGGCCGCAAAAATAACAAGCTCCCCGCACCACGACACTCCCGAAATGCGGTCTACCACATCGACCACACCGAGGCAGGGTGACCGCATCCGCCAACACCCTTACTTCCTTGAAATCAACCTCGAGCCCCGACCGCCCCGAATACTCAAGGTTGTGAGGACCACTCAGACCGGGCGGAGGTACAAAACTAGTATGTCGCCGAGGCGGTCCGCCTCGAAAGTCACCTGGACCACGTTGTTCTCGCCTCTTCGCCGATTCGTCATTCCGTCGACCTCTCCGTGCCTCACATCCCAGCCAGCATGAGTCGCATGCGGCAATGTCCATGCCCGGTGAAGAGCTACTCCCGAACATGCCTCGACATGTAATCATCGAGCCTCAGAACCATATCGGTGCACTCGATCCTCCATACTAGCTACCAACGCTGGACGCATCGCCAATGAGTCGAACTCACATTGTACTCCCGAACCGCACGCCCGCTCGTTCTAAGCATCAAAAATCTGTCCGCCTGCGTTCTCCTCATCTCGCGAGGCAAGAAGCGAGGAAAGCCCTCAAAACTCATCCCATACCGCTGAGGTGCATGCTCTCCCGAAATCTCCCATGAATCAAACCAATCGATCGCGGTATCACGCAGCCGATGCGAACCAAAGGTCACAGACTCGGTCTCAAGCCTTGATCACCCGTGACGATCCGTCAGAATCGCCGGATGAACTCTGCGGATCATCCTCAGGCCTCGACCCATTAAACTCTGGCGGGCTACAACTCATAAAGTCCCGTAGCCTCAAACTATCTGATCTGGGGTGAACCACTGGTGCATCGAATCGGAAATGCCGTGATCCAAATTTATCCTCATATCTCGCCACGACTCGCGAGCAATCGGGCCATCTCCTTGTAACCCATCTCCTCGCCTCTGCATCGTGGATGGAGGCTCGTGTATCATGGTCTCAGCAGCCATTGCCGCGCTCTAACCTCTCGCTGGGCCGGCGCGCTACAAAACCCGGGCCGTCAAGCACAACCTCGTGATCTGCTCGCGCCGCGCTCTTACTCCTCTCAGATCTCACTAGCGGTTCCTCTGCCTTGCCTTCAGTGGCTCGTTGCCTTGGCGCGGAGGCATAATCGTAAAAACGAGATACGCTGAGGGTCCAACTTACAACACACTCTAAGGCACGATCTCGTAATGAGAAGGATGGAAACTAATCCTAAATGTCCGCAGCCTCCCGATTATAGATGTGGTGCACAACACACCGATAATCAAGACTCTACTAGACACTGCTCGTAGACACTTTCCGAGGATTAATCGCTCGATACCACTTTTGTAACGACTGCCCGGGCCCTGCATCGTGCCTTATCCTGCACCCTAGTGATACAATCATCGAGAAAACCAATGGAAAATAAAACTTTAAACAAGATATATGAACATAAACAAAGCCAACCCAACTGCTACCTTCCAATAACATAAATAACTACAACTCTTTCAAAACGAATGCTTTAATCCTTTTTACAACCCCGCCCACAACAAGATTACAAACCTCTAAGATTTACAACAACTATGACGGACAGGTTCCGCCATACCCCGAATGTACAAGAACCTACAACTCGGGAACACATACTAAAAGATAAGCCTCCGAGAAACGAGCTTCCCAAAACGCTGAATCGAGATCCTAAGAGCGAGGATCCACGCATCGATGTACTCTACTACCGCAGATGAACGCAGCCCTCAAGGAGGTCAAGACAATGTACCAAGTATGTGAAATCAGAAAATATCAGAATGAAATCATACTAGTCTATATAAAGCAGAGACATGATGATAACCAAACTACAGCTCACAACATAAAAGCAGTCATATCCAGTCAGGGACTCACGCCCTCAAGTCATCACTCAAATATAACTATGGGTCTCACGCCCACAACATCAATCATGTTCGCATCATGGCCGCATGCCCCCGCAATTCGCAGATCGGTAGACATGTCCATGATGCACAATAATACCAATGCCCCACGGCCACATGCCCGAATTCTACCTCGTAGACACGCCCATGTGACATCAACAATAATATACTTGGTGATCAACCCAGCCGCATGGACACATGCCCCCGGAATCATACCTCCGTGTAGACATGTCCATGGAACAACAATAACAATAAATCGGGTAAACAACCAGACCGCATGGCCGCATGCCCCTAATATTGCAGACGGCAGACACGTCCACGTGACATCAACAACAAGACAAGAATCAAAATGGAAACATACCCGTGGAATTCTCCATCACCGCCAAAGACGCTCCAAGTAAGTTCTCAATAAGTCGACCGCCTTCATCGAGACGCCAGAATACGTAAATACCACACTTGCACAACAAAGGCTATCATCACAAGCATAGGCAAGTTTCACAACAACAAGCATAGGCAAGTTTCACAACAACAAGCATAGGCAAGTTTCACAACAACAAGCATAGGCAAGTTTCACACAACTCAAAGTACTTTCATTTTATGCCAAAGTCCGGGTTTTTAACCCCAAAGTACTACATACGTTAAGTTCTTATTAAAAGAGATCCATTACTTTTATAAAAGTCACCCTATACCCGTAGTATTAGAATGACCAACCCACATTCCTTTTCAAGATCAAGTAACAACATTCTTTTCCTAAGTTCCAGTTTGCCTAGTTTCAATTACTCAAGCTTCTCATTTTCAAATGCTCCTCCACTTATTTTAGAAAGGTTTCATAACTCATAGTCTTAATCTCTTTTAAAACAATTGAGTAACATATGTCATATATGTGAGTAGTTTATTCTTGTTTATAACGATCTTATTACAGCAGCCATGATCTAGAAAATGTAATATCATTTTGTCTCATCTTAGCTTCTATGCAGATGGAGGTTTCTACTGGTTTTAATACAACACATCATTATTCCATACATTTTCCTTTATTAACGCTGCAATGGTCTGTCGATACACATTCTGATTTCCGAAATCAGTAAAACATTATCCCTTTAAAAACCACGTACTCATTACTCACGAATGAGGTTTCACACAAACATCCACATTAAAACAAATAAGTTAAGTCTCTTATCTTTTAAGATCAAGTCTCTTAACTTCTAACATCAGTAAACCATTTTCACCTACATAAGGTCGTTATAACTAACTTCCCATAAAGCTATTATAACACCCTATGTTTTAAACCAACCAAATCACTTAGCACACGACGCTTACCGTACTACATAGTTCACAACAATCATGCTAGAAAAGATAGGAAGAGGTTCACATACCTCGCGACGATTTATCGACAATAAGCAAAATGCCCCAAGTACTACAACCTTGCTAGCCCTTTCCACTCCTCGAGTAGAATACGCTACTCTGTGTACTTTCACCTATAAAGGTCACAAACATCTATTAACCCCAAAACACAAGTTTCTATCTTTCTACAGAAAATTCGCAAAGACTCTCCCCAATAAACAGAAATCTCCTCCTTTATCGAGGCCTACCAAGCCAACCAGTGTGGTTTACACGCCTAACCTGACGTGTACAATTCTACTCAAGAATACTACACAAGTCTCATCGCAATACATCCTATGTAAATACAGCTTCGATTCTTTATTCTTCGTGCTTAAGTCAAAAGACATTGCGAATACTAAGTATAGTTCCATATATAGTATACTTCAACTATATATTCTAACCAACATGTAATTTCCAATTACAATAGGGACAAGATAATTACCTCGATAAGCCCAAAATTATCCAAGTTATAATGTCGATCCCGAGCAAGGTTTAGCTCCTACTCCGTGCGCGCTCCAAACAACCCTTAGAAGTTCTAACTAACTTCTACTCAAATACTTCAACCAACTGAAGATTTCCTTAGGGTTTGGTTTGAGACTAAAAGGACAAAAGGTAGTATTTCCTGGCTCTACGATAGAGGTATCTTTGGAATACTACAAGGTACAAGGCTAAGGTATTTTGGGCATTATAACAATACTAAGAGAAGTATTTCAATACCACGCTTAGGAGGGTATTATACGAAAACAACTAGGCAGTGGGGTACCCTACGGCTAGCACCTCAAAGGGGAGTGAGGCTCTCGCCACAAAGGCCACTCAAAGGGGAGGGTTTCTCGGCCAAGTGGCCTTTACAAGCGGAGTGGCTCTGGACGAGTCAAACAAGAGGAGAGGGGAAGGATAGCAAGACTTGGAACATTTTGACGAATGAAGTCTTCGCCAAGGGGTATTTATAGCAAACCAAAAGCCAACCAATGGCCAAGATCAAGCCACGTGCAAGGCAAGTGTAAGGCCAAGATCAAGCCAAGTGCACCCTAGACCCTACTCCTTAAAACCTCACAAATATCTACACAAATATCTTGCCCAACCTTATTTCCCAATCGTCCCACGCGCCCACCTTGCCCACCAATGAGGTGCTGCGCCGCTCTCGTTGTCCAAAATGTTGCCGGAAAAATCCAAAAAATACAAAACGACATAGCCGAATTTTCCTTCGCAGTTACGCAAAACGCTTCGCCAAAAACGACTCCAACCGGTGTTGTGCACAAAGGTAAAATCGCCAAGGTGCCACGGGTGACACGCGGTCGCCCCGATTCGCCAGAATATTTCGCTTCAAAATATCCAAAATACCGAAATCTCAAAATAAAGCGCCCCACAAAATCGTAATTTCTCCTGGGCCCCACGTGACCATTTCCAAAAATAAAATCTCAAAATTCTAATATAATCTAAGAAGCCCAAATTCCAAACTGGGAACCCACTCATTAACGAACCTTTTTCTTCACAAATTACCTAAACTTTTCAATAAAACTCACATCTTTCTTTCTTTTTTCAAAATTTCTGCGTACTGCACGCACGTCCCCACATACATACCGCAACTACGGGTATAACAAATACACCGAGCCTACAACAGGCGGATTACGTTATGAGATACACCGAGCCTACACATAGGCCGGATTACGCCATATTACCCGAGCCTACACATAGGCCGTTACGCCACAAGACACCGAGCTCCACAGGAGGCGGATTATGCTACATGATTTCACAAGACACCGAGCCCACAGAGGGCGGATTATGCTACATGATTCCACAAGACACCGAGCTCCACAGAGGGCCTGATTATGCTACATGATTTCACAAGACACCGAGCTCCACAGTGAGGGCGGATTATGCTACATGATTCCACAAGACACCGAGCTCCACAGAGGGCCGGATTATGCTACATGATTCCACAAGATAATCCGAGCCCCACAGCGGGCCTGATTATGTCACATGATTCGTCAAGACACCGTGTCCCGCAAACGGGCGGATTATGTTATGTAAGATAAGTAAGTTATGTGGAAAACTTGATTAACCTCTTAAGTACATATGTAAGAATATGATGTTAAATCTTATGGAAAGAAGGAATGGAGCTAATATACGAGTGATTTCGTGAGTTAAAAATGGCATTCTTTGTACAATTATGATTTGATTCTTGCACGCTATTTCGCTCCATATTTGGTACTGCTGTTATACCCCGTAGTTGCGTGGTATGTATGTGAGGACGACGCGTGAGCCGCATTTGTAAATTTTGAAAAGAAAGAAAGATGTGAGTTTCACGGAAAAGTTTCCATTCATTTGTGAAGAAAAAGGTTCGTTAACGGGAATTGAT
Organism: Przewalskia tangutica; assembly: GCA_029844215.1. NCBI lineage: Eukaryota > Viridiplantae > Streptophyta > Magnoliopsida > Solanales > Solanaceae > Przewalskia > Przewalskia tangutica. Next base: position 24,876,296 of record CM056737.1, read on the forward strand.
TCCCGATTTGGTATTCTGACTTCTGGAATATTAGAGAATTATGGAATTTTATTTTGGAAATGGTCACTGGGCCCACGGAGAAATTTACTGGCTTTGTGGGCCCACTTTGTTTTCGAGATTTTGGCCATTGTGGATATTTTTCGAAAGACGCTTTGAGGGCCAATAGGGTGACACGTGTCACCCCGCCTGCGTGGCTCGCCGGTTACATTTGGGCACAGTCGACTAGAGTCGTTTTCCGACTAAACGCTTCCACAGCTTTAGGGAAAATTCCGCTATGTCCTTTTTAATTTTTATGGATTTTTCCGAGAGACGAAACATTTTGGACTAACGAGGGTGACATGTGTCACCCTCACATCGGAAGCAAGTGGGCCAAGTGAAGATGGTTCACGAATTGGCTTGATCTTTTGGCTCACGTTTGGCCCTATTGGTTCCTTGTTTTGTGCCTTGTTTTGGCCTTGTTTTGTGGCTTGTCTTGTGCCATGTTTTGTGGAGTAGGGTTAGGGTGCACTTGGCTCGATCAAGGCCTTACACTTGCCTTGCACATGGCTCGATCTTGGCCATTGGTTGGCATTGGGTTTGCTATAAATACCCCCTTTGTGAAGACTTCATTCATCCACAAATGTTTCCAAGTCTTGAATCCTCCTCCTCTTGTTGACTCTCGCCCAAGAGCTCCTCTCCCTTGAAAGTGGCCTCGCCGTGAGGTCTCCCTCCCCTCATGAGGTCTCAGCTGGTACCCCTAGCCTAGTTGTTTTCAGATAATACCCTTGTTGTGGTATAGAAATACTCCCTAGTATTGTTATAATGCCCAAAATACCTTAGCCTTGTACCTTGTAGTATTCCAAAGATACCTCTTTGCGTAGAGTCGGAATACTACCTTTGTCCTTTTAGTCTCAAAACGAAACCCTAAGGAAATCTTCATAGTTGGTCAAGTATGTGAGTAGAAGTTGGTTAGAACTTCTAAGGGTTGTTTGGAGTGGTTTGGAGCGCATGAGTGGAGCTAAACCTTGCTCGTGAGCGACATTAAACTCGGATAATTTTGGGCTTATCGAGGTAATTATCTCGTCCCTCTATTGTAATTGGAAATTACATGTTTGGTTGAATATATAGTCAAGTATACTATATATGGAACTACTTAGTATTCGCAATGTCTTTTGACTTAAGCCTCAAGAATAAAGAATCGAATCAATCAGTATTTACATGGGATCAGACAAGTAGAGACTTGTGTAGTATCGAGTAGAATTGTACACGCCCGTAGACGGTAAACCCCCCTGGTTGGCTTGGTAGCCACTCGATAGAGGAGATTTACGCTGTCATGGGGAGGTCGCCAATTTTCTATAGAATGATAGAAACTTGTGTTTTGGGGTTAATAGACGCTTTGACCTTTTTAGGTGAAAGTACTAAGAGTAGCGTATTCTACTCGAGTGGAAAGGGCTAAGCGTTGTAGTACTTGGAGCATTTTGCTTATTGTCGGTAAATCGTCGCGAGGTATGTGAACCTCTTCCTATCTTTTCTAGCATGATTGTTGTGAACTATGTAGTACGTGACGCATACGCTAAGTGATTTGGTTGGTTTAAAACATAGGTGTTATAATAGCTTTATGGGAAGTTAGTTATAAATACCTTATGTAGGTCAAAATGCTTTACTGATGTTAGAAGTTAAGAGACTTGATCTTATAAGATAATAGACTTAAATGATTTGTTATAATTTTGATGTATGTGTGAAACCTCATTCGTTAGTAATGAGTACTTGGTTTTTAAAGGGATAATGTTTTACTGATTTCGGAATCGTAATGTGTATCGGCTGCACCAACGCAGCGTTAATAAAAGGAAAATGTATTGAATAATGATGTGTTGTATTAAAACCAAGAGAAACCTCCATCCGCATAAGCTAAGATAAGACAAAATGATATTACATTTTCTAGATCATGGCTGCTGTAATAAGATCGTTATAAACAAGAATAAACTACTCACATATATGACATATGTTACTTAATTGTTCTAAAAAGGAATCAAGTGATTAAGTTTGGGAACTATGAAACCATTTGAAAATGAGAAGCTTGAGTAATCAAACTAGGCAAACCGGAACTTAGGAAAAGAATGTTGTTACTTGGTTTTGAAAAGGAAGGTGGGTTGGTCATTCTAATACTACGGTATCGGGTGACTTTTATAAAAGAAATGGATCTCTTTTAAAAGAACTTACGATGTAGTACTTTGGGGTTAAAACCCGACTTTGGTATAAAATGAAAGTACTTTGTGTTGTTGTGAAACTTGCCTATGCTTGTTGTCGCTAAGCTTGGCTATGCTTATCGTGATAACCTTTGTTGTGCAAAGCGTTGTATTTCGTGTTACCGCTCTCTCGATGGAGGGTGCTGACTTGTTGAGAACTTACTTGGACGTGGCAAAGGACGAGAAATTCCACCGCACGCTCCTCGTTGATAGTATTATTGTTGTTAATCACTTTGGACATACCGACACGCGTAGCGCACGCATGCTTCCATTTTGGTTAAGGTCTTGTGGTTAATCGCTGATATATCGACACGATGCGCAGCGCGGGTATGTTTCCATTTCGATTATCGCTTGTGATTTCTTTGGACATATCGACACGATGCGTAGCGCACGCATGCGTCCCATTTGGAAAGTTGTCTTATTGTTTCCTTCGACATACCGACACGATGCGTAGCGCACGTATGCTTCCATTTGGATTGCTTGTCTTGTTGTTGAGGTCATGGACATGTCTACACCGATGCAGAATTCCGGGGTACGTGGGCCGGGACATTGGTATTATTGTTGCATCATGGACATGTCTACACCGGCGCGATTCCGGCACGCGCCATAATGCGAACTCGATTGATGTTGTGGGCGCGAGACCCATAGTTATATTGGAGTGATGATCGTTTTATGTCGCGAATCGTAGTTTGCTATCATACATGTCTCCCGCTTTATATAGACTAGTATGATTTCATTTACTGATTGCACGCCACATACTTGGTACCGTTGCATCGACTTCTCGGCCGCGTTCACGCCGCAGAGGTACATCGGCCGTGATCCTCGCCATAGGATCACAGCCAACAGATTCAAGCTCCGCTTCTCCGAGGCTTATCCTTGCAGTGTTCCCCGAGTCAGAGGTTCTTGTACATTCGTGGGTATGGCGGGCCCCGTCCCGCCATAGTCATCAGATATCTTAGAGGTCAGTAGTACCGCTGTGGGCGTGGTTGTAAAAGGATTAAACTGCTCGTGTTTTATGTATATACCAAGGCAACCGCTTTGGTTGGCCTGCTTATTTATTATATCTCTTGTATAATGACTCATGTTTTATGTTCCACTGATTTTCTCCGATGTATGTATCGCTAGGGTGCCCGGTAAGGCACCAAGAACGCCCCGAACGTCGTTACAAAAGTGGTATCGAGCGCTTAATCCTCTGAAAGTGTCTACGCACCGTGTCTAGTAGAGTCTTGATTATCGATGTCGCGCACCACATCTATAATCGTGAGGTCGCAGGACATTTAGGATTGGTTTCCATTCTTCTCATCCCGAGATCGTGCCTCAGAGTCAGTAAGTTGGACCCTCCGACGATCTCGCTTTTACCGCTTATGCCTCCGCCAGTGCAACCCGCCCAGGAGGGCAAGGCGCCGAGGGTGCCGCTAGTGAGATACGAGGAGTACGCAGGCGCAGCCCGCAAGACTGAGGTTGTGCTCGACGGCGGGTTTCGCGACGCCGCCAAAGACCAGAGTTTAGAGCCGCAGCAGCGTGACGAGACTACAAGACCGAGCCTCCACCCCACACCGAGCAGGAGACGGGTCACGAGCGAGATGGCCCGCTTATTGGCGGTCGTGGCCGACATATGAGGATAGGCCGGACGCAGCAGCTCAGCCCAGTGAGCACCGCCGTTCACCCCGAGCAGATAGTTTGAGGCTACGACTTTCGAGTTGTAGCCCGCCGTAGTTTTACGTCGAGGTCGGCGAGGATGATCCGCAGAGTTCATCCGGCAGCTACCGATCACGCGTGATCAAGGCTTCGTAAACCGAGTCTGCGACCTTTGTTCGCATCGGCCGCGTGATACCGCAATGATTGGTTTGATTCATGAGCTTTCCCGGGAGAGCATGCACTCCAGCAGTATGGGATGAGTTTTCGGGGCTTTTCTCACGCACTTCGCCTCCGCAGATGGCGAGGGCACGCCGGCGATTTTTGTTATCGAGACAGAGGGCGACCGTCGTGAGTACAATGTCGAAGTTCGATTCTTTAGCTCGATATGTCCCTCGCGCTTAGTTGCAGATATGGAGGATAGGGTGCATCGCCACGCCACGGCTTGACGATTATATGGCCGAATCTTGCGCGGTGTTTCTCTTCACCGCATGGACATTGCCCGCACGCAGCTCATGCACCAGGACGCGAGGCACGGAGGGTCGACGGAATGACCGGATCGCCAGAAGAGGCCAGACTACAGGGTCCTGTGGCTTTCGAGGCGGACCGCCGCAAGAAGAAAGTTAGTTATATACCCCACCGTACAGCAGTGGTCCTCCACCGCCTTCGTGAGCAGTCGTGGCTCCAAGGGTTCAGATTTTCGGCAGAGCAGGGTGTTAACCACCGGCCACCCCTACCTCGTTGTGGACTATTGTGGTAGACTCCATTTTGGAGAGTGTCGTGCTAGATTGGGAGTTTGTTTTGCTTGCGACAGCAGGCCATTTGCAGGAACTGCCCTACCAAGGGAAGCGCGGATGTTACGACTCACCTTCGTGATCTGTGGTGGTTCATCACCTTCATACCATGCCTCTGCAGGCGTGCCTATGATTAGAGTGAGCGGTAGCTTCGTGTATATCCTTAACCTCTAGAGTTTTGGTATGCTTGTTATGATGATCTCATTATTGTGTGCTATGAACGGATAGCATTGTGATATGTGTGAGTTAAAATGCATGGTTAGTTGGGAGGATACGATGGAGGCATGGTAAGTGTGAACCTTAGACTATGTCACGATCGAGACCTTAGGGTAAGGTCGTCTTGAGTTAAAGATTTATTTTTGACCCTTATCGAGTAGTAGTATACGTGGATTTATTTGTGTGATAAGTCCGTGGGTAGTGTGAGATGGAAGTGGTAGCTTTCATGATGTGAATTAGTAAGATTGTTCGGATCGGGAACAAGAGTTTGGCGCGGTTGGGGTCGGGCCGAGGACCATTTGCGTCAACCAGAACCCGGTTTGGGGGTGGGCCGCTCTGGTGGTCCCGCCAGTGGTAGGGTCACGAGGATGCTAGGCCCAAGTTTGTATGATCATCGATGAGTTCGTGGACGCGCTCGACCGAAGCGTTCAGAAGGCCGGAATGGCCTTAAGGAAGTTTGAGGTTAGTAAGATGACCAAGTTCGAGGTAGTGACTCCAGAGATTTTCGAACGGAAGTAATGACCAAGTATGGTGCGCATCGAGAGTTCAAGTGTTCGAGAAGCGGCACGACGAGTAAGGAAGGAAGATAACGTGTTATTTCGCCAAGCGGCGTTGACAACTTGTTAGAGGAACTTCATCGATATCCGCTTGAGAAGGAACATTCGGACGAATGTTTCGGCGAGGAGAATGTTATACCCCGTAGTTGCGTGGTATGTATGTGAGGACGACGCGGCGAGCCGCATTTACGAAATTTTGAAAAGAAAGAAAGATGTGAGTTTTCGACTTTAAAAGTTTCGCCATTTGTGAAGAAAAGGTTCGTTAACGGGAATTGATTCCTGATTTGGTATTCTGACTTCTGGAATATTAGAGAATTATGGAATTTTATTTTCTGAAATGGTCACGTGGGCCCACGGAGAAATTTACGGTTTTGGGGCCCACTTTGTTTTGAGATTTTGGCCATTGTGGATATTTTTCGAAGACGTTTTTGAGGGCCAGGAGGGTGACACGTGTCACCCCGCCAGTGGCTTGGCCGGTTACATTTGGGCACAAGTGCCGATCAGAGTCGCTTTCCGACGAAACGCTTCCACACTTTCGTAGGGGAAAATTCGGCCATGTCCTTTTTAATTTTTGGATTTTTCCGAGAGGCGAAACATTTTGGACCAACGGGAGGGTGACATGTGTCACCTCACATTGAAGCAGTGGCGCCCAGTGGAAGATGGTTCACGAATTGGCTTGATCTTTTGGCTCACGCTTTTGGCCCTATTGGTTCCTTGTTTTGTGCCTTGTTTTGGCCTTGTTTTGTGGCTTGTCTTGTGCCATGTTTTGTGGAGTAGGGTTAGGTGCACTTGGCTTGATCAAGGCCTTACACTTGCCTTGCACATGGCTCGATCTTGCCATTGGTTGGCATTTGGGTTTGCTATAAATACCCCCTTTGTGAAGACTTCATTCATCCACAAATGTTTCCAAGTCTTGAATCCCTCCTCCTCTTGTCGACTCGTCCCAAGAGCTCCTCTCCTCGAAAGTGGCCTTTGGCGGAGGTCTCCCTCCTCATGAGGTTCAGCTGGGTACCCCTAGCCTAGTTGTTTTAGATAATACCCTTTGTTGTGGTATAGAAATACTCCCTAGTATTGTTATAATGCCCAAAATACCTTAGCCTTGTACCTTGTAGTATTCCAAAGATACCTCTTGCAGAGTCCGAATACTACCTTTTGTCCTTTTAGTCTCAAACCGAAACCCTAAGGAAATCTTCATAGTTGGTTGAAGTATGTGAGTAGAAGTTGGTTAGAACTTCTAAGGGTTGTTTGGAGTGGTTTGGAGCGCACAGAGTGAGCTAAACCTTGCTCAGGAGCGACATTAAACTCGGATAATTTTGGGCTTATCGAGGTAATTATCTCGTCCCTCTATTGTAATTGGAAATTACATGTTTGGTTGAATATATAGTTGAAGTATACTATATATGGAACTACTTAGTATTCGCAATGTCTTTTGACTTAAGCCCAAGAATAAAGAATCGAAATCGTATTTACATAGGATCAGATGCGGTAGACTTGTGTAAGTACATCGAGTAGAATTGTACACGCCCGGTAGACGTGTAAACCCTGGTTGGCTTGGTAGCCGCCTCGATAGAGAGGAGATTTACGCTTGTTGGAGGAGAGGTCTTCGAATTTTCTATAGAATGATAGAAACTTGTGTTTTGGGGTTAATAGACGTTTTGACCTTTTTAGGTGAAAGTACTAAGAGTAGCGTATTCTACTCGAGGAGTGGAAAGGGCTAGTGCGTTGTAGTACTTGGAGCATTTTGCTTATCATCGGTAAATCGTCGCGAGGTATGTGAACCTCTTCCTATCTTTTCTAGCATGATTGTTGTGGAACTATGTAGTACGGCAGACGCATACGTGCTAAGTGATTTGGTTGGTTTAAAACATAGGGTGTTATAATAGCTTTATGGGAAGTTAGTTATAACGACCTTATGTAAGTGAAAATGGTTTACTGATGTTAGAAGTTAAGAGACTTGATCTTATAAGATAAGAGACTTAACTTATTTGTTTTAATGTGGATGTATGTGTGAAACCTCATTCGTGAGTAATGAGTACTTGGTTTTTAAAGGGATAATGTTTTACTGATTTCGGGAATCAGAATGTGTATCGGCTGCACCACCGCAGCTGCTAATAAAAGGAAAATGTATTTAATAATGATGTGTTGTATTAAAACCAGAGAAACCTCCATCCGCATAGAAGCTAAGATAAGACAAAATGATATTACATTTTCTAGATCATGGTCTTGTAATAAGATCGTTATAAACAAGAATAAACTACTCACATATATGACATATGTTACTTAATTGTTCTAAAAGGAATCAAGTGATTAAGTTTGGGAACTATGAAACCATTTGAAAATGAGAAGCTTGAGTAATTGAAACTAGGCAACCGGAACTTAGGAAAAGAATGTTGTTACTTGGTTTTGAAAAGGAAGGTTGGTCATTCTAATACTACTGTATCGGGTGACTTTTATAAAAGAAATGGATCTCTTTTAAAAGAACTTACGATGTAGTACTTTGGGGTTAAAAACCGGACTTTGGTATAAAATGAAAGTACTTTGTGTTGTGAAACTTGCCTATGCTTGTTGTTGAAGCTTGGCTATGCTTATTGTGATAACCTTTGTTGTGCAAAGCGTTGTATTTCGTGTTACCGCTGCCTCTCGATGAGGGTCGGTTGACTTGTTGAGAACTTACTTGACGCGCTTGCATGACGAGAAATTCCACGCACGCTCTCGCTGATAGTATTATTGTTGTTAATCACTTTGGACATACCGACACGATGCGTAGCGCACGCATGCTTCCATTTTGGTTAAGGTCTTGGTTAATCGCTTTGGATATATCGACACGATGCGTAGCGCACGTATGTTTCCATTTCGATTATCGCCTTGTGATTTCCTTTTGGACATACTGACACGATGCGTAGCGCACGGGTATGCGTCCATTTGGAAAGTTGTCTTATTGTTTCCCTTTGGACATACTGACACGATGCGTAGCGCACGTATGCTTCCATTTGATTTGTCTTGTTGTTGAGGTCACATGGACATGTCTACACCGATGCACTCCGGCATGTGGCCATGGGACATTGGTATTATTGTTGCATCATGGACATGTCTACACCGATGCAAGATTCCGGCACGCGCCATAATGCGAACTCGATTGATGTTGTGGGCGTGAGACCCATAGTTATATCGGAGTGATGATCGCTTTTATGTTGTGAATCGTAGTTTGGTTATCATACATGTCTCCCGCTTTATATAGACTAGTATGATTTCATTTACGATGTATGCATGGGCCATACTTGGTACTGTTATCGACCTCCTCGGGCCGCTCACGCCGCAGTAGAGGTACATCGGCCGTGGATCCTCGCCATGTGATCACGATTCAACAGATTTGAAGCTCCGCTTTCTCGAGGCTTATCTGGTAGGTGTTCCCGAGTTGTAGGTTCTTGTACATTCGTGGTATGGCGGGCCCCGTCCTGGCCATAGTCATCAGATATCTTAGTGCAGTAATCTTGTTGGGCGGTGGTTGAAAAAGGATTAAACTGTTCAGGTTTTATGTATATACTGAAGGCAACTGTTTTTGGTTGGCCTGTTTATTTATTATATCTCTTGTATAATGACTCATGTTTTATGTTCCGCTGATTTTCTCTGATGTATGTATCGCTAGGGTGCCCGGGGTAAGGCACAAGATGCCCCGAACGGGTCGTTACACTGTTAATCGACTTCTTTCGGAAGCCGCTCATGCCCGCAGTTTAGGTACACGATGGTGGATCCGCGAGCTTAGATCCCGGTTCGAAGTCGAGATGGCTCAGTGTTCGGAGTTGTCACCTTTATGTTTATTGAGTGCAGTGGGGCCTTGTCCCACCACGATTGTTATGTTAAAACTCTGAAGTGCGTAGTCACATATTGTGGGTCGCTTTAAAAAAAAGAGCAAGCTTCGTTTATGTATGACGTCCGCGAAGGTAGCCCTATCGTCTAACCCGTTGTTTTATTATCGTTGTTTTATTTTAATAAGTTTCATGTATGTTCCGATTATCTCGATGTATACTGTAAGGGTGCCTGTGTAGGGCACGATCGCGAGCCTGTGGTCGGTCGTGACAAAAGTGGTATCGTGAGCGATTAGTCCTCGGAAAGTGTCTGCAGACCGTGTCTAGTAGAGTCTTGATTATCGGTGTGTTGTGCACCACATCTATAATCATGAGGCTGCAGGACATTTAGGATTGGTTTCCATTTCTTCTCACTCACGAGATCGTGCGATAGAGTGTGTTGTTAGGTCGTCTCTCCCTAACGAGTTATGTTGTTCGCAGTACGAGAAAGGCAATGACCCAGAAAGACTATGTGGATCGCGTATCCGGGTTGGTAATGATTATAGTATAGTTGGTATTGTGACATACATCTATACGGAGTTATGTATGAGGTCGACGCGTGTTGCCTAGAATGATTTTAGATTACGAATTGGTAAAGACTAACTAGATACCGGAAGGTATGGTATAGTTAATGAATTTTCGCCAAGGTTTTGTGTTTGTTTTGAGGTAATTGGGAAAGGATGAGGTATGCGACAGGGTAGTGAACCCTTAAGAAGCCATATTAAGGAACCAACGGAATGTCATGTTAATAGATTAAGGCGTAGTAAGCTTAAGAGGATTATACGGATGAGGTCCGGATAGAGTAAGCAATGGTTGTTGTGATCGAGACAACATGGTTTTGGTATTATGAGAAGTTTTTGTACCGATTCTTGGGATGGTAAGGTAGGCGTGGAGCATGGAAATTGCGAGCCTAAGAATATTGATTCGCCGAGACCTTAGGTATATAAGGTTTCTCTGGAAATAAGATTTTAAGTCGGACCAAGGATAAGAGTTAAGTGCGACCCGGGTGGTTGAGGACTGTGCGGGTCTCCCATGGCACGGAATGGAGTGGGATCAGTTGGTAGTGGTTCCGCTACGTGACAGGGTCACGAGGGCGCAAGACCCAAGTTTAGTTAATTGTTTTACGGGTTCGTGGACGCGTTCCACCGGAACCAGGTCATGAAAGCCGGAAATGGCCTTATATTGTTTTATAGAGTGACTCCAAAGATTTGAGGCCAGAATCGGTATGGAAGTTATGTATGCTAGTATGAGTTGGAAGTACGAAAGGATAATCTCTTTTGGGCTTATGATGGACAGTTATGCGTGTGCGAGGTATTAGGGCCATGTGTGGCATTGTTGGTATGTCGGGATTGTGACAGGAAACTATGTCGGTAATTATAAGTTTGACTCCGAAAGAACATTCGAGGACGAATGTTTCTAAGGGGGGAAGAATGTTACACCCCGTATTTACAGGACATAGTGTAAGAACGTACGTAAGAACTCACAGTGTTAAGATTTGAGACTTGTAAAAATTTCTCGGAATTATGAAATTTTCGGAAAACGTACTATTGTGACGAATGGGAGGGCGACACGTGTCACCCCCCCTTAAATGGTGTCTTGGACGAAATTACAAGGACAAAAGGGTCATTTGACCCTTGTTAGATAACCAAGTCTTGCAAAGTAGTAGCTTGACAATTTTGACTTGGTCAATGGGACCACTTAGCATGATATTTTAAAGAGATGCATCCAAACCACACATATGTATTTATCTTAGCCCTCCATGTTGTTATATAAGGGTACTAGTAGCAAGACAAGAGTTCCACACTTAGCCAAAATTACAACAAATTGGAGGAGCAAGCTTTGAAGCTCTCGACTTCACCAGCTAGGAAAAGAAAAAAAATTCGTTGCTTGTCCATTAAGCTCCAAACTTTAACCCAAGGTTCATGAGTGTTATGTAAGTGTATCTCAATAGAAAAATCCCGGAAAAAGAGAGTTTTCGTATTAGTCGCAAAGTGAAAACCTAGTGGCTTTTCTAGGTTTTGGATTGGAAGTTGAAGGAAATTTGTTAGTGTTGTTCTAAGGGTCTCAAGAGGCGGATTGAAGTGTCTTGAAGAGGCTCTAAGTTGCTAAGGAGCAACTTCGGTTTTGAAGATTGGATTACAATTCGTTGAGGTATAATCTTGTTCTTTGAAAGTGTTACAAGATTATTTTATTGTTGATTAGCTTTACTTGTTGCTAGCATGAAGGATATGTGTTAAGGTTTATAAGGATTATGGATTGATTGTAGCCTTGGAAATCCGAAAATGTAATGTAAGCCATGTTAAGTTGGATTACTAATTGGTCGTTTATTAGAAATCGTCGATGTTACTTACTTAAAGATTATGGTTGTTATAATCAAATACGACTTGATATCATGTTATGTTAACAATTTGGATTGAAATGGAAATTTGATAAGAATTGGTATGGTTGAACTCAAGGTGGCCGAATTTGGACTTTTAGTTTGTTATTTATTTGTATTGGACTACTTTCTAAATTGTGAGCCAATTGGGGCTGTTTAGTTATGCATTTGTATTGGACTACCTTCCATATTGTTGTGAGCCAATTGGGGCTGTTTGGTTATTGTATTTCGGCCTTGAAAAAGGTGGCAAAGTAAGTAGAAACAAAGGAGGTGCTGTCCGATTTTCCGTAGAATTTAGTGACTTGGCACTTAGGATATTCTACGTTTAAAGTATGAGGTTAATGGACGTATTGTGGCCATGATAGGTTGAAGTACTAAGTTTAGCGTATCCTACTTGAAGAATGGAATAGCTCAAGGTTGAAGTACTTTGGAGCATTTTGCTATTTGTCGCTAGTCGTCGCGAGGTATGTGAACCCCTTCTTTCTTTGGCATGATCCTACGTATGAAATATCCACGTGATAGTATTTCAAGATTTCTTCTACTCTTAGAAGTTAAGAAGTATTTACATTGTTGAATCTAAGTTAAGAGTATGTTTAAATTGTCCTAAGTCCTTACTAGGTCTTATGGGAGACGTTGGTAAGAACGGTTAGGAAGTTATGAGCTTTGATTTAAAGGCTATGTGTCTTGATTTGTTTAAAGTAAGTAAGTGGATTTTATGTTCGAAAATGACTAGAATTTATATGAGAAAAGGGGTTTTATTTTAAAAGTGAAAGTTATATGGTTTTAAGAGAAGAAGTTACTTGGTTTTGGAAGTGTATGGAACTTTGTATAGTTGTTTATAAGTATAAGTAAGTGGACTTTAAAGAATGTACGTTATAAGGTTTTAAGACTATGAACTTTGGTTGTCTTCTAAGGATTATGAAACTTTATTTTTTTTTTATTTGTGGACTTGATTTCTAAAGTATTGATGACATGATTTCAAAGAGTATGTGACTTGAAGTTTGATAATTCTTTTAAGTACGTATGTACGTAGTATGGTTGGGTTTAGTTTCCCTAATGTTGCAAGAATTAAGTGCCTTAAGTTCTCTAATATGAAAGAACGTTATAATAGCTTTATGGGAAGTTGTTATGACGACTTAAGAAGAAGTAATAATACGATTTAAAAGATTATGTAAGGAAAATACACCGAGCCTACAAATAGGCCGGATTACGTTATGAAATACACCGAGCCTACAAATAGGTCGGATTACGTTATGAAATACACCGAGCCTACAAATAGGCCGGATTACGTTATGAGATACACCGAGCCTACACATAGGCCGGACACGCCATATTACCCCGAGCCTACACATAGGCGGGTTACGCCACAAGACACCGAGCTCACGGGAGGCGGATTATGCTACATGATTTCACAGTACACCGAGCTCCACAGGAGCGCTGGATTATGCTACATGATGCCACAGTACACCGAGCTCCACAGGAGGGCCGGATTATGCTACATGATTTCACAAGACAATCGAGCTCCACGGGAGGCGGATTATGCTACATGATTCCACAAGACAATCGAGCTCCACGGGAGGCGGATTATGCTACATGATTCCACAAGACACCGAGCCCCACAGCGGGCGGATTATGTCACATGATTCACAAGACACCGTGTTCGCAAATGGGCATGATTATGTTATGTAAGATAAGTAAGTTATGTGGAAAAACTTGATTAACCTCTTAAGTACGTATGTAAGAATATGATGTTAAATCATATGGAAAGAAGGAATGGAACGGTTAATATACGAGTGATTTCAGGAGTTAAAAATGGCATTCTTTTGTACAATTATGATTTGATTCTTGCACGTTATTTCGCTCCATATTCTGCACTGTTGTTATGCGACTTCCGGGCCGCTCATGCCGCAGTTTAGGTACGATGGTGGATCCGCGAGCTTAGGATCCCGCTCAAAGAAGTCGAGATGGCTCGGTGTTCCGGAGTTGTCACGTTTATGTTTATTCAGGGGTACGGCGGGGCCTTGTCCCGCCACAGTTGTTATGTTAAAACTCTTAGAGGTCTGTAGTCACATATTGTGGGTCAGTTTAAAAAAAAAAAGGAGGCAACTGCTTCGTTTATGTATGTACGTCTAGGAAGGTAGCCCTATCGGCTAACCTGTTGTTTTATTACTGTTGTTTTATTTTAATAAGTTTCATGTATGTTCCGCTGATTATCTCTGATGTATACCTGTAAGGGTGCCCAGGTAGGGCACCAGTCGCGGGCCCAGGGTCGGGTCGTGACAAACCTGGGAGACCGGACGTACTGTCTCCTAAGTTGGACGGCAGTGCTAACTTATAGGCAACCTGGCCTATTTTACAAATGATCTGAAAATGCCCAAAGTACCTCGGGCTAAGTTTCCCCTGCTTTCCAAATCTCGTCATACCCTTCCGGGGTGGTACCTTCAAGAAGACCCACCGTCAACCTGAACTCCAAGTGTCGACGCCGATTTCCCGCACGACTCATGTTGACTCCGAGCTGCTAGAAACCTCTTCTGGATAAGCTTCCCCTTACCCACATCCTGCTGAATTCAAGTAGGGACCAACTATCTGAACCTTGCGAACCTCGAACCAATCGACCGGCAACTTACACTTCCGCCCATACAAGGCTTCATAAGGCACCATCCAAATACTAAAAATGGTAGCTATATAATACTCACTCAACAAGAGGCAAAAAAATCCTCACAGCTACCCCTGAAATCAAAACACCGCCCCGTAACCTGTCCTCAAATGTCTGGATAAAATGCGCTGTTCGTCCGTCGGCCCGAGGGTGAATGCAATACTGAGACTCACCTGAGTTCCTAACCCGCCTGGTAAAACCTCCCGAAAAAGAAATAGCCATAAACTGGGCTCCACCGCTCGTAAAATAAAAGTAGGAACCAGTGCGGCCTTACAACCTTCCCCGATATACAACATCTCGCATAACCTCCGCCGAGTAAATGCCTCGACTAAAAGACAAGATGGGCTGACCCCATCGGCCCTACTACTTGTCGAACGCATCCACAAACTCGTACGATGGTTACCTAAACTTGGGCCTAACACCCTCGTGATCCTACCACCTGGCGGGACCACCTCGAATTGACCCCACCTTATACCGGGCTACGAGTTCACCCGCGAATGGTCCTCAACCCGACCCATAATCGCACCAGACTCTTGTTCCCCGATCTGGAACAATCTTACCTATTAAAGTCCTGAAAGCTACCACTTTCATCTTACACAACCCAAGGAATCATCCCACAATATATTTCACGCATACCACGTACTTCAACAAAGACCAACCGTAAAATCTTTTACTTAAGACGGCCTTACATCTAAGGTCTCAACGTGTAATATTCTAAGGTTCACACCTTCCATACCCCCATACTTACCTTTTCAACTACCCATGTTTTCTAACTCACCAAATGGCCCTACTGGCCGCAAGCATAACAATCTCCCAAACTAGCACGACACCCTGAGGATCATCCTCAGCTCTCTATCCATAGAACTCTGGAGAACTGCAACTCAAGAAATCCCGAAGTCTCAGACTATTGGATCTAGGGTGAATCACCGGCTCGGAACCACCGGCTCGCGAATCCTCATTCCCACCACCACCTAGCTAATCGGGCCATCTTTTGAACTCATATCCACGGCTCTGGCCGTATGCCGAGGCTGTATCGTGGCCTCGTGAGAAACTGTCGCTCTAAACTCTGCTGGGGCTAGCGGCGTCATAAAACTCGTCGTCTGAAGTACTATCTCGGGTAATGACCAGGGCCGTGCCTCGTAACCCTCGTGTTCTACTCGTAGCTCCTCTCGCTGCCTTGCCCATCCCGGGCCCCGGTTTGTCTTTCGCATAGGCATAATCGTACATACGAATCGTCAGGGAGTCCAACTTATAACACAGCTCTAAGGAACGATCTCAGAGTGAGAAGAATAGAAACCAATCCTAAATATCATGTAGCCTCCTGATTATAGATGTGGTGCACAACACACCGATAATCAAGACTCTACTAGACACGGTCTGTAGACACTTTCCGAGGACTAACTGCTCTGATACCACTTTTGTCACGACCCGACCTCGGGCCCGCGACTGGTGCCTTACCCCGGGCACCCTAGTGATACTACATCAGAGAAAATCAGCGGAAATAAAAACTTAAACAGGAAACAAGATACAACATAAGAAAACAGGCTAACCAAAACGGTCACCTTCATGTATATACATACAACCGAACAGTTACAATCCTTTACAAACCCTGCCCACAACAGTACTACAGACCTCTAAGATTTTTACAACTATTACGGGACAGGGCCTCGCCATACCCCTGAACGTACAAAAACTTACAAACTCGGGGAAACATACCAAAAGATAAGCCTCCGGAGAAACGGAGCTTCCCAATACGCTGAACTGTGATCCTAAGAACGAGGATCAACAACCGATGTACCTCTACCTGCGGCATGAACGCAGCCCCCCGAAGGAGGTCAAGATAACAGTACAGTATGTGAAACTAAAAATATCAGAAACGAAATCATAACGATCTAAATAAAACAGGAGACATGTATGATAATCAAACTACAGTTCACAACATAACAGCAGTCATGTCAAGTCAGGGACTCACGCCCTCAAAGTCATCACTCAAATATAACCAAGGGTCTCACGCCCACAATATCAATCATGCCCGCATCATGGCCACACGCCCCCGGAATTCTTCATCTGCGCATGTCCAGGATGCGATAACGATACCTGGTTAATCAACCCCGCGCGTGCCACTGCCGGAATTCTTCATCGTGCGACATGTCCATGTAACAACAATAACAATATATCGGTAATCAACCATGCCGTGGCCACATGCACGGAATTCTTCGGTGCAGACATGTCCATGTAACAACAATAACAATATACCGGTGATTAACCCGCCGCGTGGCCGCGTGCCGGAATTCTTTCCGGTGCAGACATGTCCATGTAACAACAATAACAATATACCGGGTGATTAACCCGCCGCATAGCCGCATGCCCCCGGAATTCTTCATCGGTGCAGACATGTCCATGTAACAACAATAACAATATACCGGGTGATTAATCCGCCGCATGGCCGCATGCCCCCGGAATTCTTCATCGCTGCAGACATGTCCATGTAACAACAATAACAATATACGGGCCCTCCATCGAGAGCGGTAGCATAGGAATACAACTTTTACAACAAGGCTATCACAAGCAAGCACAAGCAAATTACCATACTTCAATTCTCTTACAAATATCCATTCTTTCACAAGAAGTCACCTGATACCAACACTCGTAGTATCCAAAACAGAGTAACTATTATTTTAAGTAAACCAAAATAATTTCCCTTTTTAAAGACAAGTAACAACATTCTTTTCCAAAAGTTCAAGTTTGCCTAATTTCAAATACTCAAGTCTCTTATTTTCGAAAGGTTTCGTAGTTCATAGTCTTAATCACTTAATAACATAATTCTCTTTTATTACAATTTGAGTAACATATGCCTTATGTGTGAGTAGGTTATTCTTGTTTATATCAATCTTATTAAAGCAGCCATGATCTAGAAAATGTAATACAATTTTGTCTTATCTTAGCTTCTATGCAGATGGAGGTTTCTACTGGTTTTAATAATAATTACTTAGTCAATACATTTTCCTTTATTAACGCTGCAGTGGTTTGTTCGATACTTGTTCTCATTTCCGAAATCAATATAACATTATTCCTTTTAAAACCCAATTACCCATTTCTCATTAAAGTGGTTTCACAACTTTTTAACACAACCCAAGTCCTTATTATTTCACATCAAGTCTTTTATCTTTTAAAAACCACAAACCATTTCTTTGCCCACATAAAGTTGTTATAACAAACTTCCCATAAAGCCGTTATAACACTTTATGTTTTAAATCAACCAAATTCATTTAACACGTACGCCTACCGTACTACATAGTTCACAACATATCATGCTAGAAAAGATAGGAAGAGGTTCACATACCTCGCGACGATTATCGACAATTAGCAAAATGCTCAAAGTACTACAACCTTGCTAGCCTTTTCCACCCTTCAAGTAGAATACGCTACTCGTAGTACTTCCACCTATAATGGCCATAAAATGCCTATCAACCTCGGATCTCTTCGTAGAACAATTCTAGGTAAACAGTTCCTTATTCTACTGAAAATTCGCAAAGACCTCCCCGCAACCACATAAATCTCCTCCTCTAACGAGGCCATACCAAACCAACCATCCCAGGGCGTTACGCCTAACCAAACGTGTACAATTCTACTCCACAATAATACTACAAGTCCGTAAATACAAATCCTATGTAAATACAGGTTCAATTCTTATCCATATTCATTCTACATATAGTATACTCAACTATACATTACAACATGTAATTTCCAATTACAATAGGGGATAAAGATCATTACCTCGATAAGCCCAAAATTATCCAAGTTTAATAAGTCGATCCCGAGCAACGCTTAGCTCCACTTCCGACGCCCAACCCGCTCCAAGCAACCCTTAGAAGTTTCCAAACAACTTCTCTTAACACTTCATCTAAGCTATGAAGATTTTTCTATGGCTTCATTTTTGCGACTATAGGAATAAAGTAGTATTTTTCCTCTTAGTATTTGAAATAACTTTGGAATACTACTAGGAATACTAGGCTAAGGTATTTGGGATTTATACAACAATACATGAAGTATTTTCTACACAAAGTGGGGAGGGGGGGTTTCGGACGAGCTACACAAGGAGGGAGGGGGACGAAAAACAACTAGAGGAGGAGTGTTTGCCTTGGAAAAACTTTAAGTGTGGATGAAGAATTAGTCTTGCACAAAGGGGTATTTATAGGAAAATCAATGGCTAGGATTAAATCAAGTGTATGGTGAGGATGGGGTACATGTGTGTGTGGGTAGTTGGCCAACCATTTGTCCACCATAATGGGACAAGTGGCAAGCCACTGTCCCACTCAAAACCGCCCAACACACCCAACAATCGCCCACATGGCCTCGAGGGGGTGTGACACGTGTCGCCTCTACTCGTCCAAAAAATGCCGACTTCAGAAAAAATATCCGAAAATAAAGTGGGCCCCCCAAACCTTAAATTCCTCCCGGGGGCCCCACCTGACCAATTCCGGAAATAAAATTCCATAATTCTCAAATATTCCAAAAGTCCGAATACCAAATCGGGAATCCAATTCCCATTAACGAACCTTTTTCCTTCACAAAATCCGAAACTTTTAGTCGAAAAATCACATCTTTCTTCCTTTCCAATTTTTCTCTGTCCGATTTCGACGCACGTGTCACGACCCGAATGGGCCGTGGATCGTGCCTACCCGGGCACCCTAGTGATACAACATCAGAGAAAATCATCGGAAATAAAAAAAACATGAACATGAAACAAGAGATATGATAAAAAAAACAGGCCAACCAAAACAGTTGCCTTCTTGCATATAGAATCTGAACAGTTACAATCCTTTACAACCCTGCCCACAACAGTACTACAGACCTCTAAGAATGTAACAATATCTATGACGGGACAGGGCCCCGCCATACCCCTGAATGTACAAGTAACTACACTGACAGGGGACTATACCAAAGATGAGCCTCCGGAGAAACGGAGCTTCCCAAACCGCTGAACTGTGATCCTATGAGCGAGGATCCACAACCAATGTACCTCTACCTGCGGCATGAACGCAGCCCCCCGAAGGAGGTCAGTACAACAGGTACCAAGTATGTGAAACTGAAAAATACTGTAATGAAATCCCATTTCATCATTTTATAAAACCATTTTGCGATAAGTAAGCAGTTATGCCAAGTAAGGGGACGCATATCCCCAGAATAATCACTCACACATAACTATGGGTCTCACGCCCATAATATCACTCATGCAGTACATGATGTAAAACAACACCCATATGTGAACCTGAACACTAGATCCTGCCTGCGTCATCAAAACCGATCGGGCCAAGTAGAATAGCCAACTACCAGTCCAAAAGCTAGTCATATCCCATCACGGGCAAGGTACGGAAGCCAACTACCAGTCCAAAAGCTAGCCACGCAACTGGCCGAGGCAAGTATCTTAAGCTAACGTACAATAGCCTACCGTCTCATAAGATATGACCGAGGCAAGTATCTTAAGCTCTCTACCAGAGGCTACCGGTACACGAGAAAATGACCAGAACAAGTATCTAAAGTGTGCCTGAACCACACGTACAAATCAAGCCCGTGATCGCTCGTCACCGCTGTTATACCCCGTATTTCCAGAGTATGTACGTAAGGGCGTACGTATACAATTTGAGCCTTAAAGTAGGCATAGGTTCGAATTTGTGCACAAGTGCCGAAAGGAGTCGTTTTTCGACGAAACGTTTCCACAGCTTTCGTAGGGAAAATTCCGGCTATGTCATTAATAATTTTTGTGGATTTTTCCGAGAGACGAAACATTTTGGACCAACGGGAGGGTGACATGTGTCACCCTCACATTGGACGTGAGAAGTGGATGACAAAGGCATCAATGGCACGTTTTTTGTGTTGATTCTTGGTCAAGGGTTAGGTAGGATATTTTGGTGGTAGATGGATAAGGTGCACTTGGCTTGATCTTGGCCTTACACTTGCCTAACACTTGGATGGATCTTGGCCATTGGTTGGCCATTCCTTGACCTATAAATACCCTCTAAGTTGAAGAGTTATTTCATCCAAACTTGAGCAATCTATCTAAGTCTCAAAATCCCTCCCTCTCCTCAACCTTGTTCTCGCCCAAACACCACCTCTCCCCTCTTGAGGCCCTCGGCGAACCCCCTTGCCGGTGTGGTGCCCTAGCCGAGGTACCCCTAGCCTAGTTGTTTTCGTGATAATACCCATTTTGTGGTATAGAAATACTCTCTAGTATTGTTATAATGCCCAAATACTTTAGCCCATGTACCTTGTAGTACTTTCCAAAGTACCCTTTTATACAAAAGCCTAGAAAATACTATTATACTTCCTCACCACAAAAACGAAACTCCTAAGGAAAACCTTCATAGTCGGTTGAAGTGTTAAGTAGGTTGGTTAGAACTTCTAAGGGTTGGTTGGAGCGGGTTGGAGCGCACGGAGTAGGAGCTAAACCTTGCTCAGGATCGACATATAAACTCGGATAATTTTGGGCTTATCGAGGTAAACATTCTTGACCTTCTGTTGTAATTGTAAATTACATGTTGTAGGAGTATATAGTTGAGTATACTATATATAGAACTGAACATAGTTGTGCGGCAATGTCTTTTGACTTAAGCCTGAATAATACTTACGGCAATGTCTTTTGACTTAAGCCTGAATTTTAAGTGAATGAATCTGAATTACATAGAATTTGTATTCAGACATGGGATTGTGTATTGCGTGAGTAGAATTGCACGTCCGGTTAGACGTGCAAACCCCTGGTTGGCTTGGTAGCCGCCTCGATAGAGAGGAGATTTACGCTGTGTGCGGGGAGAGTCTTTGAATTTTCTGTAAGATATTCTACATTGAGATCTAAGATGTTAATAGGCGCCTTGTGGCCTCTATAGGTTGAAATACTACGCGTGGCGTGGTCTACTTGGCTTAAGGTGTAGCCGACGGTTTGAGGTACTTGGAGCGCTTTGCTATTAGTCGGTAATCGTCGCGAGGTATGTGAACCTCTTCCTATCTGTTCTAGCATGATATGTGTATAACTATGTAGTACGGTAGACGCATACGTGTTTAATGTATTTGATGGTTTGAAACATAAAGTGTTATAACCGCTTTATGGGAAGTTGGTTATAACGACTTTATGTAGGTAAG
This sequence comes from Przewalskia tangutica, assembly GCA_029844215.1. Classification (NCBI taxonomy): domain Eukaryota; kingdom Viridiplantae; phylum Streptophyta; class Magnoliopsida; order Solanales; family Solanaceae; genus Przewalskia; species Przewalskia tangutica. Next base: position 24,897,738 of record CM056737.1, read on the forward strand.
AAAATGCTTTGTGGTTTCAAAGTAAATCGATTTGACTTATAACGGATTTGATGTGTAGTAATAAAGAACTTGAAGTGTTTCAAAAGACCTTTTGAAAGAAGAGTAATACTTGGCTTTGAAAACATAAGAGTTATACTAGCTTTATGGGAAGTTAGGTATAACGCCTTAAGAGATAAAGAGAATGGGTTACCGATTTTTAGAAGATAAGAGACTTGACTTAAATGTATGAATTTTTGGTGAAACCTCATTCGTGAGTAATGAGTACTTGGTTTTAAAAGGAATAATGTTTTACTGATTTCGGAAATCAGAATAAGTATCGACAAACCACTGCAGCGTTAATAAAGGGAAATGTAAAGACTAATGAAGTATTATTAAAACCAGTAGAAACCTCCATTTGCATAGAAGCTAAGATGAGACAAAATGATATTACATTTCCTAGATCATGACTGCTTAATAAGATTGTTTATAAACAAGAATAACCTACTCACCTATAAGGCATATGTTTCTCAAAACGTTTAAAGGAGAATTATGTTTAAAGGATTAAAACTATGAACTACGAAACCTTTTCTAAAATGAGAAACTTGAGCATTTGAAATTAGGCAAACTTGAACGCTTGGAAAATAAGGTTGTTACTTGATTTTACAAAGGAAAGCATTTTGGTTTACTTAACGATGTTAGTCACTCTATTTTTATACTACTGTATCGGGTGACCTTTGTAAAAGAAATGGATCTTTAAAAGTAATTTAACGACGTAGTACCTTAGGTTAAAACCGGACTTTGGCATAAAATGAAAGTACTTTGAGTTGTGTATAACTTGCCTACGCTTGTTGTCGTGAAGCTTGCCTATGCTTGTCGTGAAGCTTGCCTATACTTGTTGTTGCGAAACTTGCCTATGCTTGTTGTGATAGCCTTTGTTGTATTTCTGTACCGCGTCTCGATGGAGTAGGTTGATTTGTTATGAACGATTCTACACCGAGTCCCACTAGATGGGCAGGACACGTATTCCATTTGATTATACATCGAGTCCCACGATGGCGGGGACACGATTCCATCCGATTATACACCGAGTCCCACGAGATGGCGAGGACACGATTTCATCCGATTTTACACCGAGTCCCACGAGACGGCGAGGACACGATTTCATCCGATTCTACACGAGTCCCACGAGATGGCGAGGACACGATTTCATCCGGTTATCATACATGTCTCCGCTTTATATAGACTATTATGATTTCATTTACGCCTTTTCTGCTTTCACATACTTGTACTACGGTAATGCACCTCGCCGTGCGTTCATGCCGTAGGTGGAAGTACATCGGTGGTGGATCCTCGCTCATAAGATCACAGTTCATCGTGTCGGGAAGCCTCATTTCTTCGGAGGCTTATCTTTTGGTATGTTACCCTGAGTCTGTAGATTCTTATACATTCAGGGGTATGGCGGGGCCCGTCCGCCATAGCCATTGTAAAAATCTTAGAGTCCAGCGCCTTTGTGTGGCGGGGGTTTGTAAAAAGGATAACGTTTCGTATTTATGTATATATGATGAAGGCAACCGCTTTGGTTGGCTTTGTTTATTTATCTTGTCTCTTAATTCTTGTTCATGTTTTTATTTCCACTGATTTTCTCGATGTTGTATCACTAGGGTACAGGTAGGCACTATCCACGGCCAGGTTGGTCGTGACAAAAGTGGTATCGAGCGCTTAGTCTCGGAAAGTGTCTACTGCGTGTCTAGTAGAGTCTTGATTATCGGTGTTATGCACCACATCTATAATAAGGAGGCTATAGGACATTTAGGATTGGTTTCCATTCTTCTCATTCTGAGATCGTGCCTTAGAGTTGTGTGATAAGTTGGACCCCTCTGACGTATTCCTTTTCTTTACCAGTTATGCCTCCGCGTAAGGCAACCCAGGCCGACGGGCAAGCGATCGAAGAGGCGTTAGTGAGATCTGAGATATGCAGCGCGAGCAGTCGAGACAGTGCCGACGGCGAGTTTCGCGACGCCAAAGACCAAAGAGTTAGAGCCGCAGTGAAGCTGCGAGACTACGATACCGAGCCTCCGGTCCCACGGCTGGAAGCGGATGAGATGGGTACAAGGAGATGGTCTTCGATCGCCGTGTGGTCGTGATATGAGGATAGGTCGGATCAGCGATTCCGCCCAAAGCACCGTAGTTCACCCCGAAAGGCGAGCGATTTGAGGCTACTGGACTTTCCGAGTTGTAACGCCCGATGTTCTATGGATCGAGAGCCGAGGATGACCTCGGGAGTATATCCGAAACGGCTACGGATCATGAGAGTGATCGAGTTTCAGAGCAGTCGGTGGTATTGGTTCGCATCACCGCGTGATACCGCGATTGATCGTTTGATTCGTAGGAGTTGTCCGGGAAGAGCATGCACTTCCAGCCGTATGGGACGAGTTCTCAAGGCTTTTCTTGCACATTTCTTGCCTACAAATGAGGAGGGCTCGGGCCTGATTTTTGACGTTGAGGCGGGGCGGGCGGTTAGAGAGTACAATGTGGAGTTCGACTCATTAGCTCGGTATGTTCCGTTGTGGTAGTGATATGGAGGACGAGTACACCGCTACGCGGGCTGGATGATTACTGGCGAGGCTTGCGGGTGTAGCTCTTCACCGCATGGACATTGCCCGCATGCAAGCTCATGCACCAGGATGCGAGGCACGGAGAGGTCGACGGAATGACCGAGATCAGCAGGCAGGGCCGTAAGCAGGTCCTTTGGTAACTTTCGAGGCGGACCGCCTCGCCAGATCTAGTTATGTACCTCCACCATGCAGTGGTCCCCACGATCGTGGCGTTGGTATTCGGGAGCTGGTCAGAGTGAGTCCAACTTATAACACAACTTATAATCAAGACTCTACTAGACACGGTCTGTAGACACTTTCCGAGGACTAACTGCTCTGATACCACTTTTGTCACGACCGAAGGGGCGTGGATCGTGCCTTACCGCACCCTAGTGATACAACATCGAGAAAATCGATAAAAAAACATGAACATGAAACAAGAGATATGATAAAAAAACAGCAACCAAAACGGTGTGCCTTGCATATAGAATCGACAGTTATAATCCTTTACAACCTTGCCTACAACAAATTACGACTCTAAGAATGTAACAATATCTATGAGACAGGGCCGCCATACCACGAATGTACAAGTAACTACACCGACAGGGACTATACCAAAGATGAGCCTCGGAGAAACTGAGCTTTCCAAACATTGTTGTGATCCTATGGCGAGGATCCACAATGTACCTACTGCGGCATGAACGCAGCCGAAGGAGGTCGATGCAATTGTACCAAGTATGTGAAATCGAAAATACTATAATGAAATCCCATTTCATCATTTTATAAAACCATTTTGCGATAAGTAAGCGATTATGCCAAGTAAGGGGCGATATCCCGAATAATCACTCACACATAACTATGGGTCTCGCCCATAATATCACTCATGCCCGTGGAACTCATTCTCATCACAAGCAGCATACATGATGTAAAACAACACCTATATGTGAACACGAACACTAGATCTGCTCGTCATCAAACCGCCGGGCAAGTAGAATAGCCAACTACCGGTCAAAAGCTAGTCATATCCCATCACGCAAGGTATGCGGAAGCCAACTACTCCCAAAAGCTAGCCACGCAATCGCCGAGGCAAGTATCTTAAGCTAACGCACAATAGCCTACCGTCTCACAAGATATGACCGAGGCAAGTATCTTAAGCTATCTACCGAGGCTACCGCATACACGAAAATGACCAGAACAAGTATCTAAAGTGTGCCTGAACCACACGTACAAATCAAGCCCGTGATCGCTCATCACCGCGGCAAGCTTCATGGATTAGCGGTCCATGGACTAACAACTTGAACCTCACAATGACCGCATGCCCGATCTCACCTCGGAAGTCATGGCCATGAAACCATCCATCGGACGCATGCGTGGAACATCCATCGCGGCAAGATGTCCAAAATCAATCGATAGCCGCCCTCCTGCAGAGTCACAGCATGACGAAACAACCAATACTCAAAGTGGACGATACTCGTGGACCACCCAACGCCGCATGTCCAATCAATCAATCGGATAGCGGCCCTCAGAGTCACGCGAAGATATCAACAAAACAGCTTGCACATCAAAGACTATCACAACAAGCATAGGCAAGTTCAACATACATTCATTTTAATCAACAATCGGGTTTCAAACCCAAAATACTACATACTTTCATTCTTTCAAAAAAGACCTCTTTTACGTAAAGCCACATGATACTAATACTGTAGTATTAAAAACACGTTTTCCTTTCAAACCAAATTACTACACCTTCCGAAAATCTTTATAAGATTTAAAATCAAGAACTCTATACTTTTAAAACCAAGTGCTTTTCTTTTAAACAACATCAAGTATACTCTTTAAAACCCAATAACTTACTCTTTCCAAAACAAGTAACCTATACTTAAATCAAGTTACTTCTCCTTTTCCGAAAACAAGTCGTTTATAAGTCAAGTCTCTTAACTTTCAAAATCAAATCTTTCTTTTATTTTCATAAGGTCATTATAACTAACTTCCCATAAAGCCATTATAACACTTTATGTTTAAAACAAACAAAATTCATTTCACACATGTACGTCTACCGTACTATATAGTTCACAACAATCATGCTCAAGAGTATAGGAAGAATCATATGCCTTTTTAGCTTAAACCACAAGCCAAGTCAAGTATGTCGCGCGTAGAAGATCCACCTATAACAACCACAATACATCTATCAACTTCTAGATCTCTTCGTAGAATATTCTAAATACAAGATTCCTTATTCTACAGAAAATTCGGCAGCACCTCTCCCCCCTCTATCACATAAATTTCCTCCCCTATCAAGGCCCGCTACCAGGCCAACAACTCCCAGGGGACTACACGTCTAACCGGACGTGTTCAATTCTGCTTCACAATAAAACTACACAAGTCTATTGTAAGTACAATCCAATGTAAATACAGTTCAATCCTTTATAAACATCCTTCCAATATAATATACTCAAGTAACTACTACAACATGTAATATCCAATTACAATAGGGGGACAAGATTATTTACCTCGATAAGCCCAAAATTATCCAAGTTTATAAGTCGATCCTGAGCAACGTTTAGCTCCAAATCCTTATGCTCTAACCCGCTCCAAGAAACCCTTAGAAGCTCCTAACCAACCCTTCTTCAAGATCCAACTCCAAAAGTGAAGAACACTTAGGCTACAATTTGGCAATTTTCGGCCAAGGCAACATTTCTAGGCTAGGGGTGTGAAATCTTTTCCAACTCTTGGTACACAAACTTCCTAACACCCTAAGGAAGAATACTTAAAACCTTAAGAATTTTTGGACAACTTTGGTCTAGGGAAAGGCTAAAAAGAACTACACATAAGAGGGAGTATTTTGCCTTGGAACTAAGTGTGGGATTAAGAAATAAGTCTTGCACTTCGGGGTATTTATAGAAGAATCAAGGGCCAAGATTAAGGTAAGTGTAGGGTGAGATTGGGGCAAGTGTGGTGCCACAAGTCTACACAAGACTTGGGACAAGTGGCTTGCCACTTCATCCATTTCGCCACAAGGCCACTGGCACCCTATTTCGCCACCTTCGCCACATGGGGTGACACGTGTCGCCTCCTGGCCGGTCAAAATATTTCGTCTTAGAAAATATCCAAAATATCGAAAATCTCAAAAACAAAGGGCCCTACAAAACCGTAAATTCCTCTCGTGGGCCCCACGTGACCATTTCCGAAAATAAAATCCCATAATTCTAATATAATTCAAGAAGCCCAAATACCAAATCTGGGAATCCAATTCTCATCAACGAACCTTTTTCTTCACAAAAACCGGAAACTTTTCCGTCGAAAAATCACATCTTCCTTTCTTTCCAAAATTTCTGTCGTAATCTCGTACGTACGTCCTCACATACATACCCTGGAACTACGGGGTATAACAGTACGTCCTCATATACATACTCTGGAACTACGGGGTGTAACATTATGAGTACGGGCTAGTTGGCCTCTTGTTATGCCAACATGGACTACATAGAGAGATTGATTCGGTACCAGTTTCCCGGTAAGCCGGTTATCGAGTGAAAAGGAAGAGAAGTGGTGGTAACTAGTGAATTATCCTTCCTTCTTTGGCATCATTGTTTTTAATAAGTCTGTGTGACTTGTTCATTTGAGGTAAATTGACGCAGAAAGTAAGTAATAATTGAATTTGAGGGAATTTATGTTAAGCCTCGAGGTACTGAGTTGGTTTGGTGTGGCGGTCAGGGCCACGACCTTCCGGATAATTTCGGGAAAATGTGCAAGGCAAGAATAAAATAAGTACGAGTGCTGCCGGCGGAAAGCTGAGGGCATCTTTGGTAGGTTTTGAAAATCTACATGACTTTAAGGCGGTGCGTGGTGATTAGATATTTACTGGACCGCAAGAGACCTGATTAGGGTTGTGACTCAAGGAAAGTTTAAGAAAGGAGATAAGTTCTCTCCCCACGAAAAGAATAGTTTTACGTATGGGGTTGCGTGTACCCATGTTGTTAGACGGGATATGAGACGTAAGGTCTTCAGATCGCCACGCCATAGTTTACAGTTGTAGATAACCGTGGGAAAAGTGTTGTGTTGGGGTAATTAAGAACGACGTACGAATTGGTCGAGGAATTATCGTAAAGATATAAATACAGGTTGTACGCATATATGAAACTGTACGATTACGAATCAAGATGGAAATACTTTTGCTAAATATAAGCATAAGGTAAGGTTATGACCAGAATGATAAGAGAGAATACAACTATGGTTATGTAAGTTGCACGAGATATGATTACCCCAGACTAGTGTAAGACCATTAGTAAAAATGGGCAGTAAGAACATGTTACACCCCGTAGTTCCAGGGTATGTATGTGGGGACGTACGTACGAGATTACGGCATTTAAATTAAAAAGAAGAAAGATGTGATTTTTCGACGGAAAAGTTTCCGAATTTGTTAAGGAAAAATGTTCGTTAAAGGGAATTGGATTCCCAGATTTGGTATTCGGACTTTTTGGAATATTTGAGAATTATGGAATTTTATTTCCGGAATTGGTCACGTGGGGCCCACGGGGAAAATTTACGGTTTTGTGGGGCCCACTTTATTTTCGGATTTTTGGCATTACGGATATTTTCGGAAGATGAAATATTTTGGGCCAGTAGGGCGACACATGTCACCCCATGTGGCCCTATGGTGAAACTATCGACACTTGACGTTTTTGTGGACAAGTGGCAAGCCACTTGTCCCATTTTTGTAGTGGACATTTGGTTGGCAAATTACCCACACACATGTACCCAATCCTCACCTTACACTTGCCTTGATCTTGGCCCTTGATTTATCTATAAATACCCCTTGATTGCAAGACTTTCATCCACACTTGAGATAATTTCCAAGACAAAAATACTCCTCCCTCGAGTGTAGCTCTCGGCCATGGGCTGATTTTAGGAGCTAATGTTGTCCAAAAATTCTTAAACTTTTAAGTGTTCTTCCTTAGGGTGTTAGGAAGATTGTGTACCAAGAGTTGGAAAAGATTTCAGACCCCTAGCCTAGAAACCTTGCCTTGGCCGAAACATGCCATAGTTTGAGTCTAAGTGTTCTTCACTTTTTGGAGTTGGATCTTGAAGAGAAGTTGTTTAGAAACTTCTAAGGGTTGCTTGGAGCGGGTTGGAGCGTAAGGAATTGGAGCTAAACGTTGCTCAGGATCGACTTATAATCTTGGATAATTTTGGGCTTATCGAGGTAATGATCTATGTCCCTCTATTATAATTGGATATTACATATTGTAGTAGTTTAGAATTGAATATAAGATTTATTGGAAGGATGATTATAAAGAATTGAACTGTATTTACATTGGACTGTATTTATAGTAGACTTGTAATATTGTTGTGGGACAGTGTTGTACACGTCCGGTTAGACGTGTAACCCCCCCCCCCCTGGAGTTGTTGGCTTGGTAGCGGGCCTTGTTAGAGGAGGAGATTTATGTGGTTGAGGGGGGGGGGGAGGTGCTGCCGAATTTTCCGTAGAATAAGGAACCTTGTACTTAGAATTATTCTACGAAGAGATCGAGAAGTTGATAGACGTTTTGTGGCCTTTTTAGGTGGAAGTACTGCGAGTAGCGTATTCTACTTGAAGGGTGGAAAAGGCTAGTGGTTCTGATCTTTGGATTTTGCTAATTGTCGATAATCGTCGCGAGGTATGTGAACCTCTTCCTATCTTTTCTAGCATGATGTTGTGAACTATGTAGTACGGTAGACGTACGTGTGCTAAACGAATTTTGGTTGAGTTTTTAAAAGATAAGAGACTTGACTTATATTTGACTTGATATGAAATGTGAAGAACTTGAATTGTGTTAAAGTGGTGAAACCTCATTCGTGAGTAATGAGTACTTGGTCTAGAAAAAGGAATAAGTTATATTAATTTCGGAAATGGGAATAACTATCGAACAAGCCATTGCAGCGTTAATAAAGGAAAATGTAATGATAATTAATTATATTAAAACCAGTAGAAACCTCCATCTGCATAGAAGCTAAGATAAGACAAAGTTGTATTACATTTCCTAGATCATGGCTGCTCTAATAAGAATTATTATAATCAAGTTTTGATTTTCTTAAAATTCCAAAGTAAGGAACTTGATTTCTAAAAGAAAAGAGACTTAAGAATTTGAAGTGTTTTGGTTTAAAAGAAAGGCATGGTTTTGTCTTAAATTGGTTTAAAACATAAAGTGTTATAATAGCTTTATGGGAAGTTAGTAATAACGACTTTATGGAAACAAAAGAATGGTTTTATTATTGGATTTAAAATGGTAACTTGATTTTGGGAAAAGAGAAGTAACTTGAGTTTAAAAGTATAAGTAACTTATTTTCAAATATCAAACTTTTCTTGATGAGAAAAATATAAGTGGCTTGGTTTTAAAAGGTAGGAGTACCTTGATCTTAAAAGAGTTGGTTACCTGGGTTTTAAATGTATACTTGACGTTGTTTTAAAAGTGTAAGTCACTTGGTTTAAAAAAGTGTAAAGTACTTGATTTAAACATGAACGTGTTTGGTACTACGGATAATAGTATCGAGTTGTTTTTACGTAAAAAGAGATCTTTTTGAAAGGATTAATGTATGTAGTACTTTGGGGTTAAAACCCAGATTTTGTTGTCATAAAATGGAAGTCTAAGAGTATGTTAGATTTGCCTATGCTAGTCGTGATAGCCTTGGTGGTATTCCTATGTTACCGGGTCTCTCGGTTGGAGGGTCGGCTGACTTGTTGTGAATCTGTTGGACGTACCGACTGTGATGGAGGATTCCACGGGTATGTTTCCATTTTGTTTGATCTTGGCCATGCTTATACCGATGAGGGATGCCGGGGCATGCGACCAGGATGCGGGTTAGATGCCCTTTACGTTTCATTGGATGTACGGCGGTGTGGAGGATTCCACGGGTATGCTTCCATTGATATTATCACGTGGACATGTCTACACCGATGAGGATTCCGGCGTGCGGCCATGCGGGTTAAACTCCGTATATTATTATTGTCACATGGGCATGTCTACACCGATGAGGATTAGGGCATGTGACCATTGCTATTATTCCATGGGCTAGCTCCGTGAAGACCTCTACACCGACGAGGATTCCGGGCATGGTATATACGATCATTATTCCACGGGCTAGCTCCCGTGAAGACTCGCACTGCGATGAGGATGCCGAGGGCACGTTATGGCCATGTTACAGATGAGGATTCCGGACACGCGTCGCGTATTATATATATATATATATATATGTTTTGTATATGTGTACGCGAAGCGGTGGTAGGATGCCACCGCGGTCGCATGGTTATATGTTACACCTACGGCCGCGGCAATGACGGAGGATTCCACGGCGCGAGGTATATATATGTATTGTTTATGTACGCGCCGGTGAGGTAGGATGCCACGGCGCATCACATGAGTATGATTTATGTCATAGACCGGCGATGAGGAAGGAATTCCGGGCATGAGTGATGACTTGAGGCGTGAGTCCCGACTAGACATCGCTTATATGTTGTTATGTAGTTTGGTTATCATACATGTCTCCCCTTTATATAGACTATTATGATTTCATTTACGATTTTCGTTTCACATACTTGGTACTGTTATCGACCTCCTTCTGGGGCCGCTTTCATCTGCGCAGTAGAGGTACACGCCGTTGATCCTCGCCAGGATCACGATTCGGCGTTGGGAAGCTCCGTTTCTCCGGAGGCTTATCTTTGGTATAGTCCCCTGTCATTGTAGGTACTTGTACATTCAGGGGTATGGCGGGGCCCTGTCCCGTCATAGTTGTGGTTACATTCTTAGAGGTCTGTAGTACTGTTGTGGGCAAGGTTTGTAAAAGGATATAACTGTTCGGGTTTTATGTATATATACAGAAAGGTGACCGTTTTGGTTAGCCTGTTTTCTTATATTTCATTGTTTCATATCTTTGAGTTTTTATTTCCGCTGGTTTTTCTCTGATGTATTATTACTAGGGTGCGAGGTAAGGCACGATCGCGGGCAGTCGTCGTGACAAAAGTGGTATCACAGCAGTTATCCTCGGAAAGTGTCTACAGACCGTGTCTAGTAGAGTCTTGATTATCGGTATGTTGTACACCACATCTATAATCAGGAGGCTACATGATATTTAGGATTGGTTTCCATTCTTCTCACTCTGAGATCGTGCCTTAGAGTTGTGTTATAAGTTGGACTCCCTCTGACGTATTCTTATGTACCCGTTATGTCACGACCTAACCTGCCCGCGATCGTGCCTACCCGCACTGCACCCAAAGAGTCATCGTAGAAAATCAGCGAACATAAATCAATAACATAAAATAATGTATAAACAATAATCGTGAAAACTTGCTCTTCCGGCATATATATACCACAACTCTTTAACATGAGCTTTAATCCTTTTACAAACCCGCCACTACAAGATTACCTGCACTTACGAATGATATGACAACAACGACGACAGGCTCCGCCATACCGAATGTAAGCACCTACAACAACAGGGGACTATACCAAGATAAGCCTCCGAGGAACTGAGCTTCCCAAACGCTCGAATCTGACTCCTAAGCGAGGATCAACGGCTGTGTACCTTTGCGGCATGAACGCGCCCGAAAATCGATCTGGCGACGAAGTATATCTGAAAATATGAAATGAAATCATAGTAGTCTATATAAAGCGAGACATGTATGATAACCAAACTACGATTCCTGATAAGTAAGCAATATATCAAGTCGGACTCACGCCTCAAAGTCATCACTCATATAACAACGGGTCTCACGCCACAACATCAATCATGCGTGGAATACCTTTCCTCATCACGGCATTATGATATAAAAGCACCAAGGAATACATGAACACCAGGTCCCACGTGTCATAACAAACCGCACGGTAGTACGTAAGGCCTAGCCGACTACTAACACCCCTAGTACCAACAATGTCATAATCAGATGAGATCTGTCTGCATCACATGATCAAAGCTCGTCATCACTCGCAGTATCAAATATGCGCGTCTAGCCCTGGAACTTCCCGCAGCTCCGCATAGGCCAACCTCATAGGCCCGCATGAGGCATTCCCCGCATCGAGGGTAGCTACTCCCATCGATCCCGACTCGCAGTCCGCATGGCCAAAGACCGCATGATGACCACAAGGCGCAAACTAACCGAACTCCGTAGTTCCGCGTGGATCCCCGACCCGCATGAGGTATTCGAATCATGGTCCTGCATCACTGAGTCTACCCCGCATCGGAGGGCAGCTTAACCTCCGGAACACAAGTCAAGGTGAGTGGTACAATACCAACATATCGGCTGATAGTCAAACAATTTAAGCGCAGTGGAAGGAAAAACCCCTTTACACAACCATCACAAGATACTAACACACGTAGCATCCTAGCATGTTTACTTAACAAATCACCAAGAAAGTATTACAAGGCTATCACAAACCAACACAATCAAGTTATATACACAAGGTACTTTCTACTACATGATTAACAAGATCGGGTTTTTATTCCCAAAGTACTTCATACATCAACTCTTTAAAAGATACGTTACTTTCACAAAAGTCACACAATACCCGTAGTATATGAAAATAGAGTGATTATCTTTTTAAAGTAAATCAGTTACTTCTCTTTGTAAAATCAATTAGCAACATTCTCTTCCAATGTTCAAGTTTGCCTAATTTCCAATGTTCACGATTCTTATTTTAGAAAGGTTTCGTAGTTCATAGTCTTATTCATTTAAGAATATAATTCTCCTTTAAACAATCTGAGAAACATAAGCCTTATATGTGAGTAGGATATTCTTGTTTATAACAATCTTATTACATTAGCCATGATCTAGAAAATATCATTTTGTCTCATCTTAGCTTCTATGCAGATGGAAGTTTCTACTGGTTTTAATAATACTTAATTAGTCAAAACATTTCCTTTTATTAACGCCGCATGGTTTGTCGATACATTCGATTTCGAAATCGTAAAACATTCTTAAGCCGTTATACCTAACTTCCCATAAAGCTAGTATAACTCTTAAGTTTTTAAAAACCAAGTATTGCTTCAAGTTCTTTATTAACACATAACAAGCCAGTTATAGTTCAAATCAGTTACCTTTTAAAAACCACAAGTATTTTCTTACCAACATAAAGTCATTATAACAACTTCCCATAAAGCCGTTATAACACTTTATGTTTTAAACCAATCAAATACATTTAGCACATGACGTCACCGCACTACATAGTTCACACATATCATGCTAGAAGAGATAGGAAGAGGTTCACATACCGCGGAGTATCGACTAATAGCAAAACGCCCAAGTACTTCAAACCGTCGGCTACTCCTTAGCCAGTAGATCGCTCCATACGTAGTACTTCAACCTATAAGGCCACAAGGCGCTTATTAACATTTAGATCCCTTCGTAGAACATTCTGTAAAATTGCAGCGACTCTCCCCATGCAGTAAATCTCATCTCTATCGGCGGCTGCGAGCCAACCAGTGGGGTTATACGCCTAACCCGACGGGTACAATTCTACCTCACGTAAAAGCTACACAAGTCTCATGTAATATTCTATGTAAGATTTACTCTTCTTCGAAAAGGTTTCTTATTATTCGGCTTAAGTCAAAAGACATTGCCGATAACTACATTCAGTTATATATAGTATACTTCAACTATATATTCAAGCAATCATGTAATTTCCAATTACAATAGAGGACAAGATATTTACCTCGATAAGCCCATAATTATCCGAGTTTAAATGTCGATCCCGAGCAAGGTTTAGCTCCCTCAAGTGCGCTCAGGCCGCTCCAAACAACCCTTAGAAGTTCTAACTTCTACTTATAACTTCAACTACGTGAAGATTTACTTAGGGTTCGGTTTTGTGACGACGGAAAGTATAATAGTATAACCTGGCTTTGTAAGGTATAACCTTAGAATACTACAAGGCATAAGGCTAAGGTAATTTGGGCATTATAACAATACTTTTGAGTATTTCTACCAAGAGGGGGTGGTGTATTATACGAGACAACTAGGCTAGGGGTACCCCACGGCCACACTACAAGGAGGAGAGGGCTCTGCCAGGGGGCCTTTCAAAGGGGAGAGGGCTCTTGGACGAGAGTCAACAAGGGGAGAGGAGGATTTCAAGATTTAGAACACATTTGGATGATGAAGTCTTCACAAAGGGAGGGTATTTATAGGGAAGCGAGGCAACCAATGGACAAGATCAAGCCATGTGTTAGGCAAGTGTAAGGCCAAGATCAAGCCAAGTGCACCTATCCCTACTCCACAAACATGGCACAAAACAAGGCACAAAACAAGGCACAAAACAAGGCACAAAACAAGGCACAAAACAAGGCCAAGCTAGCCAAACGTCCCACTTTCGGCCAGCAAACCGCAACTTGAGGGTGACAAGTGTCGCCTCGTTGGTCCAAAATATTTTCTCTCGGAAAAATCCGCAAAATTAAAAAGACATAGCGGAATTTTCCCTACGAAAGTCGTGAAAACGTTTCGCCGAAAACGACTCTAATCGGGTGTTGTGAACAAAGTGAAAATCGCCCAAGCCTTACTTAAGTTCAAATTTTCACGCACGCCCTTACATACATACTCGAAATACGGGTATAACACGTTACGCCTCATAAGGCAACGGGGCCCAGATGGGCAAGCGTGAGAGTCGCGAGTAGAGCACAGAGGGTTACGAGGCGCAGTGCGGTCATTACTGAGATAGTACTTGACGAGTTTTATGACGCCGCTTAGCCCCAGCAGTTTAGAGCGACGCTTTCTCACGAGGCCACGATACCGAAGCCTCAGTGCCACGCCCGAGCCGAGGATATGAGTTAGAAGGAGATGGCGATTACTAGCTAGACGGTGGTCGGAATGAGGACGACGGAGCGGTGGTTCTCGTGCAGTGATTCACCCTAGATCCGTTAGTCCGAGACTTCGGATTTCTTGAGTTGCGCTTCGCGAGTTCTATGGATAGAGGCGAGGATGATCCTCGTGTGTCGTGCTAGTTTGGGAGATTGTTATACCTGTGGCCGTCAGGGCCATGTGATGGGAGGATGTCCAAGTAGGAGGGATACAAGAGGGATGACTCAGCCTACCGGGTCAGTTGCAGGTTCAGTTGTTCGGGAGAAGGGGTGTTAGTCAGATGAGGTCACCCCTACCTCGTTGTGGCCGTCGTGATAGACTCCATGATAGGAAGTGTCGTACTACTGATACCTTGCGCTTGCGGCCAACAGGGCCATTTGGTGAGAGTTTGTCCGACCAGAGGTAACACAAATGTAGAGACTCAGCCTTCGGGATCGGTGGTTGGTTCATCGCCTTATATAGCTAGGCGCCCTGCAGGGCAGGACTATGATTAGAGCGACAAAGGGAAAGTGAGGCAGTAGTTGCATAGATATCTTCAGCCCTTAGGAGACGGGTTTATGTTGTTATGCTGGATACATGTTAAGTGCTATGTACGGATAGCATTGTGTTAAGTGTGAATTAGAAAACATGGGTTTGTTGAAAAAGGGTAAGTCTGGAGACGAGACGATTGTGAGCCTTAGAATTTATAACAGTTAGGACCTTGGATGCAAGGCCGTCTTGAGTGGATGATTTTACGGTTGGTCTTTGTCGAAGTACTTGGTATGCGTGAAATATATTGTGGGATAATTCCATGGGTAGTGTGAGATAGAAGTGGTAGCTTCCATGACGTGAATTAGTAAGATTGTTCCGGATCGGGGAACGAGAGAGTTTGGCGCGATAGCGGGTCGGGTTGAGGCCGACGCGTCAACCCGCAGCCCGGAATGATGTGGGGTCAGTTTGAGGTGGTCCCGCCAGGTGGTAGGGTCACGAGGGTGCTAGGCCCAAGTTTAGGTAACCATCGCATGAGTTCGTGGATGTGTTCGACCAGAATCGGGTCGTGAAGGCCGGGAATGGCCTCAAGGGAATGAGAGGCATGTAGATGACCAAGGTTGGAGGTAGTGACTCCAAGGTTTTGGAAACTGAAGCGATGACTGGAGTATGGTGCGTGTACTAGAGAGAGTTCGGGTGTACGAGAAGGGTACGACGAGTAAGGAAAGAAGGAATATGTGTTAACAGAATAAAAGAGATCATTTTGTGGTGAAGTGAAGATGCGAAGGGAGTATCCTTTAGACCATGGGTGGAAGCTTTTGTGTTGTTATACACGTTAGAGGTGATTCCTCGTTGGCTTGGATTGAGTTTTGCGCGTATGTTATTGTCACGACCCGATCCCGGGCCCGTGACTGGTGTCTTACCCCGGGCACCCTAGTGATACAACATCAGAGAAAAACCAGCGGAAATAAAACATACAGATATGAAACAAGAGATATGATAATAAAACAGGCCAACCAAAACGGTTGCCTTCTTGCATATATACAGAAATTGAACAGTTACATCCTTTACAACTCTGCCCACAACAGTACTACAGACCTCTAAGAATGTAACAACAACTATGATGGGACAGGGCCCCGCCATACCCCTGAATGTACAAGAACCTACAACTCAGGGAAACATACCAAAAGATAAGCCTCCGAAGAAACGGAGCTTCCTAATCTGTACTCGTGATCCTATGGCGAGGATCAACAACCGATGTACCTCTACTGCGGCATGAACGCGGCCCCGAAGGAGGTCGATAACAGTACCAAGTATGTGGCGAAAAATCGTAAATGAAATCATGATCATATAAAATGTAAGATATGTATGATAACCAAACTACGATTCACAACATAAAAGCAACATGTCAAGTCGTGGACTCACGACCTCAAGTCATCCTCATGCCCGTGGAACTCCTTCCTCACGCTGCGATCTAGGTATAAATCGTATGATACGTAATACATGTCTCGCCCATCCGTGGGACTCGATGAAAAATCGTGTGGAATACATGTCTCGGCCCATCCCATGGGACTCGATAAAGAATCGTATGGAATACATGTCTCGGCCCATCCCATGGGACTCGATGAAAAATGTTATACCTCGTAGTTCCAGGGTATGTATGTGAGGACGTACGTACGAGAATACGACAGAAATTTTGGAAAGAAAGAAAGGTGTGATTTTTCGACGGAAAAGTTTCCGGGTTTTGTGAAGGAAAAAGGTTCATTAATGGGAATTGGATTCCCAGATTTGGTATTTGGACTTCGTGGATTATTTTAGAATTTTGGGATTTTATTTTCAGACATGGTCACGTGGGGCCCACGGGAGAAATTTACGGTTTTGTGGGGCCCGCTTTGTTTTTGAGATTTTCGGTATTTTGGATATTTCGGAAGACGAAATATTTTGGAGCAGTCGGCGACACGTGTCACCCCATGTGGCACTTGGTCGGGTGGAGGACAAATGGCTAGCCACTTCCTGGCCAGAAATGGCCAATACGACACGGGAGTTTTCGTTGGCCATGTGGTGTGGTGGGACCCACACACACATGGCTCAATCTTGACCACCCACTTGCATAGATCTTGACCCTTGACTCCTCTATAAATACCCCCCCTTAGTTGAAGAGTAATTTCATCCACACTTGAAGCTTTCCAAAGCAAAATACTCCCTCCCCTTTAGCTTTGTTTTTCGTCCCCCTCCCCCACTTGTGTAGAAATACTTGGAGTATTATTGTATAATCCCAAATACATTGGCCTAGTATCCCTAGTAGTATTCCAAAGTTATTTCAAATACTAGGAGCCCGGAAATACTACTTTATTCCAATAGTCGCAAAACGAAACCCTAGAAAAATCTTCATAGCTTGGTTGAAGTGTTAAGAGAAGTTGTTTAGAAACTTCTGGCGGTCGCTTGAGCGGGTTGAGCGTAAGGAATGGAGCTAAACGTTTCCCGGGATCGACTTATAATCTTGGATAATTTTGGGCTTATCGAGGTATTGTATGATTGGATATTACATGCGTTGTCGTAGTTATACTTGAGTATATTATATTGGAAGGATGATTATAAAGGATTGAACTGTATTTACATTGGACTGTACTTACAGTAGACTTGTGTAGTATTATTGTGAAGCAGAATTGTACCCGTCCGGTTAGACGTATAATCCCCTTGGAGTTGTTGGCCTGGTAGCGGGCCTTGGTAGGGGAGGTGCTGCCGAATTTTCTGTAGAATAAGGAATCTTGTATTTAGAATATTCTACGAAGAGAACTAGAAGTTGATGGATGTATTGTGGTTATTATAGGTGGATCTTCTACGCGCGGCATACTTGACTTGGCTTGTGGTTTAAGCTAAAAAGGTATGTGATTCTTCCTATACTCTTGAGCATGATTGTTGTGAACTATATAGTACGGTAGACGTACGTGTGTGAAATGAATTTTGTTTGTTTAAAACATAAAATGTTATAATGGCTTTATGGGAAGTTAGTTATAACAACTTTATGAGGATAAAAGAAAGATTTGATTTTGACAGTAAAACGACTTGATTTTGAAAGTTAAGAGACTTGATCTTGAAAGATAAGAGACTTGACTTATAACGACTTGTTTTCGGAAAAGGAGAAGTAACTTGATTTAAGTATAGGTTACTTGTTTTTTGAAAAGAGTAAGTTTTTGGGTTTTAAAGAGTATACTTGATGTTGTTTTAAAAGAAAAGTACTTGATTTTAGAAGTCTTGTAAAGGTCTTTTACGAAAGTAAAGTAATTTGGTTTGAAAGGAAAACGTGTTTTTAATACTATGAGTATTAGTATTATGTGGCTTTTACGTAAAGAAAAGGGGTCTTTTTGAAAGAATGAAAGTATGTAGTATTTTGGGGTTGAAACCCGGATTGTTGATATAAAATGAAAGTACATTGAACTTGCCTATGCTTGTTGTGATAGCCTTTGTTGTGCAAGTGTTTTGATTCTGTGCTACCGTGTCTCTCGGGGAGGACCGGCTATCTGATTGATTGCTTGGACATACTGACACGTTGGATGGTCCACGAGTATGCGTCCACTATTGAGTATTATCTGGTTATTTCTTTTGGACATACTGACGCGTTGGATGATCCACGAGTATGCGTCCACTTTGAGTATTATCTTGTTATTTCCTTTGGACATGCTGACGCGATGGATGATCCACGGGCATGCGTCCAGTAGGATGGTTTCATGACCATGCTTTCCGAGGTAAGATGCCGGGGCATGCGGTCATTGTGAGGGTTTTGTTATTTGTCCATGGACCGCTAATCCATGAAGCTTGCCGCGGTGACGAGCGATCACGGGCTTGATTTGTACATGTGGTTCAGGCACACTTTAGATGTCACGACCCATTCCGGGGCCCGTAACTGGTGCCTTACCGGGGCACCCAAGTAGTCATACATCAGAGTAATCAGCGGAAATATAAAACAAGACATGAAACAGTTTATAAAATAAGACACAGTTTATGTGAACAAATGTCGCCTTTCGGCATATATATATAAACAAGGTTTAGCAGTTACATCCGACACCGTACAACATGACTACAGACCTCTAAGGAAATATACAACTATGGCGGGACAGGGCCCCGCCATACCCTGACTATACAAAACTATCTACAACAGGGAGATCATACCAAAGAGTAGAGCCTCCGGAAGAGATGGAGCTCCCGACACCAACGTAGAGATCCTAAGGATGCGGATCTAGCACCGCTTGCCACCTGCGGCATGAACGCGGCCCCAAGGAGGTCAAGACAGTACCAAGTATGTGAAACTATAAAGAATCTGAAATGAAATCAAAGTATTTAAAACCTTTTCACAAATACAATCGTTCAATTGCACATAGTGCCACATCACAAACAACAACAGAATAGGAAGATCAGAATAGGTCTATTCTAGGCCGCGAATGATCGAAGCAAGGCTAATCGCCATAGTATCATTCTGCGTGCCTAGTCTCGACTTCCAGATCCGCATAGGTCACACACAGACTCCGCATGAGGTATTCCTCGCATCGGGGCAGCTAACCCGGCATCCGCCTAGGCTCCAGCCGCATAGCCTCAAAAGACCGCATAGTCTCAACCAGACCGCATAGAATCCCCGCATCGTGCTAAAACACCCGGAATGATCAATCTCGAGCATACCATTGCTCCGCATAGTCTCACAGATCGCAGGCGATAGACCATCAAAGGGGCAAGCCCTGTGATAACAATCGAGGGTAGGTGATACAATAACATTACAACGGACTTACGGTTAGCAACGTAAGCACAAAGAAGAATGACCCCTTACACAAAGATTTCAAGATAATAACCTGTAGCCTCATAATAGGTCTACTTATCACACAAATCTTACTACACTTAACAGAAATCAATACAAGGCTTTTATAAACAAACAAGTAAATAGCCTTCTTATCTTTCTTAAGTTGTTATACCTAACTTCCCATAAAGCTAGTATAACTCTTAAGCTTTTGTTTAAAAACCAAATATTTATCTTCAGTAAAAAAATGATTCATATTCTTTGAAATGCTTTGATTCTTTATTATTCAGGCTTAAGCCGTGAGGCATTGCCGTAAGTATTATTCAGGCTTAAGCCGTGAGGCATTGCCGTAAGTATTATCCAGTTAACACATGTACGTCTACCGTACTATATATATTGTAAAATATCATGCTTTAGGAAGAATCACATACCTTCTCGGCGAAAACCACCTGCCAAGTTGAATATGTCGCGCGCAGAGAGTCAGCCTATAATAGTCACAGACATCTATCAAAGACTACTCAAGGTCATTCTAAGCAGAGGTTCACAATTCTACGGAAAGTCGGGCAGACTTCCCTACCCGTGAGTTATATAAGTCTCATCATGAAACAATTCTATGTAAACGGTTTGATTATTCTTCTTTAAACTCTTCACTTGTGATATGATTCAATTCTATTGTGTGATATTCTTCTAAGTATTTATACTTATTCTTGTACTACTACAGTAAGTATTCTCTAATTCAAAGAGGGTTAGGATTAGTTACCTCGGTAAGCCCAATAATATCCTAGATAAAGTCGCGCCTGAGCAAGGTTTAGCTCCTAAGTTGTACGCTCTGGTAGCACCAAGAAACCTTAGAAGTTCTTCACAACTTCTACAAAGGACTAAGGGATTTGGGCTAGGGTATTTTGGGCATTATAACAATACTAGAAGACAACTTTTCTACCCAGGGAGGGGGGTAGATTTCGGCTAGGCTAGGGGGTAGGCCTCGCCAAACTCACTCAAAGGGGAGGTGTTGACGAAAGGCTAAGGGAGAGGAGAGGATTTTTAGACTTGGAAGATAACTTTGTGGATGAAGAACTCTTCATCTTTGGAATATTTATAGGTCAAGAAGTGGCCAACCAATGGCCAAGATTAAGACAAGTGCAAGGCAAGTGTAGGGTGAAGATTTACTCCACACAAATATCCTACCAACTCCTTGACTTGTGCACAAGGCACAAAAAACGTGCACTTCCTCTCCAATTTCGTCCAATGGACGATTCAAGTCCATCAATGGGAGGGTGCCAAGTGTCGCCTCCCGTTGGTCCAAAATGTTTCGTCTCTCGGAAAAATCCGCAAAAATTAGTAATGGCATAGCCGGAATTTTCCCTACGAAAGCTGTGGAAACGTTTCGTCGGAAAACGATTCTTTTAGTGAGTTGTGTACAAAAAAAAACGTCCAAGGCTAACTTTAAGGCCAAACTTTTTGTACGTATTCCCTTACGTACATACTCTGGAAATACGGGGTATAACATTCTCCCCTCCTTAGAAACATTCGTCCCGAATGTTCCTTCCCAAGACAGATAACGATAAGGTTCTTCATAACTTAAACAGTTTGCAAAAGCCACACGCCACAAAACAACACTTAGGCAAAACGATAATGAAAATTTACAAGTAGGAAAGTGAATTACGGCGGTGTGGGGAATAGGTGAGGTACCTCGCCTCATGTCCTCCTCGCCTTCCACGCCATCTCCTCCCTAAGCTCGTTCCGCCACAAGACTTTGTGGAAGCCACGCGTCCGTCAGACGCTAACCCGACGATCGATTATCGCTATGGGAATCTCCTCATACGATAACCCTCACACTGGACATCGCCAATCGGGTGTACCCTAGATGGATCCCCGATACATCTCCTCAAAGATAGATCGTGAAAAACGGATGCAATGCCTCGGATCGGACGGCAGATCCAACTCATAGCAACCTTGCCTACCTGCGGACAATCGAACGGCCCAATGTACCTTGGTGAAGTTTCCTTCTTCCCAAATCTCATCACACCCTTCATGGGTGACACCTAGGAAAACCCAATCATGAACCTCGAACTCAAGATGCCGACGACGATGATCTGCATCGACCACTGCCGACTCGAGCTGTCGATAGCGCCTCGGATAAGCTTCACCTTATCCATCGCTGCACCAAATCGTCCCACTAGCCGCACTCGCCACATCGAACCAACCTATAGGCGATCGCACTTCCTCCCATACAAGGCCTCATAAGGCGCCATCGAATCGGAGTGGTAGCTATTATTATACGCGAACTCAACTAGAGGCAAATGATCCTCCCAACTACCACTGAAGTCAATAACACGGGCTCGCGACATATCCTCAAGAGTCCGGATAGTGCGCTCTGCTGTCGTCTGCGTGGATGAAATGCGATTACTCGTGCTCACTGCGTCCCTAAACCCCTCGGAAGGACCTCAGTTAGCGTGGCGGGCTCCTCTCGATATGATCAAGTAGGGACTCCATGCGATCGATGATCTCTCGGATGTAAAGTCGGCATAATCCTCGGTAGAAAAAGTCGTCGACGGGAAGAAAGTGGGCTGATTTCGTCACTGTCGGCGATTTATAACCCATATAGAATCATGTCTCCTCCGAGTGCGAGGTAATCCCGTGATGAAGTCCATGTTGATTACCTCCCACTTCGGTCGGGATCTCAATCGTGCGCAACAAACCACGGGCCTGCGGTGCTCTACCTTCACTGCGACAACATGGGCACCGAGCTACGAACTCGCAACGTCCCTCTTCAAGCCATCCCACCAATACGGATCTAAGGTCGTGGTACATCTTGGTCGACCCGGATGGATAGAGTAACGCTTGTGTGTGCTTCCCCAAGAACTCTGCGAAGTCACGAAACATCTCAAACACGATGCGCCCTCAAACCTTAGCACCCCATGGTGCTACCTCAAAGGACCCTTGCCCTCACGAAGAGTCAGACACGATATCGAATCAAAGCGGGATCCTCGAGCTGTTGCCTCTTCACCTCCTCAACGATGGAAGACTCGGCAACCTCACGAACTCTAACCCACTGCTATCGTAATCAATCAAGCGGACCCCAAGGCTCGCTAATCGTGCAAATCACGAACCATGTCCCTCCTCTCTAGCCGCACATCCGATAGGCTCCCATCGACCTACGACTAAGAGCATACGCCACAACATTGGCCTTCCCGGGTGGTACAGGATATCAACATCGTAATCCTTAAGCAACTCTAACCACCGTCTCGCCGTAAGTTCAGCTCCTCGTGAAGATATCTTTGGAGGCTCTTGTGGTCAGTAAAAATATCCACGTGAACCCCATACAAATAGTGCCTCCAGATCTTCAAAGCGTGAATCACAGCTGCCAACTCCAAATCATGGGTGGGGTAGTTCCTCGTGTTTCTTCACGTCGGGATGCATATGCTATAACCTGCCGCATTGCATCAATACACATCCCAACCCGATGCGACGTATCACAATACACGACATAACCATCCGGACCCTCCGGAAGAGTAAGAACGGGGCGGTCGTCGATCTCTTTTCAAAGAATCGAAACCCCGCCACAAGCATCATCCATCAAACTTGCGCCTTACGAGTCACCAGTCAATGGTGCAGATAGAAGCAAACTTCTACGAACGCCGATAATATCCTCGCAAGGCCTAAAATCGCGAACCTCTGCCGGAGTAGTAGGTCTAGGCCAAGTCCGATCGCTCGATCTTGGCCGTATCCACCTGAATGCCATCAGCCCCGACAATATGCCCAAGAAACGCCATCAAGTCAACAAAACTCACATTTGGAAAACTTGGCGTACAATCGCTGATCTGAGAATCGCCGGCAAGATCCTCAAATGCTCGCGTATGCTCGCCTGGCGAGAATAAACCAAGATATCATCAATGAACACTATCAAAAATGTGTCCAAAATGGTTTGAACACTCGGTTCATCAAATCCATGAATACCACGAGCATCGGTCAACCCAAAAGACATGACCTCAACTCATAATGCAGTGCGGGTCGGAATGCGATCCTAGGGACATCCACCTCTCGACTCGCTGATGATAGCCCGACCGTAGATCAATCTTGGAGAAACATCTCGCACTCGCAACCGGGTCGAACAAATCATCAATCCTGGGAAGGGGGTATCTGTTCTTAATGGTCACCTTGTTCAGCTGCCTGTAATCAATACACATGCGCAGCGTCCCGTCCTTCTTCTTCACGAACAATACCGGCGCTCCCCAGGGAGAAACACTAGGCCTGATGAAGCCCTTCTCCAGCAAATCCCTAAGCTGATCCTTCAACTCTCTCAACTCGGCAGGTGCCATTCTGTATGGCGGAATGGAAATAGGCCGAGTGTCTGGCAATATGTCAATACAAAACTCAATCTCCCTCTCATGAGGGATACCCGGGAGGTCATCTGGAAACACGTCTGGGAACTCGCTGACTACTGGAACTGACTGAAAATCTGGTACCGCAGCTTCAGTATCAAACACCCGAACGAGATGGTAGATATACCCCTTCTGCACCATCTTCCTAGCCTTGAGGTAGGAAATAAACCTACCCCTCGGCGATACCGTGCTCCCCTCCCACTCAACAACCGGCTCCTCGAGCTGGAACCGCATTACTCTCTCTGCAGCCCACATTGGCGTAGCAAGAAGCTAGCCAATCCATCCCCATGATCACGCCGAAGTCAATCATCTCCAACTCTATCAAGTCGGCAGGTCCGACGACTGTAAATGGTCACAGGACAAGCTCTATATACCCGCCGAGCTACCACCGAATCACCCCCGCGTAGCTACCTCGAAAGCGTCTATGGACTCAGGCTCTATCCCTATCCTACTAGCAACAAGGGGAGATATATGTGACAGTAGAACCGGATCTATCAAAGCATACACATCAAACCCGAAATTGATAAGGTACACGTGGCGACATCGGTGAGGCCTCCGATCTGCCGGTGGACAAAGCATAAATGCGGTTCGAGGACCGCTAGAATGGGACCGCGCCCACGACCTCTGCCGCGACCCGCTGGTCCATGAGTACCTTGCCCTCCGGGGCGAGTAACTGTCGGGGATGAAGAAGCGGCATGCACTCGTGAGGCCTATTACCGCCGCCCCGGCCGGACAAACTCGCGAAATGACCTGCTGGCCACAAGTATAGCAGCTCGAGTCTGCCTCCCGAATGGTATCTACCACAACGGGCACAGGCGGACCTCGAGCAGTTAACACGCTACCACGAAATCAAGTCCCGGGCCCCGACCGCCGATTGCTCTGGCTGTACCGAGAATGCGGTAGGAGCGCTCTGCGCTGGCTGTGGTGCAAATCTGGACTTCTGCTGATGTCGCCCACCCTGAGGACCACCAAAAGAACCGGCCGTCTTGGCCTTCTTCTGTTGCTGATATCGCTCTACCCGGCGGTCTCTACGCTCCTCGCATCCTAGTGCATGAGCCTGCATACGGGTTATGTCCATGCCTGGCTGAAGGGACACACCCGCACAAGACTCGGCCATGTAATCATCTAGCCCAGTGACATAGCGATGCACCCGGTCCTCCATCTGCTACGGTCACGAGGACATATCGAGCCAAAGAATCAAACTCGACATTGTACTCCTCACCGCGCCCTCCCTGTCTCAGCAACAAGAATCTATCAGCTCGTGCCCTCCTCATCTGCGGAGGCAAGAAGTGTGTGAGAAAAGCCTCTGAAAACTCATCCCATACCGCTGGAGGTGCATGCTCTCCCCGGGAAAGCTCCCATGAATCAAACCAATCGACTGCGGTATCACGCAGCCGTCGCGAACGGCGTCACGCAGACTGTCTCGAGGCCTTGATCACCCATGATCCTTCAGAGTCGACGGATGAACTCGCAGATCATCCTCCGGCCTCGACCGTAAAACTCGGGCGGGCTACAACTCAAGAAATCTCGTAGCCTCAAACTATTCGCCTCGGGTGCACCACGTGCGGCGAGGCTGGAGCCGAGGCCGCATCAGCCTCTCCTCGTATCGGGCCACAACTCTAGCCAATAGTCGGGCTATCTCCTTGTGCCCTAACCTCCGCCTGTGTGGGACGGGAGGTGTGGGTACTGTGGTCTCTTTGGGGCCGGCGGCGCCATAGAACTCGCTGCCTCGGTATAGACGGGCTCGAGCCCTCGTGACTGGGTGTCTGCTAGCAGCTCCTCACGCTTTGCCTTGCCACGGGCGGGTTGCCTTACGTGAAGGCATAATCTGCATAGAAAGGAATACGTTAGAGGTCCAACCTATAACAACCTCTAAAGCACGATCTCGTAATGAAGAATGGAAACCAATCCTAAATATCCTATAGCCTCGATTATTGGTGTGGTGCACAACACACCGATAATCAAGACTTACTAGATACGGTGCGTAGACACTTTCCGAGGATTAATCGCTCGATACCACTTTTGTCACGACCCATTCCGGGCCGTGGCGGTGCCTTCTGGGGCACCCAGTAGTCATACATCGTAGTAATCGGAAATATAAAACAAGACATGAAACTTTATAAAATAAGACACGCTTTATGTGAACAAACGCCGCCTTTCGCATATATATATAAACAAGGTTTAGCAGCTACATCCGACACCGCATAACATGACTACAGACTTCTGAAATATACAACTATGGCGGGACAGGGCCCCGCCATACCGACTATACAAAACTATCTACAACAGGAGATCATACCAAAGTAGAGCCTCCTAAGAGACGGAGCTCGACACCAACGTAGAGATCCTAAGGATGCGGATCTAGCACCGCTGCTTACCTGCGTCATGAACGGCCCCAAGGAGGTCGATAACAGTACCAAGTATGTGAAACTATAAAGAATCGAAATGAAATCAAAGTATTTAAAACCTTTTCACAAATACACCGCCTTCAATTGCACATAGTGCCACATCACAAACAACAAATAATAGGAAGATCAGAATAGTCTATTCTAGGCGCGAATGATCGGGCAAGGCCAATCGCCCATAGTATCATTCTGCGTGCCTAGTCTCCGACTTCCGCAGTCCGCATAGGTCACACACAGACCCGCATGAGGTATTCCTCGCATCGGGGGCAGCCAACCCCCGGCATCCGCCTAGGCTCCCGCAGCCCGCATAGCCTCAAAAGACCGCATAGTCTCAACAGACCGCATAGGGAATCCCCCGCATCAGGCTAAAACACCCGGAATGATCAATCCTGGAGCATACCGCTGCTCCGCATAGTCTCACAGACCGCATAGGCCGTATAGACCCGCATCAAGGGGGGCAAGCCCTCGGTATAACAGTCAAGGGGGTAGGTGATACAATAACAGTACAACGGACTTACCGGTTAGCAACGTAAGCACAGCAAGAATGACCCCCTTACACAGCATTTCAAGACAATAACCCAGGTAGCATCATAATAGGTCTACTTATCACACAAATCTTACTACACTTAACAGAAATCAATACAAGGCTTTTATAAACAAACAAGTAAACAGTTCCTTCTTATCTTTCTTAAGTTGTTATACCTAACTTCCCATAAAGCTAGTATAACTCTTAAGCTTTTGTTTTTAAAAACCAAATATTTATCTTCTGTTAAAAAAATGATTCAGTATTCTTTTGAAATGCTTTCAGTTCTTTATTATTCAGGCTTAAGCCGTGAGGCATTGCCGTAAGTATTATTCAAGCTTAAGCCGTGAGGCATCATGTAAGTATTATTGATTAACACATGTACGCTCACCGATTATATATATATTGTAAAATATCATGCTTTAGGAAGAATCACATACCTTCTCAATAAAACCACCGCCAAGTTGAATATGTCACACAGCTGCAGAGAGTCACCTATAATAGTCACAGACATCTATCAAAGACTACTCAAGGTCATTCTAAACAGAGGGTTCACAATTCTACGAAAGTCGGGCAAAGACTTCCCTACGTGAGTTATATAAGTTCATCATGAAATTGATCTATGTAACAAGTTTGATTATTCTTCTTTAAACCCTTCATCGTGATAACAACAATTCTATTATGTGATATTCTTCTAAGTATTTATACTTATTCTTGTACTACTACAAGAAGTATTCTCTAATTCAAAAGGGTTAGGATTAGTTACCTCTGTAAGCCCAATAATATCCTAGATAAAGTCGCTGAGCAAGGTTTAGCTCCTAAGTTGTACGCTCAGAGCACCAAGAAACCTTAGAAGTTCTTCACAACTTCTACAAAGGACTAAGGGATTTGGGCTAGGGTATTTTGGGCATTATAACAATACTAGAAGACAACTTTTCTACCAAGGGAGGGGGGGTAGATTTCGGCTAGGCTAGGGGTAGGCCTCGGCCAAACTCACTCAGCTGGGAGGTGTTGGACAAAAGGCTAAGGGATAGGAGAGGATTTTTATACTTGGAATATAACTTTGTGGATGAAGAACTCTTCATCTTTGGGCGGGGTATTTATAGGTCAAGTGGCCAACCAATGGCCAAGATTAATACAAGTGCAAGGCAAGTGTAGGGTGAAGATTTACTCCACACAAATATCCTACCAACTCCTTGACTTGTGCACAAGGCACAAAAACGCGGCATTTCTCTCCAATTTCGTCCAATGGACGATTCAAGTCCATCAATGGGAGGTGCTGTGTCGCCCTCCGCTGGTCCAAAATGTTTCGCCTCTGGAAAAATCCGCAAAAATTAGTAATGGCATAGCCGGAATTTTCCCTACGAAAGTCGTGGAAACGTTTTCGGAAACGATTCTTTAGTGAGTTGTGTACAAATAAAAACGCCCAAGGCTAACTTTAAGGCCA
This sequence comes from Przewalskia tangutica, assembly GCA_029844215.1. Taxonomy (NCBI): domain Eukaryota; kingdom Viridiplantae; phylum Streptophyta; class Magnoliopsida; order Solanales; family Solanaceae; genus Przewalskia; species Przewalskia tangutica. The sequence continues at coordinate 24,926,137 of CM056737.1, forward strand.
AACTTTTTAGACGTATTCCCTTACGACATACTGGAAATACGGTATAACATTAGATACTTGTCCGTCATTTCTCGTATCGCAGCTTTGGTAGATAGCTGAGATACTTGCCTGGCCATATCTCGTGAGACGGTAGGTTATGGCACGCTCGCTTATGGTACTTGCCTTCGTGGCTAGCTTTTTGATCCGTAGTTGGCTTCGTGCTTTGCCCGTGAAGGGATATGACTAGCTTTGAACGGTATGGGCGACTTACTTGGTCCGACGGTTTGACGACGCAGCGTGGATCTAGTGTTCGTGTTCACATACGGGTGTTGTTTTACATCATATCTGGCGGATGAGGAATGAGTTCCACGGCATGAGTGATATTATGGGCGAGACCCATAGTTATGTGAGTGATTATTCGGGATATCGCCCCTTACTTGGCATAATCTTGTTTATCGCAAAATGGTTTTATAAAATGATGAAATGTGATTTCATTACAGTATTTTCATTTCACATACTGTACTGTTATCGACCTCCTTCGGCTGCGTTCATGCCGCGGTAGAGTACCGATTGTTGATCCTCGCCATAGGATCGCAGTCGGCGTTGGAAGCTCCGCTTCTCGGAGGCTTATCTTTTGTATAGTCCTGTCGCTGTAGTACTTGTACATTCGGGTATGGCGGGCCACGTCCGTCATAGATGTTGTTACATTCTTAAGTGTAGTAATCTTGTGGGCGAGGTTTGTAAAGGATTTAACTTCATTATATGTATATACATGAAGGTAACCGCTTTGGTTGCCTGCTTTCTTATATTGTCTCTTGTTTCTGCTTAAATTTTATTTCCGCTGATTTTCTCGATGTTGTTATCACTAGGGTGCCCGGTAAGGCACTACCGCGAGGCGAGGTCGTGACAAAAGTGGTATCGAGTAGTTAATCTCGGAAAGTGTCTACAAACCGTCTAGTAGAGTCTTGATTATCGGTGTGTTGTGCACCACATCTATAATCGTGAGGTCGCAGGACATTTAGGATCGGTTTCCATTCTTCTCATTCCGAGATCGTGCCTTGAGCCGTGTTATAAGTTGGACCTCTCGACGATTTCGTTTTTACGGCTATGCCTCCGCAGGCAACCCGGGACGTAAGGCAAGGCGGCGAGGAGGCTGGTAGAGAGCACGAGGGTTTACTGGCACGTGCCCAATCATCACCGGTGGTGCTTCATTCGGGAGTTTCGTGGACGCCCGGCCAAGTGAGTTTAGAGCCACAGCGGTGGCTACCGAGACCCCTGCACGAGCCTCCGTCCACACTGGAGCAGGAGCTCGGGTACAAGAGATGGCCCGATCGGCGTGATCGTGGCGAACACGGAGATAGCCGGATGCAGGCCAGTTCGATTCGAGTAACCGTGGTTCACCCGAGGTCGAGATAGTTTGAGATCATGACTTTACAGTGCACTTCGCGAGTTTTATGGGTCGAGGCTCGAGGATGATCCGCAGGAGTTCATCAAGCGATTCTACGGATCGAGAGTGATCAAGCTTCGAGACCGAGTCGGTGGTCTTAGGTTCGCATCGGCTTCGTGGATACCGCAAATGATCGTTGGTTTGATTCGCGAGCCGCCCGGGGAGCATGCGCCTCGGTGTATGAGACGAGTTCTTGGAGGCATTTCACCATTTCTTGCCTTCGCGGATGAGGGCACGCGGTAATGATTTACGATCTTGAGGCGAGAGAGGCGTACGGTTCGGGAGTACAACGTGGAGTTCGACTCGTTGGCTCGATATGTCCCCGCGTTAGTGGCAGATATGGAGGAAAAAGTGAACCGCTACGTCACGGGGCTCGATGACTACTTGGCAGACGCTTGCTCGGGTGTAGCTCTTTAGTCGGGCATGGACATTGCCCGCATGCAGGCTTATGCACTTGGGTGTGAGGAACGGAGAGGCCGACGGATTGACCAATACCAGCAGAAGAAGGCCGGGGCAGTGAGGTCCTTTGGTAACTTTCAAGCGGACGCGCAGCAGCGAACTAGTTATGCGCCTCCGCGATCTGAGTGGTCCTCTACGGTCTTGAGGCAGTCGGGGCTCCTGTGTTGAGTTTTCAGGCGGGAGTGTTGGCCGGATGAAGTCACCCCAACCTCGGTGTGGCCAGTGTGGTAAAACCCATACGGAGGAGTGTCGCGGTATTCAGAAAGTTTGTTTTACATGCGGCCAGCAGGGCCATTTAGCGAAGAATTGTCCGACCAGAGGTAGCGCGGATGTTGAGACTCGACCTTCGGGATCTGTTGCGGGTTCTTCGCCTTCGATAGCTAGGCAGGGTGTTCATACACCGGCAGGCTAGGGCAGGGGTCGTGGTGGAAGTTCCCAGTTCTAGCGGTCCTTGGAACCGCCTATTTTGATTTCAGGTATATCCTTAACACTCTAGAGACTAGTATGCATTGATGATGTGATGATGTGCTAAGTATTATGTTCAGATAGCATTATGTTAAATTGTGATTTAGAGGCCTGGTTAGAAAGGGGGAAGTTGGGTACATAGAGATTGTGAGCCTTAGAATATTATACGTGGAGACCTTAGAGGCAAAGCCGTCTTGAGTGAAAGATTTTGTTTATGATTTGACCTTTGTTGGAGTGCATAGTATACATGAGGTATAATTGTGTGGTAAGTCCCTGAGTGGTGTGAATTATAAAAGGATAGTTATGATAAGCAGACCACTAGGTTTGCGTAACTTGATTAGTGAGATTGTTCCGGATCGGGGAACAAGAGCTTGGCGCGGTAAATGGGTCGGGTTGAGGCAAGGTCGCGGGTCAACTCGCATCCCGGTTTGGGGTGGGGTCAATTTGTGGTGGTCCCGCTTTGTGTTAGGGTCACGAGGGTGCTAGGCCCAAGTTTAGGTAACCATCGCATGTGCTTGTGGATCGTTCGACGAATCGGATCGTGAAGGCGGGAATGGCCTTAGGAAGTGAAACTAGTAAGATGACAAAGTTTGGAGGTAGTAACTCCAGGGTTGTGGAAATTGAAGCGGTAACTGAAGTGTGGAACGTATACTATAGAGAGTTCGGGTGTACGAGAAGGGTACGACGAGTAAGAAGAGAAGCGAACATGTGTTATCAGAACGGAAGTGATTATTCTTTTGTGAGGTGAAGATGCGAAGGGAGTATCCTTTAGACCATGGGTGGGAACTTTTTGTGATGATTGGAGGTGTTTCCTCGTCGGCTTGGATTTGAGTTTTGCGCACATGTTATATTCTGGCCAGTGGTGGCATGATCGGTTTGTAAGTGTAGTAGCGGAGACTATACCGGCGCAAGTACGTTTGGAGACTTAGAAGGAACATTCGGGACGAATGTTTCTAAGGGGGGAAGAATGTTAAACCCCATAGTTCCAGGTTATGTATGTGAGGACGTACGTACGAGAATACGACATAAATTTTGGAAAGAAAGAAATGTGTGATTTTTCGACGGAAAAGTTTCCGGGTTTTGTGAAGGAAAAAGGTTCATTAATGGGAATTGGATTCCCAGATTTGGTATTTGGACTTCGTGGATTATTTTAGAATTTTGGGATTTTATTTTCAGAAATGGTCACGTGGGGCCCACGAGAGAAATTCTGGTTTTGTGGGGCCGCTTTGTTTTGAGATTTTCGGTATTTTGGATATTTTCGGAAGACGAAATATTTTGGGCAGTCGGGGCGACACGTGTCACCCCGTGTGGCACTTGGCCGGGTGGAGGACAAATGGCTAGCCACTTGTCCCTCGGCGAAACGCCATGACACTGGAGAGTTCGTTGGCCATGTGGTGTGGTGGGACCCACACACATGGCCCAATCTTGACCACCCACTTGCATAGATCTTGACCCTTGACTCTATAAATACGCCCCTTAGTTGAAGAGTAATTTCATCCACACTTGAAGCTTTCCAAAGCAAAATACTCCCTCCCCTTTAGCTTTGTTTTTCGTCCCCCTCCCCCACTTGTGTAGAAATACTTGGAGTATTATTGTATAATCCCAAATACATTGGCCTAGTATCCCTAGTAGTATTCCAAAGTTATTTCAAATACTAGGAGCCCGGAAATACTACTTTATTCCAATAGTCGCAAAACGAAACCCTAGAAAAATCTTCATAGCTTGGTTGAAGTGTTAAGAGAAGTTGTTTAGAAACTTCTAAGGGTCGCTTGGAGCGGGTTGGAGCGTAAGGAATTGGAGCTAAACGTTTCCCAGGATCGACTTATAATCTTGGATAATTTTGGGCTTATCGAGGTAATGATCTGTGTCCCCCTATTGTAATTGGATATTACATGTGGTAGTAGTTATACTTGAGTATATTATATTGGAAGGATGATTATAAAGGATTGAACTGTATTTACATTGGACTGTACTTACAGTAGACTTGTGTAGTATTATTGTGAAGCAGAATTGTACCCGTCCGGTTAGACGTGTAATCCCCTTGGAGTTGTTGGCCTGGTAGCGGGCCTTGGTAGGGGAGGTGCTGCCGAATTTTCTGTAGAATAAGGAATCTTGTATTTAGAATATTCTACGAAGAGAACTAGAAGTTGATGGATGTATTGTGGTTATTATAGGTGGATCTTCACGCGGCATACTTGACTTGGCTTGTGGTTTAAGCTAAAAGGTATGTGATTCTTCTATACTCTTGAGCATGATTGTTGTGGAACTATATAGTGCAGTAGACGTGTGTGAAATGAATTTTGTTTGTTTAAAACATAAAATGTTATAATGGCTTTATGGGAAGTTAGTTATAACAACTTTATGAGGATAAAAGAAAGATTTGATTTTGACAGTAAAACGACTTGATTTTGAAAGTTAAGAGACTTGATCTTGAAAGATAAGAGACTTGACTTATAACGACTTGTTTTCGGAAAAGGAGAAGTAACTTGATTTAAGTATAGGATACTTGTTTTTGAAAAGAGTAAGTTTTTGGGTTTTAAAGAGTATACTTGATGTTGTTTTAAAAGAAAAGTACTTGATTTTAGAAGTCTTGTAAAGGTCTTTTACGAAAGTAAAGTAATTTGGTTTGAAAGGAAAACGTGTTTTTAATACTATGAGTATTAGTATTATGTGGCTTTTACGTAAAGAAAATGGGTCTTTTTGAAAGAATGAAAGTATGTAGTATTTTGGGGTTGAACCCCGGATTGTTATATAAAATTAAAGTACGTTGAACTAGCCTTTGCTTGTTGTGTTAGCCTCTGTTGTGCAAGTGTTTTGATTACGTGCTACCGTGTCTCTCGGGAGGGCCAGGCTATCGATTGATTGCTTGGACATACTGGCGTTGGATGGTCCACAGTATCGTCCACTATTGAGTATTATCGGTTATTTCTTTTGGACATCTTGACGCGTTGGATGATCCGCAGTATCGTCGCTTTGAGTATTATCTTGTTATTTTCTTTGGACATTCTGACGCGATGGATGATCCACGGGCGCGTCGATGGGATGGTTTCATGACCATGCTTTCCGGTAAGATCGGGGCATGCTGATCGTGAGGAGTTTTGTTATTTGTCCATGGACCGCTAATCCATGAAGCTTGCGCGGTGATGGCGATTACGGGCTTGATTTGTACATGGTTCGTGCACACTTTAGATACTTGTCTGGTCATTTCGTGTATCGAGCTCGGTAGATAGCGAGATACTTGCCTCGATCATATCTCGTGAGACGGTAGGCTATGGTACGTTCACTTATGGTACTTGCCTCGGCGATTCGTGGCTAGCTGATCCGGTAGTTGGCTTCGCATTTCTTTGCCCGTGAAGGGATATGACTAGCTTTTGGAACTGGTATGGGCGACTCTACTCGGCCCGATCGGTTTGATGACGCAGGAATGATCTAGTGTTCAGGTTCACATATGGGTGTTGTTTTACATCATGTACTGCCGGCAGTGAGGAATGAGTTCCACGGGCATGAGTGATATTATGGGCATGAGACCCATAATTATGTGTGAGTGATTATTCTGGGGATATGTCACGACCCGAACCCGGGCCCGTGACTGGTGCCTTACCCCGGGCACCCTAGTGATACAACATCAGAGAAAAACAAGCGGAAATAAAAACTAAAACAAAAAATTAGAGATGGATCAAGATAAAGAAAATAGGCCAACAAAACGGTTGCCTTTCAAAGATATATAAATATATCGACATTTGAGTGATTACAATCCTTACAACGCCGCTAAAGCAATCTTTGTCACGACGACCGAACCGGCCCGTGATCGTGCCTTACCCCGGCACCCTAGTGATACAACATCGAGAGAAAACCCGGCGGAAAATAAAACTTAAACAAGAAACAAGATATATGATCATAAACAAAGCAACCAAACGGTTTACCTGATAAAATATATATAAACAACTCTTTCAAAATGAACAGTTTAATCCTTTTTACAAACCCCGCCACAACAAAGATTACATGCACCTCTAGAGTTTTTATACAACATGACGGACGGGTTCGCCATATACCACAATGTACAAGAACCTACAACTCAGGGTAACATACCAAAAGATAAGCCTCGGAGAACGGAGCTTCCTGTGACTGTGGTCCTATGGCGAGGACCAACACGGTGTACCTCTACGCGGCATGAGCGCGGCCCCGAAGAGGTCGATTACAACAGTACCAAGTATGTGGCGAAAAATATGTAAATGAAATCATAACGATCTATATAAAAACAGGAGACATGTATGATAACAAAACTACGATTCCTGACATAAAAGCGATCATGTCGAGGACTCGCCCTCAAGTCATCACTCAAAAATAACCCGAATTTAACCGCACAACGGCCGCGTGCCGGCATCTCACCTCGGTATAAGCATGGCCATGGAACCATCCCAATGGAAGCATACCCGTGGGCCACCCATCGTGTCAGTATGTCCAAAGGAAATATCCAGATAACAATCGAAATGGAAGCATACTCGTGGGCCACCCATCGTGTCAGTATGTCCAAAGCAAATAACAAGATAACACTCCTAATGGAAGCATACCCGTGGGCCACCCATCGTGTCAGTATGTCCAAAAGGATCGATTAGTGGAAGCATACTCGTGGGCCACCCATCGTGTCAAGATGTCCATCAATCAACCGGATAACCGCCCTCAACGAGACGCAGCGGTAACACAGAAATACTACACTTGCACAACAAAGGCTATCACAACAAGCATAGGCAAGTTCAACAAACTCATAGACTTATATTTTATTACAACAAATCCGGGTTTTAACCCCAAAGTACTACATACATTAACTCTTATTAAAGGATCCGTTTCTTTCACAAAAGTCACACAATACCCGCAGTATAAAAATAGAGTGACTATCTTTTTAAGTAAACTAAAATACTTCCTTTGTAAAATCAAGTAACAACATTATTTTCCAAACGTTCAAGTTTGCCTAATTTCAAATGCTCAAGTTTCTCATTTTAGAAAGGTTTCATAACTCATAGTCTTAATCTCTTTTAAAACAATCGAGTAACATATGTCTTATGTGAGTCGCTTATTCTTGTTTATAACAATCTTATTCTGGCGGCCATGATCTAGGAAATGTAATACAATTTTGTCTTATCTTAGCTTCATGCAGATAGAGGTTTCTACGGTTTTAATAACAATTAGTTATTTGTCAATACGTTTTCCTTTATTAGCCATTGTGGTTTGTTCGATAATTATTCTCATTCAAATCAAGAAACATTATTCTTTTAAAACCAAGTACTCATTACATGAATGAGGTTTTACAACATTTTTAATAAAATGTTAATTACCAAGTAAAACAAGTTAAGTCTCTTATCTTTCAAGATCAAGTCTCTTAACTTCTACAATCAATAAACCATTCTTTTACCTACATAGAGTCGTTATAACTAACTTCCCATAAAGCTATTATAACACCATGTTTTAAACTAACCAACTCATTTAGCACGTATCGTCTACCATACTACATAGTTTACAAAACATCATGCTAGAAAGGATAGAAAGAGGTTCACATACCTCGCGACGATTATCGATAATAAGCAAAACGCTCCACAAGATCAGTAACGGCTAGCCTTTTCCACTCTTCAAGTAGAATACGCTACTCGTAGTACTTCCACCTATAAAGGCCACAAACGTCTATTAACTTCTAAATGCACCGTTCCATATTCTACAGAAAATTCGGCAGCACCTCCCCGCAACCTCGTAAATCTCCTCTCTATCGAGGTGGCTACCAAGCCAACCGCGGGGTTATATCTAACCTGACGTGTACAATTCTACTACAGAATACCACACACAAGTCTCGTAATACAAATCTATGTAATTACTGATTGCTTCTCTTCTTTATATTGAGCTTAAGTCAAAAGACATTGAAGCAAAGCTATGTTCAGTTCTATATATAGTATACTTCAACTATATAATCCTACAACATGTAATTTCCAATTACAATAAGGGGACAAGAATATTTACCTCGATAAGCCCAAAATTATCCAAGTTATAATGTCGATCCTGAGCAAGGTTTAGCTCCTACTCCGTGCGCTCCAACCCGCTCCAAACAACCCTTAGAAGTTCTACACAACTTCTTCTATATACTTCAACATGCTATGAAGATTTCCTTAGGGTTTCGGTTTGAGACTAAAAGGACAAAAGGTAGTATTTCCGGGCTCTACGTATAGAGGTAACTTTTGGAATACTACAAGGTATAAGGCCAAGGTATTTTGGGTATAGTAACAATACTTGGAGAGTATTTCTCTACCAAAAAGGGGGTATTATACGAGAACAACAAGGCAGGGGTGTACCTCTACCAACACTACTAGGAGTGAGGTACCCTCTCGCCACAAGAGCCTCTCAAAGGGGAGGAGAGGCTTTGGACGAACACAACAAGAAGAGGGGAGGGAGATTTCAATACTTGGAAACATTTGTGGATGATGAAGTCTTCACAAAGGGGGGGGGGGGGGTATTTATAGGGAAATCAAGGGCCTTGATCAAGCCAAGTGTAAGGCCAAGATCAAGCCCAGTGCACTTAACCGTGTCACGACCGAACGGGCCGTGGGTGCCTTACCCTGCACCCTAGTGATACAACATCAGAGAAAATCAGCGGAAATAAAAACATGAACATGAATTAAGAGACATGATAAATAAACAGGCCAACCAAAACAGTTGCCTTCAGTATATATACATAAATACCCGAACATTTATCCTTTTTACAGACTCTGCCCACAACAGTACTACAGACCTCTAAGAAGTGACAACAACTATGACGGGACAGGGCCCCGCCATACCCCTGAATGTACAAGAACCTACAGACTCAGGGTAACATACCTAAGATAAGCCTCCTAAGGTACGGAGCTTCACACGCGAAATGTGATCCTAAGCGGATCGACAATCGATGTACCTTACTGCAGCATGAACGCCCAAGGAGGTCAAGACAATTACCAAGTATGTGAAGCGTAAAATCGTAAATGAAATCATAATAGTCTATATAAAGCGGGAGACATGTATGATAACCAAACTATGATTCACAACACAAAGAAGTCATGTCAAGTCGTGGACTCACGCCTCAAAGTCATCCTCATGCCCGTGGAACTCCTTCCTCAATCGCCTAGGTACAAATCATGTGATACGATATACGTGGTCTCGGCCCATCTTATGGACCCAAGATAAACGTGTGGAATACATTCTGCTTCATCCCATGAACCTAGTCGAGTGGAATACATTCGGATGAACCGTAGTCGAGTGAAATACATTCTGGATGAACCGGTAGTCGAGTGAAATACATTCGGATGAACCTGAGTCGAGTGAAATACATTCGGATGAACCGTAGTCGAGTGAAATACATTCGGATGAACGGTAGTCGAGTGAAATACAGCAACTTGCACAACAAGGCTATCACACGTAACATGGTCAAGTTTCATAACAACAAGCATAGGCAAGTTATACACAACTCAAGGTACTTTCATTTTATGTCAAAGTCGGATTTTAACCTAAAGTACTACGACGTTAAATTCCTTTTAAGAGATTCATTCCTTTTCTAAAAGTCACCCGATACCCGTAGTATATAAAAATGTGTGACTTATATCTTTTAAGTAAACCAAAACAACTTTCATACTTTCCTTTTAAGACCAAATTAAGGAAATACCATGCCTTCCTTTTGGACCAAAATATTTCTCTTTAAAAGTCAAGTTACCACATTAAAACAAATGATAAAACCCTTCTTTTGTTTTCATAAAGTCGTTATAACCAACTTCCCATAAAGTCGTTATAACACTTTATGTTTTAAACCATTTTAAGACAACACAATGCCTTTCTTTTCCTAAAAGTTCCGTTTGCCTAATTTCAATTACGCAAGTCTCTTTTTAGAAAAGTTTCATAGTTCAATGTCTTAACCTCTTTTAAAACAATAGAGTAACATATGCCATAGGTGAGTAGGTTAATCTTGTTCATAATCAATCTTATTAAGCGACCATGATCTAGAAAATGTAATATCATTTTGTCTCATCTTAGCTTATGCAGATGGAGGTTTCTCTGGTTTTAATAATACTTAATTATTCAATACATTTTCCTTTATTAATTGCGATGGTTTATTGATACACATTCGATTCGAAATCAAGAAACATTATTCCTTTTAAAACCAAATACTCATTACTCACGAATGAGGTTTCACACAAAATCCATATTAATTCATGTAAGTTAAGTCTCTTATCTTATAAGATCCAATCTCTTAACTTTTGAAATTAATAAACCATTCATTTTACCACCCTTAAGACGTTATACCTAACTTCCCATAAAGCTAGTATAACACTTATGTTTTAAAACAACCAAATACGATTAACACGTACGCGTCTACCGTACTACATAGCTCACACATATCATGCTAGAAAATATAGGAAGAGGTTCACATACCTCGCGACGATTATCGACTAATAGCAAAACGCTCCAAGTAACTCGAACCGTCGGCTACTCCTTAAGCCAAGTAGATCACGCCATACGTAGTACTTCAACCTATAGAGGCCACAAGGCGCCTATTAACATCTAGATCTCAATGTAGAATATCCTACAAAAATTGGCAAGATTCCCCCGCAACAGCGTAAATCTCCTCCTCTATCGAGGCCGGCTACCAAGCCAACCAGGGGGGGTTTGCACGTCTAACCGGACGTGTACAATTCTACTCACAGTAATACTACACAAGTCTACTGTAATACAGTCCTATGTAATTACAGTTCAGTTCTCTTCTTTAAATTCAGGCTTAAGTCAAAAGACATTGCCGCACAACTATGTTCAATTCTATATATAGTATACCTTAACTATATATTCCAACAACATGTAATTTCCAATTACAACAGAAGGTCAAGAGTGTTTACCTTGATAAGCCCAAAATTATCCGAGTTTATATGTCGATCCTGAGCAAGGTTTAGCTCCTACTCCGTGCGCTCCAACCCGCTCCAAACAACCCTTAGAAGTTCTAACCAACTTCTACTTAACACTTCAACCGACTATGAAGGTTTTCCTTAGGGTTTCGTTTTTGTGACTGAGGGAAGTATAATAGTATTTTCTGGGCTTTTGTATAAGTGTAACCTTGGGAATACTACAAGGTATTTGGGCCAAGGTATTTGGGCATTATAACAATACTTGGAGAGTATTTCTATACCACAAAAGGGGGGTATTTATACGAGGCAACAAGGCTAGGGGGGGTGTACCCCACGGCTAGGGCACTACAAAGGGGAGGGAGGAGGCCCTCGGCCAAGACTCTCAAAAGAGGGGGGGAGGAGTTGGACGAACTCAACACTAAAGGGGGAGGGATTTTTAACACTTAGCAAATGATTTTTGGATGAAGAAAGTTCATCACTTAGAGGGGTATTTATAGGTCAAGCAAAGGCCAACCAATGGCCAAGATCAAGCCAAGTGTTAGGCAAGTGTAGGGCTAGGATCAAGCCATGTGCACCTTATCCATCTACCACACAACTTGCACAAAATATCCTACCTAACCATGCCACCTTTCGTCCACTTTGTCGTCCACTTCTTCCAATGTGAGGTGACACTTGTCACCCTCCCGTTGGTCCAAAATGTTTCATCTCTCGGAAAAATCCGCAAAAATTATAAATGACATAGCGAATTTTCCTACGTAAGCTGTGGAAACGTTTCGTGGGAAAACGACTCTTTCGGCACTTGTGCCCAAATTTCGAATTTGCCAAATCTTTAAGGTCAAATTTTATACGTACGCCCTCACGTACATACTGCGAAATACGGTATAACATTCTCCTCTTAGAAACATTCGCCCCGAATGTTCCTTCTCAAGACGGATAACGATAAAGTTCTTCTAATATGTTGCCAACTCCACAAGCCACGAAACACCAGCGCAAATACTTACATCCAAGTCCACGAGGAAACACCTCTAACATCACAAACTTTTGTCACTTTGCGCGAGGTTCTAGTGTCACTCGGCGACCCAACAAATGGTACCGGATCGCATGCGATCCCCGAGGTCTAAAATATACATCCTTCACATTCTCCTTCACAAGAAATGGTCATATATATGCTCGCAATACATGCTCGCCTCTACCCTTACTCGTCGTACTCTTCTGAACACTTGAACTCTTCTAGTATAATGCCACACTTCGCTTTCAAAACTTTGGAGTCACTACCTCCAAACTTGGTCATCTTACTAGCCTCGATCTTCCTTAAGGCCATTCCCGGCCTTCACGATCCGCTTCTGGTCGAACATAACCACGAACTCATACGATGGTCATCTTGTTATACCCCGTATTTCCAGAGTATGTACGTAAGGGAATACGTACAAAAGTTTAGCCTTAAAGATTAGGCCAAGTTCGAAATTGTGCACAACTCGCTTAAAGAATCGTTTTCCGAAGCGTTTCCACGACTTTCGTAGGGAAAATTCCGCCATGCCATTACTTATTTTGCGGATTTTTCGAGACGAAACATTTTGGACCAACGGGAGGGCGACACTTGGCACCCTCCCATTGATGGACTTGAATCGTCCATTGGACGAAAATGGAGAGGTTGGGCACGTTTTTTGTGCCTTGCACAAAGTCAAGGAGTTGCTAGGATATTTGTGTATAGTTAATCCTCACCCTACACTTGCCTTGCACTTGTATTCATCTTGGCCATTGGTTGGCCAAGGCTTGAGCTATAAATACCCTTAGAGATGAAGAGTTCTTCATCCACAAATCTTTCAAGTCTTGAAAATCCTCTCCTCTCCCTTGTAGCCTTTTCGCCCAACACCTCCCCTCCTGTGAAGGCCCTTGGCCGAATACACCCCTCTAGCCTAGTAGTTTGGCGAGGCCCCTAGCCTAGCCAAAACCTACCCCCTCCTTGGTAGAAAAGTTGCCTTCTTGTATTGTTATAATGCCCAAAATACCCTAGCCCAAATACCTTAGTACTTAGTGGAAGTTGTGAAGAACTTCTAAGGTTTCCTGGAGCATACAACTTAGGAGCAAAACCTTGCTCAGCGACTTTTCTAGGATATTATTGGGCTTACCGAGGTAACTAATCCTAACCCTCTTTTTGAATTAGAGAATACTTCATTGTTGTAGTATAAGAATAAGTATAAATACTTAGAAGAATATCACAGAATAGAATTGAACTGCTACCACAATGAAGGGTTTAAAGAAGAATAATCAAATCAGACTTACATAGGATTTGTTTTCACAAAGAGACTTATATAACTCACGGGTAGGGAAGTGCTGCCCGACTTTCCGTAGAATTGTGAACCCTCTGCTTAGAATGACCTTGAGTAGTCTTTGATAGATATATGTGACTATTATAGGTGACTCTCTACGACATATTCAACTCGGCAGTGGTTTTGAGAAGGTATGTGATTCTTCCTAAAGCATGATATTTTACAATATATATAGTGCGGTAGACGCATACGTGTTAACTAAAATATAACTACGGCAATGTCTTTGACTTAAGCTCGAATAATACTTACGGCAATGCCTCGCTTAAGCTTTGAATAACACTTACGGAATGCCTCGGCTTAAGCACGAATAATAAAGATCTGAAAGCATTTCAAAGAATCTGAATCATTTTTAATGAAGAGAACTAATTGGTTTTAAATGAAGCTTAAGAGTTATACTAGCCTTATGGGAAGTTAAGTATAACCACTTAAGATTGATAAAAACAGTTTGCCTATGTGTTTATAATGCACTTATATTGAATTGTGAAAAGAATAATAAGATGGTTTGATAAGTAGACATGATATGATGCTATGTGTGTTAGTGTCTTGTAACGTTTGTGAAAAAGTATTCTTGTTGTGCTTATGTTGTTTAAAGATAAGTCGTTATGTTAGTGTACCATCACTCACCTCTTGAGATGATACCGGGTTAAGTCGTGCCCTCCGACGCGGGGTAGACTTCGGGTGATGCGGGACCATGATTCGAGAATACCTCATGCGGGTCCAGGGGCCTATGCGGAGCTACGAGTTCCAGTGTTAGTATGCGGGGTTATGCCTCACGCGGCCTATGTGGCCATGCGGACAACGAGTCCAGGCGATGCCGAGAGTAGCTACCTCGATGCGGGGTTATACCTCGCGGGCCCGTGAGTGGCCTATGCGGACTCGAGTCCAGATTAGGCTTGCGAGTGATAATCTGGCGAGTGGCCTGCTTCAATCATTCGCGGCCTAGAAAAGACCTATTACAGTTTACCTATTGTTGCTCTTGTTTGTGATGTGGCGCTATATGCGGGTTCCTTGGTTGTTTCATACATACTTGCAAACTGTTTTTAAAATGATATGTTTCATTTAAGTATTTCTGATTTCATATACTTAGTACTGTTATCGACCTCCTTCTGGGGCTGCGTTCATCGCAGGCAGTAAGAGCGGCAGTGCTAGATCCACATTCTTAGGATCTCTACGTTGGTGTCGGGAGCTCCATCTTTTCGGAGGCTCTACTTTTGGGTATGATCTCCTGTTGTAGATAGTTTTATGCAGTCGGGTATGGTGGGCCCCTGTCCGCCATAGTTGTATATTTCCTTAGGTCTGTAGTCATGTTATACGATGTGGATGTATCGCTAAACCATGTTTATTTATGAATGCCGAAAGCGATGTTTTCACATAAAGCGTATGCTTATTTTATAAACTGTTTCAGGTCTTGCTGTATATATCCGCTGATTACTCGATGTATGACTACTTGGGTGCCGGTAGGCACGATCCACGGGCCGAACGGGTCGTGACAAAAGTGGTATCAGAGCAGTTAATCCTCGGAAAGTGTCTACAGACCGTATCTAGTAGAGTCTTGATTATCGGTGTGTTGTGCACCACACCAATAATCAGGAGGCTATAGGATATTTAGGATTGGTTTCCATTCTTCTCATTATGAGATCGTGCTTTAGAGCTGTGTTATAGGTTGGACCCCTCTAACATATTCCTTTCCTATATGATTATGCCTCGCGTAAAGGCAACCCGGCCCGAAGGGCAAGGCGGCAAGGAGGCGCTAGCGAGACACCCAGAGTCACGAGGGCTCGAGCCCGGTCTATACGAGGCAGCGAGTTCTATGACGCCGCCCGACCCAGAGAGACCACGACGCACACCTCGTCCCACGGCTGGGCGGAGGTTAGGGTACAAGGAGATGGCCCAGCTATTGGCTAAAGTTGTGGCCCGATACGAGAGAAGGCTGGATCGCGATTCAGTTCAGCTCGGCGCGGTCGCACTGTGGTACACCCGGCGTATAGTTTGAGGCTACGAGATTTCTTGAGTTGTAGCCCGCTAGAGTTTTACTGGTCGGCGGAGGATGATCCGCAGGAGTTCATCCGTCGCCTTGAAGGATCATGAGGTGATCAAGGCCTCAGAGACAGTCTGTGACGCCGGTTCGCATCGGTGCGTGATACCGCGATCGATTGGTTTGATTCATGAGAGTTATCCGGGAGAGCACGCGTCCCCGCCTACTGGGATGAGTTCTCGAGGCTTTCCTCACTCACTTCTTGCCTCCACAGATGAGGAGGCGCGGTGATAGATTTTTACTCGAGGCGAGAGAAGGACGCCGTCGGGAGTACAATGTCGAGTTTGATTCATTGGCTCGATATGTCCCATTGGTAGCGATATGGAGGATAGGGTACACCGCTATGTCACCGGGCTAGACGACTATATGGTCGAGTCATGTATGCGGGGTTTCTCTCGGCCGGGTATGGACATTACCCACGCAGCTCACGCCTTGGATGCGAGGAGCGCAGGTCGGCGAGTGGGCGACGGCGAGAAGTTAAGGCGGTGGCGGGAGGTCTTCGGTGGTTATCGTGGTGGCGGCCTCAGCAGCGATCTATATTCACACCACGCCAGCTGAGCACTCTGCACCGTCCTCGGACACGGCCGAGTTTTCGAGGGCGCACTGTGGCCCGTGGCTTGGGACGTCGAGTAGCAGTGCTTGGCGATCGGGACCACCCGGTGTGGCCGTGCGGTAGATCCCATACGGGAAGTGTGGTACTACTTTTGGAGCTTGTTACGATTGTGGCCAGCAGGTCACTTTGCGGCTGTCCGGCCGGGCGCGGCGGTGGTAGGGCTCGGCCTTGAGTTACATTGCCGCCATCATCTCCTCTGATTACTCGCCGGAGGCAAGGTACTCATGGACCAGCAGTCGCGGCATAGGTCGTGGCTCGGGTCGATTCTAGCGGTCCTCAACCGCATTTATGCTTTGTCCAGCGAGGATCGTGAGGCCTCACGATGTCGCCCCGGTACCTTATCGGTTCGGGTTTGATGTTTATGCCTTGATAGATCCGGTTCTACTGGTCCCATATATCTCCCTTGTTGCTAGTAGGATAGGGATAGAGCCCGAGTCCATAGATCCTTTCGAGGTAGCTACGCCATGGGTGATTCATGGTAGCTCGGCGGGTATATAGAGCTTGTCCGTGACTATTTGATCGTCGGACCCAGCCGACTTGATAGAGTTGGAGATGATTGACTTCGACGTGATTATGGGGATGGATTGGCTAGCTTCTGCTACGCCAATGTAGACCGCAGAGAGAGTAAATGCGGTTCGATTTCTGAGGCGGTTGTTGAGTGGGAGGAGCACGGTATCGCCGAGGTAGGTTTATTTCCTACCTCAAGGCTAGGAAGATGGTGCGAGAAGGGGTATATCTACCATCTCGTTCGGGTGTTTGATCACGAAGGCCGCGGTACCAGATTTTCATCGATTCGAGTCACGAGTTCCCGGCGTGTTTCGGATGACCTCCCGGTATCCTCCCGAGAGGGAGATTGAGTTTTGTATTGACATATTGCGGACACTCGGCTATTTCCATTCCGCCATACGAATGGCACTGCCGAGTTGAGAGAGTTGAAGGATCGCCTTAGAGATTTCTTTGGAGAAGCGGCTTCATCGTGCCTAGTGTTTTGTCCCGGAGCAGTATTGTTCGTGAAGAAGAAGGGCGGGGCGCTGCGCATGTGTGTTGATTGACGGTGAACAAGGTGACCATTAAGAACAGATACCCTTCCTGGATTGATGATTTGTTCGACGGTTGCGAGTGCGAGATGTTTCTCCAAGATTGATCTGCGATCGGGCTATCATCAGTGCGAGTCGAGAGGTGGATGTCCTAGGATCGCATTCCGACTTGCGGGCATTATGAGTTCGTGTCATGTCTTTTGGGTTGACCATGCTCGTGATTCATGGATTTGATGAACCGAGTGTTCAAACCATTTTGGACACGTTTGTGATAGTGTTCATTGATGATATCTTGGTTTATTCTCGCCAGAGCGAGGCATGCGGAGCATTTGAGGCTATCTTGTGATTCTCCAGACCGGTTATCGCCAAGTTTTCCAAATGTGAGTTTTGGTTGACTTGATGGCGTTTCTTGGGCATATTAGCCGGTGATGGAATTGAGTGGATACGGCAAGATCGGCGATCGAGGACTTGGCGAGACCTACTACTCGGCTGAGGTTCGCGATTTCGGGCCTTGCGAGTTATTATCGGCGGTTCGTGGAAGTTTGCTTCTATCTCGCACTATTGACTAGGTGACTCGGAAAGGCAGCCAAGTTCCGATGGTGATGCTTATGAGCGGGGTTTCGATTCTTTGAAAAGAGATCGACGATCGCCCGTTCTTACTCTTCCCGAGGGTCCAGACGGGTATGTTGGGTAGTGGGTTGCGGCAGGCATGGGGTGGGGATGTGGGTTGTTGCAGCATGGCAGAGTTATAGCATATGCATCCCGGCGGAAGAAACACGAGGAACTACCCGCATGATTTGGAGTTGGCGGTGTGATTCACGCTTTGAAGATCCGGAGGCACTATTTGTATGGGGTTCACGTGGATATTTCTGCACCACAAGAGCCTCGGTATATCTTGACGAGAGGAGCCGAACTTACATGGCGAGGCGGTGGTTAGAGTTGCTTAAGGATTACGATGTTGATATCCTGTACCACCCGGGGAAGGCCAATGTTGTGGCAGATGCTCTTAGTCGTAGGTCGATGGGGAGCCTATCAGATGTGCAGCTAGAGAGGAGGGACATGGTTCGTGATTTGCATCAGTTAGCGAGCCTTGGTGTCCGTTTGATTGATTCTGATAGCAGTGGGGTTAGAGTTCGTGAGGTTGCCGAGTCTTCCATCGTCGAGGAGGTGAAGAGGCAACAGTTCGAGGATCCAGCCTTGATTCGATATCGTGATACAGCTCTTCGTGAGGGCAAGGGTCCTTTTGAGGTAGCACCTGATGGGGTGCTAAGGTTTGAGGGCAGATTGTGTGTTCCAGATGTTTCAGGACTTCGGCAGCAGGTTCTTGGGGAAGCACACAGCGCGCGTTACTCTATCCATCCGGGGTCGACCAAGATGTACCACGACCTTAGATCTGTGTATTGGTGGGATGGCTTGAAGAGGGACGTTGCAGAGTTCGTAGCTCAGTGCCCGTGTTGTCAGCAGGTGAAGGTAGAGCACCAGGCACGGTGGTTTGTTACGCATTTATCGAGATCCCGACCTGGAAGTGGGAGGTAATCAACATGGACTTCATCACAGGATTACCTCGCACTCAGAGGAGACATGATTCTATATGGGTTATCGTCGACAGGCTGACGAAATCAGCCCACTTTCTTCCCGTCAGGACGACCTTTGGTGAGGATTATGCCATACTTTACATCAGAGATCGTCGGTGCATGGAGTCCCTACCGATCATATCGCATGCAGCAGCCCGATTTCGGCTAACTTCAGAGGTCCTTCCAGAGGGTTTAGGGGCGGTGAGCACGAGTCGCATTTCATCCACAGAGCAGACGGACGGCAGAGCGCACTATCCGCACTCTTGAGGATATCTTTGCGAGCTGTGTTATTGACCGATGGTATTTGGGAGGATCATTTGCCTATAGTTGAGTTCGCGTATAATAATAGCTACCACTCCATTATTCAGATTGCTCCTTATGAGGCCTTGTATGGGAGTAAGTGCAGATCGACTAGAGGTTGGTTAGATGTGGGCGAGTGCGGCTAGTGGGACCAGATTTGGTACACGGTGTGGATAAGGTGAAGCTTATCCGAGGCGGCTATTGCGGCTCGAGTCGACGAGTCGTATCACGAGATCATCGCCGTCGGCATCTTGAGTTCGAGGTTCATGATTGGGTTTTCCTAAAGTGTCACCCATGAAGGTGTGATGAGATTCGGGAAGAAGGAAACTTCGGCCCTAGGTACATCGGGCGTTTGATTGTCGCGAGGTAGGCAAGGTTGCCTACGAGTTGGATCTGCCGTCCGATCTGGAGGCAGTGCATCCGGTGTTTCATGTTTCTATGCTGTGGAGATGTATCGGGGATCCATCTAGGGTACACCCGATTGACGATGTCGGTGTGAGGGTTATCGTATGAGGAGATTCCCATAGCGATAGTCGATCGTCAGGTTAGGCGTCTGCGGACGAAGGACGTGGCTTCCGTCAAAGTCTTGTGGCGGAACGAGCTCAGAGAGGAGATGACGTGGGAAGCCGAGGAGGACATGAGGCAGAAGTATCCTCACCTATTCCCCACACCTCCAGGTAATTCACTTTCCTACTTGTAAATTTCCATTATCATTTATGCCTAAGTGTTGTTCTGTGGCCGTGTGTGGCTTTTGCAACTGTTTAAGTTATGAAGAATCTTATCGTTAACTGTCTTGGGAAGGAACATTCGGGACGAATGTTTCTAAGTGGGGGAGAATGTTATACCCCGTATTTCCAGAGTATGTACGTAAGGGAATACGTACAAAAGTTTAGCCTTAAAGATTAGGCCAAGTTCGAAATTGTGCACAACTCGCTTAAAGAATCGTTTTCCGACGAAACGTTTCCACAGCTTTCGTAGGGAAAATTCCGGCTATGCCATTACTTATGTCACGACCCGTGACTGGTGCCTTACCGGGGCACCCAAGTAGTCATACATCAGAGTAATCAGCGGAAATATAAAGCAAGACATGAAACAGTTTATAAAATAGGACACAGTTTAAGTGAGAAAACATCGCCTTTCGGCATATATATAAAACATGGTTTAGCAGTTACATCCGATACTGTACAACAGGACTACAGACCTCTAAGGAAAAATATACAACTATGGCGGACAGGGCCGCCATACCTCTGGATCAGACAAAACTATCTACAACAGGGAGATCATACCTAAAGTAGAGCCTCCGGAAGGATGGAGCTCACACCAACGTAGAGATCCTAGGAATGTGGATCTAGCACTGCTGCCCTTACCTCGC
Organism: Przewalskia tangutica; assembly: GCA_029844215.1. Lineage (NCBI taxonomy): Eukaryota > Viridiplantae > Streptophyta > Magnoliopsida > Solanales > Solanaceae > Przewalskia > Przewalskia tangutica. The sequence goes on from CM056737.1 coordinate 24,946,651, forward strand.
ATGAGCAGCCCGAAGGAGGTCGAGACAACGGTACTAAGTATGCGAAGCGTAAAGTACTTAAATGAAAACATATCATTTTTAAAAACCGGTTTACAAATATGTGAAACAACCAGAAACCGCGTAGTTACATCACAAACAAGAGCAACAATAGGTAATCGTAATAGGTCTTGTCTAGATTGCGAATGATCGAAAGCAGGGCCACTCGCCCATATCATCATGCAAGCCTAATCTCGACTCCCGAGTCGCATAGGCCACTCACGTGGGCCCGCATGAGGTATAACCCGCATCGGTAGCTACTCCTCGGCATTGTCTGGACTCGTTGTCGCATGGCCACATAGACCGCATGAGGCATAACCCCGCATACTAACTGGAACTCGTAGCTCCGCATAGGCCCCTGGACCCGCATGAGGTATTCTCGAATCATGGTCCTGCATCACTTTGATCTACCCCGCATCGGAGGCGGCTTAACCGGTATCATCTCGAGGTGAGTGATAGTACACTAACATAACGACTTATCTTTAAACAACATAAGCACAAGGATACTCTCTTATACAAACGTTACAAGATACTAACACACATCATATCATGTCTACTTATCAAGCCATCTTATTATTCTTTCACAATTCAACATAAGTTTATACACACATAGTCAAACTTGTTTCTTTTATCAATCTTAAGTGGTTATACTCAACTTCTCATAAAGCTAGTATAACTCTTAAGCTTACATTTAAAAACCGATTAGTTCTCTTACGTTAAAAAATGATTCAAGAGATTCTTATGAAGTGCTTTGGATCTTTATTATTCAGGCTTAAGCGTGAGGCATTCTTGTAAGTGTTATCGGGCTTAAGCGTGAGGCATTCCGTAAGTATTATTCAGGCTTAAGTCAAAGACATTGCCGTAGTTATTATTCAGTTAACACATGTACCTCTACCGTACTATATATATTGTAAAATATAATGCTTTAGGAAGAATCACATACCTTACCGTGAAAACCACCGCCAAGTTGAATATGTCGCCAGCAGAGTCACCTATAATAGTCACGGACATCTATCAAAGACTACTGCGAAGGTTATTCTAAACAGAGGGTTCACAATTCTACGGAAAGTTGGGCAGACTTCCCTACGGTGAGCTATATAAGTTCATTGTGAAAGCAGTCCTATGTAAATCTGATTTGATTATTCTTCTTTTAAACCTTCTACTGTGGTAGCAGTTCAATTCTATTCGTGATAATCTTCTAAGTATTTAATACTTATTCTAATACTACTACAGTAAGTATTCTCTAATTCAAAGAGGGTCGATTAGTTACCTCGGTAAGCCCAATAATATCCTAGAAAAGTCGCGCTGAGCAAGGTTTTGCTCCTAAGTCGTATGCTCCAGAAACCTTAGACGTTCGTCACAACTGCTACTAAGTACGAAGGTATTTGGGCTAGGGTATTTTGGGCATTAGGACAATACTAGAAGACAACTTTTCTACCACGGGAGGGGGGGTAGATTTTTAGCTAGGCTAGGGGGTATTCGGCGAGGCCTTCACAAGGAGGAGGAGTGTTGGACGAAAGAGCTACGGGAGAGGAGAGGATTTTCAAGACTTGGAAGCTTTGTGGATGAAGAACTCTTCATCTTAAGGGGTATTTATAGGTCAGAAGTGGCCAACCAATGGCCAAGATTTAGACAAGTGCAAGGCAAGTGTAGGGTGAGGATTAACTATACACAAATATCCTACCAACTCCTGACTTTGAGCAAGGCACCAAAAGCGTGCCAATCGTTCCAATTCGTCCCATGGGCGATCTAAGTCCACCATTGGAGGGTGCCAAGTGTCGCCTCCGTTGGTCCAAAATGTTTCGTCTCTGGAAAAATCCGCAAAAATTAGAAATGGCATAGCGGAATTTACCTACGAAAGCCGTGGAAACGTTTCGTCGGAAAACTATTCGTTTTGTGAGTTGTGCCCAAAAATCGCCCAAGCCTAAACTTTAAGGCTAAACTTTTTGCGTATTCCCTTACGTACATACTCCGAAATCTGGTATAACATTCTCCTCGCCAGAAACATTCGTCGAATGTTCCTTCCCAAACGATTAACGATAAGATTCTTCATAACTTAAGCGGTTTGCAAATGCCACACGCGGCCACAAACAACACTTAGGCATAAACGATAATGAAAATTTACAAGGAAAGTGAATTACGGAGGTGTGGGGAATAGGTGAGGATACTTACGCCTCATGTCCTCCTCGGCCTCCCGCCATCTCCTCCCGAGCTTGTTCGCGCTGACTTTGACGGAAGCCACGTCCTTGGTCCGCAGACGCCTAACCTGACGATCGACTATCGCTATGGGAATCTCCTCATACGATAACCCCTCGGTCACCTGGACATCGTCAATCGGGTGTACCCTAGATGGATCCCCGATACATCTCCTCAGCATAGATACGTGAAAAACCGGATGCACTGCCTCCAGATCGGACGGCAGATCCAACTCATAGGCAACCTTGCCTACCCTGCGGACAATCGAAATGGCCCGATGTACCTGGGATCGAAGTTTCCCTTCTTCCCGAATCTCATCACACCCTTCATGGGTGACACCTGGAAAACCCAATCATGAACCTCGAACTCAAGATGCACGCGGCGATGATCTGCATATGACTTACATCGACTACGGTGTCGATAGCCTCTCTCGGATAAGCTTCACTTATCCATCGCATCTTGTACAAATCTGGTCCCACTAGCCGCACCTCGCCCACATCGAACCAACCTATAGGCGATCTGCACTTCCTCCCATACAAGGCCTCATAAGGCGCCATCGAATCGAAGTGGTAGCTATTATTATACGTGAACTCAACTAGAGGCAAATGATCCTCCCAACTACCACGAGTCAATAACACAGGCTCGTGACATATCCTCAAGAGTCCGGATAGTGCGCTCTGCTGTCCGTCATGCGTGGATGAAATGCGATGCTCGTGCTCACTGCGTCCTAAACCCCTCGAAGGACCTCCGGAAGTTAGCGTGGCGGGCTCCACATGCGATATGATCAGTAGGGACTCATGCGATCGACGATCTCGGATGTAAAGTGCGGCATAATCCTCACTAGAAAAAGTCGCCCCGACGGGAAGAAAGTGGGCTGATTTCACCGACCGTCGGCGATAACCCATATAGAATCATGTCTCCTCCGAGTGCGAGGTAATCCGTGATGAAGTCCATGTTGATTACCTCCCACTTCCGTCGGGATCTCAATGCGTCAGAACAAACCACCGGCCTCTCGGTGCTCTACCTTCACTGCGACAACACGGGCGAGCTACGAACTCGCAACGTCTCTTCAAGCCATCCCACCAATACAGATCTGGTCGTGGTACATCTTGGTCGACCGGATGGATGAGTAACTTGTATTGTGTGCTTCCCAAGAACTCGCTGTAGAAATCAAACATCCGGAACACACGATCGCCCTCAAACCTTAGCACCCCAGTGGTGCTACCTCGAGACCCTTGCCCTCACGAAGAGCGTATCACGATATCGAATCAAAGTCGGATCCTCGAGCGTTGCCTCTTCACCTCGCCGACGATGGAAGACTCGGCAACCTCACGAACTCTAACCCCATCGCTATCAGAATCAATCAAACGGACACCAAGGCTCGCTTGGCGATGCAAATCACGAACCATGTCCCTCCTCTCTGGCTGCACATCTGATAGACTCCCCATCGACCTACGACTAAGAGCATCTGCCACAACATTGGCCTTCCCCGGGTGGTACAGGATATCAACATCGTAATCCTTAAGCAACTCTAACCACCGTCTCTGTCGTAAGTTCACTCCTGCGGTGAAGATATCTTGGAGGCTCTTGTGGTCCAGTATAAATATCCACGTGAACCCCATACAAATAGTGCCTCGGATCTTCAAAGCGTGAATCACGGTGCGACTCCAAATCATGGGTGGGGTAGTTCCTCGTGTTTCTTCATGTCGGGATGCATATGCTATAACCTGCCATGCTGCATCAACACACATCCCAACCCGATGCGGCGATCACAATACACGACATAACCATCCGGACCTCCGGAAGAGTAAGAACGAGGCGGTCGCCGGTCTCTCTTCGAAGAATGGAAACCACGCCACAAGCATCGATCCACGGAACTTGGCGCCTACGAGTCACCTAGTCAATGGTGCGTAGATAAAGCAAACTTCTCCACGAACCGCCGATAATATCTCGCAAGGCCCGAGCTCGCGAACCTCTGCCGGAGTAGTAGGTGCAGGCCAACTCGATCGCTTCGATCTTGGCGTATCTGCACGAATACCATCGGCCCACAATATGCCCAAGAAACGCCAAAGTCAACAAAACTCACATTTGGAAAACTTGGCGTACTGCCTGGTCCCGAGAAGCGTCGGCAAGATCGCCAAATGCTCCGCATGCTCGCTCTGGCGAGAATAAACCAAGATATCATCAATGAACACTATCACAAGCGTGTCAAAATGGTTTGAACACTCGGTTCATCAAATCCATGAATACGGCGGAGCATTGGTCAACCCAAAAGACATGACCACGAACTCATAATGCCTGGGTCCGAATGCGATCCTAAGGACATCCACCTCTCGACTCGCACTGATGATAGCCCGATCGCAGATCAATCTTGGAGAAACATCTCGCACCACGCTGGCGGTCGAACAAATCATCAATCACGGGAAGGGGTATTCGTTCTTAATGGTCACCTTGTTCACGTAATCAACACACATGCGCGGCGTCGTCCTTCTTCTTGCGAACAATCTGGCGCTCCCGGGGAGAAACACTAGGCGATGAAGCCGCTTCTCGGCAAATCTCTAAGCTGATCCTTCAACTCTCTCAACTCGGCAGGCGCCATTCTGTATGGCGGAATGGAAATAGGCCGAGTGTCTGGCAATATGTCAATACAAAACTCGATCTCCCTCTCAGGAGGGATACCCGGGAGGTCATCTAGAAACACGCCCGGGAACTCGTGACTCATCGGGCCCGAAAATCTGGTACCGCGGCCTTCAAGATCAAACACCCGAGATGGTAGATATACCCCTGCGCACCATCTTCCTAGCCTTGAGGTAGGAAATAAACCTACCTCTCGGCGTCTCGTGCTCCCACTCATCAACGGCTCGCCGAGCTGGAACCGTACTCTCTCTGCGGTCTACATTGGCGTAGCAGAAGCTAGCCAATCCATTCCCATAATCACGCCGGTCAATCATCTCCAACTCTATCAAGTTGGCTGAGTCCGACGGCGTAAATGGTCACAGGACAAGCTCATATACCCGCCGAGCTACCACCGAATCACCCATGGCGTAGCTACCTCGAAAAGGGTCTATGGACTCGTGCTCTATCCCTATCCTACTAGCAACAGGGAGATATAGGGCAGTAGAACCGGATCTATCAAAGCATACACATCAAACCCAGAAACTGATAAGGTACCTGTGACGACATCAGGTGAGGCCTCCTGATCCTGTCGGCTGGACAAAGCATAAATGCGGTTCTGAGGACCGCTAGAATCGACCCGAGCCACGACCTGCCGCGACCTGGCGACCCGTGTGTACCTCGCCCCGGGCGAGTAGCTGTAGGAGATGACGGCGGCAGCAGAACTCAAGGTGAGCCTACCACTGCGCCGCGGTCGGATGGTCCGCAAAGTGACCCTGCTGGCCACAACTGTAACAAGCTCCAAAAGCAGTACCACACTTCCTGTAATGGGATCTACCGCATCGGCCACACTGGGGAGGTGGTCGTCGGCCGATACCTCACTCGACGCCCGAAGCCACAGGGCCCAGTGCGCCTCGAAAACTCGGGCCGAGGGCGGTGCGGCAGAGTGCTCACGGTGGCGTGGTGCGAATCTAGATTGCTGCTGAGGCCGCCCACCACGATAACCACCAGAAGACCCTCCCATCCTGGCCTTAACGCCTGGCTGCATCGCTCGTCGACCTCTGCGCTCGCCGCATCAGGCGTGAGCTGCGTGCGGGTAATGTCCATACCCTGGAGAGAAACACCCGCATGACTCGACCATATATTCGCTCTGCGGTGACATAGCGGTGCACCTATCCTCCATATCTGCTACCAATCTTTGGGACATATCGAGCGAATGAATCAAACTCGACATTGTACTCCACGGCGGTCGCCCTCTGCCTCGAGAGTAAAAATCTATCGGCCGCGCCCTCTCATCCGCGAGGCAAAGTGAGTGAGGAAAGCCTCGAGAACTCATCCCAGTAGGAGGGACGCGTGCTCTCCCGGATAACTCCCATGAATCAAACCAATCGATTAGCGGTATCACGCGGCCGATGCGAACCAAGGTCACAGACTCATCTCGAGGCCTTGATCACCTACATGATCCTCAAGGCGACGGATGAACTCCTGCGGATCATCCTCCGCCTCGACCCGAAAAACTCGCGGGCTACAACTCAAGAAATCTCGTAGCCTCAAACTATACGCCTCGGGTGTACCAGATGCGGCTGGCTGGGCCAGGCTGGAGGCGCCGCGATCCGGCCTCTCTCACGTGTCGGGCCACATCTTTAGCCAAAAGTTGGGCCATCTCCTTGAGCCCTAACTCCTCCGCAGTGTGGGGCGGGAGGTGTGGGTGCGTGGTCTGTGGCTTTGGCCGGGCGGCGCCATAGAACTAGCCGTCTGCAGTATAGACGGGCTCGAGCCCTCGTGACTGGGTGTCTCGCTAGCGGCTCCTGTTGCCTTGCCCGGGCGGGTTGCCTTACGTGGAGGCATAAGCTATTCTGAGAAAGGAATACGTTAGAGGGTCCAACCTATAACACGGTTTCTAAAGCACGATCTCGAGAATGAGAAGAATGGAAACCAATCCTAAATATCCTATAGCCTCACGATTATTGGTGTGGTGCGCGACACCGATAATCAAGACTCTACTAGATACGATGCGTAGACACTTTCCGAGGATTAATCGCTCACGATACCACTTTTGTCACGACGTTCGGGGCGTGATCGTGCTCAGGGGCACCCAGTAGTCATACATCGTGTAATCGGAAATATAAAGCAAGACATGAAACAGTTTATAAAATAGGACACAGTTTAAGTGAGAAAACATCGCCTTTCGGCATATATATAAAACATGGTTTAGCAGTTACATCCGATACTGTACAACAGGACTACAGACCTCTAAGGAAAAATATACAACTATGGCGGGACAGGGCCCCGCCATACCTACTGCATGCAAAACTATCTACAAGGGAGATCATACCCAAGTAGAGCCTCGGAAAGGATGGAGCTCGACACCAACGTAGAGATCCTAAGAATGTGGATCTAGCACTGCTTGCCTGCGGCATGAGCAGCCCAGAAGGAGGTCGATACAGGTACTAAGTATGCGAAACTGTAAAGTACTTAAATGAAAACATATCATTTTTAAAAACCAGTTTACAAATATGTGTGAAACAACCAAGGAAGCACGAGTGCGCATCACAAACAAGAGCAACAATAAGTAGCGTAATAGGTCTTTTCTAGGCTGCGAATGATCGAAACAGGCCACTTCGCCCATATCATCATTCGCAAGCCTAATCTGAACTCCGAGTCGCATAGGCCACTCACATGGGCCCGTGAGGTATAACCCGCATCGAGGTAGCTACTCCTCGGCATCGCCTGGACTCGTTGTCGCGCATGGCCATAGACGCATGAGGCATAACCCGCATACTAACACGGAACTCTCGTAGCTCGCATAGGCCCCTGGACCGCGTGAGGTATTCTCGAATCATGGTCCTGCATCACCGAGTCTACCCGCATCGGAGGCGACTTAACCTCCGGTATCATCTCAAGAGGTGAGTGATAGTACACTAACATAACAGCTTATCTTTAAACAACATAAGCACAACAAGGATACTCTCTTATACAAACGTTACAAGATACTAACACACATCATATCATGTCTACTTATCAAGCCATCTTATTATTCTTTTCACAATTCAACATAAGTCTGTTATACACACATAGTCAAACTTGTTTCTTTTATCAATCTTAAGTGGTTATACTCAACTTCTCATAAAGCTAGTATAACTCTTAAGCTTCTGTTTTAAAAACCAGTTAGTTCTCTTCTGTTAAAAAATGATTCAGTATTCTTATGAAGTGCTTTCAGATCTTTATTATTCAGGCTTAAGCGTGAGGCATTCTTAGTAAGTGTTATTCGAGCTTAAGCGTGAGGCATTACCGTAAGTGTTATTCGTGCTTAAGTCAAAGACATTGCGTAGTTATTATTCGATTAACATATGCGTCTACCGTACTATATATATATTGTAAAATATCATGCTTTAGGAAGAATCACATACCTTCTGTGAAAACCACCGCCAAGTTGAATATGTCGCAGAGTCACCTATAATAGTCACGACATCTATCAAAGACTACTACGAAGGTCATTCTAAGCAGAGGGTTCACATTCTACGGAAAGTTGGGCACTTCCCTACCGGTGAGCTATATAAGTCTCTCGTGAAAGATCTATGTAAATGCAGTTTGATTATTCTTCTTTTAAACCCTTCTCGTAGCAGTTCAATTCTATTCTATGATAATCTTCTAAGCATTTAATACTTATTCTAATACTACTACGGTAAGTATTCTCTAATTCAAAAGAGGGTAGGATTAGTTACCTCGGTAAGCCCAATAATATCCTAGAAAAGTCGCTGAGCAGGTTTTGCTCTAAGTCGTATGCTCGAGAAACCTTAGAAGTTCTTCACAACTTCTACTAAGTACTAAGGTATTTGGGCTAGGGTATTTTGGGCATTATGACAATACTAGAAGACAACTTTTCTACCAGGGAGGGGGTAGATTTTTAGCTAGGCTAGGGGGTATTCGAGGCCTTCATGAGGGGAGGAGGTGTTGACGAAAAGCTACAAAGGGAGGAGAGGATTTTCAAGACTTGGAAAGCTTTGTGGATGAAGAACTCTTCATCTTAAGGGGGGTATTTATAGGTCAAGAAGTGGCCAACCAATGGCCAAGATTTAGACAAGTGCAAGGCAAGTGTAGAGTGAGGATTAACTATACACAAAGATACTACAAAATCCTAGACTTTGAGCAAGGCACCAAGCGTGCCAATCCGTTCCAATTCGTCCCATGGGCGATTCAAGTCCACCAATTGGAGGTGCCAAGTGTCGCCTCCCGTTGGTCCAAAATGTTTCGTCTCTCGGAAAAATCCGCAAAAATTAGAAATGGCATAGCGGAATTTACCTACGAAAGTGGAAAGCGTTCGTCGGAAAACTATTCGTTTTGTGAGTTGTGCCCAAAAAAATCGTCCAAGCCTAAACTTTAAGGCTAAACTTTTTGTACGTATTCCCTTACGTACATACTCTGGAAATACGGGGTATAACAACTTATTTTTGCGGATTTTTCCGAGAGACGAAACATTTTGGACCAACGGGAGGGCGACACTTGGCACCCTCCCATTGATGGACTTGAATCGTCCATTGGACGAAAATGGAGAGGTTGGGCACGTTTTTTGTGCCTTGCACAAAGTCAAGGAGTTGGTAGGATATTTGTGTATAGTTAATCCTCACCCTACACTTGCCTTGCACTTGTCTTCATCTTGGCCGTTGGTTGGAGCTTGAGCTATAAATACCCCTTAGAGATGAAGAGTTCTTCATCCACAAATCTTTCAAGTCTTGAAAATCCTCTCCTCCTCTCCCTTTTAAATCCAACACCTCCCCTCCCTGAAGGCCCTTGGCGAATACACCCTCTAGCCTAGTAGTTTGGCCGAGCCCCCTGCCTAGCCAAACCTACCTCCTTGGTAGAAAAGTTGCCTTGTATTGTTATAATGCCCAAAATACCTAGCCCAAATACCTTAGTACTTAGTGGAAGTTGTGAAGAACTTCTAAGGCTCTGGGCATATAACTTAGGAAAACCTTGCTCAGCGCGACTTTTCTAGGATATTATTGGGCTTACTGAGGTAACTAATCCTAACCTCTTTTTGAATTAGAGAATACTTCTTGTAGTATAAGAATAAGTATAAATACTTAGAAGAATATCATAGAATAGAATTGAACTGCTACCACGATGAAAAGTTTAAGAAGAATAATCAAATCAGATTTACATAGACTGTTTCATGAGACTTATATAACTCACCGGGGTGGAAGTGCTGCCCGACTTTCCGTAATTGTGAAACCTCTGCTTTTAGAATGACCTTGAGTAGTCTTTGATAGATATCTGTGACTATTATAGGTGACTCTCGCGCGACATATTCACTTTCGGCAGTGGTTTTTGGCGAGAAGGTATGTGATTCTTCCTAAAGCATGATATTTTACAATATATAATGCGACTAGGCGTGCGTGTTAACTAAATATAACTACGGAATGTCTTGACTTAAGCACGACAATACTTACTAATGCCTGTCACTAAGCTTTGAATAACACTTACGGAATGCCTCGGCTTAAGCACGAATAATAAAGATGCAAAGCATTTCAAAGAATCAATCATTTTTAAAGAAGAACTAATGGTTTTAAGCGAAGCTTAAGAGTTATACTAGCCTTATGGAAGTTAAGTATAACCACTTAAGATTGATAAAGCAACGATTTGCTATGTGTTTATAACGAACTTATATTGAATTGTGAAAAATAATAAGATGGTTTGATAAGTAGACATGATATGATATGTTGTGTAGTGTCTTGTAACGTTTGTGAAAAGAGTATTCTTGTGCTTATGTTGTTTAAAGATAATTTTATGTTAGTGTACCATCACTCACCTCTTGATGATACCGGGTTGTCGCCTCCGACGCGGGTAGATGGTGGTCCGGGACCATGATTCGAGAATACCTCACGCGTCGCGAGCTACGAGTTCCAGGTTAGTATGCGGTTATGCCTCATGCGTCCATGCCATGACAACGAGTCCAGGATGACGGAGTAGCTCCACTCGAGCGCGGTTATACCTCGCGCGCCCACGGAGTGGCTCCTGCCGAGTCCAGGATTAGGCTGCAGAGTGATAATAGTGAGTGGCCCTGTCAATCATTCGCACTCTAGAAAAGATTTACAGTTTACCTGTGTTGCTCTGTTTGTGCGTATGCGCGGGTTCTGTTGTTTCATATACTTGCAAAACTGTTTTAAAATGTTATGTTTCATTTAAGTATCTTACAGTTCATATACTTAGTACCATTTTGACCGCTCACGCCGCAGGCGGTAAGCGCATGCTAGATCCACATTCTTAGGATCTCTTAGCTCCACGTTCCGAGCTCCATCTTTTCGAGGCTCTACTGGGTATGATCGCTGTAGATAGTTTTGTGCGATCAGTATGGCGGCCCTGTCCCGCCATAGTTGTATATTTCTCAGAAGTGCGTAGTCATGTTGTCGGATGTAATCGCAACCATGTTTATTTATGAACGCCGAAGGCGATGTTTTCACATAAATGTCTTATTTTATAAAGCATTTCATGTCTTGCTTTATAATTCCGTTGATTACTCTGATGTATGACTACTTGGGTGCCCCGGTAAGGCACCAGTCACGGGCCCCGGAACGGGTCGTGACACATCTAAACTTGGGCCTAGCACCCTCGTGACCTACCACTGGGGACCACCTGAGTGACCACGCCAAAGCAGGCGGGTTGGCCGCATAGCGGCCCGACCCACTTAATGCATCAAGCTCTTGTTCCCGATCCGGAACAATCTTACCTATCTGGTCATTAAAGCTACCACTTCCATTTCACACTACCCATGGACTTATCCCACAACACATTTTACGTGATACCAAGTATTTCAACAAAGACTAACCGTAAGAATCTCTCCTTTAAGACGACCTTACCTCTAAGGTCTCAACATGAAATATTCTAAGGTTCACACTTCCATGCCCCCAGACTTATCCTTCCAACTAACCCTGTTTTCTAACTCACAAATAACACAACGCTATTCGTACATAGCACATAAATATAAGGTCATCATATCACACATACCAATCTCTAGAGGGTTAAAGATATACCTGAAGCTACCGCTCACTCTAATCATAGGCACATTGCCAGTGGCAGGCTATAAAGGCGATGAACCCGCCGCGATCCGGTGAGCTGCGTCATACCGCTGGTACCCCTCCTATAAGCACGATCTCGTCACATGGCCACGACGCAGTGAAACAAGCACCGTAAAAGATGACATTCGGGATGATGTTTGCCACATCGTGCACCGAGGACATGAATCCTGGCGGCTAGCACTCACGCATACCGTGAACGAAGCCTCGAGCTCGACCAGCTCCGATACCGAGCGTCCCGACGGCGGGGGACCACTGCATCGTGGAGGTACATAACTAGATCTGCGAGGCGGTCCGCCTAAAGTTACAAAGGACCTGTTGTTCCGCCTCTTGCCGATCTCGGCCATTCCGTCGACCTCGCCGTGCCTCACATCCTAGTGCATGAGGTTGCATGCGGGCAATGTCCATGCCAGTGAAGAGCTACACGTGCAAGCCTCGCCAAGTAATCATCTAGCCCGTGACGTAGCGGTGTAATCTGCCTCCATGGTCGCGGGACACTACATATCGAGTGCATGAGTCATGAGTCGAACTCACATTATACTTCTAACCGCCCGCCCGCCCCGCTTCAACGCCAAAAATCATCGGCCGAGCCCTCATCATCGTGGGGCAAGAAATGCAAGAAAAGCCTCGAGAACTCGTCCCATACGGCTGGGAAGTGCATGCTCTTCCCGACAACTCACGACCAACCAATCAATCGCAGATCACGCGGTGATCACCGACGCGAACTCAATACCACCGACTCTCGCTCGAGACTCGACACTCATGATCCATTTGTCGGTCGGATAAACTCGAGGGTCATCCTCGCCTCGATCCATAGAACATGGCGGGCTACAACTCGTAAAGTCACGTAGCCTCAAACTGTCGCCGGGGGTGAACTCACGGTGCGCGGGGCCGGCCGCTGCATCCGCCTATCATCATATCGGCCACGACCGCCGGCGATGGCGGACCATCTCTCAGCGTATCTCACCGCTTTGCCCATCTGGGCTCAGGTTTTACGCGGAGGCATAATCGGTAAAGAAAGGAATACGTCGGAGGGGCCTAACTTATCACACGGCCTACAGTGGCACGATCTCTGAATGAGAAGAATGGAAACGATACTAAATGTCCTATAGCCTCCGATTATAGATGTGGTGCACAACACACCGATAATCAAGACTTACAGACACGGTCTGTAGACACTTTCCGAGGACTAATCGCTCGATACCACTTTTGTCACGACCAACCTCAGCCCGTGGATCGTGCCTTACCCTGCACCTAGTGATACAACATCGAGAAAATCAGCGGAAATAAAAACATGAACATGAATTAAGAGACATGATAAATAAACAAAGCAACCAAAACAGCTATTTCAAGATATATACATAAATACGAACAGTTATCCTTTCTGCATCACACAACAAGATTACTGCACTTCTAAGTGATTAACAACTATGGATTGGGGCCGCCATACCCCGAATGTACAAGAACCTACACTCGTGGTAACATACCAAAGATAAGCCTCGAAGGAACGAGCTTCCAACACGCTGAAATGTGATCCTATAAGCGGATCGACAACGATGTACCTCTACCGCGAATGAACGCACTCGGCGAGGTCAAGACAACAGTACCAAGTATGTGAAATCAGAAATATCAGAATGAAATCATAATAGTCTATATAAAGCAGAGACATGTATGATAACCAAACTACGATTCACAACACAAAAGCAAATATGTCAAGTCGTGGACTCACGCCTCAAAGTCATCCTCACGCCTGGAACTCCTTCCTCACCGGCGATCTAGGTACAAATCATGTGATACGTATAATGTGTCTCGGCCCATCGAATGGACCCAAGATAGAAACATGTGGAATACATTCTGCTCATCCCATGAACCGTAGTCGAGTGGAATACATTCTGATGAACCGTAGTCGAGTGAAATACATTCGGATGAACCGGTAGTCGAGTGAAATACATTCCCGGATGAACCGGTAGTCGAGTGAAATACATTCCCGGATGAACCGGTAGTCGAGTGAAATACATTCCCGGATGAACCGGTAGTCGAGTGAAATACAGTACTTGCACAACAAGGCTATCACACGTAACATGGTCAAGTTTCATAACAACAAGCATAGGCAAGTTATACACAACTCAAGGTACTTTCATTTTATGTCAAAGTCCGGATTTTAACCCTAAAGTACTACGTACGTTAAATTCCTTTTAAGAGATTCATTCCTTTTCTAAAAGTCACCCGATACCCGTAGTATATAAAAATGTGTGACTTATATCTTTTAAGTAAACCAAAACAACTTTCATACTTTCCTTTTTAAGACCAAATTAAGGCAATACCATGCCTTCCTTTTGGACCAAAATACTTCTCTTTTAAAAGTCAAGTTACCACATTAAAACAAATGATAAAACCCTTCTTTTATTTTCATAAAGTCGTTATAACCAACTTCCCATAAAGTTTATAACACTTTATGTTTTAAACCATTTTAAGACAACACAATGCCTTTCTTTTCCTAAAGTTCGGTTTGCCTAATTTCAATTACGCAAGTCTCTTTTTAGAAAAGTTTCATAGTTCAATGTCTTAACCTCTTTTTAAAACAATAGAGTAACATATGCCATAGGTGAGTAGGTTAATCTTGTTCATAATCAATCTTATTAAGCGACCATGATCTAGAAAATGTAATATCATTTTGTCTCATCTTAGCTTCTACATGCATGGAGGTTTCTCGGTTTTAATAATACTTAATTATTCAATACATTTTCCTTTATTAACGCTGCAGTGGTTTATTGATACACATTCTGATTTCCGAAATCAGTAAAACATTATTCCTTTTAAAAACCAAATACTCATTACTCACGAATGAGGTTTCACACAAAATCCATATTAATTCATTTAAGTTAAGTCACTTATCTTATAAGATCCAGTCTCTTAACTTTTGAAATTAATAAACCATTCATTTTACCACCCTTAAGACGTTATACCTAACTTCCCATAAAGCTAGTATAACACTTATGTTTTAAAACAACCAAATACAGTTAACACGTATGCTCTACAGTACTACATAGCTCACACATATCATGCTAGAAAATATAGGAAGAGGTTCACATACCTCGCGACGATTATCGACTAATAGCAAAACGCTCCAAGTAACTCGAACCGTCGGCTACTCCTTAAGCCAAGTAGAACACGCCATACGTAGTACTTCAACCTATAGAGGCCACAAGGCGCCTATTAACATCTAGATCTCAATGTAGAATATCCTACAGAAAATTGGCAAAGACCTCCCGCACAGCGTAAATCTCCTCTCTATCGAGGCCGCTACCAAGCCAACCGGGGGTTTGCACGCCTAACCGGACGTGTACAATTCTACTCACGAATACTACACAAGTCATCAGTAATACACCCTATGTAATT
Organism: Przewalskia tangutica; assembly: GCA_029844215.1. Classification (NCBI taxonomy): domain Eukaryota; kingdom Viridiplantae; phylum Streptophyta; class Magnoliopsida; order Solanales; family Solanaceae; genus Przewalskia; species Przewalskia tangutica. Next base: position 24,961,968 of record CM056737.1, read on the forward strand.
ACTGTCGCTTCTCTTCTTTAAATTCAGCTTAAGTCAAAAGACATTGCGCACAACTATGTTCAATTCTATATATAGTATACCTTAACTATATATTCCAACAACATGTAATTTCCAATTACAAATGTAAGGTCAAGAGTGTTTACCTTCATAAGCCCAAAATTATCCGAGTTTATATGTCGATCCCGAGCAAGGTTTAGCTCCTACTCCGCGCTCCAACCCGCTCCAAACAACCCTTAGAAGTTCTAACCAACTACTTAACACTTCAACCGACTATGAAGGTTTTCCTCAGGGTTTCGTTTTTGTGGTGAGGAAGTATAATAGTATTTTCCGGGCTTTTGTATAAGTGTAACCTTGGGAATACTACAAGGTATTTGGGCCAAGGTATTTGGGCATTATAACAATACTTGAGAGTATTTCTATACCACAAAAGGGGGTATTTATACGAGGCAACAAGGCAGGGGGTGTACTCTACGGCTGGGAGCACTACAAAGGGAGGGAGGAGGCCCTCGCCAAGACTCTCAAAAGAGGGGAGGAGTTGGACGAACTCAACACTAAAGGGGAGGATTTTTAACACTTAGCAAATGATTTTTGGATGAAGAAAGTTCATCACTTAGAGGGGTATTTATAGGTCAAGCAAAGGCCAACCAATGGCCAAGATCAAGCCAAGTGTTAGGCAAGTGTAGGGCTATGATCAAGCCATGTGCACCTTATCCATCTACCACACAACTTGCACAAAATATCCTACCTAACCATGCCACCTTTCTCGTCCACTTTGCCGCCCACTTCTTCCAATGTGAGGGTGACACTTGTCACCCTCCCGTTGGTCCAAAATGTTTCGTCTCTCGGAAAAATCCGCAAAAATTATAAATGACATAGCCGGAATTTTCCCTACGTAAGCTGTGGAAACGTTTCGTCGGAAAACGACTCTTTTCGGCACTTGTGCCCAAATTTCGAATTTGCCAAATCTTTAAGGCTCAAATTTTATACGTACGCCCTCACGTACATACTCTGGAAATACGGGGTATAACATAACCCTACTCCACAAAACAAGGCACCAAACAAGCCACAAAATAAGCCACAAAACAAGGCCAACCGTGGCCTCTCTTACCGTCCAATGAGGGTGACAAGTGTCACCCTCCCGTTGGTCCAAAAATGTTCCGTCGCTCGGAAAAATCCGCAAAAATAATAAATGACATAGCCGGAATTTTACCTACGCAAGTTATGTAAAACGTTTCGTCGAAAAACGACTCTTTACGGGGGTTGTGTACAAATTTCGAATCTTGCCTAACTTTAAGGCCCAAACTTTTCTACGTATGCCCACACGTACATACTCAGGAAATACGGGGTATAACATTCTCCCCTCCTTAGAAACATTCGTCCCGAATGTTCCTTCTCAAGACAGATAGCGATAACGTTCCTCTAACTTAACCAAGTTGCCAATGCCACACATGGCCATAAAATAACAAACGCACAAATACTTAAACCCAAACCAACGAGGAACTACCTCTAAAATCACAACAAGCCTCCACCCATGGTTTAAAGAATGCTCCCCTCGCATCTTCACTTCAGTTTCCAAAATCTCTGGAGTCACTACCTCCAAACTTGGTCATCTTACTAGCCTGGATCTTCTTTAAGGCCATTCCCGGCCTTCACGAACCGCTTCTGGTCGAACATATCCACGAACTCATACGATGGTCACCTAAACTGGGGCCTAGCACCCTCGTGACCCTACCATCTGGCGGGACCACCCAGAACTGACCCCACCTAAAACCGGACACGGGTTGACCCGCACGCCTCAACCCGACCCTCCGTCGCGCCAACTCTTGCTCCTCGATACGGAACAATCTTACTAATTCACATCATGAAAGCCACCACTTTCATTTTACACAACCCATGGACTTATCACACAAATATCTCCCAATGACATGACTGATAAAGGTCAAACATAAAATAAATCTTTTACTCAAGACGACCTTACCTCTAAGGTCTCAATCGTGAAATATTCTAAGGTTCACACCTACCATGCCCCCATACTCATCCTTCCAACTAACCATGTTTTCTAACTCACAAATAAAACAACGCTATCCGTACATAGCACACAATAATAAGATCATCAATCAAGCATACCAATGACTTAAGAAGATCTAAAAGGAGTTAGAGAGATGTTTCTCTCACTAGGCAAAAATGCTCTCAACATTTTTTCCTAGTTGCTCTTCTACGTCTTCCTTCTTCTATGATTTCCATCAACAGATATACTACACAGATTGTTCTTTGAGCTATTCCATCCTACGTTGAAGTTTGTGTGTTCATTTCACGCTCACTCTAATTGATTTGTTATAAAGTAAGGTATATTCCTTATAGCCATGAGAAAGAATACAAAGATTTCAGCCAAAAGAATGAAAGAGATTATTTTGATTGTTCAAGATTACAAGTTACAAGATATGAATTTGAAGTTTGCATTTCAGAGGCGCCTTGGCGTTGGCCAATTTGTATCTCTGAATATTGCGGAATATTCGGGACAGGCGGGTGTTGCTGGGTTACTAGCAGGCCAGGAGGGTGATCTTGGTGTGCTAAAGGGTCATGATGGTGGTCTTGGGTTGAGGAAGAAGCTCTTGGTTTCTCCCAACCTTCCGGTGGCAACCTCAGCTAGTGTTCCGGTTGAAATGATTCACTATGGGGTTTACGGGTCTTGGATTTCCTGTGTCATTTGCGGGAAAGGTGGGTGGTCACGGGTTGCGGGAGGTTGTGATGGTGATAAAGGGTTGTGGTTGAAACCCTTGGTTCACCGCTCAATTGTCTTAGAGTGCGAGGAGCTTTTCCGCGAGCTCGCTGAAGTGGGAAAGGCCGCCGCAATTAGGGTCTTGATGGTGATCCGGGTCTAAAGTGGGTATGGAGGGTGGACCGGGTGCAGGGAGGTGGTTTTGATGTTCGTGGTTTGAGGTTTGAATCCTGACCTCCGATCCTTGGGTTACGAGTACGAGTTTTTCCGCGGCCACTGGATGCCAGGGTCAACGGGACTCGAGGTTAGTCACGGGTTGGCTGGAGTCGAGGGTGGGTTTGGGTCTTGGGAAAGTCCATGGACCACCAGCCTTTAGTGGTTGACTCGAGAACTTTACATTTCCAATTGGCCTTGGAAACGCTAAGGTTGTGGAAGCGAGGGGTTGTTTAGCCTAAAGAGGTCTAGAAATTTGATTCATTCTTTTGTTGCGGATGTACATGGCACGCCTCATTCTCTATGTGCTACAAATTTAATTCGAGAGAACCAAGGAAACATCTCATTCAATGGGACATCGAAACTTGAAAAGGGTAATAACCAAGAGTCATCTCTCATAATGAATTCAAAGGTCACGGAAACCAAAGGGCAGCTCGTCAAAGAGGTCTAGAAACTTGATGGCTACGGATTCGAAGGGCTTCTCTTCAAACGATTTTTGACACTGGTTGGTCACCGGATCTTGATAGAGATCCCGGGTCAAAGGTGGGTATGGAGGGGGGTGTCGGGATGCTAGAGGGTCGTGATAGTGGTCATGGGTTGTGGATGGAATCCATGGGTCATGGTATGGAGGGTAATATTATGATGGATAAAGGTATGGATTTTTGTTGTTTTCCGACTGGCAACTTGGAGGTCGGAGATGAAACGGGTCTTGTGGTTGATCCAGGGTTGATGGCGGGTCAGGACGGTGGTCATGGATCAGTGTTCATGTCCACGAGGCATCTGTCTAAGGTTGGTGAAGCCGTTGGGACTTCTTTTCCCAAGGACATTGAGAAGGCAGATGTTGCAGTTTCCGAAGCCCCTCCCCTTCTCGAGGGAATGTCGGGTCACATGGGTGGGCATGAATTAATGAAAGATCAAGAGGTTGGTTCCGGGTCGAAGGAGGGTCAGAGGGGTAGTCATGGGTTGCTGATTGGTCACGTTGGTATTCGTGGGGCATGGCTGCAGCCTAAGAGTCTTCAATTAATGTTTGTAGAGACCGATGTTGGTTCATTTCCCATGGTTCTTGGTAGTATGAATCGTGTGGAAGTCGAACAACCTACCCTTCTATTGAGACCTGGTATTTCGGGGCATTTAATGGCTGAGGAAACCAAGGAAGCATCTCATTCTATGAGACATCGAAAATTGACAAGGGTGAGAACCGATGAGTCACCCATCCTATTTAATTCTAAGGTTGCGCAAACCAAAGGGGCAACTCGTCAAAAGAGGCTTGGAAACTTGATGACTATGGGATTCGGAAAGACTACTCTTCAATCAAATCTTGGAAGATCAACTTATGTGGAAATCGAAGGGACACTCTTTGCCAAATCGCCTAAAACCTCACAATTGGTCTCGGCCATGGGAGCATTCAATGTCAAACGACTTAAGCCATTTTTGGGAATCTTTCCCAATAGTGCACTACTCTTGAATTCCCCAACAAATGCATCTAATGCACGTACTAAGCGTGCAAGGAGTTTCAATTCAATATAGGAAAATTAAGCAGGAATCGTTACAAGTCCTTGTGTAGAATCAGAAGGACTTAAAACTACTATGATCTTATCCCCTCTTGTAATGGCACCTTTGAGTGACCACGACACCCCTCCCCCATTTCTTGTTTGCTAAAACGTTGAGGATTGAGAACCCTCAATGACTGATTGTATCCATCTTTATTTCCGTTATTAGTAATAATATTTGCATTTACCTAAAAAAAAAAAAATCAATCAAGCATACCAAAACTCTAGAGGGTTAAGGATATACCTGTATCCACCGCTTTACTCTAATCATAGGCCTGCCCTGCAGGGCGCATAACTGTAGAAGGTGATGAACCAGCCATAGATCCTGAAGGCCGAGTCTCTACATCCGCGCTACCTCTGGTCGGACAATTTCTCGCAAAATGGCCCTGCTGGCCGCATGTAAAACAAACTCCCAAATTAGCACGACACTCCCCAAAATGGAGCCTACCACAACGGTCACAACGAGGTAGGGGTGGCTTCAGCTGGCTAACACCCCTGCTCTCCCGAAAATCTGAACCTCGAGCGCCGACCGCTTCAAGACGGTGGAGGACCACTCTGTACTGGCGGGGGTACATAACTAGCCTGCTGCTGAGGCGGTCCGCCTCGAAAGTCGCCAAAAGACCCTGCTGTCCTGGCCCTCTTCTGCTGATCCAGGTCATTCCGTTGACCTCTCCGTGCCTCACATCCTAGTGCATGAGCCTGCATGCGGGCAATGTCCATGCCCGGCTGAAGAGCTACTCCTGAACAAGCCTCGCTGGTAATCATCTAGCCCGTGACGAGCGGTGCACTCTATCCTCCATGGTTGCCACTAAAGCGGGACATACCGAGCCAACGAGTCAAACTTCACGTTGTACTTCAACCGTATGCCTCTCGCTCTCAAAGATCATAAATCTGTTTACCCGCGCCTCCTCATCCGCGAGGCAAAAGTGAGTGAGGAATGCCTCGAGAACTCGTCCCATACCGCTGGCAGCGCATGCTCTCCGACAGCCTCACGAATCAAACCCGATCGGCGGTATCACGCAGCCGATGCGAACCTAAGACCACCGACTCGGTCTCCAAGCCTTGATCACTCACGACCAGAATCGCTTCGGATGAACTCCTGCGGATCATCCTCGTGCCTCGACCCATAAAACTCGCGTTACAACTCGTAAAGTCCCGTAGCCTCAAACTATCTCGCTCGGGGTGTACTACGGGTGCTATCGAATCTGGAATCGCCGTGATTCGGCTTATCCTCATATCTCGCCACGACCACGCCAGCAATCGCCATCTCCTTGTACTTATCTCATCCGCTTCCAGCCGCTGGACCGAGGCTCAGTATCGTGGTCTCGCAGCCATCGCTGCGCTCTAAACTCTCTGAGCCGGGCGCGCCGCGAAAACTCGATGCTCAAGCACTATCTCGTGTAATGTTCGGTTCGCGCCGCATTCTCAGATCCCACTAGCAGCTCCCTCGGCTGTCTTGCCCTTCTGGGCTCTGGTTGCCTTGCGCGGAGGCATAACTGGTAAAATGAAATACGTCAGAGGGGTCCAACTAATAACTCAGCTCTAAGGCACGATCTCAGAATGAGAAGAATGGAAACCAATCCTAAATGTCATATAGCCTCCTGATTATAGATGTGGTGCACAACACACCGATAATCAAGACTCTACTAGACACGGTGCAGACACTTTCCGAGGACTAATCGCTCGATACCACTTTTGTCACGACCGAACCGGGCGTGGATCGATGTCTTACCAGGCACCCTAGTGATACAACATCAGAGAAAACCAGCGGAAAATAAAACTTAAACAAGAAACAAGATATATGATCATAAACAAAGCCAACCAAACGTTACCTTCCAATAAAATATATATAAACAACTCTTTCAAAACGAGCTTTAATCCTTTTTACAAACCCCGCCACAACAAAGATTTCATGCACCTCTAAGAGTTTTTATACAACATGACGGGACAAGGCCCCGCCATACCCCTGAATGCACAAGAACCTACAACTCAGGGTAACATACCAAAAGATAAGCCTCCGGAGAACGGAGCTTCCCAAGGCTGAACGGTGGTCCTATGAGCGAGGACCAACACTGGTGTACCTCTACATGCGGCATGAACGCAGCCCCCCGAAGGAGGTCAGTACAACAGGTACCAAGTATGTGAAACTGAAAAATACTGTAAATGAAATCATAACAGTCTATATAAAAACAGGAGACATGTATGATAACAAAACTACAGTTCACAACATAAAAGCAGTCATGTCAAGTCAGGGACTCATGCCTCAAGTCATCACTCAAAAATAACCCGAATTTAACCTGCACAACGGCCGCATGCCCCGACATCTCACTCGATAAGCATGGCCATGGAACCATCCTAATGGAAGCATACCCGGGCCACCCATCGTGGTCGATGTCCAAAGGAAATATCCAGATAACAATCGAAATGGAAGCATACTCGCGCCACCCATCGTGTCGGATGTCCAAAGCAAATAACAAGATAACACTCCTAATGGAAGCATACCCGGGCCACCCATCGTGTCAAGATGTCCAAAAGATCGACAGTGGAAGTATACTCGTGGGCGACCCATCGTGTCGGTATGTCCATCAATCAACGGATAACCTGGCCCCAACGAGACGCCAGAATACGTAAATACTACACTTGCACAACAAAGGCTATCACAACAAGCATATGCAAGTTCAACAAACTCATAGACTTATATTTTATTACAACAAATCCGGGTTTTAACCCCAAAGTACTACATACATTAACTCTTATTAAAGGATCCGTTTCTTTCACAAAAGTCACACAATACCCGCAGTATAAAAATAGAGTGACTATCTTTTTAAGTAAACCAAAATACTTCCCTTTGTAAAATCAAGTAACAACATTATTTTCCAAACGTTCAAGTTTGCCTAGTTTCAAATGCTCAAGTTTCTCATTTTAGAAAGGTTTCATAACTCATAGTCTTAATCTCTTTTAAAACAATTGAGTAACATATGTCTTATGTGTGAGTCGTTTATTCTTGTTTATAACAATCTTGTTACAGCAGCCATGATCTAGGAAATGTAATACAATTTTGTCTTATCTTAGCTTCTATGCAGATGGAGGTTTCTACTGGTTTTAATAACAATTAGTTATTTGTCAATACGTTTCCTTTATTAGCGCTGATGTGGTTTGTTCGATAATTATTCTCATTCCGAAATCAGTAAAACATTATTCTTTTAAAACCAAGTACTCATTACCAGCGAATGAGGTTTTACAAAAAATTTAACAAAATGTTAATTACCAAGTAAAACAAGTTAAGTCTCTTATCTTTCAAGATCAAGTCTCTTAACTTATACAATCAATAAACCATTCTTTTACCTACATAGAGTCGTTATAACTAACTTCCCATAAAGCTATTATAACACCCTATGTTTTAAACTAACCAACTCATTTAGCACATGTACGTCTACCGTACTACATAGTTTACAAAACATCATGCTAGAAAGGATAGGAAGAGGTTCACATACCTCGCGACGATTATCGATAATAAGCAAAACGCTCCACAAGATCAGAATCCGGCTAGCCTTTTCCACTCTTCAAGTAGAATACGCTACTCGTAGTACTTCCACCTATATAGGCCACAAACGCTATTAACTTCTAAACGCACGTTCCATATTCTACAGAAAATTCAAGAAGACCTCCTCCGCAAATGCAGAAATCTCCTCTTCTATCGAGGCCGCTACCAAGCCAACCGTGGGGTTATACATCTAACCGACGTGTACAATTCTACTACACGAATACCACACAAGTTCATCGTAATACGCCCTATGTAATTACGATTCGCTTTCTTTATATTCAGGCTTAAGTCAAAAGACATTGCCGCAAAGCTATGTTCAGTTCTATATATAGTATACTTCAACTATATAATCCAAAATCTCGGGGTCACTATCTCTAACTTGGTCATCATTAACTGGGAACACTCTGGATGGATCTCCGATACTCTTCCGAAACATAGCAACATGGAATACGGACGCATCGCCTCCTAAGTCGGACGGCATGGCTAACTTATAGGCAACCTGGCCTATTCTACAACGATCTGAAAAGGCCCAAAGTACCTCGGGCTAAGTTTCCCCTGCTTTCCAAATCCCGTCACACCCTTCTGGGGTGGTACCTTCAAGAAGTCCCACCGTCAACCTGAACTCCAAGTGTCGACGCCGATTATCCACACGACTTCTGTTGACTCTGAGCTGCTAATAACTTCTTCTGGATAAGCTTCACCTTATCCACATCCTGCTGAAACAAATAGGGACCAACTATCTGAACCTTGCCAACATCGAACCAATCGACCGGCAACCTACACTTCCGTCCATACAAGGCTTCATAAGGCACCATCCAAAAAACTGAAATGGTAGCTAGTATAATACTCACTCAACAAGAGGCAAATAATCCTCACAGCTACCCCTGAAATAAAAACACCGGCCCGTAACATGTCCCCAAATTTCTGGATAAAATGCGCTGTTCGTCCGTCGGCCCGACGGTGAATGCAATACTGAGACTCACCTGAGTTCCTACCCCGCCTGGTAAAACCTCCCAAAAAAAAATAGCCGAAAACTGGGCTTTACTGCCTGTCATAAAATAAAAGTAGGAACTCCGTGCAGCCTTACAACCTTCCTGATAACATCTCGCATAACCCTCCGCCGAGTAAACAGTCCTAACTGAAAGACAAGATGGGCTGACCTCATCGGCCCGGCTATTGGTGGAACGCATCCACGAACTCGTACGATGGTTACATAACTTGGGCTTAACACCCTCGTGACCCTCTCATCTAGCGGGACCACCTCAACCGACCACCACATTCGGCCGTGGTTGACTCGCGACCTTACCTCAACCCGACCCCTTTCGTGCCAACTCTCTCGTTCCCCCAATCCGGAACAAACTTACTAACTCACATCATGAAAGCTACCACTTCTATCTTACACTACTCATGGAATTACCCCACAATATATATCACGCATACCGAGTACTTTGACAAAGACCAACCGTAAATTCATCCACTCAAGACGGCCTTGTATCTAAGGTCTCCACGTATAATATTCTAAGGTTCACACCTTCGATGTCCCCAAACTTACCTCTTCAGTTAATCATGTTCTCTAAATCACACTTAACACAATGCTATCCATATAGTACTCCACACGTATCCACCGTAACAACATAACCAAGTCTCTTAAAGGCTAAAGGTATCTCTGAATTCATCGCCTTACTTCCTCTTTTGTCGCTTCTAACCATAATCACGCCTGGCGCCTAGCTATATAAGGCGATGAACCAGCCACCGATCCCGAAGACTGAGTCTCTATATCTGTGATATCTCTAATCGGACAAACTCCCACCAAATGGCCCTGCTGGCCGCAAGAATAACAATCTCCCCAAACTAGTATGACACCCTGAGGACCATCCTCAGCTCTCTATCCATAGAACTCTGGCGAACTGCGACTCAAGAAATCCCGAAGTCTCAGACTATCGGATCTAGGGTGAATCACTGGTACTGCCGGAACCACCGGCTCCCATCCGTCCTCATTCCCGGCCACCAGACTAGCTAGCAACGGGACCATTTCCTTGTAACTCATATCTTCGGCCTCCGGTCGCGGACTAGAGGCTCGGTATCGCGGGTCTCTCGTAGCTACCGCATCGCCTAAACTCTCTGGGCTAGCGGCATCGCGTAACTCCCGAATGAAGCACTATCTCGATAATGACTAGGCCCGTGCCCAGTAACCTCTCGTGCTCTACTCGCAGCCTCCTCTCGCCGCTTTGCCTTCCGGGCTCGTTGCCTTGCGGAGAGGCAAAAACTAGCACCAACGAATACGCCCGAGGCAGTCCAACTGCTAACACAGCTCGAAGGCACGATAGCAGAGTGAGAAGAATGGAAACCAATCCTAAATATCTCGCACCTCCTCGATTATAGGTGTGGTGCACAACACACCGATAATCAAGACTCTACTAGATACGATCAGACACATTCCGAGGATTAATCGCTCGATACACTTTTTGTCACGACCGATCCGGCTCGTGATCGGTGCCTTACCTCGTGCACCCTAGTGATACAACATCGAGAAAAACCAGGAAATAAAACATACAGATATGAAACAAGAGATATGATAATAAAACAGGCCAACCAAAACGGTTGCCTTCTTGCATATATACAGAAATTGAACAGTTACATCCTTTACAACCCTGCCCACAACAGTACTACATACCTCTAAGAATGTAACAACAACTATGACGGGGCAGGGCCCCGCCATACCTGTTACACCCCGTATTTGCAAGATATGTTTTAAGAACGTACGTAAGAACTCATAAGTGTTAAAATTTAAGACTTGTAAGTATTTAACTAATTTTGGAATTTGTCGAAAACGCATTATTGTGATTTAATGGGAAGGCGACATGTGTCACCCCCCCTTAGTATGCCTTGGTCGAATTGGGCATGTCCCTAATGGTCATTTGACCTTTGGTAGGATGAATTAGTCTTGCAAGTAGTAGCATGAGAATATTGACTAAGTCAAAGGTCCCACTAGACTTGATATTTAGCAAGAGATCATCCAAACCACCCATTTGTGTGTATCATGACCCTCCAATACACTTTATATCACTAGTAGTAGTATGACAAGTTCCATACTTAGCCAAAAATCACAAAAATTGGAAGAACCACAAGAGCTCTCGGGTTTGGCTAAGCTCTCTTTGCAAAAAATTTGTTTGTTGTCCAATAATTTCCCACTTTAAACCAAGGTTCCTAAGTGTATTGTGAGTGTATCTCAATAGAAAAATCCCTAAAAAGATAGTTTTCTGTTAGTCGCAAAGTGAAAACCTAGTGACTTTTCTAGGTTTTGTTTGGAAGTTTGAAGGAAATTGTTGAAGTGTCTTGAAGAGACTCTAGGTTGCTAAGGAGCGATTTCGGATTGGAAGTTGGACTAAGAATCGTTGAGGTATAATCTTATTCTTTGAAAGTGTTACAAGATTATTTATATTGTTGTTAGCTTTACTTGTTGCTAGCATGAAGTATATGTGTGGAAGTTAATATGGATTATGGATTGATTATGGATTGATTGCTCGAAATGGAAATGTAATGTAAGCCATGTTAAGTTGGATTACCTTATAGATTGTGGTGAGCCAATTAGGGCTGTTTGGTTATTGTATTCGGCCTTGAAAAAGGTGGCAAAGTTAGTAGAAACAAAGGAGGTGCTGTCCGATTTTCCGTAGAAATTGGTGACTTAGCACTTAGAATAATTCTACGTATGAAGTGAGAGGTTAATGGACGTATTGTGACCATTATAGGTTGAAGTACTAAGTATAGCGTATCCTACTTGGAGAGTGGAATAGCTATCAAGATTGAAGTACTTTGGAGCATTTTGCTACGTGTCGATAATCGTCGCGAGGTATGTGAACCTCTTCCTTCCGTTGGCATGATTTTATGTATGGAATATACTTGTGGTATCATTTCATGTTTCCTTCTACTCTTAGAAGTTAAGAGGTAGTTGTGTGATTTACTCTATGTAGAACTTTTCCTATCTTTGAGCATGACTAGTTGCAAGTGTTTATTACTGTATACGTACAACACCTTGATATCCTTTACTAGTTTTATGAATAGCCAAGTCGGGTGGGTTAGGAGAGTAACTCACTTCTTTGAAAGTATAAAGGATGTCTTAAGTCTTATTAAGGTTAAGGGACTTGAAGAGTTTTAAAGTATGTAATACTTGTTCCGCTTTAAACGTATAAGTCCCTTGGATAGGAAATTGTATATGGCTAAGGTATAAAGTGAATAAAACGACTTTATGGGAGTTGGTTATATTTACTTTATGGAAAGATAAATGACTTGTTTTATTGAAAAGGCAATTTGTTTTAAGGCATCAATTGCCTAATGTTTTATAATAAAAGGAGTCACTTGAGTTTTAAAGGTTAAGAGACTAATTGTATTTTTGAAAGTTAAGAGAATTGATTTGAAAGTATTTAATACTTGGTTTCAAAAGTAGAAGTCTCTTGGAAATAAAAGGAATGAGTTGGTCTAAAACCATAAAGGGTTATAACGGCTTTATGGGAAGTTGGTTATAACGGCTTTATGGAAGGTTAAAAGAATGGTTTTCTTCAGTAATGTAAGCAAAAAAATGATTTGAAATAAGGAGGGCAAACTGCTTTTAAGGTACCATTCTTTGAGGGTTTTAAGAAAGAAGTCACTTGTTTTTAGAAGTTAATTGTATTTCTAAAATGTATTGTGACTTGTCTTGAAAGACGGATATGACTTGATACTATAGTTGTTAGTATCCGGGAAGTTGTAATTGAAAAAGAGTCTTTCTAAAGGAGTTGAGGCGCGAGTACGTTGGGTTAAATTCCCAGATTTTATATGACATTATCGCCCCAGGAATGGGCCGGGCAGTATACCATTACGGGCAGACTATATGACATTATCGACCAGAATGGTCGGGCAGATACCCACGCGCACTATATGACATTATCGACCAGAACGGGTCGGCAAAGATACCCTCACGCGGACTATATGACATTATCGACCCAGAATGGGCCGGCAAGATACCTTACGCGCACTATATGACATTATCGTCCCGCAAATGGGCCGCAAGATACCTTACGCGCACTATATGACATTATCGACCCGTGAACGGGCCGCAAGATACCTTACGCGCACTATATGACATTATCGACCCAGGATTGGGCCGGGCAGTATACCTTTACGGGCAGACTATGTGACCTTGATCGCGTCCTAGATTGGGCCGGGTAGTATAGGTGCCCCTCCTTAATGGGCCGGATTATAGGTTATGAAAGTTAGGTAAGTTTTATGGTAATGAACTTAATGATTCTTTTTTCTAATAATGTACGTAAGAAAGTGGCTATAACTTTGATTGAGAATGGAAAAGATAATGATGAGAAATTAAGTTCATAAGTGGTAATGACACGACCGGATCTGGTATGTATTTTTATACTTGTCCTCGTCATTCTCATGCTGCTTATGATCTATTTATTGACGTTATTTCTGTTCCATATTCGGCACTGTTGTAATCGACTTTCGGGGCTGCTCATGCCCGCAGTTTTAGGTACCTGTTGGTGATCCTTGCTCTTGGATCTCGGTTCGATTTTGAGAAAGCTCCACTTGCTCCGAAGGCTTATCTCTTGGTACGATATTTCCCTGAGGTAGTAGATTCATGTATATTCAGGGGTATGGCGGGGCCCTGTCCCGCCACAGTTGTTATGTTAAAAACTCTTAGAGGTCTGTAGTCACATATGGTGGGTCAGTTTGTAAAGAAAGGAGGCAACTGCTTCAGTTGTATATATTTATGTCTAGGAAGGTAGCCCTATCGGCTAACCTGTTGTTTTACAGCTATTGTTTGATTGTTTTTTTGTTTCATGTATGTTCCGCCGATTTTCTCTGATGTTTACTGTAGTGGTGCCTGTAGGGCACCCGCCATGCCCTGGGTCGTCAGGACAATACCTCGAATGTACAAGAACCTACAACTCAGTGGAAACATACCAAAAGATAAGCCTCCGAGAAACGGAGCTTCCTAATACGAATCGTGATCTCATGAGCGAGGATCAACAACCGATGTACCTCTACCTGCGGCATGAACGCAACCCCCCGAAGGAGGTCAATACAACAGGTACCAAGTATGTGAAACTGAAAAATACTGTAAATGAAATCATGACAGTCTATATAAAACAGAAGACATGTATGATAACCAAACTACAGTTCACAACATAAAAGCAGTCATGTCAAGTCAGGGACTCACGCCCTCAAAGTCATCCCTCATGCCCGTGGAACTCCTTTCTCACTACCGGCAGTCTAGGTATAAATCGTATGATACGTAATTCATGTCTCGGCCCATCCCATGGGACTCGATGAAAAATCGTGTGGAATACATGTCTCGGCCCATCCCATGGGACTCGATAAAGAATCGTATGGAATACATGCCCTACCATCCTACGGGACTCGATGAAAAAGCGTGGGAATACATGTCTCGGCCCATCCCATGGGACTCGATAAAGAATCGTATGGAATACGTCTCGGCCCATCCCATGGGACTCGATGAAAAATCGTGTGGAATACATGTCTCGGCCCATCCCATGGGACTCGATAAAGAATCGTATGGAATACATGTCTCGGCCCATCCCATGGGACTCGATGAAAAATTGTATGGAATACATGTCTCGGCCCATCCCATGGGACTCGATGAAAAATCGTATGGAATACATGTCTCGGCCCATCCCATGGGACTCGATGAAAAATCGTGTGGAATACATGTCTCTACCATCCTACGGGACTCGATAAAGAATCGCCCATAACATTTAAACCTCTTTAAGACAGATTAAGACACTACCATGCCTTCCTTTTAAAACCAAAACACTTTCCTTTTAAAGTCAAGTAACAACATTCTTTTCAAAAGTTCAAGTTGCCTAATTTCAAATACTCAAGTCTTTTATTTTCGAAAGTTTCATAGTTCATGGTCTTAATCAAATAACGTAATTCTCTTTTTAAAAAATTGAGTAACATATGCCCTTATGTGTGAGTAGTTATTCTTGTTTATAACAATCTTATTAAAGCAGCAATGATCTAGAAAATGTAATACAATTTTGTCTTATCTTAGCTTCTATGCAGATGGAGGTTTCTACTGGTTTTAATTAATTATTTGTCAGTACATTTTCCTTTATTAACGCTGCAGTGGTTTGTTCGATACTTATTCTCATTTCCGAAATCAGTAAAACATTATTCTTTAAAAGCCAAGTACTCATTACTCACGAATGAGGTTTCACAACTTTTTAACAAAATTCATAGCCCTTAACATTTCATAAAACGTCATTTATAAGTTAAGTCTCTTATCTTTTAAGATCAAGTCTCTTAACCTCTAAAATCAATAAACCATTCTTTTACCTACATAAAGTCATTATAACTAACTTCCTGTCACGCCCCGAACCCCGGGCCCGTGACTGGTGCCCTACCTGGGCACCCTTCTACCTAACAACACAAGTAAACTGCGGAATTTAAATAACACTTTTTTTTAAAACCAACGTGCGTGCAAGGGCAAAACCGACAAGGCTGCCATATAATATACATAAACAAAAGACACAACACTGTACATGAGGCTAATCCCACATATGAATACAGACCTCTAAGAGTTATACTGAACTATGACGGGACAAGGCCCCGCTGCATCTACAACCGCATAAAAGTCCAGATCAAGGAACTATACCAAAAAGATAAACTCAATGCAGGAGCTATCCAAAAACTCGAAAGGCGGTCCTACACTGCCGATCACCAAATCACAGACCTAAACTCGCGCAGATGAACGCAGCCTCAAGGAGGTCAAGACAAGAATGTACCTTGTATGTGAAATAGTGGCATCAGTAATGAAATCATATCTAAACAAAGCAGAGACATGTATGATAGCCAACCTACGCATATAATACATAGCGCCATATCAAGTCGTGGACGATGCCTCAAGTCATTTCTAAAATATAACCATGGGTCTACGCCCATAATATCAATCATGCCCGTGGAATCCTTCCTCACTACCGGCAGTCCATGATATAATATAACACCAATAGGCATACATGAACACCAAGTCCCACCTGTGTCCTAAAAACTGTACGGGCCAAGTAGGAAGACGAGCAGGTGGTAAAGCAGGGGGTATAATGTCTTGGGGGTTTACCCCTCATTTATACTCTTATCCTGGAGAAGGTGGTATAGCATCTTGGGGGTTTACCCCTCACTTATACTCTTACCCTATCTCGACCGACCATCAAACAAAACAAGCAGGGGGTATAATGTCTTGGGGGTTTACCCCTCATTTATACTCTTACCCTGGAGAAGGTGGTATAACGTCTTGGGGGTTTACCCCTCACTTATACTCTTACCCTATCTCGACTGACCATCAAACAAAACAAGCAGGGGGTATAATGTCTTGGGGGTTTACCCCTCACTTATACTCTTACCCTATCTCGACTGGCCACAAACAACACATAAGCACTACTGTGTCTTTTATAAAAATCCGAATTTAACCCAAGTACTACAAATAATCTAAGATACCCGTGGAATCCCACATCACCGCTTGTGACGTCCAAGTACTTACAACAAGACATCACGCCCTCCAACCGAGAGTCGCGACAACGTAATAAAACATAATACTTGCACTCAAAGGCTATCACCAAAGACATATATGCAATTCTTAATTAAACAAGCCAAAGTACTTAGCAAGGCACACTTAGAATAATTCTCAATTAATCAAGCCAAAGTACTTATCAAGGCACACTTAGAATAATTCTCAATTAATCAAGCCAAAGTACTTATCAAGGCACACTTTAGAATAATTCTCAATTAATCAAGCCAAAGTACTTATCAAGGCACACTTAGAATAATTCAATTAATCAAGCCAAAGTACTTATCAAGGCACACTTTAGAATAATTCTCAATTAACCAAGCCAAAGTACTTATCAAGGCACAAATAGAATAATTCTCATTTAACAAGCCAAAGTACTTATCAAGGCACAAATAGAATAATTCTCATTTAACAAGCCAAAGTACTACGTACGTACATTCTTTTCAAAAGACTCCTTTTTATGTAAAATCCCAAGATACTAACACCCGTAGTATCAAGGTGTGTCTATTTTTCAAAGTAAGTTACTACACTCTTAGAAAACTCATTTCAAAGCTTGAAATCAAGTAACTTCAAATTTTCACAATCAAGGCAACTTATGCCCATTAATCAAAATAGACAACTTTCTAAACCTTCCATAAAGTCGTTATAACCAACTTCCCATAAAGCCGTTATAACCCTTTATGGTTTTTAGACAATTTCATTCCTTTTATAACCAAGAGACTTATACTTTTAAAACCAAGTATCACATACTTACAAATCAAGTTCTTAACTTTCAAAATACTTCAAGTCTCTTAATATTTAGAAAACAAGTTTCTTCTACTTTTAAACCTCAAGTAACTCACACATTTAAAACAAGTTACTTCTCTTAAATCATGTCATTTCTCCTCTCTTAAAACAATTAAGTAAATGTCACACCCCGAACCCCGGGCCCGTGACTGGTGCCCTACCTGGGCACCCTTCTACCTTAACAATACAAGTAATCTGCGGAAATTAAATAACACCTCATTTTTTTTCCAACGTACGTGCAAGGCAAAGCCGACAAGGCTGCCATATAATATACATAGACCAAAGACACAACATCGTACATGAGTCCAATCCCACATATGAATACTGCACTTAGGAGTTAAATCAACTATGACGGACAAGGCCCCATTGCACCCATAAATGTACAAAAGCCAGTACTGAAGGAACTATACCAAAATGATAAACTCCTGAACAAAGGGAGCTATCCAAAAACCCTGAGCAGGATCCTACACCTGCCGATCACCAAACAGCGTACCTACACCTGCGGCATGAACGCAGCCCCCCGAAGGAGGTCAGTACGAAGAATGTACCAAGTATGTGAACTGAAGTACTGTAATAAAATCATAATGCTAAACAAAGCAGAGACATGTATGATAGCCAACCTACATGCATACATAACACATAAGCGGTCATATCAAGTCGTGACGTGCCTCAAAGTCACTACTCACATATAACTATGGGTCTCACGCCATAATATCAATCATGCCCGTGAATCCTTCCTCACCGCGATCCATGATATATTAACTCCAATTATGATACATGATCACCAAGTCGCACATGTGTGCTAAATACCTGTTGGTCTCATGCCCCTAATCCTACCGTAAAAGCATGACCATAGGGTAACACAAACAACCGGGACATACATGATACTCAAAATACAACACCTTGTGCCTTACTACAATAAGAGTAAACAGAGTATCCTTACAATATAAAATAGGAAGCTCATGATCAAAGCAGACCATCCGCGCAGATTATTCAAAGAATCCTATTCACGGGACTATTTCACCCGATAGGTCGCGTGGACGCGTGAGGTATTCTCGCATAGGTCGGACCCGCCCGCACGGGACTATTTCACCCGCATAAGCCCTTTCGGACCCGCATGAGGTATTCTCGTGATAGGACTATTTCACCCGCATAAGCCCTTACGGACTCGCACGAGGTATTCCTCGATAGGTCGGACCCGCCCGCATGGGACTATTTCACCCGCATAAGCCCTACAGACTCGCATGAGGTATTCCTCGCATCGTGGGTAGCAAATCCACGGAATTATGCAAATGCCACAAACCCGGATCGACTCAAACAACTGATATACCAATAGCACACAACCGGCTATTTCCAGCACACATAGGCAAATCCTCAATTAATAAGCCAAAGTCCTTACCAAGGCACACTTAGAATGATTCACAATCAATCAAGCCAAAGTACTTATCCAGGCACACTTAGACTAATTCTCAATTAATCCAGCCAAAGTACTTATCAAGGCATACATGGAATAATTCTCTTTTAACAAGCCAAAGTACTTATCAAGGCACACTTAGACAAATTCTCAATTTATCAAGCCAAAGTACTAATCAAGGCATACATAGAATAATTCTCTTTTAACAAGTCAAAGTACTTATCAAGGCACACTTAGACAAATTCTCAATTTATCAAGCCAAAGTACTAATCAAGGCATACATAGAATAATCCTCTTTTAACAAGTCAAAGTACTTATCAAGGTACACTTAGACAAATTCTCAATTTATCAAGCCAAAGTACTAATCAAGGCATACATAGAATAATTCTCTTTTAACAAGTCAAAGTACTTATCAAGGCACACTTAGACAAATTCTCAATTTATCAAGCCAAAGTACTAATCAAGGCATACATAGAATAATTCTCTTTTAACAAGTCAAAGTACTTATCAAGGCGCACTTAGACAAATTATCAATTTATCAAGCCAAAGTACTAATCAAGGCATACATAGAATAATTCTCTTTTAACAAGTCAAAGTACTTATCAAGGCACACTTAGACAAATTCTCAATTTATCAAGCCAAAGTACTAATCAAGGCATACATAGAATAATTCTCTTTTAACAAGTCAAAGTACTTATCAAGGCACACTTAGACAAATTCTCAATTTATCAAGCCAGAGTACTAATCAAGGCATACATAGAATAATTCTCTTTTAACAAGTCAAAGTACTTATCAAGGCACACTTAGACAAATTCTCAATTTATCAAGCCAAAGTACTAATCAAGGCATACATAGAATAATTCTCTTTTAACAAGTCAAAGTACTACGTACGTACATTCTTTTATAAAAGACTCATTTCTATGTAAAGCCCCAAGATACTAACACCCGTAGTATCAAGGCGTGTCTATTTTTCAAAGTAAGTTACTACACGTTTAGAAAACTCATTTCAAGGCTTGAAATCAAGTAACTTCAAATTTTCACAACCTTGGCAACTTATGCCCTTTTATCAAAATAGACAACTTTCTAAATCTTCCATAAAGCCGTTATAACCAACTTCCCATAAAGCCGTTATAACCCTTTATGGTTTTAGACTTATCCATTCCTTCAATAACCAAGAGACTTTTGCTATTAAAACCAAGTATCACATACTTACAAATCAAGTTCTTAACTTTCAAAATACTTCAAGTCTCTTAATAGTTAGAAAACAAGTTTTCTTCTACTTTTTAAACCTCAAGTAACTTCACCCTTAACACAAGTTACTTCTCTTAAATCATGCCATTTCTCCTCTTTAAATCAAATAAGTAAATCACCTTTGACTCCCCTAAATTCATTATGATGACCTTTAGGTTTTAGAACTAAGGCACTAGCCAAAAGATTTGGAAACCACTTCCTTTTTAAGACTACATGTACTTTAAGTAAAATACCTTCACTTTTAAGAATCCAAACTTCATCAAGAGAATGGATTCTACAACTTGCAATCTAAACATCAAAGTACAATCAAGGAAGTACATAGAACAAATTCTATTTTAGGCAATCCAAATACAACCAAGGAATGGATCATTTAAGGAGTAAAACTTACTTTCTTTATTCTAAGGAATCATGCTTAGAAGAGAGATAGTTCACATACCTTTTCTACTAAATCCTCAAGCTGCCGAATACGCTGCATAGAAGTGTCAACCTAAAATGGTCACAACAAGACTATCAACTTCTAGTCTCTATGTAGAATAATACTAAGTATTTAGTCTCTAATTCTACGGAAAATCTGGCAAAGACTTCCTTTGTTTCTACTCACTTTGCCACCTTTTCAAGGCCGAATACAATAACCAACAAGCCACATTTAAGGCTCCAACAACAACCAAACAAAGGGATTACACGCCTACAACACGTGTAATATTCCGCCCACAATTCATACCAAATGGTATAATACTACACTAGCCATTCTCGGCCAACATATAACCAATAACACTACGTCTTTTCCAATCCTTTTCCAATTTCAAGTTCTTAAGTCGACATGTTACTTAGTCATAAACAACTTCAACAACTAAAATTTCCTTCTTTATTCAACATGCGACGACTTAAACTAATAATCAACTTGAATTCAAATCTTAAAGCTAAACATGCTAGTTTTCGGATTAGGGTTCCAATAGCCCACAAACATATCAAACTTCATACTATATAACACATGCTTGCTAAAATCCATAGCTACAACAATAAGTAAGTCTTAACTACTAAAACGACAAAATTTATACCTTTCCAAGCCCTTAAAATTTCCAAGATCCAAAGTCGCGCCTTAGCAATTCTTAGCTCATTTCCTTAAGTTCCAATCCGCCCCAAGCATTCCTGGTTCCAAGAACCCTTCTTCAAGTTCCAACTTCAAAGTTGAAGAGCTCCATTAGTTTCCGCCTTGCGACTAACGTGAAAACTCCGTTTTTCCGAAATCTTTCTATTGAGATATCCTTACAATACCCTAAGGGACATTGGGTTAAAGTATTGTGGCTAATGGATCAAAACTATAAAAATTTTGTGGGACTTAGTGGCAAACCCGAGAGCAACTATAGCACAAGAAAATGTTGTGTAATTTTTCTAAGTCTTTCAAGACCTTTTCTTGCTACTAGTATGTATATAAAACACATTGGAGGGTTTAGATATCCACAAATGTGAGGTTAGGATTAAAATCACATGGATCAAGCCTAAGTGGCAAGTTGACTAGTCAATTATGTCAAGCTTGAAGACTTATCTTCCAACATTGTCAATGACCATATTACCCCTCCTCTAATTCGACCAAGACCTTAAGTGGGGGTGCCACGTGTCGCCCTCTCATTCGTCCATAAAATTCCGTAACCCTCGTGGGCCCCACAAAACGTAAAATTCCTCGGGTGGGCCCCACATGACCAAATCCGTAAAAATAAATTTCCATAATATTAATAAGTTCCATACTCTTCAAATAATGCATTTTGAGAATCCAATTCTCAACAACGAACATTTTTCCTTTCCGACGTTCGGAACATTTTCCGTCGGAAAAACCATTCTTCCTTTCGTATCAATTTCCAAGTCTTGTTTCCTTTCGTACATTCTCTTATACATGTCCTGGACTTACGGGGTGTAACAGTAAATCACTCCTTTGACTCCCCTAAAGTCATTATAATGACCTTTAGGTTTTGGAACTAAGGCACTAGCAAAAAGGTTTGGAAACCACTTCCTTTTCAAGACTCTATGTACTTTAAGTAAAATACTTTCACTTTTAAGAATCCAACTTCACTAAGGCAATGGATTATACAACTTACAATTTACACATCAAAGTACAATCAAGGAAGTTCATAGAACAAATTCTATATTAGGCAATCCAAGTACAACCAAGGAATGAATCATTTAAGGAGTAGAACTTACTTTCTTTATCTTAAGGAATCATGCTAGAAGAGGAGATAGTTCACATACCTTTTCGGCTAATATACACAAGCTAAGCCGAATACACCCTACGTAGAAGTGTCAACCTATAATGGTCACAACAAGACTATCAACTTCTAGTCTCTAACGTAGAATAATACTAAGTATATGGTCTCTAATTCTACGGAAAATCGGGCAGCACTTCCTTTGTTTCTACTCACTTTGCCACCTTTTTCAAGGCCGAATACAATAACCAACACGCCACATTTAAGGCTCCAAACAACAACCAACAAAAGGGATTACACGCCTTACAATACGTGTAATATTCCGCCCCACAATTTATATCAAGTAGGATAAAAATTCAAGCCATTCTCGGCCAACTTATAACCAACAACACTAAGTCTTTTCCAATCCTTTTCCAATTCCAAGTTCTAAAGTCTAACATGTTATATAGTCATAAACAACTTCAACAACTACAATTTCCTTCTTTATACAACATGCGACGACTTAAACGAATATTCAACTTGAATTCCAATCTTAAGGCTAAACATGCTAGTTTTCGGATTAGGGTTCCAATAGCCAATACACTAATCCAACTACATAATATATAACTCATGCTTGCTAATATCCATAGTTACAATCAGTAAGTAAACTTAATTGCTAAAACGACAAAATTTATACCTTTCCAAGCCCTTAAAATTTCCAAGATTCAAAGTCGCGCCTTAGAAATTCTTAGCTCCTTTCCTTAGGTTCCAATCCACTCCAAGCACTCCTTATAGGCCTATGAAGAACCCATCTTCAAGTTCCAACTTCAAAGTTGAAGAACTCCACAAGTTTCCGCTTTGCGACTAATACGAAAACGTCATTTTTTCGCAATCTTTCTATTGAGATATCCTTACAACACTCTTAGGAACCTTGGGTTTGATTCTTGTGAACAAAGGATCACAAACTAAATTTTTTTGTGTGGGATATGTGCAAACCCGAGAGCAAGGTTCTCAAGAACAAGGCTCCTCTAATTTTTCTAAGTGTAGAAATGCCAAGTCTTGCTACTAGTGTAGTATTTAAAACACATTGGAGGGCCTAGATTACAACAAATGTGAGGCTTGGATGGGTTTCACTAGGATCAATCCCATGTGGACAAGTTGACAAGTCAACAATGTAATGCTAGCAAGACTAATCTTCCAAGATGGTCAATGACCATTTTACCCTTACACATTTCGACCAAGACCAAGTGTGGGGGTGCCACGTGTCGCCCTCTCATTCATCCATAAAATTAGAACCTCGTGGGCCCACAAAATGTAAAATTTCTGTGGGCCCCACGTGACCAACCAAAAAATAAATTTCCATAAGGTTAAGAGTTCCATACTCTTCAAATAATGCACTTTGAGAATCCAATTCTCAACAACGAACATTTTTCCTTTCCGACGTAAGATTTTCCGTCGGAAAAACAATTCTTCCTTTGTACCAATTTCAAGTCTTGATTCCTTACGCATATCTCTCTCATACATGTCCCGACTTACGGGATGTAACATTCTTCCTTAGAAACATTCGCCCCGAATGTTCTTAGTCGATTGTCAAGCTATACAAACTCCTGCATAAACTCTATACTATGCCTCAATCAAAATCAGACAAGACCAACGATGCCACACATCGCCACCACAACATACATAAACATATCAATGGACCTTCCGTCCGCGACCCTCCTCACAAAACTCAAGGTTACATCTTATCACAAACAAGATCTTTGTGGTCACTTTCTTTCCTTACTTGTCATACTTTCTCGTACTTTCAAACTTATCTAGTACACGCATAAAATCTCAAATATTGTTTCTGCTTCTCCAACTGGAGTTACTATCCACACTTGGCCATATTGTTACTTACTTTCCCGTTAAGGCTCTTCTCGGTCCTTACGACTGATTCCGTGGAACGTCCACAAACTCGCATAACGATCAACTAGACTTGGGCCTTGCACCCTGGACCCTACCACATAATCTGACCATTTCTAATCGACATCACCCCATTCCACACTACCGGTGACCAAATGAGTCCATAACCCGACTCATCGCCACACTTAACTTCATTCTTAGTGAAATAAATCTCTCTTATCTCAAGGTACTTCTCACCTTATCCCTATACACTAGAGGTTTGTCACATAAGCCAAAGTATTCCCATCGCACATTCTTCCCTATCGGCCTTACATCACATGGGCAATTACTACTTGTGAGCTCTCTACACAACTATAGTCTCGGTCACTTACCATTCTTGTCAACATTCTTAACTTCTCACTTACTAAACAAGGTATCCCTACCTGGGTACTATCACTTTACATCTCTAGCAAGAAAGGGAAACATATAGGCTAGGTAAAATCTAAATCTATCAACGCACGCCTGATTCAAAAGAATCAAATATACCAGAACCCACGAGATGTTGCTTCCCGATCCTGCCTCGTAGTCACGCCATCTCTCGCGTTCAAGGACCGCCAGAACTATAAACTCCACCGACTTCTACCACGGCTAACATCCAACACCGCCATGGGGAACGACATGTGGAGAAAGGGAACCAACTACCGCCTTCATAGCCGAGCCACCGTCAAGGTTTTTCTAAAAGGACATACCTAATATGGTCCGACGCCACAATAAAACAAACACCGTGCCATAACGGCATTTCCGAACGACGCTTACTACATCCGATACATCGAGGAACAGTGTGGCCTCGACCGAGAAAGTCCTTCGCTTCCTCCGAGAACCCGACTGGAGCTCTGACCGCTCCTAAATACTCATGGGTCCAAACTTCACCGTGGAGTCATGGTATGTACCGTAGGCCGACGAATATCTCACTCACGAGGCAGCTCGCCCAAAACTCACCGGAATAACCAACCGGTCCTAGCCTCTCTTACGCCGACCGCGCTGCCCTCTACCTTCAGACACTGCTTGACCGCCGAATAACCCCCGATGAAATCAGAGTAATCGCTATCTTGGTCAATAACATAATGGCTTCCTTCACGACTCCTAACGTCTTCCCTAATCGAGAAACTGGAGGCTCGTGCCGGGCCTCAAAACCTGGTGCGTAAGAACCCGCCATCATGAAAAACATCCCAGATACCCCGGGCATAAGCTCTATCAACTCTCTTAGTCCGACTAGTAGCTCCTCGCTACTCCTTTGCCCTTCGGCATTCGCTGCTTCTCTCGAGGCATAATCAGAATACAAAAATCACGCAGAGGAATTATCTTACTAACACACTCTATGGCACGATCTAGAGTGAGATGAATAGAAACTAACTCCTAAATGTCCCAGTAGCCTGCTTTATGGGTGGCGCGCAACACACCGATAATCAAGACTCTACTAGACACGCCTGCCCGTAGACATTCCGAGGACCGATCGCTTCGATACCACTGCCACGCCCGAACCCCTGCCTGGATCGTGCCCTACACGGGCACCCTTCTACTTAACAACACAAGTAAATCGCGAAATTTAAATAACACTTTTTTTTAAAACTAACGCATAAGGGCAAAGCGGTTGCCATATAATATACATAAACAAAAGACACAACTCGTATACGAGTGTAATCCCACATATGAATACGCACTTAAGAGTTATATCAACTATGACGGACAAGGCTCCAGCATCTACAACCGCATAAAAGCCTCAGATCATGAACTATACCAAAAATATAAACTCCCAACAGAGGAGCTATCCAAAACTCGAGCAGGTCCTACACTGCCGATCACCAAATCAAGACCTAAACTCGGCGTGAACGCAAATTTCTCAAGGAGGTCAAGACAAGAATGTACCAAGTATGTGAAATAGTAGTACTGAATGAAATCATAATCTAAACAAAGCAGAGACATGTATGATAGCCAACCTACGACATAATACATAAGCCATATATCAAGTCGTGGACGCATGCCTCAAGTCATTTCTAAAATATAACCACGGGTCTACGCCTATAATATCAATCATGCTGGAATCCTTCCTCACCGCCAATCCATGATATAATATAACACCAATAGGCATACATGAACACCAAGTCCCACTTGTGTCCTAAAACTGACTGCCAAGTAGAAGACGAAAGCGGTGGTAAGCGGGGTATAATGTCTCGAGTTTACCCTCATTTATACTCTACTCGAGAAGGTTGTATAGCGTCTTTGGGGTTTAACCCTCACTTATAGTCTTACCATATCTCGACCGACCATCAAACAAAACAAGCATGGGTATAATGTCTTGGGGTTTACCCTCCTTTATACTCTTACTCGAGAAGGTGGTATAGAGTCTGGGCTTTACCTCACTTATACTCTTACCCTATCTCGATCGACCATCAAACAAAACAAGCAGGGGTATAATGTCTGGGATTTACCCTCACTTATACTCTTACCCTATCTCGACCGCCACAAACAACACATAAGCACTACTGTGTCTTTTATAAAAATCCGAATTTAACCCAAGTACTACAAATAATCTAAGCATACCCGTGAATCCCACATCACCGCTTCGACGCCCAAGTATTTACAACAAGACCGCCCTCCAACCGAGAGTCGCGACAACGTAATAAAACATAATACTTGCACTCAAAGGCTATCACCAGCACATATATGCAATTCTTAATTAAACAAGCCAAAGTACTTAGCAAGGCACACTTAGAATAATTCTCAATTAATCAAGCCAAAGTACTTATCAAGGCACACTTAGAATAATTCTCAATTAATCAAGCCAAAGTACTTATCAAGGCACACTTTAGAATAATTCTCAATTAATCAAGCCAAAGTACTTGTCAAGGCACACTTAGAATAATTCTCAATTAATCAAGCCAAAGTACTTATCAAGGCACACTTTAGAATAATTCTCAATTAACCAAGCCAAAGTACTTATCAAGGCACAAATAGAATAATTCTCATTTAACAAGCCAAAGTACTTATCAAGGCACAAATAGAATAATTCTCATTTAACAAGCCAAAGTACTACGTACGTACATTCTTTTCAAAAGACTCCTTTTTATGTAAAATCCCAAGATACTAACACACGTAGTATCAAGGTGTGTCTATTTTTCAAAGTAAGTTACTACACTCTTAGAAAACTCATTTCAAAGCTTGAAATCAAGTAACTTCAAATTTTCACAATCAAGGCAACTTATGCCCATTAATCAAAATAGACAACTTTCTAAACCTTCCATAAAGCCGTTATAACCAACTTCCCATAAAGCCGTTATAACCCTTTATGGTTTTTAGACAATTTCATTCCTTTTATAACCAAGAGACTTATACTTTTAAAACCAAGTATCACATACTTACAAATCAAGTTCTTAACTTTCAAAATACTTCAAGTCTCTTAATATTTAGAAAACAAGTTTGTTCTACTTTTAAAACTCAAGTAACTCACACCTTTAAAACAAGTTACTTCTCTTAAATAATGTCATTTATCCTCTCTTAAAACAATTAAGTAAATCACCTTTTGACTTCTAAAGTCATTATAATGACCTTTAGGTTTTGGAACTAAGGCACTAGCCAAAAGGTTTGGAAACCACTTCCTTTTCAAGACTCTATGTACTTTAAGTAAAATACTTTCACTTTTAAGAATCCAACTTCACTAAGGCAATGGATTATACAACTTACAATTTACACATCAAAGTACACTCAAGGAAGTTCATAGAACAAATTCTATATTAGGCAATCCAAGTACAACCAAGGAATGAATCATTTAAGGAGTAGAACTTACTTTCTTTATCTTAAGGAATCATGCTAGAATATGAGATAGTTCACATACCTTTCGGCTAATATCCACAAGCTGTCGAATACGCCGTGCATACAGAAGTTGTCAACCTATAATGGTCACAACAAGACTATCAACTTCTAGTCTCTAACGTAGAATAATACTAAGTATATGGTCTCTAATTCTACGGAAAATCGGGCAGCACTTCCTTTGTTTCTACTCACTTTGCCACATTTTTCAAGGCCGAATACAATAACCAACACGCCACATTTAAGGCTCCAAACAACAACCAACAAAGTGGATTACACGCCTTACAATACGTGTAAAATTCCGCCCCACAATTTATATCAAGTAGGATAAAAATTCAAGCCATTCTCGGCCAACTTATAACCAACAACACTAAGTCTTTTCCAATCCTTTTCCAATTCCAAGTTCTAAAGTCTAACATGTTATATAGTCATAAACAACTTCAACAACTACAATTTCCTTCTTTATACAACATGTGACGACTTAAACGAATATTCAACTTGAATTCCAATCTTAAGGCTAAACATGCTAGTTTTCGGATTAGGGTTCCAATAGCCAATACACTAATCCAACTACATAATATATAAGTCATGCTTGCTAATATCCATAGCTACAATCAATAAGTAAACTTAATTGCTAAAATGGCAAAAATTATACCTTTCCAAGCCCTTAAAATTTCCAAGATTCAAAGTCGCGCCTTAGCAATTCTTAGCTCATTTCCTTAGGTTCCAATCCGCTCCAATCACTCCTGTAGGCCTATGGTTAACCCATCTTCAAGTTCCAACTTCAAAGTTGAAGAACTCCACAAGTTTCCGCTTGACTAATACGAAAACGCTGCTTTTTCGCAATCTTTCTATTGAGATATCCTTACAACACTCTTAGGAACCTTGGCTTAAGTCTTGTGAACAAAGGATCACAAACTAAATTTTCGCGTGATACGCGGCAAACCCGAGAGCAAGGTTCTCAAGAACAAGGCTCCTCTAATTTTTCTAAGTGTAGAAATGCCAAGTCTTGCTACTAGTGTAGTATTTAAAACATATTGAGGGCCTAGATTACAACAATGTGAGGCTTGGATGGGTTTCACTAGGATCAAGCCCAGACGCGATGTTGACAAGTCAACAATCTACGCTAGCAAGACTAATCTTCCAAGATGGTCAATGACCATTTTACCCTTACACATTTCACCAAGACCAAGTGTGGGGTGCTACGTGTCACCCTCTCATTCGTCCATAAAATTCAGAATCTCGTGGCCCCACAAAATGTACAATTTCAGCGGGCCCCACGTGACCAAATCCAAAAAATAAATTTCCATAAGGTTAAGAGTTCCATACTCTTCAAATAATGCACTTTGAGAATCCAATTCTCAACAACGAACATTTTTCCTTTCCGACGCTCGAAGATTTTCCATTGAAAACAATTCTTCCTTTCGCACTAATTTCCAAGTCTTGATTCCTAAGTACATTCTCTCATACATGTCCCGACTTACGGGATGTAACATTCTCCCTAGAAACATTCGTCCCCGAATGTTCTTAGCCATTGTCAAGCTATACAAACTCCAAGATAAACTCTATACTATGCATCTCAATCAAAATCGCACAAGACTAACGATGCCACACACGGCCACCACAACATACGTAAACATATCAATGGACCTTCCGTCCGCGAATTCTCCTCACAAAACTCGAAGGTTACACTTTATCACAAACAAGATCTTTAGGGTCACTTTCTTTCCTTACTTGTCATACTTTCTCAGATTTTCAAACTTATCTAGTACACGACAAAATCTCAAATATTGTTTCGCTTCTCCAATCCTCGAGTTACTATCCACACTTGGCCATATTGTTACTTACTTTCCCGTTAAGGCTCTTCTCGGTCCTACGACCAGATTTCTCGTGGAACGCGCCCACAAACTCGCATAACGATCAACTAGACTCGCCTGCACCCTGACCCTACCACATAATCTGACCATTTATAATCGACATCACCCCATTCCATACTACCGGTTGACTCGAAATGAGTCCATAACCCGACCCATCGTCACACTTAACTTCTCATTCTTAGTCTGAAATAAATCTCTCTTATCTCAAGGTACTTCTCACCCTATCCCCTATTCACTACAGGTTTGTCACATAAGCCAAAGTATTCCCATCGCACATTCTTCCCTACTGGCCTTACATCAGCATGGGCAATTACTACTGTGAGCTCTACACAACTATAGTCTCAACACTTACCATTCTTGTCAACATTCTTAACTTCTCACTTACTAATCAAGGTATCCCTACCTGGGTACTATCACTTTACAACTCTAGCAATAAAGGGAAAACATAAACGCTAGGTAAAATCTAAATCTATCAACACACGATGATTCAAAAGAATCAAATATACTCAGAAACCCTACGAGATGTTGCTCATGATCCCGCCCGTAGTCACGCCATCTCTGCGGTTCAAGGACCGCTAACTATAAACCCACCCGACTCTACCACTACTGCTAACATCCAACACCGCCTGGGAACGACAATTGTGAGGAAAGTGAACCAACCACTACTCATAGTTCGAGCCACCTCACCGCTCTTTCTAAAAGGACATACCTCGTAATATGGTCCGGACGGCCACAATAAAAACAAACACTGCGCTATAACGGCATTTCGAACGACGCTTACTACATCCGATACATCGAGGAACAGTGGCCTCGACCGAGAAAGTCCTCTCGCTCCTCGAGAACCCGACCTGGAGCTCTGACCGGCTCTAAATACCTTGTGGGGTCCAAACTCCCACCGTGAGCCGCGGGGTATGTACCGGGTAGGCTGACGAATATCTCACTCACGAGGCACTCGCCCAAAACTCACCGGACAACCAACCGGTTCAGCTTCTCTTACGCTGATCTCCCGCTGCCTCTACCTCTCAGACACTGTCTGCATCGCCAATAACCTCACTGATGAAATCAGAGTATCGCTATCTTGGTCAATAACATAATGGCTTCCTTCATGACCCTAACGCCTTCCCCTAATCGAGAACCGAGGCTCGTGTTGGCCTCAAAACTCGCGCAAGAACTCATGATCGCGAACAACATCCGTATACCCCGGCATAAGCCCTATCAACTCTCTTAGTCCGACTAGTAGATCTCGCTACTCCTTTGCCCTTCGGGCGGCCGTTGCCTCCTTGAGGCATAATCAGAACACAAAAATCACGCCGAGAGGAATTATCTTACTAACACAAATCTATGGCACGATCTAGAGTGATAAGAATAGAAACTAACTCCTAAATGTCCTGTAGCTCTCGCTTATGGGTGCGCGCGCAACACACCGGGATAATCAAGACTCTACTAGACACGGTCTGAGACATTCCGAGGATCGATCGCTCGATACCACTGTCACGCCCGAACCTCGGTCAGGATCGTGCCCTACCTGGGCACCCTTCTACCTAACAACACAAGTAAACTGCGGAATTTAAATAACACTTTTTTTTAAAACCAACGTGGCAAGTGCGGAAAAGCACAAGGCCGCCATATAATATACATAAACAAAAGACACAACATCAGCATGCAGTCTAATCCTACATATGAATACGCACCCCAGAGTTATATCGAACTATGATGGAACAAGGCTCCGCCGCATCTGCGGTTACACGCCTAACCGACGCCATAACACCGCCCACAATAATACTACAAGTCTATTGTAAATACAGTCCTATGTAAATACAATTCAATTCTTATCCATATTCATTCTACATATAGTATACTCAACTATACATTACTACAACATGTAATTTCCAATTACAATAGGGGAATAAAAATCATTACCTCGATAAGCCCAAAATTATCCAAGTTTTATAAGTCGATCCTGAGCAACGTTTAGCTCCACTTCCTTACGCTCCAACCTGCTCCAAGCAACCCTTAGAAGTTTCTAAACAACTTCTCTTAACACTTCAACCCACTATGAAGATTTTCTAGGGTTTCATTTTGCGAATATTGTAATAAAATAGTATTTCCGGGTTCCTAGTATTGAAAAAACGTTGGAATACAACTAGAGATACTAGGCTAAGGTATTTGGGATTTATACAACAATACTTAAGGTATTTCTCTACACAAAGTGGGAGGGGGACGAGAACAATTTTAAAGGGAGGGAGTATTTTGCCTTGGAAGACTTAAGTGGATGATATGAAGTCTTCAACTGCGGTATATATGTAAGAATCGCGGTCAAGATCTACGCAAGTGCGCGAGGACGGGTACATGTGTGTGGGTAGTCACAACCATTTGTCCTCCATAACAATGGGACAAGTGGCAAGCCACTTGTCCCTCTAAAACTCGTCCAACACACACCATCAATCGCCCACGCCTCGAGGGTGGGTGACACATGTCGCTTCTTTGCCCAAAATATTTTTTCCGAAAAAATATTCAAATGCCAAAATCTTAAAATAAAGTGGGCCACAAAACCGTAATGCCTCGTTCATTTGCCCACTAATTCCGAATAAATCTCATAATTCTAATATAATCGAAGTCCAAATACACTGGGAATCCACTCATTAACCTTTTTCCTTCACAAAACCCGGAAACTTTTCCGTCGAAAAATCACACCTTTCTTTCTTTCCAAAATTTCTGTCGTATCCTCGTACGTACGTCCTCACATACATACCCTGGAACTACGGGGTATAACAGTTATACTATGGCCATTGGTGGCATGTTTGGTTTGGTAAGTATAGTAGTGAAGACTATACCAGCGCATGTATGTTTTGAGACTTAGAAGGAACATTCGGGACGAATGTTTCTAAGGGGGGAAGAATGTTACACCCCGTAGTTCCAGGGTATGTATTTGGGGACGACGCATTTGTGATTACGACATTTAAATTAAAAAGAAGAAAGATGTGATTTTTCGACTAAAAGTTTCCGACTTTGTGAAGGAAAATGTTCGTTAAAGCGGAATCGATTCCCGATTTGGTATTCGGACTTTTGGAATATTTTAGAATTATGGAATTTTATTTTGGAATTGGTCACGTGCCCACGGGAAAATTTACTGCTTTGGGCCCACTTTATTTTCGGATTTTGGCATTACGATATTTTCTAAGATGAAATATTTTGATTTAGTAGTGGCACATGTGTGTCACCCTACGGCCCATGGCCGAAACTATTGACACTGACGCTTTTTGCTGGGGTCCCATTTTTGTGGACATTTGGTTGGCAAATTACCCACACACAAGTACCCAATCCTCACCTTACACTTGCTTTGATCTCGCCCTTGATTTATCTATAAATACCTGATTGCAAGACTTCTTCATCCACACTTGAGATAATTTCCAAGACAAAAATACTCCTCCTCTCGAGTGTAGCTCTCGCCATGGGCTGATTTTAGGAGCTAATGTTGTCCAAAAATTCTTAAACTTTTAAGTGTTCTTCCCAGTGGTGTTAGGAAGATCAGGTACTAAGAGTTGGAAAAGATTTCACACGACCGACCTGGATTTCCAGATGTGTTATACCGTATTTCAGTATACGCAGTGAATACGCATAAAAGTTTAGCCTTAAAGTTTAGGCGACGATTTTTTGGGCACAACTCACAAAACGAATAGTTTTCCGACTAAACGCTTCCACAAATTTTCGTAGTGGTAAATTCCGCCATGCCATTTCTAATTTTATGGATTTTTCCAGAGACTAAACATTTTGGACCAATCTTAGGGCGACACTTGTCACCCTCCAATCGATGGACTGAAATCGCCCATTTGGACGAATCGACACGGTGAGCACGCTTTTTGTGCCTCAGGCACAAGTCAAGGAGTTGGTAGGATATTTGTGTATAGTTAATCCTCACCCTACACTTGCCTTGCACTTGTCTTAATCTTCGCCATTGGTTGGCCACTCTTGAACTATAAATACCCCTTAGAGATGAAGAGTTCTTCATCCACAAATCTTTCCAAGTCTTGAAAATCCTCTCCTCTCCTTTGTAGCTCTTTCGCCCAACACTCCTCCTCCCCTGAAGGCCCTCGCCGAATACCCCTCTAGCCTAGTAGTTTGGCCGAGGCCCCCTAGCCTAGCCAAAAATCTACCCTCCCTTGGTAGAAAAGTTGTCTTCTAGTATTGTTATAATGCCCAAAATACCCTAGCCCAAATACCTTAGTACTTAGTAGGTTGTAAAGAACTTCTAAGGCTCTCGAGCATACAACTTAGAGCAAAACCTTGCTCAGCGCGACTTTTCTAGGATATTATCGGGCTTACCGAGGTAACTAATCCTAACCTCTTTGAATTAGAGAATACTTAATAGTAGTATTAGAATAAGTATTAAATACTTGTAAGAATATCACGTATCGTAATTGAATGCTACTACGTAGAAGGGTTTAAAAGAAGAATAATCAAACTGATTTACATAGACTGCTTTCACAAGAGACTTATATAGCTCACCTGCAGTGGCGCCCAACTTTCCATGTAATTGTGAACCTCCGCTTAGAATAACCTTCGCAGTAGTCTTGATAGATATCCGTGACTATTATAGTCGACTCTCATACGACATATTCAACTCGGTGGTTTTCAATGAGAAGGTATGTGATTCTTCCTAAAGCATGATATTTTACAATATATATAGTACCAGAGACATATACGTGTTAACTAAAATATAACTACGCAATGTCTTCGACTTAAGCTCGAATAATACTTACGTAACGCCTCACGCTTAAGCCCGACAATAACACTTACGAATGCCTCACGCTTAAGCTGAATAATAAAGATCCAAAGCATTTTAAAAGAATATCGAATCATTTTTTTAATGTAAGAGAACTAATTGGTTTTAAATGTAAGCTTAAGAGTTATACTAGCCTTACGGGAAGTTAAGTATAACCACTTAAGATCGATAAAAGAAACAGCTTGCCTATGTGTTTATAACAGACTTATATTGAATTGTGAAAAGAATAATAAGATGGTTTGATAAGTAGACATGATATGATGCTATGTGCAGTTGTCTTGTAACGCTTGTGAAAAGAGTATTCTTGTCAGGCTTATGTTGTTTAAAGATGTCATGTTAGTGTACTATCACTCACCTCGAGACGATACCGGGTTAAGCCGCCTCCGACGCGGTAGACTGCGTGTCCGGGACCATGATTCGAGAATACCTACGCGTCCAGGGCGCATGAG
This sequence comes from Przewalskia tangutica, assembly GCA_029844215.1. NCBI lineage: Eukaryota > Viridiplantae > Streptophyta > Magnoliopsida > Solanales > Solanaceae > Przewalskia > Przewalskia tangutica. The sequence goes on from CM056737.1 coordinate 24,997,051, forward strand.
CTACGAGAGTTCCAGTGTTAGTATGCGGGGTTATGCCTCACGCGGTCTATGTGCGCCATGCGCGACAACGAGTCCAGGACGACGCCGAGGAGTAGCTACCGACGCGGGTTATACCTCACGCGCCCACGTGAGTGGCCTACGCGACTCGGAGTCCAGGATTAGGCTTGCAGAGTGATAATACGCGAGTGGCCCCGTCAATCATTCGCAGCCTAGAAAAGACCTATTACGCTTTACCTATCATGTTTTGCTGGATGCTGGCACTATGCGCGGTTCCTCGATTGTTCATACATATTTGTAAACCGTTTTAAAAAGTGTTATGATTTCATTTAAGTACTTTACGCTTTCACATACTTAGTACTTGCCAGACCGACTCTCCTTTCTGGGCCGCGCTCATGCCGCAGTAAAGGCAAGCAGTGCTAGATCCACATTCTTAGGATCTCTACGCTGTGTCGGAGCTCCATCTTTTCCGAGGCTCTACTTTGGGTACGATCTCCCCGTTGTAGATAGTTTTGTATAGCCAGGTATGGCGGCCCCGTCCCGCCATTGTTGTATATTTCATTAGAGGTCCAGAGTCACGTTGTACAAAGGTTTGATGTAATCGCTAAACCATGATTATATATATATGCCGAAAGGCGATGTTTTCTCACATAAATCGTGGTCTCATTTTATAAACTGCTTCATGTCTTGCTTTATATTTCCGCCGACACTGGATGTATGACTACTGCGCCCTTTGCAAGACCACCACGCCCTGAACGGGTCGTGACAAAAGTGATATCGTGAGCGCTAATCCTGGAAAGGTCTACGCATCGCATCTAGTAGTTCGATTATCGTGCGTCGCGCACTACACCAATAATCGTGAGGCTATAGGATATTTAGGATTGGTTTCATTTTTATCATTCCGAGATCGTGCTTTAGAGCCGTGATATAGGTCGACCTCTAACGATTCCTTTCCCGTACGCTTATGCCTCCACGTAAGGCAACCCGCCTGTGGCGGCAAGGCAACCGAGGAGTCGCTAGCAGACACCCAGAGTCACGAGGGCTCGTGCCCGCCTATACCAGAGACTACGAGTTCTATGACGCCGCCAAATTTCAAAGAGACCACAGCACCCACACCTCCCGCCCCACACCGCTGGCGGAGTTAGGGTACAAGGAGACGGCCCAGCCTTTGGCAAAGTCAGGCCCGACACGAGAGAGGCCGGACGCGCAGCTCCAGCCCCCAGCCACGGCCGCACCCGTGGTACACCCGAGGCGTATAGCCTGAGGTCGCGAGATTTCGAGTCAGAGCCCGCCGCAGTTTTTCGTCGAGGTCGGAGGATGATCCGCAGGAGTTCATCCGCCGCCAGAGGATCACGAGGTGATCAAGGCCTCGAGATGAGTCCGTGATCTGTTCGCATCGGCCGCGTGATACCGCAATGATTGGTTTGATTCACGGAGTTATCCCGGAGAGCACGCCCCCGCCTACTGGGATGAGTTCTCGCAGGCTTTCTCACTCACTTCTTGCCTCCACAGATGGCGAGGGCGCGGCCGATAGATTTTTACCATCGAGGCAGAGGACGACCGCCGTGAGTACAATGTCGAGTTTGATTCATCGCTCGATATGTCCCAAAGATTGGTAGCAGATATGAGGATAGGTGCACCGCTATGTCACCGCTAGACGACTATATGGCCGAGTCATGCGGGTGTTTCTCCAAATGTATGGACATTACCCGCACGCAGTGCTCACGCCTCGACGCGGCGAGCGCAGAGGTCGACGAGTGACAGCCAGCAGGTGGCGCCGTGATCGAGAGTCTTCCGTGGTTATCGTGGTGGCGGCCTCAAGAAGAGCCTAGATTCGCACCACGCCCACCAGAGCACTCGCACCGCCCTCAAGACACCAGAGTTTTCGAGGGCGTACTGTGGCCCTGTGGCTTCGTGACGCCCGCAGTAGCAGAGGTATCGCCGATCGACCACCTCAGCTGTGGCCGATGCCAGATCCCATTACGGAAGTGTGGTACTACTTTTGGAGCTTGTTACGCCAGGGCCGCAGGTCACTTTGCGAGGATCACCGACCGGGGCGCGTGGTAGGCTCACCTTGTTCTCGCTGCCGCCATCATCTCCTACGCTACTCGCCCGAGGCGTGGTGCTCGGGTCGCAGGTCGCGCAGAGGTCGTGGCTCGTCTCAGCCTAGCGGTCCTCGTAACCGCATTTATGCTTTGTCCACCGACAGATCGTGAGGCCTCACCGATGTCGCCACGTACCTTATCGCTGGTTTGATGTTTATGCCTTGATAGATCCGGTTCTACTGGCCCCATATATCTCCCTCGTTGCTAGGGATGTGGATAGAGCCCGAGTCCATAGATCCTTTCGAGGTAGCTACGCCAATGGGTGATTCAGCGGTAGCTCGGGTATATAGAGCTTGTCCCGTGACTATTTACGCCGTCGACCCAGACGACTTGATAGAGTCGAGATGATTGACTTCGACGTGATTATTGGGGACGGATTGGCTAGCTTCTTGCTACGCCAATGTAGACCGCAGAGAGAGTAGTACGGTTCCAGCTTCGGCGAGCCATTGTCGAGCGGGAGGAGCACTCAGACGCCGGTGGTAGGTTTATTTCCTACCTCAAGGCTAGGAAGACGCGCGGGGTATATCTACCATCTCGTCGTGTGTTTGATATCAAGCCGCGCACCAGATTTTCACCGGCCTAGAGTCACGAAGTTCCCGACGCAGCCAGACGACCTCCTGCATCCTCCCGAGAGGAGATTGAGTTTGTATTGACATATTGCTGCACACTCGCCATTTCCATTCCGCCATACGTAACGGCACCCGCCGAGCCGAGAGAGTCAAGGATCGGGCAGAGATTTGCCGGAGAAGCGGCTTCATCAAAGCCTAGTGTTTCTCCCCGGGAGCGCCGTATTGTTCGCAAGAAGGACGACGCCGCGCACGTGTGTCGACATGTGCACCGAACAAGGTGACCATTAAGAATGTATACCCCTTCCCGTGATTGATGATTTGTTCGACCAGCCAGGCGCGAGATGTTTCTCCAAGATTGACTCGCGATCGCTATCATCAAAGTAGTCGAGAGGCGGATGTCCCTAGATCGCATTCCTGACCCAGACGCATTATGAGTTCGTGGTCATGTCTTTGGTCGACCAATGCTCCGCAGATTCATGGATTTGATGAACCGAGTGTTCAAACCATTTTTGGACACGCTTGTGATAGTGTTCATCGATGATATCTTGCTTATTCTCGCCGAGCGTGAGCACGCGAGCATTCGGCGATCGTGGCCGACGCTTCCAGATCAGCAGCTTGACGCCAAGTTTTCCAAACGTGAGTTTTGCTGACTTCGGCGCTTTCGGCATATTGTCGGGCTGACGGTATTCGAGCCGATACGCCAAGATCGGCGCCAGACTTGGCCTAGACCTACTACTCCGGCAGAGGTTCGCAGCTCGGGCCTCAGATATTATCGGCGTCGTAGAGGTTTGCTTCTATCTTCGCACCATTGACTAGCCGACTCGTAAGCGCACAAGTTTCAGCGGATCGATAAGCCAGGAGCGTGGTTTCAGCTCGAAGAGAGATCGACGACCGCCCGCTCTTACTTCCGCAGGGTCCGTGATGGTTATGTCGTATCAGGACGCCGCATCGTTGGGACGCTGTGTTGACGCAAAGATGGCAGGTTATAGCATACGCATCCCGACACCAAGAAACACGCAGAACTACCCCACCCATGATTCGAGTCGCACCGTGATTCACGCTTTCAAGATCCTGAGGCACTATTTGTACGGGTTCACGTGGATATTTATACGCACCACAAGAGCCTCCAAAGATATCTTCACCGCAGGAGTCGAACTTACGGCAGACGTGGTTAGAGTTGCTTAAGGATTACGATGTTGATATCCTCGTATCACCCGGAAGGCCAACGCCAGGCGTATGCCTAGTCGTAGGTCACGGGAGCCCATCGACGCGCAACAGAGAGAGGACATGGTTCGTGATTTGCATCGCCAGCGAGCCTCGTGTCCGCTTGATTGATTCCGATAGCAGTGGGTTAGAGTTCGAAGGTTGCCGAGTCTTCCATCGCCGGCGAGGCGAAGAGGCAACGCTCGAGGATCCACTTTGATTCGATATCGTGATACGCCTCTTCGCAGGGCAAGGGTCCTTTGAGGTAGCACCACGGGTGCTAAGGTTTGAGGCGCATCAGGTGTTCCAGATGTTTCGTGACTTCGCAGCAGTTCTCGGGAAGCACACATCGCCAAGCTACTTATCCATCCGGTCGACTCAAGATGTACCACGACCTTAGATCCGTATCGCGGATGGCTCAAGAGGACGCTGCAGAGTTCGTAGCTCAAAGGCCCGTGTTGTCGCAGCGAAGGCAGAGCACCGCAGGCCCGTGGTTTGTTACGCATTTATCGAGATCCCGACTGAAGTGGAGGTAATCAACACGGACTTCATCACGTGATTACCTCGCACTCGTGAGACATGATTCTATACGGGTTATCGCCGACAGTCGATTTAAATCAGCCCACTTTCTTCCCGTCAGACGACTTTTTCTACCGAGGATTATGCCGCACTTTACATCCGAGAGATCGCCGATCGCACGGAGTCCCTACTTCGATCATATCGCATGTGAGCCCGCTTACGCTAACTTTCGAGGTCCTTCCGCAGGGCTTTAGTGGACGCAGTGAGCCCGAGTAATCGCATTTCATCCACGCATGCACGGACAGCAGAGCGCACCATCCGCACTTCGAGGATATGCCGCGAGCCCGTGTTATTGACTTCAGCCGTAGCTGAGGATCATTTGCCTCTAGTTGAGTTCGCAGATAATAATAGCTACCACTCCAGATTCGATGGCGCCTTACGAGGCCTTGTATGGGAGGAAGTGCAGATCGCCATAGGTTGGTTCGACGTGGGCGAGGTGCAATAGTGGGACCAGATTTGGTACAAAGAGTGCCGGATAAGGCGAAGCTTATCCGAGAGCGCTATCGATACTCGTAGTCGATGGTAAGTCGATGCAGATCATCGCCGCCGCATCTTGAGTTCGAGGTTCATGATTGGGTTTTCCTAAAGGTGTCACCCACGGCGGTGTGATGAGATTCGGAAGAAGGGGAAACTCACTTTCAGGTACATCGGGCCGCTTCGCATTGTCCGCAGGCAGGCAAGGTTGCCTATGAGCCGATCCGCCGTCCGATCCGGAGGCAAAGGCATCCGCTTTTTCACGATCTATGCCGAGGAGATGATCGGATCCATCTAGTGGTACACCCGATTGACGATGTCCAGTGACCGAGGGGTTATCGATGAGGAGATTCCCATACGATAGTCGATCGCCGTTAGGCGCATGACCAAGGACGCGGCTTCCACAAAGTCTTCGCGCGAACGAGCTCGTGATGAGATGACGCGGGAAGCCGAGAGGACACGAGGCGTATATCCTCACCTATTCCCTACACCTCCGTGTAATTCACTTTCCTACTTGTAAATTTTCATTATCGCTATGCCTAAGTGTTGTTTTGTGGCCGCGCGTGGCATTTGCAAACCGCTTAAGCATAAGAATCTTATCGTTAATCGTTTGGGAAGGAACATTCGACTAATGTTTCGGCGAGGGGAGAATGTTATACCAGATTTGCAGTATGTACGTATGGAATACGCATAAAAGTTTAGCCTTAAAGTTTAGGCTCGACGATTTTTTGGGCACAACTCACAAAACGAATAGTTTTCCGACGTAAACGCTTCCACGCCTTCGTAGGGTAAATTCCGCTATGCCATTTCTAATTTTTGGCGGATTTTTCCGAGAGACGAAACATTTTGGACCAACGAGGGCGACACTTGTCACCTCCAATCGATGGATTTGAAATCGCCCATTTGGACGAATTGACACGGTGAGCACGCTTTTTGTGCCTCAGGCACAAGTCATGAGCTGGTAGGATATTTGTGTATAGTTAATCCTCACCCTACACTTGCCTTGCACTTGTCTTAATCTTGGCCATCGTGGCCACTTCTTGACCTATAAATACCCTCTTAGAGACGTAAGAGTTCTTCATCCACAAATCTTTCCAAGTCTTAAAAATCCTCTCATCTCCCTTGAGCTCTTTCGCCCAACACCTCCTCCTCGTGGAAGGCCCTCGCCGAATACCCTCTAGCCTAGTAGTTTGGCCGAGGCCCCTAGCCTAGCCAAAAATCTACCCTCCCTTGGTAGAAAAGTTGTCTTCTAGTATTGTTATAATGCCCAAAATACCCTAGCCCAAATACCTTAGTACTTAGTGAAGTCAGGAAGAACTTCTAAGGCTTCCTCGAGCATACAACTTGTGAGCAAAACCTTGCTCAGCGCGACTTTTCTAGATATTATCGCTTACCGAGGTAACTAATCCTAACCTCTTTGAATTAGAGAATATTTATCGTAGTAGTATTAGAATAAGTATTAAATACTTAGAAGAATATCACGTATCGTAATTGAACTGCTACTACGCAGGGCTTAAAAGAAGAATAATCAAACTGCATTTACATAGGATCGCTTTCACAAAGAGACTTATATAGCTCACTGCAGGGAAGTGCCGCCCAACTTTCCATGTAATTGTGAACCCTCCGCTTAGAATGACCTTCAGAGTAGTCTTTGATAGATATCCGTGACTATTATAGTCGAATTCTCCGCGACATATTCAACTCGCAGTGGTTTTCACGGTATGCATGTGATTCTTCCTAAAGCATGATATTTTACAATATATATAGTACTAGACGCATAATGTGTTAACTAAAATATAACTACGGCAATGTCTTCGACTTAAGCCCGATTAATACTTACGGAACGCCTCACCGCTTAAGCTCGAATAACACTTACTAAGAATGCCTCACCGCTTAAGCTCCAATAATAAAGATCCAAAGCATTTTAAAAGAATATCAAATCATTTTTAATGTAAGAGAACTAATTGTTTTTAAATGTGTTTAAGAGTTATACTAGCCTTATGGGAAGTTAAGTATAACCACTTAAGATTGATAAAAGAAACAATTTGCCTATGTGTTTATAATGCACTTTATATCAATTGTGAAAAGAATAATAAGATGGTTTGATAAGTAGACACGATATGATGCTACGTGTTAGTGTCTTGTAACGCTTCAGAAAAAGAGTATTCTTGTCAGGCTTATGTTGTTTAAAGATGTTCGCATGTTAGTGTACTATCACTCACCTCGAGACGATACCGGGTTGTCGCCTCCGACGCGGGTAGACTCAAAGTGTCCGGGACCATGATTCGAGAGAATACCACGCGGTCCGTGGCCCATGCGAGCTACGAGTTCCGTGTTAGTATGCGTTATGCTCACGCGGTTTACGCGCCACGCGACAACGAGTCCAGGACGACGCCGAGTAACACCCTCGACGCTGGTTATACTCACGCGCCCATGCGAGTGGCGCGATTCGGAGTCCGTGATTAGGCTTGCAGAGTGATAATACGGCGAGTGGCTCCCGCTCAATCATTCGCAGCCTTAGAAAAGACCTATTACGCTTATTTATTGCTGTTTTGTTGCGGATGCTGGCACTGCGCGCGTTCCTCATTGACTTCATACATATTTGTAAACCGTTTTAAAAAGTGTTATGATTTCATTTAAGTACTTTACGCTTCCATACTTAGTACCTCAGATCGATTCTCTCGGCCGCTCATGCCAGTAAAGGCAAGTGCTAGATCCACATTCTGTGATCTCTACGCTCGTGTCGAGCTCCATCTTTTCCGAGGCTCTACTTTCGTATGATCTCTCTCGTTGTAGATAGTTTTGTACAGGTATGGCGGCCCCGCCCCGCCATAGTTGTATATTTCTATTAGGTACAGAGTCACAGTACAAAGGTTTGACGTGAATCGCTAAACCATGATTATATATATACGCCGTTATTATGTTTTCTCACATAAATCGTGTCTCATTTTATAAATGCTTCATGTCTTCTTTATATTTCCGCTGACACTGACGATGACTACTACTGGGCGCCTAGATGCACTACCACTGCCCGAACGGTCACGATAAGATGTACGCGAGGACGACGAGAAAAGTTCGAGCCTTAAAGTAGGCAAGGTACAAAAATATTTGTGCACAACACCGGAAAGAATCGCTGACGTAAACGCTTTACAAAACTTCAAGGGAAAATTCCGCCATGCCATTTATAATTTTTGCGGATTTTTCCGAGAGATCTAATATTTCGGACAACGAGGGCGACACTTGTCACCCCTCAAAGTTGGTGGATATGGGCTACAATTGGACTAATTCAACTCTCGAGTCGGCAGGATATTCGTGATATTTTAGCGTGGTAGATGGATAAGGTACACATGGATGAATCTCACCCTACACTTGCCTACTACTGCATGATCTTGGCCATTGATTTCCTATAAATACCCCTTAGTTGAAGATCTTCTTCATCCACAAATTGTTCTAAGTCTTGAAATCCTTTCCCTCTCGGCAGAGACTTTCCAGCCTGCAGCACCACCCCCTTCCTAGCGGCTAGCCCTCCCTCCTTTGAGGGCAGCTCTGGCCAGATGGTACACCCTCCTCATAGCCGAGGCACTTCCTACCTTGAGTCAGTTTCCTCGTAAAATACACTCACCTCGAAAATACTTTCCAAGTATCATATTATTCCAAAATACCTGGCCCAAATACCTTGTAGTATTCCAAGGTTACACTTATACTAAAAGCCCGTAAATACTATTATACGTCCCTTCACTACTAAACGAAACCCCAAGGAAAATCTTCGCTGGTTGAAGTATTAGGAAGAAGTTTCAGAGAACTTCTAAGGTTGTTTGGAGCGGCCGAGCAATCTTATAGAGCTAGACGCTTCGTGATCGACATTAAACTTGGATAATTTTGGGCTTACCGAGGTAAATAATCCTATCCTTCTATTTGTAATTGGAAATTACATACCGTAGAATAGAAATGAATATAAGATTCATAGTAGAATGTTGAACCGAATAAGGATATTACGTAAAAGACTTGAATCAAATCACATCAAAGAAGATTAAACTGCATTTACATAGGTTGTATTTACAGAGACTTCAGGTAGCTTAACCAGTGAAGTCGCCCGATTTTCCGTAGAATAGAGAACCTACCGCTTAGAATATTCTAAAGAAAGTCCAGAAGTTGATAGACTTGTATAACCTTATAGGTTGAAAGTTCTCATGTAGCATGTACTACTTGAAAGGTGAACAAGGCCAGCTTGTTATAGCCATGAAATGCTTTGCTAATAGTCGATAATCGTCGCGAGGTATGTGATTCTTCCTATCCTCTTGAGCATGATATTTTAAAAGAATATATATATAGTACGGACGTATTGTTAAGCGAACGAGTTTTACTTACAATGTCTTCCGACTTAAGCCTCACAATAAGAATCTGAAGTATTTCAAAGCTAATTAAGAACCCTTTTGAAAGAGTAATACTTGGTTTTAAAAGTTTAAGAGTTATACTAGCTTTATGGGAAGTTAGGTATAACGACTTAAGAGAAATAAAAGAATGGTTTATCGATTTTAAGAAGTTAAGAGACTTAATCTTAAAAGATAAGAGACTTGACTTAATTATATTAATATGAATTTTGTTAAAAGTGTGAAACCTCATTCAAGTAGAATGAGTATGGTTATCAAAAGGAATGATGTTTCATCGATTTCGGAAATCGTAATAAGCATCGAACAAACCATGCTAGCCGCTAATAAAGGGAAATGTATTGACTAATAAAGTATTATTAAAACCAGAAACCTCCATCCGCATAGAAGCTAAGATGACAAAAATGATATTACATTTAGATCCTCGGCTGCTTTAAAAGATTGTTATAAACAAGAATAACCTACTCACATATACGCCCCTAAGGAAAATCTTCACACTTGGTTGAAGTATTAGGAAGAAGTTTCGTAGAACTTAAGGGTTGTCGAGCGTCGAGCAATCTGAGTATGAGCCAGACGCTTCGTGATCGACATTAAACTTGATAATTTTGGGCTTACCGAGGTAAATAATCCTATCCTTCTATTTGTAATTGAAATTACATACTGTCAGAGAATAGAAATGAATATAAGATTCATAGTAGAATGTTGAATCGTAATAAGGATATTACGTAAAAGACTTGAATCAAATCACATCAAAAGAAGATTAAACTGCACTTACATAGTGGTTGTATTTACGTAGACTCAGGTAGCTTAACTGTAGGGAAGTGCTGCCCGATTTTCCGTAGAATAGAGAACCTACCGCTTAGAATATTCTAAAGAGCTTCAGAAGTTGATAGACTCAGATAACCTTTATAGGTTGAAAGTTCTGCGTGTAGCATGTACTACTTGAAAGCGTGAACAAGGCTAGCCGTTATAGCCATGAGCGCTTTTGCTAATAGTCGATAATCGCCGCGAGGTATGTGATTCTTCCTATCCTCTCGAGCATGATATTTTAAAAGAATATATATATAGTGCAGACGTGACGTGTGTTAATCGACGTAGTTTTACGGCAATGTCTTCGACTTAAGCCCGAATAATAAGAACTCGAAGATTTCAAAAGAATTAAGAACCCTTTTGAAAGAAGAGTAATACTTGGTTTTAAAAGCTTAAGAGTTATACTAGCTTTATGGGAAGGTATAACGACTTAAGAGAAATAAAAAGAATGGTTTATTGATTTTAAGAAGTTAAGAGACTTAATCTTAAAAGATAAGAGACTTGACTTAATTATATTAATATGAATTTTGTTAAAAGTGTGAAACCTCATTCGTAGTAATGAGTATTTGGTTATCAAAAGGAATGATGTTTTACCGATTTAAATCGTAATAAGTATCGAACAAACCACAAAGAAGCGCTTAATAAAGTGAAATGTATTGACTAATAAAGTATTATTAAAACCAGTAGAAAACTCCATCCGCATGAAGCTAAGATGACAAAATGATATTACATTTCAGATCCCGGCCGCTTTAAAAGATTGTTATAAACAAGAATAACCTACTCACATATAAGGTATATGTTTCTCAAATTGTTTTAAAGGATTAAAACTATGAACTACGAAACCTTTCAAAATGAGAAACTTGAGTATTTGAAATTAGGCAAACTTGAACGCTTGGAAAAGAATGTTGTTACTTGATTTTACAAAGAGAAGTGTTTTGTTTACTTAAAAGATAGTCACTCTATTTTTATAAGACGCATCTTGTGTGACTTTGTGGAAAGAAACGGATCTTAAAGAGTTAATGTATGAAGTACTTTGGGGATAAAACCCGAACTTGTTTAACATAAAGTAGAAAGTACCTTGTGTGAATAACTTGATTGTGTTGGTTTGTGATAGCCTTGTAATACTTTCTTGTTGGTTTGATAAGTAAACATGTTAGGACGCTACGTGTTAGTATCTTGTGATGTTTGTGTAAAGCGGATTTCCTCGATCGCACTTATGTTGTTTAACGATCACCGTTATGTTGGTATTGTACCACTCACCTTGACATGATCCCGGGTTAAGCCTCCGACGCGGTATATCTCAGCCGTTCGGGACCATGATTCGAGAATACCTCACGCGGGTCCAGGACCTATGCGGAGCTACGAGTTCCGTGTTAGCGCGGCCTTTATGGTCATGCGGTCATGTGGCTATGCGGATGCGAGTCCAGACGATGCCGGGGAGCTACCGACACGGGGAATACCTCATGCGGGCCTATGAGGTTGCCTCCTACGCGGAGTCGCAGTAAGTTCTGTGGCTAGACGCGACATTAGATATCGCGCGAGTGGCGGCTTTGATCATGTGACGGTTCAGACAGATCTCATGATACGCTTATGACCTTGGTTGCACCGTGGGTTTTAGTAGTCGCCATGCCTTCGCACTTACTCCCGCACGGTTTTATTGTGACAGCGGGACCTCGGTGTTCATGTGTATTCCTTGGTGCTTTTATATCATAGATCGCCAAGCTGGCGGAAGGTATTCCACGCATGATTGATGTTGGGCGCGAGACCCATAGTTATATTTGAGTGATGACTTTGAGAGCGAGTCCTCGACTTGACATGATCGCTTATTTGTTGTGAATCGTAGTTTGGTTATCATACATGTCTCTCGCTTTATATAGACTACTATGATTTCATTTACGATTTTCGCCACATACAAGGTACTGTTGCATCGACTCTCTTCGGCTGCGTTCATGCCGCAGGTAGGTACACCGTTGTTGATCCTCGCCTAGGTCATAGTTCACAGATGGGAAGCTCCGCTTCTCGAGGCTTATCAGCCGTATAGTCCTCGTCATCAGAGGTACTTACATTCAGGTATGGCGGCCCGTCCCGCCATTGTTGTCATATCATTCTTAGGTCTCAGAGTAATCACAAGGCAGTTGTAAAAAAAAAGGATGTAATCGTCTAGTTGTTATATATATATGTCGAAAAGGCAAGTTTTCTCAGACATCGCTTTACACTTCGATATTTCATGTCTTGTTTTATGTTCCATTGACTTACGATGTATGTCTACTTACGCGTTCGGTAGGCACTACCACGCCCGTTCGGTCGTGACAAAAGTGGTATCGTGAGCGCTTAATCTCTGGAAAGTATCTATCAGACCGTATCTAGTAGTTCGATTATCGCGCTATTGCGCACCACACCAATAATCGCGAGGCTATAGGATATTTAGGATCGTTTCCATTCTTCTCACTCGAGATCGTGCTAGAGCAGGTTATAAGTTGACCTCTAACGTATTTCTTTCCCTACCGCTATGCCTCCGCAGAAGGCAACTCGCCCGTGGCGGCAAGGCAGCGGGAGCTACGAGTAACACGTTACTAGGGCACAGCCCAATCATCACCTAGGTAGTGCTTCATTCGGGAGTTCGCTACGCCGCTAGCCCCAAAGAGTTAGCACTCACGCAGCAGCTCCATCGCGCCATGATATTTGAACCTTCGCCCACGATCGGGAACAGAGAATATAGATTGCAAGAGACGCACTACGCATTAGCTGGGTGAGTTAGCAACTGCAGAGTATTTTATGTATCGATTTATCGCGGTCTTGATGAATATCTAAGAGCGGTCGCAAGAGTAGCTCTTCGCTAGGCTTCGAGCATGGCCTGCACGGGCTTATGCGCGCAGCCGAGAAACGCAGAGATCGACAGATTAATCAAGGATCGCAGAAGAGGCCCGACGGCAGGATCCTTTGGTAACTTTCAGGCAAACCGCAAGCACAGACAGATATGCACATCCACCAGGCAGAGTGGTCCTCCGCTGCACTTCGTGACATTCGAGTATGCAGAGTTGGTCAACCTGTACGGTTCGCAGCCTATACGCAGTTCCCGCCACCGATTCGCCTCTAGTGTTCACACACATGTGACATCCCGGGAATGTCGATTTTTAGTTGGTACTTGTTGTACCTACTACCGCCAGGCCAGTGTCGGGCGGGTGTCCTAGTAGGAGGGATGCAAGTAGGAGGACTCAGCCTTCAGGATCGGTGGGTAGTTCGTCACCTTCCTTAGCTATGCGCCCAACAGGGCAGGATTGATACGTGGAGACCTTAGAGGCAAGGCCATAGAGTTTATACGTGGAGACCTTAGAGGCAAGGCCATCTCGAGAGAGAGATCTATATTTTTAGGTTTGACCCTTATCAGGGTGCAGAGTATAAGAGGGATTTATTTGTGTAATAAGTCCCCGAGTAGGTGAAATGAAAGAGGTAGTTGAGCTAAGTACCGCTAGGTTTTCGTAAATGATTAGTGAGATTGCTCGGGACGGAGCTAGTGTTTCTGGAAGTTGGTCGGGTTGAGGCTGTCACGACCCGCCCGGCCCGGATCGTGCCTTACCCCGGCACCCTAGTGATACAACATCAGTGAAAACCAGCGGAAATAAAAACTCATGAAAGAAAACAGTGAAATAAGAAAGCAGGCTAACCCAACAGTTACCTTTTTGTACATAAATTAAAACTTGAACAGCTATATCCTTACAACCTCAACCACAAAGTACTTCTGCACTTAAGAATTTTAAAATCATAATGACGGACAGGGCCCGCCATGCCCTCGAATGAACAAAAGCCTACTACTTCAGTGGAACTGCATCACGTGACAAGCCTCCGAGATACGGAGCTTTCGAGAACCAACAAATGATCCTAAGAGAGCGGATCGAAGTTATGTACCCCAACTCGCATGAACGCATCCCCAAGGAGGTCGCATAACAGTACCATGTATGTGAAACCAAAAATATCGTAAATGAAATCATAATAATCTATATAAAGCGAGAGACATGTATGATAACCAAATTACAAAGACCACAACATATAAGCCATATCAAGATAGGACTCATGCCCGTGAAATCATCACTCAAATACAACCCGAATTTAACTCACACAAAGGCCGCATGCCCCAAGATCTCACCTCAGATAAGCATGGCCCCGAACTGGCCCTAGTGGCCCATACCCGTGGGCCCATACCCGTGGACCATCCAATGTGTCGGTATGCCCAAATAAGATAACAAGATAACAATCCCTGTGGAAGCATACCTGTGGGCTACCCAACGTGTCAGTATGTCCAAACAACTAACCAAACAATACTCACTGTGGAAGCATACCCGTGGGCTACCCAACGTGTCGGTATGTCCAAATAACTACAAGGTAATACTCACTGTGGACGCATACCCGTGGGCTACCCGACGTGTCAGTATGTCCAAACAACTAGATAGCCGGCCCTCCATCGAGAGACTCGATAGCACACAATCAGACACTTGCATAACAAGGCTATCACAACAAGCATAGGCAAGTTACACACAACTCAAGGTACTTTAAACACTTCTTAACACAACGTCAAGTATACCAGTAAAAGCCCAAGTATCTAACCTCTTTAAGATCAAGGTACTCCTACCTTTTATAATCAAGCCACTTATGTTTTTCCATCACAAAGAGTTCAATATTTGAAAACGAGTTACTTCCTTTTTCCCAAAATCAAGTTACCATTTTAAATCCAATAATGAACCCATTTCTTTATTTTCCATAAGGTCATTATAATTAACTTCCCATAAAGCTATTATAACGCTTTATGCTTTAAAACAATACAAGACAAGACCATGCCTTTCTTTTAAAACGAAACACTTCCAATTCTTAAGTCTCTTTTCTTTTAGAAATCGAATTCCTTACTTTGAAATTTTTAAGAAGATCAAAACTTGATTTTAATAATTCTCATTAGAGCAGCCATGATCTAGGAAATGTAATGTCATTTTGTCTTATCTTAGCTTCTATGCAGATGGAGGTTTTTACTGGTTTTAATATGATTAATTGTCATTACTTCTTTCCTTTATCGACGCTGCATTGGCTTGTTCGATCCTTATTCCCATTTCCGAAATTTGTAACGTTATTCATTTCTCACGAATTAGGTTTTATACTTTTCAACACCGTTTAGGTCAATTACAAGTCACGTCTCTTATCTTTTGAAATCAACAAACCATTCTTTTAGCTACATAAGGTGGTTATAACAAACTTCCCATAAAGCCGTTATAACACTTTATGTTTTAAACCAACCAATTACCACTATAAACATTTATGAGACCAATATGGCTCATTCTTTAACCACCGAGTACCCGTTACTAACGGATAAGACTTTACTACTATTTCCACACAATGAAGCCCTTAACACTTCATATCAAGTCAAGACACAAAAGGGAAATCAAATTCCTTTAACACACGCAAGGCTTCACCACTATATATTTTACAAATATTCATGCTGAAGAGGATAGGAAGAATCACATACCTCGCGACGATTGTCGACAATAAGCAAAATGCTCCACCGTATTATCGCCCTTAAGTAGAATATGCTACCGTAGTACTTCAATCCTATAAGGGTCATAAAACGTCTATCAAACTCTAGCTTCGAACGTAGAATAACTAAGTGCAAAGTCCCTAAATTCTACGGTAATTTGGACGGCACTTCCTTTGTTTCTACTAACTTTGCCACCTTTTTCAAGGTCGAATTCAATAACCAAACTCCCACAATAATGCAAAATAAACCAATAATTCCATGCCATTCTTGGCCAACAATAAACCAATCCTAAACCCCTTTCAACTCTTTCCAATCCAAGTTCTTAAGTCTAACACGATATCTAGCCCTAGACATCTTCAACAATTGCAATCTCCTTTTACAACATGCGACGACCCAATTAGAAATCCAATTGAAGTTAAAATCTTAAGGTTAACATGCCCATTTTCGGTTTCAACAAGACAACAAGACCCAAATCTATTCAAATAAAACAGCCACAGGCTCAACTCTATACTACTACAATATAACAGCCTTAGGCTCAATTCTAAATCACTAAAATATAACAGCCTCAGGCTCACATCTATACTACTAAAATATAACAGCCTTAGGCTCATAACCAAGAGAAAGGGGAAACTTTTACCTTAAGGAATAGCCCACAAAATCCCCTTTTTCTTCCACCTCTTTCCGTCAAAATCGCCCACCAGCGCTTCCCACAAGTTTACCCACACTTTTCCTTCTTCGCGCCACGACCGAACGGGCCCGTGATCGGTGCCTTACCTGCACCCTAGTGATACAACAT
Source organism: Przewalskia tangutica (assembly GCA_029844215.1). Lineage (NCBI taxonomy): Eukaryota > Viridiplantae > Streptophyta > Magnoliopsida > Solanales > Solanaceae > Przewalskia > Przewalskia tangutica. Next base: position 25,013,490 of record CM056737.1, read on the forward strand.
CGAGAAAATCAGCGAAATAAAAACATGAACATGAATTAAGAGAAAAGATAAATAAACAAAGCAACCAAAACAGTTGCCTTCATCATAAATACATAAATACCCTAACAGTTATCCTTTTTACAAACCCTGCCCACAACAAAGCATGCACTTAAGATTTTTACAACATCTATGACGGACAGGCCCGCCATACCCCGAATGTATAAGAATCTATGCATCGTGGTAACATACCAAAAGATAAGCCTCAGGAACGGAGCTTCCCAACACGCTGAAATGTGATCCTATAAGCGGATCGACGGTCGATGTACCTTTTACTGCAGATGAACGCGGCCAAGGAGGTCAAGACAACAGTACCAAGTATGTGAAATCAGAAAATATCGTAAATGAAATCATAATAGTCTATATAAAGCAGAGACATGTATGATAACCAAACTACGATTCACAACATAAAAGCCATGTCAAGTCGTGACTCACGCCTCAAAGTCATCCTCACGCTCGTGGAACTTCTTCCTCACCGCCGTGCCTAGGTACAAATCATGTGATACGTATACAGTGTCTCGCCCATCTTATGGACCCAATATAGAAATGTGTGGAATACATTCCTGCTCATCCCATGAACCTAGAGGTCGAGTGAAATACATTCCCGAATGACCAGGTAGTCGAGTGAAATACATTCCGATGAAACGGTAGTCAAGTGAAATACATTCGGATGAACCGTTGTCAAGTGAAATACATTCCTGATGAACCGTAGTCAAGTGAAATACATTCCGGATGAACCTAGTCAAGTGAAATACATTCGGATGAACCGTAGTCAAGTGAAATACATTCCGGATGAACCTGTAGTCAAGTGAAATACATTCTGGGATGAACCAGAGTTGAGTGGAACACAATACTTGCACAACAAGGCTATCACACGTAACATGGTCAAGTTTCATAACAAAAGCATAGGCAAGTTATACACAAATCAAGGTACTTTCATTTTATGCCAAAGTCCGAATTTTAACCCTAAAGTATTACGTACGTTAAATTCCTTTTAAAGATCCATTTCTTTACTGAAGGTCACCCGATACCCTTAGTATAAAAATAGAGTGACTAACATTGTTAAGTAAACCAAAATGCTTTCCTTTGTAAAATCAAGTAACAACCTTATTTTCCAAACGTTCAAGTTTGCCTAATTTCAAAAGCTCAAGTTTCTCATTTTAGAAAAGGTTTCGTAGTTCATAGTTTTAAATCCTTTAAAACATAATTCTCCTTTAAACGTTTTGAGAAACATATGTCTTATATGTGAGTAGGTTATTCTTGTTTATAATTAATCTTATTAAGCACCATGATCTAGGAAATGTAATATCATTTTGTCTTATCTTAGCTTCTATGCAGATGGAGGTTTCTACCGGTTTTAATACCATACTTCATTACTCAATACATTTTCCTTTATTAACGCTCGCACGGTTTGTCGATACTCATTCGATTTCCAAATCAAGAAACATTATTCCTCTTAAAACCAAGTACTCATTACTCACGAATGAGTTTTCACACTTTTAACAAAATTCATATTAATACCATTAAGTCAAGTCTCTTATCTTCTAAAAATCAAGAAACCATTCTTTTTATCACTCTTAAGACGTTATACCTAACTTCCCATAAAGCTAGTACAACTCTTATGTTTTCAAAGCCAAGTATTACTCTTCTTTCAAAAGGTCTTTTGAAACACTTCAAGTTCTTTATTACTACACATCAAATCATATAAGTCAACCGCCACTTTGAAACCACAAAGCATTTTCTTACCTACATAAAGTCATATAACCAACTACCCATAAAGCCCTTTATAACACTTTATGTTTCAAACCAATCAAATACATTAAACACATGACGCTCACCGTACTACATAGTTATACACATATCATGCTAGAACAGATAGGAAGAGGTTCACATACCTCGCGACGATTATCGACTAATAGCAAAACGCCCAAGTACCTCAAACCGCTCGGCTACTCCTAAGCCAAGTAGATCACGCCATACGTAGTACTTCAACCTATAGAGGCCACAGGCGCCTATTAACATTTAGATCTCAATGGAGAATATCCTACAAAATTCGCAAAGACCTCCCGCAACAGCGTAAATCTCCTCCTCTATCGAGGCCGGCTACCAAGCCAACCAGGGGGGGTTAACACGTCTAACCGGACGTGTACAATTCTACTACACAGTAATGATATACAAGTCTACTGTAATACAGTCCTATGTAATTACAGTTCAGTTCTCTTTAAATTCAGCTTAAGTCGCAAGACATTGCTGTAAGTATTATTCAGGCTTAAGTCAAAAGACATTGCCGCACAACTATGTTAAGTTCTATATATAGTATACTTAACTATATACTCCTACAACATGTAATTTCCAATTACAACAGAAGGTTAAGAATGTTTACCTCGATAAGCCCAAAATTATCCGAGTTTATATGTCGATCTGAGCAAGGTTTAGCTCCTACTCCGTGCGCTCCGACTCCGCTCCAACCAACCCTTAGAAGTTCTAACCAACTTCTACTTATAACTTCAACTACGGGTGAAGATTTACTTAGGGTTTCGCTTTTTGTGATCGAGGAAGTATAATAGTATTTTCTGGCTTGTAAAAGTGTAACCTTGGGAAAACTACAAGGTATTTGGGCCAAGGTATTTGGGCATTATAACAATACTGAGAGTATTTCTATACCACAAAAGGGGTATTTATACGAGACAACAAGGCAGTGGTGTAGACCTCGCCAAGGCTTCTCGAGGGGGTAGTGTATGACGCAAAGTAAGCAAGAGGGAGGAAAGATTTTTCAAGACTTGGCAATTTTGGATGAAGAAGTTCATCAACATGGAGGGTATTTATAGGTCAAGCAAAGGCCAACCAATGGCCAAGATCCATCCAAGTGGTAGGCAAGTGTAAGGCGAAGATTAAGCCAAGTACACCTTATCCATCTACCCCCAAAATATCCTACCTAACCCTTGACTAAAAGCCCAGGCCAAATCGTCCAAGAGGACGCCTCAAGTGCTCCAATTGAGGTGACAAGTGTCGCCTCTCGTTGGTCCAAAATGTTTCGTCTCTGAAAAATCCGCAAAAATATAAATGACATAGCCGGAATTTTCCTACGAAAGCTATGGAAACGCTTTCGAAAAACGACTCTAATCGGTGTTGTGTACAAATTTCAAACTAGCCAACTTTAAGGCTCAAATTATAATACGACGCGCCACGTACATACTGAAATACGGGGTATAACATTCGCCCCTCCTTAGAAACATGCGTCCCGAATGTTCCTTCTCAAGACGGATAACGATAAAGTTCTTCTAACAAGTTGTCAACGCCACACCTGGCCACAGAAACACCCGCGCAAATACTTACATTCAAGTCCACGAGGAAACACCTCTAACATCACAAACTTTTGTCACTTTGCCGCGAGGTTCTAGTGTCACTCCGGCGACCTAACAAATGGTACCGGACTGCATGCGATCCCTGAGGTCTAAAATATACATCCTTCGTGACCTTCTCCCTTCACAAGAAATGATCACACACGTTCACTTCTCCCCTATCTCGTTGTACCCTTCTCGAACACTCGAACTTTTTCTAGTATCCGTACCACACTTCCATCAACGTTTCTGTTTTCCAGCCCTTGGAGTCACCACCTCCAACTTGGTTATCTTATTAGCCTCAATCTTCCTTAAGGCCACTTCCGGCCTTCACGATCCTCTTCAGGTCGAACATATCCACGAACTCATACGATGGTCATCTAAACTTGGGCCTAGCACCCTCGTGACCCTACCGCCTGGCGGGACCACCCAGAGCTGACCCCACCTCATTTCGGGCTACGGGTTGACACGCAACACGTCCTCAACCCGAGCCTCACACGCCGACTCTCTCGTTCTCGATCCGAACAACCTTGCTAAATCACATCAGGAAAGATACCACTTTCATTTACCCAACCCAGGGACTTATCACACAATACATTTATACGCAAACCAAGTATTTCAACAAGGACTAACCGTAAAATCTTTTATTCAAGATGACCTTACATCTAAGGTCTCAACATGAAATATTTTAAAGTTCACACTTTCCATGCCCCCATACATATCCTTTCAACTAGCCAAGCTTTCTAACTCATAACCAATATAACGCTATCCGAACGTAGCACACAATAATAAGGTCATCAATCATGCATACAAATCTCTAGAGGGTTAAGGATATACCTGAAGCTACCGCTCCACTCTAATCATAAGTCTGCCCTGCAGGCATAATCGTGAAAGGCGATGAACGCCATCGATCCGGTAGTCGCGCTGCCGTGCCTCTCCTATAAGCACGATCTCGTCACATGGCTCGACGGCGCAGTGAAACAAGCACCGATAAAGACGACATTCCCGGGATGATGTTTGCCACATCGTGCACACTGAGGGACATGAATCCTTCTGGCTAGCACTCACGTATACTGTGAACGGAAGCCACGAGCTCGACCAGCTCGAATACCTGAACGCCCCGGCGAGGGGACCACTCTGTACTGGTGGAGGTACATAACTAGACTTCTTCTGAGGCGGTCCGCCTCGAAAGTTACCAAAGGACCTCATTGCTCGGCCCTCTTCTCACGATCTCGGCCATTCCGTCGACCTCTCCGTGCCTCACATCCTAGTGCATGAGCTTGCATGCGGGCAATGTCCATGCGGTGAAGAGCTACTCCCGCATAAGCCTCGCCAAGTAATCATCCAGCCCGGTGACGTGGCGGTGTACTGTCCTCCATATCGGCTACTCTGGCGGAACATACCGAGCTAATGAGTCGAACTCCACATTGTACTTCTAACCGCCGCCCGATCCCGCCTCAACGTCAAAAATCGTCGCCCCGAGCCCTCCTCATCTGTGGGGGCAAGAAATGTGCAAGAAAAGCCGCGAGAACTCATCCCATACGGTGAGGCATGCTCTTCCCGGACAACTCGCGAATCAAACCGGTCAGCTGCGGATCACGCACTGATGCGAACCAATACCACCGACTACGCCTCGAGACTCGATCACTCTCATGATCATGTAGTCGCTGTCGGATAAACTCCCGAGGTCATCCTCGACTCTCGATCCATAGAACATCGGCGGGCTACAACTCGTAAAGTCCGTAGCCTCAAATGCGCTCGGGGGTGAACTACGGTGCTATGGTGGGCTCGCTGCGTCGGCCTATCCTCATATCTGGCCACGACCACGGCGATGGCGCCATCCGCTTGTACCCTCATCTCGCTCGGGTTGTGGGGTGGAGGCTCAGTATCAGAGTCTCGGCGACCATCGCTGCGGCTCTCAACTCTTTGGTCTTTGGCGTCGCGAAACCCGCCGGGCACTGTCTCATCTTGACCAGGGCTGCGCCTCGTACTCCTCAGTATCTCACTATGACTCCTCATCGCCTTGCCCATTCGGGCTCAGGTTTTACGCGGAGGCATAGCGGTAAAGGAAAGGAATACGTCGGAGGGTCCATTTATCACACACGGCTAAGGCACGATCTCGTAATGAGAAGAATGGAAACCAATCCTAAATGCCCTGCAGCCTCACGATTATAGATGTGGTGCACAACACACCGATAATCAAGACTCTACTAGACACGATGCGTAGACACTTTCCGAGGACTAATCGCTCGATACCACTTTTGTCACGACCGAACCGGGCGTGGATCGTGCCTACCCCGCACCCTAGTGATACAACATCAGAGAAAATCAGCGGAAATAAAAACATGAACATGAATTAAGAGAAAAGATAAATAAACAGGCCAACCAAAACAGTTGCCTTCATCATAAATACATAAATACCCGAACAATTATCCTTTTTACAAACCCCGCCACGATTACTCTGAGACCTCTAAGATTTTTACAACAGCTATGACGGGACAGGGCCCCGCCATACCCCTGAATGTATAAGAATCTACAGACTCAGGGTAACATACCAAAAGATAAGCTTCCCAACACACTGAAATGTGATCCTATAAGCGGGGATCGACAGTCGATGTACCTTTTACCTGCGGCATGAACGCAGCCCGAAGGTCGATCTGGCAGTACCAAGTATGTGAAGCAGAAAATCAGTAAATGAAATCATAATAGTCTATATAAAGCAGGAGACATGTATGATAACCAAACTACAGTTCACAACATAAAAGCAGTCATGTCAAGTCAGGGACTCACGCCCTCAAAGTCATCCCTCATGCCCGTGGAACTTCTTCCTCACTGCCGGCAGTCTAGGTACAAATCATGTGATACGTATAACAGGTCTCGGCCCATCTTATGGACCCAATATAGAAACGTGTGGAATACATTCCCGGTTCATCCCATGAACCGGTAGTCGAGTGAAATACATTCCCGGATGAACCGGTAGTCGAGTGAAATACATTCCCGGATGAACCGGTAGTCAAGTGAAATACATTCCCGGATGAACCGGTAGTCAAGTGAAATACATTCCCGGATGAACCGGTAGTCAAGTGAAATACATTCCCGGATGAACCGGTAGTCAAGTGAAATACATTCCCGGATGAACCGGTAGTCAAGTGAAATACATTCCCGGATGAACCGGTAGTCAAGTGAAATACATTCCCGGATGAACCGGTAGTTGAGTGGAACACAATACTTGCACAACAAGGCTATCACACGTAACATGGTCAAGTTTCATAACAAAAGCATAGGCAAGTTATACACAAATCAAGGTACTTTCATTTTATGTCAAAGTCCGGATTTTAACCCTAAAGTATTACGTACGTTAAATTCCTTTTAAAGATCCATTTCTTTTACGAAGGTCACCCGATACGCGTAGTATAAAAATAGAGTGACTAACATTGTTAAGTAAACCAAAATGCTTTCCTTTGTAAAATCAAGTAACAACCTTATTTTCCAAACGTTCAAGTTTGCCTAATTTCAAAAGCTCAAGTTTCATTTTAGAAAAGGTTTCGTAGTTCATAGTTTTAAATCCTTTAAAACATAATTCTCCTTTAAACGTTTTGAGAAACATATGTCTTATATGTGAGTAGGTTATTCTTGTTTATAATTAATCTTATTAAGCAGCCATGATCTAGGAAATGTAATATCATTTTGTCTTATCTTAGCTTCATGCGGATGGAGGTTTCTCTTGGTTTTAATACCATACTTCATTATTCAATACATTTTCCTTTATTAACGCTGCGGCGGTTTGTCGATACTCATTCGATTTCAAATCAAGAAACATTATTCCTCTTAAAACCAAGTACTCATTACTCACGAATGAGTTTTCACACTTTTAACAAAATTCATATTAATACCATTAAGTCAAGTCTCTTATCTTCTAAAAATCAAGAAACCATTCTTTTATCACTCTTAAGACGTTATACCTAACTTCCCATAAAGCTAGTACAACTCTTATGTTTTCAAAGCCAAGTATTACTCTTAACAAAAGGTCTTTTGAAACACTTCAAGTTCTTTATTACTACACATCAAATCCGTTATAAGTCAAATCAGTTACCCTTTGAAACCACAAAGCATTTTCTTACCTACATAAAACTGTTATAACCAACTACCCATAAAGCCGTTATAACACTTTATGTTTCAAACCAGTCAAATACATTAAACACAGGTACGTCTACCGTACTACATAGTTATACACATATCATGCTAGAACAGATAGGAAGAGGTTCACATACCTCGCGACGATTATCGACTAATAGCAAAACGCTCCAAGTACCTCAAACCGTCGGCTACTCCTTAAGCCAAGTAGATCACGCCATACGTAGTAATTCAACCTATAGAGGACACAGGCGCCTATTAAAATTTAGATATCATTGGAGAATATCCTAACGAAAATTCGGCAAAGACTCCCCGCAGCGTAAATCTCCTCCTCTATCGAGGCCGGCTACCAACCGAGGGTTAACACGTCTAACCGGACGTGTACAATTCTACTACACAAGAATGATACACAAGTCTCATGTCTGATCTATGTAATTACAGATTCGATTCTCTTCTTTAAATTGGGCTTAAGTCGCAAGACATTGCCGTAAGTATTATTCAGCTTAAGTCAAAAGACATTGCCGCAACTATGTTCAGTTCTATATATATTATACTTAACTATATACTCCTACAACATGTAATTTCCAATTACAACGAAGGTTAAGAATGTTTACCTCGATAAGCCCAAAATTATCCGAGTTTATATGTCGATCCGAGCAAGGTTTAGCTCCTACTCCGTGCGCTCAGGCCGCTCCAACCAACCCTTAGAAGTTCTAACCAACTTCTACTTATAACTTCAACTACGGGTGAAGATTTACTTAGGGTTTCGTTTTTGTGGTGAGGAAGTATAATAGTATTTTCGGGCTTGTAAAGTGTAACCTTAGGAAAACTACAAGGTATTTGGGCATTATAACAATACTTGGAGAGTATTTCTATACCACAAAAGGGGGGTATTTATACGAGACAACAAGGCTAGGGGGGGGGGGTGTAGACCTCTCGGCCAAGGCTTCTCAATAGGGGGGGTAGTGTGGCGGACGAAAGTAAGCAAGAGGGAGGGGGAAAGATTTTTCAAGACTTAGGCAATTTTGGATGAAGAAGTTCATCAACATGGAGGGGTATTTATAGGTCAAGCAAAGGCCAACCAATGGCCAAGATCCATCCAAGTGTTATGCAAGTGTAAGGCTAAGATTAAGCCAAGTACACCTTATCCATCTACCACCAAAATATCCTACCTAACCCTTGACTAAAAGCCAAGGCCAAATCGTCCAAGAGGACGCCTCAAGTGCTCCAATTAGAGGGTGACAAGTGTCGCCCTCTCGTTGGTCCAAAATGTTTCGTCTCTCGGAAAAATCCGCAAAAAATATAAATGACATAGCCGGAATTTTCCCTACGAAAGCTGTGGAAACGTTTCGTCGAAAAATGACTCTAATCGGGTGTTGTGTACAAATTTCGAAACTAGCCAACTTTAAGGCTCAAATTATAATACGTACGCGCTCACGTACATACTCTGGAAATACGGGGTATAACACCGCCGCTCCAACAATTTCCTCTTAGGCTAGGTTTTCTTCCAAAAACTAGAGAGAAGGGAGAGGGTTTTCTTGGGAGGGTTTCCAAATGAAATGAAATGGAATGGCCAAGTCTTCCAAGACTTGGCCCTTAAATAGGACCACTTCCAGATAAAAAGGATGGGAGGGACACTTGTCACCCTCCCATAGGTTTTAAAACAAAATATCCCCTGTTTTCTGCCCTTTAGCGCGAAAAATCCGCGCCAGCCGCGCCAGCGCGCTTCTCCGAGAAAATTTCCGGCGATTCAGCGCGCGGCTGAAACCCCGCGGACCCCCAGTACAACCGGCGCGCGACAGATTTCAGGCCGCGTACTGCACCTGAGCAAAAAACTGTTGTTGCCTGCCTGCGCACCAAACTTGAAACTTCCATAACTTTTGACTCCGATGTCCTATCGACGAACGGTTTGTTGCGTTGGGATCTAGATTTAACGAACTACATATTAGGCTTTTAAACACCTCGAAACTCTTAACAACTGGGGTACAATACTCCAAGGTAAACTCAAAATCCGTCCAACACATGTTTGTCAACTTATCTATCAACTTACAACTCTTATATTCCTTGGTATGTTCTTATCTTACTCCTTGAATTTACGGGGTGTAACAGAGGCCATGTTGCGGGTCAACCCGCAGCCTATTTTGTGATAGGGTCAGTTCGGGGTGGTCCCGCCAGGTGGTAGGGTCACGAGGGTGTTAGGCCCAAGTTTAGTTAACCATCGTACGAATTCGTGGATGCGTTCGACCAGTAGTCGGGCCGATGAGGTCAGCCCCTCTTGTCTTTTAGTCAAGACCGTTTACTCGGCAGAGGGTTACGCGAGATGTTATATCAGGAAGGTTGTAAGGCTGCACGAGGTGCCTACTTTCACCTTATGACAGACAGTAAGGCCCAGGTTATGGCTATTTCTTGTTCTGGAGGTTTTACCAGGTAGGGTTAGGAACTCAGGTGAGTCTCAGTATTGCATTCACCCTCGGGCCAGTGTTTGGATTTCAGGGGTAGCTGTGAGGATTGTTGTCTCCTGTTGAGGGAGTGTTTTATAGCTACCATTTCAGTATTCAGATGTCGCCTTATGAAGCCTTGTAGGGGCGGAGGTGCAAGTTGCCGGTCGATTGGTTCGATGTTGGCAAGGTTCAGATAGTTGGTTCATACTTGTTTCGGCAGGATGTGGATAGGGTGAAGCTTATCCAGGAGAGGTTATTGGCAGCTCAGAGTCAACAGAAGTCGTGCGGATAATCGGCGACGACGCTTGGAGTTGACGGTGGGTCTTCTTGAAGGTACCACCCCGGAAAGGGTGTGACGAGTTTTGGAAAACAGAGGAAACTTAGCCCAAGTTACTTTGGGCCTTTTCAGGTTATGTGAAGAATAAGCTAAGTTGCCTATAAGTTAGCATTGCCGTCCGACTTGGGGGGCAGTACGTCCGGTCTTTCGTGTTGTTAGATTCGGAAAAGTATCGGAGATCCATCCAGAGTGATCCCAGTTAATGATGACCAAGTTGGAGATAGTAACCCAGAGATTTTGGAAACTGAAGCAGTAACAGAAATGTGGTAAGTTATGAGAAAAAGTTCAAATGTACGAGAAGGGTACGGCGAGTAAGGGGAGAAGCGAGCATGTGTAGAGAACAGAGAAGTGATCATCTCGTTTGTAAAAGAAAGGTGCGAAGGGAGTATCTTTTAGACCCTTGGGTGGGAGCTTTTGTAGTAATGGAGGTGATTCCTCGTGGACTTGGATGTAAGTAGTTGCGCGTGTTGTATTGTGGCCAGGTGTGGCATGATTGTTTTCGTAAGTATAACAGTGAAGACTATATTGGCGCATGTTTGTTTTGAGACTTAGAAGGAACATTCGGGACGAATGTTTCTAAGGAGGGGAGAATGTTATACCCCATATTTCCAGAGTATGTACGTGAGGACGTACGTAGAAAAGTTGAGCCTTAAAGTAGGCAAGGGCCGAAAATATTTGTGCACAACTACCGAAAATAATCGTTTTTCGACGAAACGTTTTACAAAACTTGCGAAGGGAAAATTCCGGCTATGTCATTTATAATTTTTGCGGATTTTTCCGAGAGACGAAATATTTTGGACCAACGAGAGGGCGACACTTTTCACCCTCAAGTTGGTGGATGTGGGGCGGCAATTGGACGAATTCAACTCTTGGAGTTGGTAGGATATTTGTGATATTTTTGTGTGGTAGATGGATAAGGTACACATGGATGAATCCTCACCCTACACTTGCCTACTACTTGGCATGATCTTGGCCATTGATTTCCCTATAAATACCCCCCTTAGTTGAAGATCTTCTTCATCCACAAATTGTTCTAAGTCTTGAAATCCTTTCCCCCCTCTCTTGAGAGCTCTGGCGAGCACCACCCCTTCCTAGTTGTGCTAGCCCTCCCCCTTTGAGTAGGCCTTTGGTCGAGGGGTACACCCCCCCTCCTAGTGGTGCTAGCCGAGGGGTACCCCACCCCTACCTTGAGTTGTTCTCGTAGAATACACCCCCACCTTGGTAGAAAATACTCTCCAAGTATTGTTACTATTCTCAAATACCTTGGCCCAAATACCTTGTAGTATTCCAAGGTTACACTTATACTAAAATCCCAAAAATACTATTATACGTCCCTTCAGTCACTAAATGAAACCTTAAGGAAAATCTTCACAGTTGGTTGAAGTATTAGGAAGAAGTTTCGTAGAACTTCTAAGGGTTGTTTGGAGCGGGTTGGAGCACCCGGAGTAGGAGCTAGACGTTGCTCAGGATCGACATTAAACTTGGATAATTTTGGGCTTACCGAGGTAAATAATCCTATCCTTCTATTTGTAATTGGAAATTACATACTGTCGTAGAATAGAAATGAATATAAGATTCATAGTAGAATGTTGAACTGTAATAGAAGGATATTACAGAAAAGACTTGAACTGAAATCACATCAGAAGAAGATTAAACTGTACTTACATGAAATTTGTATTCTGATGAGACTTGTGTAGCTTAACGGGTAGGGAAGTGCTGCCCGATTTTCCGTAGAATAGAGAACCTACTGCTTAGAATATTCTACAAGAGCAGTCTAGAAGTTGATAGACTTGTATAACCTTTATAGGTTGAAAGTTCTGCGTGTAGCATGTACTACTTGAAAGGTGAACAAGGCTAGCCGGGTTATAATGAGTGGGCGTTTTGCTAATAGTCGATAATCGCCGCGGTATGTGATTCTTCCTATCCTCTTGAGCATGATATTTTAAAAGAATATATATATAGTACGGTAGACGTACGTGTGTTAACTGAACGTAGTTTTACGGTAATGTCTTTTGACTTAAGCCTGAATAATAAGAACCTGGAAGTATTTCAAAAGAATTAAGAACCCTTTTTGAAAGAAGAGTAATACTTGGTTTTAAAAGCTTAAGAGTTATACTAGCTTTATGGGAAGTTAGGTATAACGACTTAAGAGAAATAAAAAGAATGGTTTATTGATTTTAAGTAGTTAAGAGACTTAATCTTAAAAGATAAGAGACTTGACTTAATTATATTAATATGAATTTTGTTAAAAGTGTGAAACCTCATTCGTGAGTAATGAGTATTTTGGTTATCAAAAGGAATGATGTTTCTTGATTTGAAATCGAATAAGTATCGAACAAACCACGCGGCGCTAATAAAGGAAATGTATTGACTAATAAAGTATTATTAAAACCAGGTAGAAACCTCCATCCGCATAGAAGCTAAGATGAGACAAAATGATATTACATTTCCTAGATCTGTGCTTTAACAAGATTGTTATAAACAAGAATAACCTACTCACATATAAGGTATATGTTTCTCAAATTGTTTTAAAGGATTAAAACTATGAACTACGAAACCTTTCGAAAATGAGAAACTTGAGTATTTGAAATTAGGCAAACTTGAACGTTTGGAAAAGAATGTTGTTACTTGATTTTACAAAGAGAAGTGTTTTGGTTTACTTAAAAAGATAGTCACTCTATTTTTATACTACGGGTACTGTGTGACTTTTGTGAAAGAAACAGATCTTTAAAGAGTTAATGTATGAAGTACTTTGGGGATAAAAACCCGAACTTGGTTAACATAAAGTAGAAAGTACCTTGTGTGAATAACTTGATTGTGTTGGTTTGTGATAGCCTTGTAATACTTTCTTGTTGGTTTGATAAGTAAACATGTTAGGATGCTACGTGTGTTAGTATCTTGTGATGTTTGTGTAAAGGGATTTCGATCGCGCTTATGTTGTTTAACGATCACCTGTTATGTTGGTATTGTACCACTCACCTTGACATGATCCGGGGTTAAGCTGCCCTCCGTCACGGGGTATATCTCGGTGATCCGGGACCATGATTCGAGAAGACCTCAGGCGGGTCGAGGACCTATGCGAGCTCAGAGTTCGGTTAGTGTGCACCTTTATGGTCATGCGGTCTATGTGGCCATGCGGACTGCGAGTCGAGATGATGCGGGAGTAGCTACCTCGATGCGGGAATACCTCATGCGGGCCTATGAGGTTGGCTATCGCGGAGTCTGCGGGAAGTTCGGGGCTAGACGCGCACATTAGATCTGCGAGCGAGTGGCGGCTTTGATCATGTGGACGGTCTAGACAGATCTCATGATACGATTATGACCTTGTTGGTGCGTGGGTTTTAGTAGTCGACTATGCCTTCGTACTTACCGTGCGGTTTTATTGTGACACGGTGGGACTCGTGTTCATGTGTATTCCTTGGTGCTTTTATATCATAGATCGGCGGTGAGGAAGGTATTCCACGCCCGATTGATGTTGTGGGCGTGAGACCCATAGTTATATTTGAGTGATGACTTTGAGGCGTGAGTCACGACTTGACATGGCTTATTTGTTGTGAGCGTAGTTTGGTTATCATACATGTCTCTGCTTTATATAGACTATTATGATTTCATTCTGATATTTTCGATTTCACATACTTGGTACTGTTGTCTTGACCTCCTTGGCTGCGTTCATGCGCAGTAGAGGTACACGATGTTGATCCTCGCTCTTAGGGTCACTGATTCGTATGGGAAGCTCGCGTTTCTCCGGAGGCTTATCGGTGGTATAGTCCCGCCGTTGTAGGTACTTACATTCGGGGTATGGCGGCCCCGCCCGCCATTGTTGTCATATCATTCTTAGAGTGCAGTAATCGTTGTGGGCGAGTTGTAAAAAAAAGGGATATAATCGTCTAGTTGTTATATATATATGCGAAAGGCAAGTTTTCTCAATTCTTGTTTTACACTTCTTGATATTTCATGTCTTGTTTTATGTTCCGCTGATTACTCTGATGTATGTCTACTTAGGTGCCCGGGGTAAGGCACCAGTCACGGGTTCGGGTTCGGGTCGTGACATGATTGGTGCCTTACCCCGGGCACCCTAGTGATACAATCATCAGAGAAAATCAGCGGAAATAAAAACCTTAAGCATGAAACAATACATAAAATAAACAAAGCTAACTAAGCGGTTACCTTCGTATATATAAATATCAACACGAGCAGTTAAATCCCTTACAAACCACCGCCACAACGGACTACGGACCTCTAAGAATGTAACCACAACTATGACGGACAGGGCCGCCATACCCGAATGTATAAGTACCTACTATGACAGCGACTATACCAAAGATAAGCCTCGAGAAACGGAGCTTCCCAAAACGCTGAATCGTGATCTATGAGCGAGATCAACAACCGGTGTACCTACACTGCAGATGAACGCACTCGGAGGTGAGTAACAGTACCAAGTATGTGAAATCGAAATATCAGTAAATGAAATCATAACGATCTATATAAAACAGAGACATGTATGATAACAAAACTACGATTCCAACTTAAAAGCGATCATGTCAAGTCGTGACTCACGCCAAAGTCATCACTCAAATATAACCGAATTTAACCGCACAACGGCGTGCCCCGACATCTCACCTCGGTATAAGCATGGCCATGGAACCATCCTAATGGAAGCATACCGTGGGCCACCCATCGTCGGTATGTCCAAAGGAAATATCCAGATAACAATCGAAATGGAAGCATACCGTGGGCCACCCATCGTGTCGTATGTCCAAAGCAAATAACAAGATAACACTCTAATGGAAGCATACCGTGGCCACCCATCGTGTCGGTATGTCCAAAAGGATCGATTAGTGGAAGCATACTCGTGGGCCACCCATCGTCGGTATGTAAGCGAAAATCAGTAAATTAAATCATAATAGTCTATATAAAGCGGAGACATGTATGATAACCAAACTACGATTACACAACATAAGCGATCAGTCTGATCGGGGACTCACGCCTCAAGTCATCACTCATGCCCGTGGAATTCCTTTCTCATCGCGATCTATGACATAAATCATACTACGTGTGGCGCCGCGTGGCATCCTACCTCACTGTCGCGTACACATATACAATACATATATATATACCTCGCCCGTGGAATCCCCATCCTGCCGGCACTGTAGGTGTAACATATAACCATGTGACCGCCGGTGGAATCCTACCTCACCGTCGGCGTACATATAACACATATATATATATATATATATAATACGCGCGTGTCCGGAATCCTCATCGGTGTAACATGGCCATAACGTGCCTCGGCATCCTCATCGCAGTGCAGTCTTCATGGGAGCTAGCCCATGGAATAATGATCGCATATACCATGCCCCGGAATCCTCGCCGGTGTAGACAGGTCTTCGTGGGAGCTAGCCCGTGGAATAATAGTAATGGTCATATGCCACCGGAATCCCTCATCGGTGTAGACATGCCCATGTGACAATAATAATATACCGGGAGTTTAACCCGCTGCATGGCCGCATGCCCCCGGAATCCCTCATCGGTGTAGACATGTCCATGTGATAATAACAATGGAAGCATACCCGTGGAATCCTTCGTCACTGCCGGTACATCCAATGAAACGTACGTGCATCTAACCCGCATCCTGGTCGCATGCCCCGGCATCTCTCATCAGTATAAGCATGGCCAAGATCAAACAAAATGGAAGCATACCCGTGGAATCGCCACACCGCCAGACGCGTCCAACAAATTCACAACAAGTCAGCCGGCCCTCCAACTGAGAGACTCGGTAACATAGTAATACCACCAAGGCTATCACAACTAGCATAGGTAAATTAACATACTCTTAGACTTCCGTTTTATGACAACAAATCCGAGTTTTAACCCCCAAAGTACTACATACGTTAATCCTTTCAAAAAGATCTCTTTTTACGAAAACACAACTCGATACTATTATCCGTAGTACCAAACACGTTTATGTTTAAATCAAGTACTTTACACTTTTTAAAACAACGTCAACTATACTTTTTAAACTCAAGTTACTTCTCTTTTCCCAAAATCAAGTTACCATTTTAAATCCAATAATAAAACAATTCTTTTGTTTTCATAAAGTCGTTATAACTAACTTCCCATAAAGATATTATAACACTTTATGTTTTAAACAAATTTAAGACAAAACCCTGCCTTTTTTTTAAACCAAAACACTTCAAATTCTTAAGTCTCTTTTCTTTTAGAAATCAAGTTCCTTACTTTGAAATTTTAATAAAATAAAAACTTGATTATAATAATTCTTATTAGAAGCCATGATCTAGGAAATGTAATACAATTTTGTCTTATCTTAGCTTCTATGCATGGAGGTTTCTCTTGGTTTTAATATAATTAATTTTCATTACATTTTCCTTTATTAACGCTGCAATGGCTTGTTCGATAGTTATTCCCATTTCCGAAATTAATATAACTTATTCCTTTTTATAGACCAAGTACTCATTACTCATGAATGAGGTTTCACTACTTTAACACAATTCAAGTTCTTCACATTTCATACCAAGTCAAAATATAAGTCCAGTCTCTTATCTTTTAAAATCAACCAAAATTCGTTTAGTACACGTACGTCTACCGTACTACATAGTTCACAATATCATGCTAGAAAAGATAGGAAGAGGTTTGTCACGACCGAACAGGCGTGGAGTGCCTTACCGCACCCTAGTGATACAACATCGAGAGAAAATCGCGGAAATAAAACTTAAACATGAAACAAGATATATAATCATAAACAAAGCAACCAAACGGTCACCTTCCAATAAAATATATATATATAAGTCTTTCAAAACAGTTTAATCCCTTTTACAAACCACACTTGCGGTACTACAGACCTCAAGGGTTTTATACAACATGACGGACGGGGCCCGCCATACCCCAGAATGTACAAGAACCTACAACTCGGGTAACATACCAAAAGATAAGCCTCGGAGAAGCGAGCTTCCCAACGCCGAATCGTGATCCTATGAGCGAGGACCAACATCGGTGTACCTCTACTGCGGCATGAACGGCCCGAGAGGTGAAATAACGGTACCAAGTATGTGGCGAAAATCAGTAAATGAAATCATAATCTATATAAAAACAGGAGACATGTATGATAACAAAACTACGGTTCCACAACTTAAAAGCGATGTCAAGTCGGGGACTCACGCCTCAAAGTCATCACTCAAATATAACGAATTTAACCGCTGGCGACGCGTGCCCCGACATCTCACCGGTATAAGCATGGCCATGGAACCATCGATGGAAGCATACCCGTGGGCCACCCATCGTGTCGGTATGTCCAAAGGAAATATCCAGATAACAATCGAATGGAAGATACTCGTGGGCCACCCATCGTGTCGGTATGTCCAAAGCAAATAACAAGATAACACTCCTAATGGAAGCATACCCGTGGGCCACCCATCGTGTCAGTATGTCCACAAGGATCGATTAGTGGAAGCATACTCGTGGGCCACCCATCGTGTAAGATGTCCATCAATCAACTGATAACCCTACCAACGAGACGCGGTAACGTAAATACAACACTTGCACAACAAAGGCTATCACAACAAGCATAGGCAAGTTCAACAAACTCATAGACTTATATTTTATTACAACAAATTCGGGTTTTAACCCCAAAGTACTACATACATTAACTCTTATTAAAGGATCCGTTTCTTTCACAAAAGTCACACAATACCCGCAGTATAAAAAAATAGAGTGACTATCTTTTTAAGTAAACCAAAATACTTCCCTTTGTAAAATCAAGTAACAACATTATTTTCCAAACGTTCAAGTTTGCCTAATTTCAAATGCTCAAGTTTCTCATTTTAGAAAGGTTTCATAACTCATAGTCTTAATCCCTTTTAAAACAATTGAGTAACATATGTCTTATGTGTGAGTCGTTTATTCTTGTTTATAACAATCTTGTTACAGCAGCCATGATCTAGGAAATGTAATACAATTTTGTCTTATCTTAGCTTCTATGCAGATGGAGGTTTCTACTGGTTTTAATAACAATTAGTTATTTGTCAATACATTTTCCTTTATTAGCGCTGCTGTGGTTTGTTCGATAATTATTCTCATTCCGACATCAGTAAAACATTATTCTTTTAAAACCAAGTACTCATTACTCGCGAATGAGGTTTTACAACATTTTTAACAAAATGTTAATTACCAAGTAAAACAAGTTAAGTCTCTTATCTTTCAAGATCAAGTCTCTTAACTTCTACAATCAATAAACCATTCTTTTACCTACATAGAGTCGTTATAACTAACTTCCCATAAAGCTATTATAACACCCTATGTTTTAAACCAACTCAT
This sequence comes from Przewalskia tangutica, assembly GCA_029844215.1. Lineage (NCBI taxonomy): Eukaryota > Viridiplantae > Streptophyta > Magnoliopsida > Solanales > Solanaceae > Przewalskia > Przewalskia tangutica. The sequence continues at coordinate 25,032,110 of CM056737.1, forward strand.
TTAGCACGTATGCGTCTACCGTACTACATAGTTTACAAAACATCATGCTAGAAAGGATAGGAAGAGGTTCACATACCTCGCGACGATTATCGACAATAAGCAAAACGCTCCACAGTACTGTAACCCTGCTAGTCTTTCCACTCTTCAAGTAGAATACGCTACTCGTAGTACTTCCACCTATATAGGCCACAAACGTCTATTAACTTCTAAACACATGGTTCCATATTCTACAGAAATTTCGGCAGCACCTCACCCCCGCAACCGCGCAAATCTCCTCCTCTATCGAGGCCGACTACCAAGCCAACCAGGGGGGGTTTATACGTCTAACCGGACGTGTACAATTCTACTACGATCTCATGTCTGATACAGTCTACGAAATCTGATTCAAAACCTTTTAACATTCTTCTGTATAGTGTAATTACAGTCCAATTCTCTTCTTTATATTCAGGCTTAAGTCAAAAGACATTGCCGCAAAACTATGTTCAGTTTTATATATATAGTATAATTCAACTATATATTCCTACAACATGTAATTTCCAATTACAATAGGGGGACAATTATTTACCTCGATAAGCCCAAAATTATCCGAGATAAAAGTCGATCCTGAGCAAGGTTTAGCTCCAACTCCGTGCGCTCCAATTCGCTCCAAGAAACCCTTAGAAGTTCCACACACTTCTACTAAGTACTCAACCAATTATGGAGATTTTCCTTAGGGTTTGGTTTGAGACTAAAAGGACAAAAGGTAGTATTTCGCTCTACATTAGAGGTAACTTTTGGAATACTACAAGGTATACTAGGGTATTTTGGGGATAATAACAATACTTGGAGAATACATTCTACCGGGGGTGTATTTCACGAGAACACTCAAGGTAGGGGTACCTCTCGGCCAAGCCTCTCGAGGAGGGGAGGCTCTCGAAGGGCTCACAAGGAGGGTGTGTTCTTGTTCGAGAAACACAACACGAGGGGAGAGGGCTCTCAAGACTTAGGAAAGTTTTGGAATGGATGAAGAAGTCTTCAAAGGGGGTATTTATAGGAAGCGAGGGCCATGAAGCCAAGTGCAAGACAAGTGTAAGGCCAAGATCGAGCCAAGTGCACCTATCCTACTCCAAAACATTGACCCATGTTTAGGCCCCAAACAAGGCCATTCGTCCAAGGCAAAACGCCCCTTGGCGCACTTGAGGGTGACAAGTGTCACCTCTCGTTAGTCCAAAATGTTTCGTCTCGGAAAAATCCGCAAAAATTATAAATGACATAGCGAATTTTCCTTCGCAAGTTACGTAAACGTTTCGTCGAAAAACGATTCTTTATGGGGGTTGTGCACAAATTTCGCCACTTTGCCTACTTAAGGCTCAAACTTTTCTACGTACGCCCACACGTACATACTCTGGAAATACGGGGTATAACAAGGTGCACATACCTCGCGACGATTATCGACAATTAGCAAAACGCTCCAAAGTACTATAACCCTGCTAGCCTTTTCCACCCCTCAAGTAGAATAGGCTACTCGTAGTACTTCAACCTATAAAGGCCACAAAATGTCTATCAACTTCTAGATCTCTTCGTAGAACATTTCAAAGTACAAGGTTCCTTATTCTACGGAAAATTCGGCAGCACCTCCCCCCCCCCTCCCCCGCAACCACATACATCTCCTCCTCTATCAAGGCCCGCTACCAAGCCATCAACTCCAAGGGGGTTACACGTCTAACCGGACGTGTACAACACTGCCCCACAATAATACTACAAGTCTACTGTAAATACAGTCCAATGTAAATACAGTTCAGTTCTTTATAATTATCCTTCCAATTTATCTTATACTCAATTCTAAACTACTACAATATGTAATATCGAATTACAATAGGGGGACAAAGATCATTACCTCGATAAGCCAAAAATTATCCAAGATTAATAAGTCGATCTGAGCGCTTAGCTCCAATTCTTTACGCTCCAACCCGCTCAAGCAACCCTAGAAGTTTCTAAACAACTTCTTAACACTTCAACCAACTATGAAGATTTTCCTGGGCTTCGTTTTTACTAAAGGAATAAAGTAGAATTTAGGGCTCTAGTATTGAAATAACTTTGGAATACTACTAGGAATACTAGGCTAAGGTATTTGGGACTATACCAATACTTGAAGAATTTTTTCTACACAAAGAGGGGTTGGGCGAGAACACTTAAGGAGGAGAATAATTTTTGCCTTGGAAACTCTCTAATGTGGATGAATAAAGTCTTGCAAACAAGGGGTATTTATAGAAATCAAGGGCCAAGATCTATGCAAGTGTGTGGTGTAGATTGGGGGCATGTGGGTGTGGATTCTACCAACCACATGTCCACTAAAATTTGGACAAGTGGCTAGCCACTTGTCCACCTTCAAACCGTCAAGCCACGTCCACTAGCCATGTCACGAACGAACGGGCGTGTCGGTGCCTTACCCCGGGCACCCAAGTAGCCATACATCAGAGTAATCAGCGGAATATAAAACAAGACATGAATAAAGTGAAGTGAAAAATAGTTATCTGAGAAAAACTTGCCTTGCGGCATATATATATATCAACTAGAACAGTTACATCCCTTTTTACAATTACGCTTACAAGATTACTCGGACCTCTAAGAAGGATAACAACAATGGCGGGACAGGGCCCCGCCATGCCCCTGAATGTAAATACCTACAGCGACAGGGGACTGTACCACTGATAAGCCTCCGGAGAAACGGAGCTTCCCAAAATGCTGAACTGTGATCCTAAGAGCGAGGATCGACGACTGGTGTACTTCTACCTGCGGCATGAACGCAGCCCCCCGAAGGAGGTCAGTACAACAGGTACCAAGTATGTGAAACTGAAAATACTGTAAATGAAATCATAGTAGTCTATATAAAGCAGGAGAGATGTATGATAACCAAACTACAGTTCTGATAAATAGCGATCATGTCAAGTCAGGGACTCACGCCCTCAAAGTCATCACTCAATTATAACTATGGGTCTCACGCCCACAACATAAACAAGAGTGAAATAGATATACTGTAACTGGTCTTTTCTAGGCCGCTAATGATCGAAGCAAGGCCAATCGCCCATAGTATCATTATGCGTGCCTAATCCTGGACTTCCGACCCGCAGCAAGTCACACATGCAACCGCATGAGGTATTCCTCGCATCGGTAGCTAACCCGGTACCCTCGGACTCCGCAGCCGCATAGTCTCAATAGACCGCGTAGTCACGGACCGCATAGGGCATCCCCGTCGGGATAAACACCGAATGATCAATCACGAAGCATACCATTGCTCGCATAGTCACATAGACCGCATAGGCGTATAGACCGCGCATCGTGGCAAGCCCTCGGTATAACAAGTCAAGGGGTATGTGATATAATAACATAACGAACTTATCGTTAAACAACATAAGCACAACAAGGAAACCCTTTTACACAAACATCACGGATACTAACACACGTAGCATCCTAACATGTTTACTTATCAAATCAAGAAAGTATTACAAGGCTATCACAAACCAACACAATCAATTTATTCACACAAGGTACTTTCTACTTTATGTTAACACTTTCGGGTTTTTATCCCCAAAGTACTTCATACATTAACTCTTTAAAAGATCTGTTTCTTTCACAAAAGTCACACAATACCCGTAGTATTTAAAATAGAGTGACTATCCTTTTTAAGTAAACCAAAACACTTCCTTTTGTAAAATCAATTAACAACATTATTTTCCAAACGTTCAAGTTTGCCTAATTTCAAATGCTCAAGTTTCTCATTTGAAAGGTTTAGAGTTCATAGTTTTAATCACTTAATGATATTTAAAACGATTTGAGAAACATATGCCTTATATGTGAGTAGGTTATTCTTGTTTATAACAGTCTTATTAAAGCAACCATGATCTAGGAAATGTAATATCATTTTGTCTCATCTTAGCTTCTATGCAGATGGAGGTTTCTACTGGTTTTAATAATACTTAATTATTCAATACATTTCCTTTTATTAGCTGCGATGGTTTGTTCGATACTTATTCTGATTTCTGAAATCAGTAAAACATCATCCCATTTTAAAAACCAAGTACTCATTACTCACGAATGAGGTTTCACACTTATCAACAAAATTCATATTAATTCAATTAAGTCAAGTCTCTTAACTTCTAAAATTAATAAACCATTCTTTTTATCTCTCTTAAGTCGTTATACCTAACTTCCCATAAAGCTAGTATAACTCTTAAGCTTTTAAAACCAAGTATTACTCTTCTTTCAAAAGGATTCTTAATTCTTTTGAAATACTTCAAGATTCTTATTATTGGGCTTAAGTCAAAAGACATTTGCGTACAACTACGTTCGATTAACACACGACGTCTCGTACTATATATATATTCTTAAAATATCATGCTCAAGAGTATAGGAAGAATCACATACCTCGCGATTATCAACTATTAGCAAAGCGCCCACGGCTATAACCGGCTAGCCTCGTCCACCTTTCAAGTACATGCTACTCGCGGCATATTCAACCTATAAAGGTTATACACGTCTATCAACGTCTAGACTACTCGTAGAATATTCTAGCGATGGGTTCTATTCTATACGGAAAGTCCGCAACACTTCCCACCCGTTAAGCTACAAGTCTCTGTAATCACCCATGTAAGTCTGCTTTAATCTTCTTCTTAAAATTCTTACGATGCGATTTCGATTCAAGTCTTTTCTGTAATATCCTTCATTAGTTCAATTCTCTTCTAAGAATCTTATATTCATTTCTATACAACTACAGTATGTAATTTCCAATTACAATAGAAGGTCAGTAGTATTTACCTCGATAAGCCCAAAATTATCCAAGTTTAATGTCGATCCTGAGCAACGTTTAGCTCCTATTCTGAACGCTCCAATTCGCTCCCAGAAACCCTTAGAAGTTCTACACAACTTCTACTTAACATTTCAACCGACTATGAAGATTTTCCTTAGGGTTTCGTTTTGTGGCTAAAGGAAGTATAATAGTATTTCTGGGCTTTTAGTATAGGTGTAACCTTGGAATACTACAGGTATTAGGGCCAAGGTATTTGGGAATAGTAACAATACTTGGAGAGTATTTTTCTACCAAAGGGGGCGGGGTATTTACGAGAACAACACTACTAGGAGGGGGGTAGGTTTCGGCCAAGGCTCACAAAGGGGAGGGGTTTCGTCTAGCTTAACTAGGAAGGGAGGAGGTGCTGCCAGAGCTCTCAGAGAGGGAAGGGATTTCAAGACTTAGAAAACATTTTGTGGATGAAGAAGTTCATCAACTAAGGGGGTATTTATAGGCCAACCAATGGCCAAGATCAAGACAAGTGGGGTGCAAGTGTAGGGTGAGGATCTATCCATGTGTCCTTATCCATCTACTACACAAAATATCCTACCTAACCCTGACCAAAAGAAAGCACAAAAAGCGTGCAGAATGCCCTCCCAATGCAGCCCACTTGAGGGACAAGTGTCACCCTCTCGTTGGTCCAAAATATTTCATCTCTCGGAAAAATCCAAAAATAATAAATGACATAGCCGTATTTTCCCTTCGCAGTTGGAAAGCGTTTGGAAAACGTCGGAAAAGCGATTCTTTTCGTGTGTTGTGCACAAAATTCGGTCCTTGCCTAACTTAAGGCTTAAACTTTTATACGTACGCCCTCACGTACATACTCTGGAAATACGGGGTATAACATTCTCCCCTCCTTAGAAATATTCGTCCCGAATGTTCCTTCTCAAGACAGATAACGATCAAGTTCCTCATAGCTTAACCAGTTTGCAAATGCCACACATGGCCACAGAAAACACCAGCGCAAATACTTACATCCAAGTCCACGAGGAATCACCTCTATCATTACAAAACTCCCACCCAGGGCTAAAAGATACTCTCGCGCCTTCTTCTATCATTACCGCTTTAGTTTCCACATCTGCGGTTACTACCTCCAACTTGGTCATCATTCGGGAACAACTGGATGGATTTTTGATACTTTTCGAACATAGCAACATGAAAGACGGACGCTTGCCTCCCGTCGGACGGCAATGCTACCATAGGCAACTTGGCCTATTCTTCACATGGGAAAAGGCCCCAGTAACTCGGGCTAAGCTTCATCTGTTTCCGAATCTCTCACACCCTTCGGGTAGTACCTGAAGACCCCGTCGGCAACTACAAGCGTGCCGCCGATTATCCGCGACACGCTGACTCTAAGCCGATAACCTCTCCTGGATAAGCTTCACCCTATCCACATCCTGCCAAAATAAGTATGAACCAACTATCTGAACCTTGCAAACCTCGAACCAATCGACCGACAACTTACACTTCCGCCCTTACAAGGCGTCATAGAGCGACATTCGAACACTGAAATGGTAGCTATTAAAACACTCCCTCAACAGGAGGCAACTATCCTCACACACTCGAAATCCAAACAACGGCCGAGGCGAATGCGTCTTGAGACTCACCGAGTTCCTCAACCACTGGTAAAACTTAGGGAATAGCCACAACTTGGCTGCGTCATTATAAGGTGAAATTAGACACCTCGTGCAGCCTTACAACCTTCCTGATAAATAACATCTCGCATAACTCTGCCGAGTAAATCTGCTGAAGGACAGATGGTGACCTCATCGTCGGCCCGACATCGTCGAACGCATCCACGAACTCGACGTGGTTTACTAAACTTGGGCCTAACAACCTCGTGTTCTACCACCGGAGGACCACCACAAACGGCCCACCACAATACAGTCGCGGGTTGACGCGGTGGCCTCAACCCGACCCACTATCGCGCAAAAACTCTTGTTCCCCGATCCGGAACAATCTCACTAATCAAGTCACGAAAACCTAGTGGTCTTCTTAGCTCAACTACCCTCTTTCATTTCGTACCACTCAGGGATTTATCACAAAAACATATCTCACGTGCACTATGCACTCCGATAAGGGTCAAACATAAAATACGTCTTTTACTCGAGATGGCCTTACCTCTAAGGTCTCTACGTATAACACTCTAAGGCTCACACTTTCCTTATCCCCAATCTTACCCTTATTACTAACCATGATTTCTAACCACAATTAACACTTATGTTATCTGAACATAACACTTAAGATCTTATCTTATCACACCTACAATCTAGAGGTTCAAGGATATACATGTATCTACCGCTTCACTTCCCTTTGTCGTTCTAATCAATCACGCGTGGGCGCGCGTAGCTAGGAAGGTGATTAACTAGCCACGATCACGAAGGTGAGTCTCTATCCGCGCCACCTCTAGTGGACAATTCCTGCAAAATGGCCCTGGCCGTAAGTATAACAAGCTCCAACAAAAAGCGACATTCCCGGTGGCGTGCGCACCTGCGAACATTAGGGAAAACCTTCGTGTATCTGCAAACCAGAAGCCACGGAGCTCACCAACTCGGCATACTACGAGCGTCCGAACCGCGGAGGACCACTGCTCAGCGGAGGCGCATATCCAGTCTGCTGCTGAGGCGATTCGCCTCGAAAGTTACAAAGGACCCCGCCGATCCGGCCTCTTACGCTGATTTTGGTTAACGTTGATCCTATGTTTCTCGGCTGTAAGCGCATACAAAGGCCATGCTCAAGCCTCGATCAAGAGCTCTTGCACATCCTTTCTTTAAATAGTTGTTATACCGTATTTCAGTATGTGCGTGGGCGTGCGTGAAAAGTTTGAACTTTAAAGTTGGCTTGGACGATTTATTTTGTGCACAACACGGTTAGAGTCGTTTTGACAAAAGCGTTTACACAACTCGGGTAGGGTAAATTACGGCTATGTCATTTCTAATTTTTCGGATTTTTCAGAGGCGAAACATTTTGGACCAACGAGAGGACAACACTTGTCCTCTCATTGGGGGCGTTAGGCGAAATGGGACGATTGGGTGGCCTTTTGTCAAGGAGTTGGTAGGATATTTTTGTGTAGTAGATAGAATGGACACTTGCCTAAATCCTCTACACTTGCCTTGCACTTGGCATCATCTTGCCATTGGTTGGCCATTGCTTGACCTATAAATACCCGCTTTAGATGAAGAGTTCTTCATCCACAACTCATTCTCCAAGTCTTGAAATTCCTCCTCTCTTGTAGTATTTTCATCCAACACCCCTCCCCTCTAGCCTTGGCTTGGCCGAGAGCCACCACCCCCTCTAAAGCAAGCCTGGCGAAACACCACCCCTCCTTGGTAGAAATGTTGTCTTCAAGTATAGTTACTATTCCTAAATACCTAGCCCAAATCCCTTATAGTATTTAAGTAGAAGTGGTGTAGAACTTCTAAGGGTTCTTGGAGCTATCGGGCGCATTTAGGAGCTAAACTCGCTCAGGATCGACGTTTATACTTGGATAATATTGGGCTTATCGAGGTAAATAATCTTATCCTCCTTTTGTAATTAGAATTTACATACTGTAGAAGTATAGGAATAAGTATAAAATACTTAGGAGGATATTACAGAATAGAATTGAACTGTTATCACAGTAGAAGGGTATAAAAGAAGAATATTTGAACTGTACTCACATAATTTGTATTTCTGATCGTATAGTTCTGCAGGGTAGAAGTGCTGCCCAAATTTCCATAGAATAGAGAACCTCTACTTAGAGCTTTATCTGATCTGATCTAGACGTTGATAGACGTATTTGACTGATATAGGTCGATACTCTGCGCGCGACATATTCAACTTGGCAGGTGGTTTTCGCCGAGAAGGTATGTGATTCTTCCTATACTCTTGAGCATGATATTTTAAAGAATATATATATAGTACGGTAGACGTACGTGTGTTAACTGAACGTAGTTATCTGGCAATGTCTTTTGACTTAAGCTGAATAATAAGAATCTTGAAGTATTCCATGAATTAAGAAACCTTTTGAAAGAAGAGTAATGCTTGGTTTTAAGAAAACTTAAGAGTTATACTAGCTTTATGGGAAGTTAGGTATAACGGCTTAAGATAAAAAGAATGGTTTATTAATTTTTGAAGTTAAGAGACTTGATCTTAAAAGATAAGAGACTTGACTTAATTAAATTAATATGAATTTTGTGTGAAACCTCATTCGTGAGTAATGAGTACTTGGTTTTTAAAAGGAGTAATGTTTCTTGATTTGAATCGAATGAGTATCGACAAACCACAGGCGTTAATAAAGGAAAAAGTATTGACTAATAAATTATTATTAAAACCAGTAGAAACCTCCATCTGCATAGAAGCTAAGATGAGACAAAATGATATTTCCTAGATCATGGCTGCTTTAATAAGATTGTTATAAACAAGAATAACCTACTCACATATAAGGCATATGTTTCTCAAATCTTTTTAAAGGAGAATTATATCATTAAGTGATTAAGACTATGAACTACGGAACCTTTCGAAAATGAGAAACTTGAGCATCTAAAATTAGTCAAACTTGAACGTTTAGAAAAGAATGTTGTTACTTGATTTATAAAAAGGAAAGTGTTCTGGTTTACTTAAAAATGTTAGTCACTCTATTACTACGGGTATCGGGTGACCTTTATAAAAGAAATGGACCTCTTAAAGAATTAAGGTATGTAGTACTTTGGAGATAGAACTTGGTTTTGTTAACGTAAACATTAAAGTACCTTGTGTGGTTAGCTTGTCTATGTTTTGCTGGTATTAGTCTTGTGATACCTTTCTGCTGGTTTGATAAGTACCCATGTTATGATACTACGTGCGTTAGTGTCTTGTGATGTTATTCTTGTTGTGCTTACGTTGTTAGACGTTAAGCCCGTTGTACTGTTATTATATCACATACCCCCTTGACTTATTATCGCAGGGCTTGCCACCCGATGCGGTCTATACGGCTATGCGGTCTGCGTGACTATGCGGAGCGGCGGTATGCTCGAGATTGATCATTCGGGTGTATTAGCCCGATCGCGAGGATGCCTATGCGATGCGTGTGACTACGCGGTCTATTGAGACTATGCGGTGCGGAGTCGGCGGTACCGGGTTAGCTACCCCCGATGCGAGGAATACCTCATGCGGGTCTATGTGTGACCTATGCGTACTGCGGGAGTCCAGGGTTAGGCATGCATAATGATACTATGGGCGATTGGCCTTGCTTCGATCATTCGCAGCCTAGGAAAGACTGTTCTGATTTACTATTATTGCTCTTGTTTGTGATATGGCACTTTGTGCAAATTGAACTAATTATATGTGCAAATGGTTTTAAATACTTTGATTTCATTTAAAGTACTTTCTGATTTCACATACTTGGTACTTATCTTGACCTCCTTGCTGCGTTCATGCCGTAGAGTACTCCTCGTTGATCCGTTCTTAGGATCACCGTTCAGCGTTGGAAAAACTCGTTTCTCGGAGGCTTAGCATTTGGTATGGTCCCTCGTTGTAGGTATTTGCATTGGGGGATGGTGGGGCCCATCCGCCATTGTTGTTTTAAACTCTTGAGTGTAGTCTGTTGTAAAGTTGGGATGTAATCGTTTCATTTTGGGTATTTATATATATGCCGAAAGGCAACTTTTCTCCAGATAAACATGTGTCTTCTTTACATTGTTTCATGTACTGTTTATATTCCGCTGATTACTCTAATGTTGTATCACTGGGGTGCCCGGGGTAAGGCACCAGTCACGGGCCCGGGTTCGGGTCGTGACAATAGTCATCAAGACCCGTGATATATCGGTGCACTCTATATTCTCTGGTTGCTAAAATCCTAGCTAATGCGAGTTCATTCCTTTTAATCCATATTCTTTGTTCGTCGTGGGCGAGGCTCATACATCATGGCGCAGTAGGGCTATTCGCGTGCTAAACTCTCTTGGTGGCGGCGTCGCAGAACTCCGAATGAAGCACCAACTCGGTGATGGTTGGACTGTACCTCGTAACCTCTCTTTACTGCAGCTCCTCGGTGCCTTGCCGCCGGGGCCGGGTTGCCTTACGCGGAGGCATAGCGGTGAAAGAAATACGTTAGAGGGTCTAACTTATAACTGACTCTAAGCACGATCTCGAGTGAGAAGAATGAAACCAATCCTAAATATCCTATAGCCTCACGATTATTGGTGTGGTGCACAACATGCGATAATCAAGACTTCTACTAGATGATGCGTCAGACTTTCCGAGATTAGCTGCTCGATACCACTTTTGTCACGACCCGAACCGGGCCATGGTGTGCCTTACAGGCACCCAAGTAGCCATACATCGAGTAATCGGAATATAAAACAAGACATGAATAAAGTGAAGTGAAAAAGATTATCTCGAGAAAAACTTGCCTTGCGGCATATATATATATCAACTAGAACGATTCATCCCTTTTACAATTACTGCCGGTACTACAGACCCAGAAGGATAACAACGATGGCGGGACGGGGCCGCCATGCCTGAATGTAAATACCTACGACGGTGGGTGTACTGATAAGCCTGAGAAGCGGGCTTCCCAAAATGCTGAATTGTGATCCTAATAGCGGATCGGCGGTGGTATACTACTGCGGCATGAACGCGGCCGAGAGTCGATGCAGTACTAAGTATGTGAAATGAAAATCCGTAAATGAAATCATAGTAGTCTATATAAAGCGAGACATGTATGATAACAAAACTACTCTGATTCCTAAATAAGCGATCATGTCAGTCGGACTCACGCCTCAAGTCATCACTCAATTATAACTATGGGTCTCGCCCACAACATAAACAAGAGTGAAATAGATATATTGTAACTCGTCTTTTCTAGGCGCTAATGATCGAGCAAGGCCATCGCCCATAGTATCATTATGCGTGCCTAATCCTGGACTTCCGCAGCATAGGTCACGCCTGCACCGCGTGAGGTATTCCTCGCATCGGGGTAGCTAACCGGTACCTCGCGGACTCCCAGCCCGCATAGTCTCGATAGACCGCGTAGTCACGCGGACCGCATGGGGCATCCGCGTCGGGATAAACACCGGAATGATCAATCACGGAGCATACCGCTGCTCGCGTAGTCACATAGACGCGTAGGCCGTATAGACCCGCGTCGAGGGTGGCAAGCCCTCGGTATAACAAGTCGAGGGTATGTGATATAATAACATAACGACTTATCGTTAAACAACATAAGCACGACAAGAAACCCTTTTTACAAACATCACGGATACTAACACACGTAGCATCCTAACATGTTTACTTATCAAATCAACAAGAAAGTATTACAAGGCTATCACAAACCAACACAATCAAGTTATTCACACAAGGTACTTTCTACTTTATGTTAACACTTTCGGGTTTTTATCCCCAAAGTACTTCATACATTAACTCTTTAAAAGATCTGTTTCTTTCACAAAAGTCACACAATACCCGTAGTATTTAAAATAGAGTGACTATCCTTTTTAAGTAAACCAAAACACTTCCTTTTGTAAAATCAATTAACAACATTATTTTCCAAACGTTCAAGTTTGCCTAATTTCAAATGCTCAAGTTTCTCATTTCGAAAGGTTTCGTAGTTCATAGTTTTAATCACTTAATGATATTTAAAACGATTTGAGAAACATATGCCTTATATGTGAGTAGGTTATTCTTGTTTATAACAATCTTATTAAAGCAGCCATGATCTAGGAAATGTAATATCATTTTGTCTCATCTTAGCTTCTATGCAGATGGAGGTTTCTACTGGTTTTAATAATACTTAATTATTCAATACATTTCCTTTTATTAGCGCTGCAGTGGTTTGTTCGATACTTATTCTGATTTCTGAAATCAGTAAAACATCATCCCATTTTAAAAACCAAGTACTCATTACTCACGAATGAGGTTTCACACTTATCAACAAAATTCATATTAATTCAATTAAGTCAAGTCTCTTATCTTTTAAGATCAAGTCTCTTAACTTCTAAAATTAATAAACCATTCTTTTTATCTCTCTTAAGTCGTTATACCTAACTTCCCATAAAGCTAGTATAACTCTTAGCTTTTAAAACCAAGTATTACTCTTCTTTCAAAAGGATTCTTAATTTTTGAAATACTTCAAGATTCTTATTATTGGGCTTAAGTCAAAAGACATTGTCGCACAACTACGTTCGGTTAACACACGACGTCTGGTACTATATATATATTCTTAAAATATCATGCTCAAGAGTATAGGAAGAATCACATACCTCGCGATTATCGATTATTAGCAAAGCGCTTGCCTATACCCGACTAGCCTCGTCCACCTTTCAAGTAGTACATGCTACTCGCAGCATATTCAACCTATAAAGGTTATACACGTCTATCAACGTTGTTACACCCCGGAATTATAGGATATGTTTATAAGAACGTACGTAAGAACTCAACAATGTTAAGGTTTGACGAGTAAAAACTTATCGGAATTTTGGAATTTGTCGGAAAACGAAATATTGCGACGAACGGGAGGGCGACACGTGTCACCCCCTTAATGGTCTTGGACGAAATTATGATGGAGGAAATGGTCATTTGACCATAATTTAAAAGACCAAGTCTTGCAAATGGCTTAGCTTGACATTGTTGACTAAAAGTCCAGCCGGCTAGGATCCATGTGAAACTCATATAGGCCAACCAATTGTGTAGATCTTGACCCTCCATAGTATTATATATGTGTACTAGTAGCAAGACAAGGCTTTTTTAACACTTAGTTAAATTTTCAAGAAAACCTTGAAGAGCACAAGGAAGCTCTCGGTTTTGAGGGGGTTTTCAAGATGAAAAATTTTCAATTGTTGTCCAATAATTCCCCCACTTTAAACCAAGGTACCTAAGGGTATAGTAAGTGTTTCTCAATAAAAAAATCCCGGAAATGTGGTGTTTTCGTATTAGTCGCAAGGCGAAAACCTAAAGGGTTATTCAACTTTGAAGTTGAAACTTGAAGATGAGTCTTTTATAAGCTTCTAAGGGTTGCTTGGAGTGGATTGGAACGTCGAAAGGAGGAGCTAAAGTTGCTAAGGAGCGGCTTGTGATCTTGGATCATAATTGGGCTAATTGAGGTATAATCTTCGTTTTACTTTTGTAATTGAAGATTTCATGTTATGATAAGTTATCAATGATCATGTGATTTGTGTAATGAAGTTTGATAAGTGACATGGATTGTAGAAGCCTAGAACCGAAAAGGACATGATTAGCCTTTTGAAATTGAAATACAATTTTGGTCGTTTCTTAGAATCGTCGCATGTTTACCTACTTGAGGATTGTAGTAGTTGTAATCGATTGCGGCTTGATATCATGTTATACTAAACCACTTGGATTAAAAAGGAATTGGAAACGATTTGTATTGTTGCCTAATTGCAGAATTGACATTATAGTTTAGACTAGTTTGTTATCGTTTGTGGTGAGCCAATTGGGGCTGTTTGGTTATTCATTTGTATTGAACTACCTTATAAATTGTGGTGAGCCAATTGGGGCTGTTTGGTTATTGTATTCGGCCTTGAAAAAGGTGGCAAAGTTAGTAAAAACAAAGGAAGTGCTGTCCGATTTTCCATAGAATTTAGTGACTTGCACTTGGAATATTCTACGTTTGAAACTAGAAGTTAATAGACATACTATGTTCATTATAGGTTGGCATACTACGTACGGCGATTGGACTTAGCAAGTGGATTAAACCGAAGAGGTATGTGGAACTTTCTTATCTCTTGAGCATGATTAAGTTGTAAATGTATAGTACGGTAGACGTACAAGATTTTGACAATCTAGTCTATTTGATATCCTTGGCTTATTTTAAGAATGCCAAGTTGTTTGAGTTAGAATTAACTCACTTGTTTAATTATTAAGGATATCTTGGTTTTCAAAAGTTAAGAGACTTTAAGTATGTTGAAAGTATTTTGATACTTGTTTTGTTGGAAAGTTTAAGTCTCTTGGTTAAAAAGAAGTATGTAAGTTGCTAATGTATAAAGCTAGTATAACGGCTTTATGAGAAGTTGGTTATAATAGCTTTATGGAAAGTTAATAAGAGAATGGTTTACTCTTAAGTAATTTAAGCATGATAAGGGACTTGAAGAGTTTTAAAGAATGTGACACTTGTTTCGTTTTAAACGTATAAGTCCCTTAGATAGGAAATTGTACTTGACTTAGGTATAAAGTGAATATAACGACTTTATGGGGAGTTGGTTATATTGGCTTTATGGAAAGATAAATGGCTTGATTTATTTGAAAGGCAATTTGATTTAAAGGCATCAATTTCCTAAGGCTTTATGAGAAGAAGTCCGCCACGACCAATTCGGTTCGTGGATCGTGCCTTACACCGGCAAGTAGTCATACATCGTGTAATCGAAATATAAAACAAGACATGAAACGATTTATAAAATAAGACACGCTTTATGTGAAACGTCGCCTTTGGCATATATATATAAACATGGTTTAGCGAAGCTACATCCGATCTTGCATAACATGACTCTGGCACTTAAGGAAATATACAACTATGGCGGGGGCTCCCGCCATACGCCGATACAAAACTATCTACAACGAGATCATACCCAAAAGTAGAGCCTCGGAAAGATGGAGCTCAGACACCAACGTAGAGATCCTAAGGATGTGGATCTAGCACCCTTGCCCTACTGCGGCATGAACGCAGCAGAAGGAGGTCAAGATTACAGTCCTAAGTATCTGAAACTGTAAAGTACTTAAATGCAAACATATCATTTAAAAAAAATCAGTTTTGCAAGTATGTATAAAACAACCAAGGAACCGCACATAGTGCCACCTCACAAACAAGAGCAGCAATAGGTAAACTGTAACAGGTCTTTTCTAGGCTTCGAATGATCGAAGCAGGGCCAATTGCCCGTAGTATCACCATGCAAGCCTAATCCTGGACTCCCGTAGTCGCATGAGCCACTCTCATAGGCCCGCATAGGTACATAACCCGCATCGAGGGTAGCTCCTCGGCGTCGTCTGGACTCGTGAGTCCGCGCCACATAGACCGCATGAGGTATAACCCGCATCACTAACCTCGAACTCCGTAGCTCCGCATAGGTCCTCGACCCGCATGAGGTATTCTCGAATCACGGTCCTGCATCGCCGAGTCTACCACATGGGCGGCAACCCCGATAATATGTCAAGAGGTGAGTGATATTATACTAACACAACTTATCGTTAAACAACATAAGCACAACAAAAATACTTTTATACAAACGTTACAAGACATTAACACACATAGCATCATATCGTGTCTACTTATCAAACCTTCTTATTTATTCTTTTCACAAATCAATATAAGTCGCTTATAAACACATAGGCGAACTGCTTCTTTTATTATGCTTAAGTGGTTATACCTAACTTCCCATAAAGCTAGTATAACTCTTAACACATTTTAAAACCGATTAGTTCTCTTACATTAAAAATGATTGATATTCTTTTGAAATGCTTTGATCTTTATTATTCAGCTTAAGCTAGAGGCATTGCCTTAAGTATTATTCAGCTTAAGTCAAAGACATTGCGTAGTTATTATTCGATTAACACATATGCGTCTAGTACTACATATATATTGTAAAATATCATGCTTTAGGAAGAATCACATACCTTCAATGAAAACCACTGTCAAGTTGAATATGTCGCGCAGAGAAATCAACCTATAATAGTCGAACATGTCTATCAACGTCTAGACTACTCAGAAACGATTCTAAGCGAGAGGGTTCTATATCCTACGGAAAATTGGGCAGCACTTCCCTACCGGTGAGCTACTCAAGTCTACAAGGAACAAATTCTATGTAAGTACAATTTGATTATTCTTCTTTAAACCCTACTGTGATATGATTCAATTCTATTCGTGATATTCTTCTAAGTATTTTATACTTATTCTTATACTACTACAAAGATGTATTCTCTAATTCAAAAGAGGGTTAGGATTGTTTACCTGTAAGTCCAATAATATCCTAGATAAAGTCGCGCTGAGCAAGGTTTAGCTCCTAAGTTGTATGCGCTCAGAGGCTCGAAACCTTAGAAGTTCTTCACTTCTACTAAGGACTAAGGGATTTGGGCTAGGTATTTTGGGCATTATAACAATACAAAGGCAACTTTTCTACCGGAGGGGTAGATTTGGCTAGGCTAGTGTGGGTAGCCTCGCTAGCTTCTCCAAAGGGAGGTGTTTGGACGAAAAGAGGCTTAAGGGAGAGGATTTTCAAGACTTGGAAAGGAATTTGTGGATGAAGAACTCTTCATCGTGAAAGGGGTATTTATAGGTCAAGACATGGCCAACCAATGGCCAAGATTTAGCCAAGTGCTAGGCAAGTGTAAGGTCAAGATTAGGGCAAGTGTACTAGCCAACTTGCACAAAATATCCTACCAACTACTTGACAAAATTGACCATCCATTCGCCCTAAGAACGCCTCACATCCATCAATGGAGGGTGACAAGTGTCGCCTCCCGTTGGTCCAAAATGTTTCGTCTCGGAAAAATCCAAAAATTAGAAATGGCATAGCGGAATTTACCCTACGAAACGTGGAAACGTTTCGTCGGAAAACTATTCGTTTTGTGAGTTGTGCCCAAAAACGCCCAAGCTAACTTTAAGGCCAAACTTTTTGTACGTTCACGTACATACTCCGGAAATACGGTATAACATTCTCCTCGCTTAGAAACATTCGTCCGAATGTTCCTTCCCAAGACAAATAACGATAAGGTTCTTCAGAACTTAAACCGCTTGCAAATGCCACACACGCCACAAAACAACACTTAGGCATAAATGATAATGAAAAATTTACAAGTAGGAAAGTGAATTACCCGGAGGTGTGGAATAGGTGAGATATACGCCTCGTATCTCTCGCCTTCCCACGTCATCTCCTCCCCGAGCTCGTTCGCCACAAGACATTGTGGAAGCCACGCCCTTCGTCGCAGACGCCTAACTCCGACGATCGACTATCGCTATGGGAATCTCCTCATACGATAACCCCGATCACTGGACATCGTCAACGGTGTACCACTAGATGGATCCCCGATACATCTCCTCAAAGATAGATACGTGAAAAACCGGATGCACGCCTCGGTCGGACAGATCCAACTCATAGACAACCTTGCCTACCTGCGGACAATCGAGCGGCCCAATGTACCTTGGTGAGTTTCCTTCTTCCGAATCTCATCCTTCATACGGGTGACACCGGAAAACCCAATCATCAATGCGAACTCGGATGCCGACGACGATGATCTGCATACGACTTCGCCGACTCGAATAGCCGCCTCGGATAAGCTTCACCTTATCCACCGCACTGCACCAAATCGTCCCACTAGCCGCACTCGCCCACATCGAACCAACCTATAGGCGACCGCACTTCCTCCCATACAAGGCCTCATAAGGCGCCATCGAATCGAGTGGTAGCTATTATTGTACGAACTCAACTAGAGGCAAATGATCCTCCTACCTCGAAGTCGATAACACAGCTCGCGGCATATCCTCAAGACGGATAGTGCGCTACCGGCCGTCATCTACGTGGATGGAATCGATGCTCACTCTGTGTCCCTAAACCTCTCGAAAGACATCCGAAGTTAGTCAGATCTGGGCTCCTCTGCGATATGATCGAAATAGGGACTCATGCGATCGGCGATCTCGGGTGTAAAGTCGGCATAATCCTCCAAAAAGTCGCCCCGATGGGAAGAAAGTGGGCTGATTTAAACCGTCTGTGACGATAACCCAAATAGAATAATGTCTCATCTGAGTGCGAGGTAATCCCGTGATGAGTCCATGTTGATCACCTCCCACTTCCAAGTCGGGATCTCTATCGTGTAACAAAATAACCAGCCTCGGTGCTCTACCTTCACTGCGACAACACGGACACGAGCTACGAACTCGCAACGTCCCTCTTCAAGCCATCCCACCAATACAGATCTAAGGTCGTGGTACATCTTGGTCGACCGGATGGATGAGTAACGCGCTGTGTGCTTCCCGAAACCTGAGTCTGAAACATCCGAACACACACCGCCTCAAACCTTACCACCCCATGGTGCTACCTCAGGACCCTTGCCCTCACGGAGGCGTATCACGATATCGAATCAAAGGCGGATCCTCGGCGTTGCCTCTTCTCGCCGCGATGGAAGACTTCGAACTCACGAACTCTAACCCCATCGCTATCGGAATCAATCAAGCGGACACCAAGGCTCGCTAATCGATGCAAATCACGAACCATGCCCCTCCTCTCTAGTTGCACATCGATGGCTCCCATCGACCTCTAAGAGCATCCGCCACAACATCGGCCTTCCCGGGTACAGGATATCAACATCGTAATCCTTAAGCAACTCTAACCACCGTCTTCGTAGTTCACTCCTCTCGTGAAGATATACTTGGAGGCTCTTGTGGTGTATAAATATCCACATGAACCATACAAATAGTGCCTCCGGATCTTGGCGTGAATCACCGCCGCTACTCCAAATCATGGGTGGGGTAGTTCCTCTCGTGTTTCTTCACCGTCGGGATGCATACGCTATAACCCCGCCATCTGCATCAACACACATCCCAACCCGATGCCGACGATCACAATACGACATATAACCGCGGACCTCGGAAGAGTAAAGCGGGGCGGTCGTCGATCTCTTTCAAAGCTGGAAACCCCGCCACAAGCATCAGTCCATGAAACTCGCCTTACGAGTCGGCTAGTCAATGGTGCGTAGATAGAAGCAAACTTCTCCACGAACCGCGATAATATCCTGCAGGCCGAAGCTGCGAACCTGCGCCGGAGTAGTAGGTTCAGCCAAGTCCATCGCCGATCTTGGCGTATCCACTCGAATGCCATCAGCCCCGACAATAGGCCCAAGAAACGCCACTGAAGTCAACCAAAACTCACATTTGGAAAACTTGGCGTACAGCTGCATTCTGGAGAAGCGCGGCCTGATCCTCAAATGCTCGCATGCTCGCTCTGAGCGAGAATAAACCAAGATATCATCGATGAACACTATCACAAATGTGTCCAAGAATGGTTTGAACACTCAGTTCATCAAATCCATGAATACCGCCGGAGCATTGGTCAACCCAAAAGACATGACCCTGAACTCATAATGCCCGCACGGTCTGAATGCGATCTAGGGACATCCACCTCTCGACTCGCACTGATGATAGCGACCAGTAGATCAATCTTGGAGAAACATCTCGCACCACTGTGGGTCGAACAAATCATCAATCACGGAAGTGGTATCTGTTCTTAATGGTCACCTTGTTCACCGTCAGAATCAACATGCGCAGCGTCCCGTCCTTCTTCTTCACGAACAAAACCGGCGCTCCCCAGGGAGAAACACTAGGCCTGATGAAGCCCTTCTCCAGCAAATCTCTAAGTTGATCCTTCAAATCTCTCAACTCGGCAGGTGCCATTACGTATGGCGGAATGGAAATAGGTGAGTCCGCAATATGTCTATACAAAACTCAATCTCCTCTCGTGAGGATACGGAGGTCGTTCGAAACACGCGTGCGGAACTCTCGACCACGGAATCGACTAAAATCTGGTACCGCACTTCAGATCAAACACGAACGAGATGGTAGATATACCTGTTATACCGTATTTCCAGTATGTACGTGTGAATACGTAAAGTTTAGCCTTAAAGATTAGGCCAAGTTCGAAATTGTGCACAACTCGCAAGAATCGTTTCCGACTAAACGTTTCCACGCCTTCGTAGGAAAATTCGCTATGCCATTACTAATTTTGCGGATTTTTCCGAGAGACGAAACATTTTGGACCAACGGGAGGCGACACTTGGCACCTCCCATTGATGGACTTGAATCGTCCATTGGACGAAAATGGAGAGGTTGGGCGTTTTTGTGCCTTGCACAAAGTCAAGGAGTTGGTAGGATATTTGTGTATAGTTAATCCTCACCCTACACTTGCCTTGCACTTGACTTCATCTTGGCGTTGGTTGGCCAAGGCTTGAGCTATAAATACCCCCTTAGAGATGAAGAGTTCTTCATCCACAAATCTTTCAAGTCTTGAAAATCCTCTCCTCTCTCCTTGTAGCCTTTTCATTCAACACCTCCCCTCCCCTTGAAGGCCCTTGGCGAATACCCTCTAGCCTAGTAGTTTGGCCGAGGCCCCTAGCCTAGCCAAACCTACCCCTCCTTTGGTAGAAAAGTTATCTTCTTGTATTGTTATAATGCCCAAAATACCCTAGCCCAAATACCTTAGTACTTAGTAGAAGTTGTGAAGAACTTCTAAGGTTTCCTTGAGCATAACTTAGAGCAAAACCTTGCTCAGTGCGACTTTTCTAGGATATTATTGGGCTTCAGAGGTAACTAATCCTAACCTCTTTTGAATTAGAGAATACTTACTTTGTAGTATAAGAATAAGTATAAATACTTAGAAGAATATCACGAGAATAGAATTGAGCTACCACAGTGAAGGGTTTAAAAGAAGAATAATCAAACTGTACTTACATAGGATGTTTCACTGATGAACTTATATAACTCACGGGTAGGAAGTCTTGCCCACTTTCCGTAAATTGTGAACCCTGTTTAGAATGACCTTGAGTAGTCTTTGATAGATATCTGTGACTATTATAGTGACTCTTCGCGCGACATATTCACTTCGGTGGTTTTATTAAAAGGTATGTGATTCTTCCTAAAGCATGATATTTTACAATATATAGTACGTGAGACGTGCATGTGTTAACTAAAATATAACTACGCAATGTCTTTGACTTAAGCCCGAATAATACTTACGGCAATGCCTCGGCTTAAGCCCGAATAACACTTACTGATGCCTCACGCTTAAGCCCAATAATAAAGATCGAAAGCATTTCCTAAGAATCTTTGAATCATTTTAACAGAAGAGAACTAATTGGTTTTTAAAAAGAAGCTTAAGAGTTATACTAGCCTTATGGGAAGTTAAGTATAACCACTTAAGATTGATAAAAGAAACAGTTTGCCTATGTGTTTATAACAGACTTATATTGAATTGTGAAAGAATAATAAGATGGTTTGATAAGTAGACATGATATGATGCTATGTGTGTGTTAGTGTCTTGTAACGTTTGTGAAAAGAGTATTCTTGTAGTGCTTATGTTGTTTAAAGATAAGTGTTATGTTAGTGTACCATCACTCACCTGGAGATGATAGGGGTTAAGCGCCCTCCGCGGGGTAGACTCGGCGATGCAGGACCATGATTCGAGAATACCTCATGCGGGTCGGGGCTATGCGGAGCTACGAGTTCGTGTTAGTATGCGGGGTTATGCCTCACGCGGTACATGTGGCGTCGCGGACAACGAGTCGGGGCGATGCCGAGGAGTAGCTACCTCGATGCGGGGTTATACCTATGCGGGCCCACGTGGTGGCTATGCGGACTCGAGTCGTGATTAGGCTTGCAGAGTGATAATACGCGCGAGTGGCCTGCGAATCATTCGCACCTAGAAAAGACCTATTAGTTTATTGTTGCTCTTGTTTGTGATGTGCACTACTTATGTGCGGTTCTTGATTGCTTCATACATATTTGTAAACCGGTTTTAAAAAGTGTTATGATTTCATTTAAGTACTTTACGCTTTCACATACTTAGTACTGTATCGACCTCCTTCGGGCTGCGTTCATGCCGAGTAAGGGCAGTCTAGATCCACATTCTTAGGATCTACGTTGGTGTCTGAGCTCCATCTTTTCCGAGGCTCTACTTTTAGGTATGATCTCCTGTTGTAGATAGTTTTATGCGATCGGTATGGCGGGCCCTGTCCTCCATAGTTGTATATTTCCTTAAGTGGTAGTCAGTATGTTATGCGATGTCGGATGTAGCGCTAAACCATGTTTATTTATGTATCTTAGAAAGCGATGTTTTCTCACATAAACGTGTCTTATTTTATAAACTGTTTCATGTCTTGCTTTATATTTCCGTGATTACTCGATGTATGACTACTTGGGTGCCCGGTAAGGCACGATCCACGAACCGGGCGGTCGTGACATACCCTTCGCACCATCTTCCTAGCCTTGAGGTAGGAAATAAACCTACCCCTCGGCGATACAGTGCTCCCCTCCCACTCAACAACCGGCTCCTCTGGAAACTGGAACCACACTACTCTCTCCCTGCAGTCTACATTGGCGTAGCAAGAAGCTAGCCAATCCATCCCCATGATCACGTCGGTCAATCATCTCCAACTCTATCAAGTCGGCTAGGGTGCGACGATCGTAAATAGTCACAGGACAAGCTCTATATACCGTGAGCTACCACCGAATCACCCAGGCGTAGCTACCTCAAAGGTCTATGGACTCGTGCTCTATCCCTATCCTACTAGCAACAAGGGAGATATATGGGGCGAGTAGAACCGGATCTATCAAAGCATACACATCAAACCAGCCCGATAAGGTACATGGCGACATCGGTGAGGCCTCACGATCTGTCGGTGGACAAGCATAAATGCGGTTACGAGGACGCTAGAATCGGGACCGCGCCACGACCTGCTGCGCGACCTGCTGGTCCACGAGTACCTTGCCCTCGGCGAGTAGTGTCGGGGATGAAGAAGACCGGCGAAAGAACACGTGGTGACCCTACCATCAAGATCGCCTCGCCGGTGACGGTTCTCGCATAGTGACCTCGCCTGGCTACAGAAACAAGCTCGTAGCACCACACTCCGTGGGATCTACCACATCGGCCATGGCGAGGTGGTCCGTCGGCGAAGACTGGCCGCTCACGGGCGTCTGAAGTCTTGGGGCCACAGTACGCCTCGAATATCTGGCCATGGCTGAGGGCCGGTGCAGAGTGCTCACGGTGGTTGTGGTGCAAATCTAGGCTGCTGAGGCCGCCCACCACGATAGCCACCAAAGGACCCTGCCGTCCTGGTCTTCTTCTGCTGCTGCCCGTCAACCCGCCGGTCTCTACGCTCCTCACATCCAAGAGCATGAGCCTGCATGCGGGTAATGTCCATACCCGGCTGAAGAGAAACACCCGCACATGACTCGGCCAAATAATCATCGGCCGGTGGCGTGGCGGTGCACCCTATCCTCCATATCTGCTACCAACGGGACATATCGAGCCAATGAATCAAACTCGACATTGTACTCCCGGCAAGGTCGTCCTCTGCGCCTCGGTAAAAATCTATCGGCCGCGCCCTCGCCATCTGTGGAGGCAAGAAGTGAGTGAGAAAGCATCGAGAACTCATCCCAGTAGGCCGGGACGCGTGCTCTCCCGGGATAACTCCATGAATCAAACCAATCATCGCGGTATCACGCGCGACTGTGAACCAAAGATCACGGACTCGGTCTCCGGCATCGATCACTCTCGGAATCCTCTGTAGGCGGCGGATGAACTCCCGCAGATCATCCTCGGCCTCGACCAGTAAAACTCGCGGGCTACAACTCGAAAGTCTCGTAGCCTCAAACTCTCGCCTCGGGTGAACCACGGTGCGAATTTGGGGCTGGAGGCTGCTGCATCCAGCCTGTCCTCATGTCTGGCCACGATCCTGGCCAGTAGCTGGGCCATCTCCTTGTACCCTAACTCCTCCGCCCCAGGCTGTGGGACAGGAGGTGTGGGTACTGTGGTCTCTGCTGGGACTGGCGGCGTCGTAGAACTCGCCGTCTCGGGTATAGACTGGGCCCGAGCCCTTGTAACTCTCGGTGTCCGACTGGCAGCTCCCTCGGCTGCCTTGCCCTTCTGGGCCCGGGTTGCCTTACGTGGAGGCATAACTGTTACAGAAAAGGAATACGTTAGAGGGGTCCAACTTTTAACACAGCTCTAAGGCACGATCTCAGAATGAGAAGAATGGAAACCAATCCTAAATATCCTATAGCCTCCTGATTATTGGTGTGGTGCACAACACACCGATAATCAAGACTCTACTAGATACGGTCTGTAGACACTTTCCGAGGATTAACTGCTCTGATACCACTTTTGTCACGACCCATTCCGGGGCGTGGATCGTGCCTTCAAGGGCACCCAGTAGTCATACATCGAGTAATGTCGGAAATATAAAACAAGACATGAAACGATTTATAAAATAAGACCACAGTTTATGTGAAAACGTCGCCTTTCGGCATATATATATAAACATGGTTTAGCGATTACATCCGATCTTGTACAATATGACTCTGAGACCTCTGAAATATACAACTATGGCGGGACGGGGCCCGCCATACCCCTATACAAAACTATCTACAACAGGGAGATCATACCCAAAAGTAGAGCCTCGGAAAGATGGAGCTCAGGCACCAACGTAGAGATCCTAAGGATGTGGATCTAGCACTGCTTGCCCTTACAGCGGCATGAACGGCCCAGAAGGAGTCGACAACGGTACTAAGTATATGAAATCGTAAAGTACTTAAATGAAAACATATCATTTAAAAATCAGTTTTGCAAGTATGTATGAAACAACCAAGAAAGCACATAGTGCACATCACAAACAAGAGCAACAATAGGTAAATCAGAACATGTCTTTTCTAGGCTGCGAATGATCGAAGCAGGGCCAATTGCCCATAGTATCACCTTGCAAGCCTAATCCTGGACTCCCGTAGTCCGCATAGGCCACTCTCATAGGCCCGCATAGGGTATAACCCGCATCGAGGGTAGCTACTCCTCGGCATCGCCTGGACTCGTAGTCCGTATGGCCACATAGACCGCAGGTATAACCCCGCATCACTAACTGGAACTCCGTAGCTCGCATAGGTCCACTGGACCCGCGTGAGGTATTCTCGAATCATGGTCCTGGACACCCGAGTCTACCCGCATCGGAGGCATTTTAACCCCTGTAATATGTCAAGAGGTGAGTGATATTATACTAACACAACAACTTATCGTTAAACAACATAAGCACAAGAATAATTTTATACAAACGTTACAAGACACTAACACGCGTAGTATCATATCATGTCTACTTATCAAACCTTCTTATTTATTCTTTTCACAAATCAATATAAGTGCATTATAAACACATAGTAACTGTTTCTTTTATTATGCTTAAGTGGTTATACCTAACTTCCCATAAAGCTAGTATAACTCTTTAAGCTTATTTTAAAAACCGATTAGTTCTCTTACATTAAAAATGATTGATATTCTTTTGAAATGCTTTGAGATCTTTATTATTCAGGCTTAAGCGTGAGGCATTGCCGTAAGTATTATTCAGCTTAAGTCAAAGACATTGCCGTAGTTATTATTCGGTTAACACGTATGCGTCTACCGTACTACATATATATTGTAAAATATCATGCTTTAGGAAGAATCACATACCTTCGTGAAAACCACCCAGTTGAATATGTCGCGAGAGAAATCAACCTATAATAGTCGACACGTCTATCAACGTCTAGACTACTCATGTGATTCTAAGCGAGAGGGTTCTATATCCTACGGAAAATTGGGCAAGACTTCCCTACGGTGAGCTACTCAAGTCTCATGTGAAAGCAATTCTATGTAAGTACAATTTGATTATTCTTCTTTAAACCCTTCTTTGTGATATGATTCAATTCTATTACGTGATATATACTTCTAAGTATTTTATACTTATTCTTATACTACTACGATTATGTATTCTCTAATTCAAAAGAGGGTTAGGATTGTTTACCTCGGTAAGCCTAATAATATCCTAGATAAAGTCGCACTGAGCAAGGTTTAGCTCACAAGTTGTACGCTCAGTAGCTCGAAACCTTAGAAGTTCTTCACAACTTCTACTAATGACTAAGGGATTTGGGCTAGGGTATTTTGGGCATTATAACAATACAAGAAGGCAACTTTTCTACCAAGGGAGGGGGGTAGATTTCGGCTAGGCTAGGGGGGGTAGCCTCGGCTAGCTTCTCCAAAGGGAGGTGTTTGGACGAAAAGAGGCAAGGGAGGAGAGGATTTTCAAGCCTAGGACAGGACTTTGTGGATGAAGAACACTTCATCTTAAGGGGGGTATTTAGAGGTCACGACATGGCCAACCAATGGCCAAGATTTAGCCAAGTGCTAGGCAAGTGTAAGGTCAAGATTAGGGCAAGTGTACTGCCAACTTGCACAAAATATCCTACCAACTACTTGACAAAATTGACCATCCATTCGGCCCTAAGAACGCCTCACATCCATCAATTGGAGGGTGACAAGTGTCGCCCTCCCGTTGGTCCAAAATGTTTCATCTCTCGGAAAAATCCGCAAAAATTAGAAATGGCATAGCCGGAATTTACCCTACGAAAGCTGTGGAAACGTTTCGTCGGAAAACTATTCGTTTTGTGAGTTGTGCCCAAAAAAACGTCCAAGCCTAACTTTAAGGCCAAACTTTTTGTACGTATTCCCTTACGTACATACTCTGGAAATACGGGGTATAACAAAGTCACTTGATTTAGAAGCCTAATTTTATTTGTAAAAGTATTGTGACTTGTCTTGAAAGAGAAAATTTTAACTTGATACTACGGTTATTAGTATCTTGGAAGTTTTATAATGAAATAAGTCATTTTGAAAGAATAGAAGTACGTAGTACTTTGGGTTAAATTCCCGGATTTTTATAAAGAACATGTTAGTGCCTTAAGTAAACTAAAATGAGAGTGTATATGAAACGGAATAATAAGAAGTTAGGGGATTGCTTAACTTGCTTATATATTGTATGATAAGCCGGTAGTGCTTATGTCATGTGTGATAGCCGGATTTGTGCTAGTAGTTCATTAATAATTGCGGTCATTTCGGGTTTGTGGCATTGCATTTTAGTGGATTTGCTACCGCGATGCGAGGAATACCTCACGCGAGTCCGTAGGGCTTACGCGGGTGAAATAGTCCTGCGGGCGGGTCCAACCTATGCGAGGCATACCTCATGCGAGTCCGTAAGGGCTTACGCGGGTGAAATAGTCCCATGCGAGAATACCTCACGCGGGTCCACGATCTATCACGGGTGAAATAGTCGAGGAATAGGATTGTAACGATCTGCGGATGGTGGTCTGTTTTGATCGTGAGCTTCTACTTTATATTGTAAGTATACACCTATTTACTCTCATTGTTAGTAAGGCCAGATTGTCTTTAATCGAGTATCATACATGTCTCAGTTTTATTATTAGACTTATGATTTCATTCTGATTTTGATTTCACATATTTGGTACATATCATGTCGACCTTCTTGAAGTGCGTTAAATCGCGAGTAAAGTCTGAGTTGCCGATCCTCGCTCTTAGGATCACCGTTCAGTTGAGAAGCTTTTATTAGGAGGCTTATCCACGTATTGTCCGTTATTGTACATTCGGGGTATGGCGGGCCACTGTCACTTGAGTTGTTATTCTTAAGTGCAGTAGTCACATAGTGGATGGGTTGTAAAGAAAAATGTATTGTTCTATTTACGGATTGAGTATATTTTTACGGAAGGTGGCCTTATCGGCTAGCCTTTGCTGTTAATTTATGTTTAAGTATTTTTTAGTTGTGTATGTTCATTTGCTATTCTCGATGTTTATGAAAGCGGTGCCTGTAGGGCACGATCGTGAGCCCGGCCTTAGGTCGTGACAAAAGTGGTATCAGAGCAGTTAGTCCTCGGAAAGTGTCTCAGACCGTGTCTAGTAGAGTCTTGATTATCGGTGTGTTGTGCACCACATCTATAATCAGGAGGCTGCAGGACATTTAGGATTAGTTTCATTCTTCTCACTCTAAGATCGTGCGATAAATTTGTATGGTTAGGGTCGCCTTTCCTAACAAGTTATGATTGTTTGCACTACGAGAAAGCGTGATGACCGGGAAGGATTATGTGGATTGCGTATCCAGTTGGTAATGTTTGTAGTATAGTTGGTATTGTGACATACAACCATACGGATTTATGTTTGGGGTCACATGTGTGTTGCCTAGGATGATTTTAGATTACCAGGATTGGGTAAGGACTAAATAAATATCGGGAAGGTATGAGCAGTTAAGGAACTCTCATCAAGGTTTTACGTGCTAATTTGAGATAATTAGGTGATGATGAGATGTGTGAGAATGTAATGGGCCCTAAGAAGTTAATTAAGAGACTAAGTGGAAGACTATGTTAGCAACTTAAGCCACGTGGTATGCTTAAAGGGAATTGTCTGCGAAATCGGACGAAGAAAGTATGGTTGTTGTGGTCAAGACAACACGACTATGATTTTACGAGAAGTTTTTGTACCCGGTTACGGGGGGCTGATAAGTTAGGCTTGGAGCATGGAAATTGCGAGCCTGAGAATGTGATAACCGTCGAGACCTTATGTATATAGGGCCTTCTCGGGTAGTAAAGTTAAGTCAGACCAAGGGTAAGAGTTAAGTGCGACGCCGAGTCGAGTTGAGGACCTATTAAGGGTCGCCCCATAGCTTGAAATGAAATGGGATTAGTTGGTAGTAGTCCCGCTACGTGACAGGGTCACGAGGGTGTAAGGCCCAAGTCTAGTTAACCGTTTTATGGGTTCGTGGACGCATTCCACCGGAACCAGGTTGCGAGAGCCGGAATGGGACTTGTATTGTTTAATTTAGTAACTCCAAAGATTGAGACCGGATCGATATGAAAGCTATGACGTGCGCTAAAATAAGTTTGGGAGCACGGGAAAGAAATGCGACCAGTGAAAAGAGAGCAACCAGTGTAAAGAAATAAAGCCCGAATCCATGAGAACCTTCGGGTGATCACACCCGCGAGTGATGGGTGGTAGGCGGCGAGTAGATAATAATTACCAGAACGATCTGATCGTTGGACCTTAGCGTACCTAAGCGAGCTGTTATGACAGACGTTGAGGTCATTATGAGTGCGGACTAGTTGGCCTCTTGTGATGCCAACGTGACTCTGAGAGAGATTGATTTGGTACGGTTCCGGTAAGCCGGTTATCTAGTGGAAATGAAGAGAAGTGGTGGTAACCAGTGAATTATTCTTCCTTCTTTGGCATAATTGTTTTTAATAAGTCTGTGTGATTTGTTCATTTGAGGTGGATTGAGGCAGAAAGTAGTAATAATTGAATTTAAAGGAATTTATGTTAAATGCCCTTGGAGGTACTTGGAGTTGGTTTGGTGTGGCGGTCAGGGCCACGACCTTCCAGATAATTTCAGGAAAATGTGCAAGGCATGAATAAATAAGTACGGGTGCTGCCGGCGGAAAGCTGAGGGCATCTTTGGTAGGTTTTGAAAATCTACACGACTTTAAGGCGGTGCGTGATGATTAGATGTTTACTGGACCGCGAGAGGACCCTGTGATTAGGGTTGCGACTCCAAGGAAGGTTTTTTTTTAAGGGAGATGAGTTCTCTCCCCCATGTAAAGGACAGTTTTGCGTATTATGGGGTTACGTGTACCCATGTTGTTAGACGAAGGATATAAGACTGGTAAGGTCTTTGGTATCGTCATTCCATAGGTTACAGTTGTGGATAACCGTGGAAAAAGTGTTGGGTTGGAGTAATAAAGAGCGACGTACGAATTGGTCGAGGAAGTATCGTAGAGATATAAATGTAAGTTGCACGAGTCATGATTACCCAGCATTTGTATAAAGACCATTAGTTGATAATGGGCAGTAATAACATTTCAAGAAAATATGGTAACACCTAGTTATAGGCTCTGCAAACTGGGAAAGGAAAACCGGGTTACTACTTGACGCGATCAAGGAAACCTCCCCAAAAAAATGTGATTGATGAAGTCTTAGCCGTGAGGCAAGCAAAGGAATCAAATCTAAGTTTTGTGACCAAGTTTGGTTGCATCAGAGAAAGGGAAACAGGAACCATTAGTGAGATTAAGGATACCCAAATATTTCGCAGGAATGAGAAAGACTTTCAGTTATTGGAAGACAAGTTGACCACGACTACAGTTCTAACCCCTCCTGTGAGACTAGAGGGTTAGGTTATTATGATAACACGTTGGGTGTTGGGCTAGGTTGTGTCTTTGACGCAACCCGATAAGATAGAGCTATGTTTTCCGGTAGTTAGGAAGCGGGAGAAGAAATTGTGCCACTCACGATTTAAAGGCGGCGGTTAAATCATGCCTTGAAGATTTGGGGGCATAGCGTATATCTGAACTTCATGTGGATACTTGTGCAGACCACAAAAGCCTCCGGTAAATCTGCAGACTGAGGCAGTAGAATTTGCGACACCGATGGTGGTTAGAGTTACTCAAGGATTGTGTATTGATATCATATACCATCCGGGAAAGCCAAGACGATTCTGAGATACTCTTTGTGGTGGACCTAAGGGTAGTACGCGGATGGGCAGCGGATAGGCGAGGATGTAGTCTGTAAAATTCTTCAGTTACCAAGCCTAGGGGTTCGATTATTTGTTTCCAAGGTTAATGAAGTTCTGATCCGGGAGGTTGCCGAGTCTTCCATCGTTGGGGAAGTAAAGAGGCAGTAAGAGGATCCAGTTATGATACGGTATCGAGTTACGACTCTCCGAGGAGAGAAGAGACTGTTTGAGTAGCACGGATAAGTGCTATGAGATGAGGATGGATTGCGTGTGCCGGTCTGCGAGGACTAGTCGGCGAGTTCTAGGGAGGCACGCGGTGCTGTGCTACGATTGTTTGGGGCCGACTAAGTCGTGTCGTGGCCTCGGATGTATGTATGGGTAAGATGACGGAAGAGAGACATAGCGGAGTTCTTGCCAGTGTCAGAGTTAGTAGCGGTCTTGGTTGTGTACGAAGCCCGATGGGCTATTGCGAGCGATTGAAATCCCAACCTAGATATGAGAGGTAATTATTATGGATCTTGTTCTGAGGTGGCATCGTACTCGGAGGAAGTGCGACTCCACAGGGTCATAGTAATTAATTTGTGGCGAAACATTTGTGTTCTTCAGTTGGGACCACTTACTCGGCTGAGGTTTATACTAGCTTGTATAGCAGAGAGATTGTGAGACTGCACGAGGTTCCTACGTTTATGATTCTGGATAGATGAGCTCGATTGCGGATAACTTGGAGGTTTTTTCGAAAGGATTAGGGACACAGTGAGTCTAAGTGTTGCATTACACCCTCGGACCGGCCAGCGGTGAGGCGTACTATCCGGCACGAGGATAGGTTGCGGGCCTGTGTTTTTGATTTCAGGAATAGCCGGGAAGGTTAATTGCCTCTTGTCTTGTTACGTACGATAACAGATACCCTTCCAGTTTTCAGGTGGCCCGGTACGAGGCCTTGTATGTAAGGAAGTGTAGATCACCGGTCGGATGGTTCGACATAGGCGAGGTTCAGTTATTTGGTCCAGACTTGATTCAGCGGGCTATGGATAAGGCGAAGCTTATCCGGGGAAGATTGTAGTAAGCTTAGAGTCCGCAGAAGCTTTATGCAGATAACCGATGATTGACATGTGGGGTTCAGTTTGATATTTTGGTATGAGTATCTCACGTGCACTATGCACTCCGATAAGGGTCAAACATAAAAATACGTCTTTTACTCGAGATGGCCTTACCTCTAAGGTCTCTACGTATAACACTCTAAGGCTCACACTTTCCTTATCCCCAATCTTACCCTTATTACTAACCATGATTTCTAACCACAATTAACACTTATGTTATCTGAACATAACACTTAAGATACGCTTATCTTATCACACCTACAATCTCTGAGGTTCAGGATATACATGTATCTACCGCTTCACTTCCCTTTGTCGTTCTAATCAATCACCTCGCGTAGGCGAGCTAGGAAGGTGATTAACTTCAGCTTGATCTGAAGGTGAGTCTCTACATCCGCCACCTTCTAGTCGGACAATTCCGCAAAATGGCCTGCTGCGTAAAGTATAACAAGCTCCAACAAAAGACGACATTCCCGAGGTGGCGTCGCCACAGCTGCGAACATTGGGAAAACCGTGTATCGCAAACGAAGCCACGAGCTCTGACCAACTCCGGCATACTCTGAACGTCCTGAACCCTGTGGAGGACCACTCTGTTCTGGCGGAGGCGCATATCCCGTCTGCTGCTGAGGCGATTCGCCTCGAAAGTTACCAAAGGACCCTGCCGATCTGGCCCTCTTCTGCTGATTTTGGTTAACCCGTTGATCCCTATGTTTCTCGGCCTGCTGCGCATAAGCCCGTACACATGCCATGCTCAATTCTGACTGAAGAGCTACTCTTGCACATCCTTTCTTTAAATAGTTGTTATACCCCGTATTTCCAGAGTATGTACGTGGGGACGTACGTAGAAAAGTTTGAACTTTAAAGTTGGCTTGGATGATTTATTTTGTGCACAACACCCGGTTAGAGTCGTTTTTCGACAAAGCGTTTTACTGACTTCGGGTAGGGTAAATTACGGCTATGTCATTTCTAATTTTTGCGGATTTTTCCAGAGGCGAAACATTTTGGACCAGCGAGAGCGACACTTGTCATACCTCACCTCATTGGGACGTTAGCGGAAATGGGGCGATTGGGTGGCCTTTTTGTCAAGGAGTTGGTAGGATATTTTTGTGTAGTAGATAGAATGGACACTTGCCTAAATCCTCACTTCCTGCACTTGCCTCACTTGGCATCATCTTGGCCATTGGTTGGCCGTTGCTTGACCTATAAATACCCCCTTTAGATGAAGAGTTCTTCATCCACAACTCGCTCTCCAAGTCTTGAAACTCCTCCCCTCTCTTGTAGTATTTTCGTCCACACCCCTCCTCCCTCTAGCCTTAGTGGCTTGGCGAGCCACCACCCCCTCTAAAGCAAGCCACAGCGAAACACCACCCTCCTTGGTAGAAATGTTGTCTTCCAAGTATAGTTACTATTCCTAAATACCCTAGCCCAAATCCTTATAGTATTTAAGTAGAAGTGGTGTAGAACTTCTAAGGGTTCTTGGAGCTATCGGAGCGTGCGTTTAGGAGCTAAACCTCGCTCGGGATCGACGTTTATACTTGGATAATATTGGGCTTATCGAGGTAAATAATCTTATCCTCCTTTTGTAATTAGAATTTACATCTTGTAGAAGTATAGGAATAAGTATAAAATACTTAGGAGGATATTCTGAGAATAGAATTGAACTGTTATCACAGTAGAAGGGTATAAAAGAAGAATATTTGAATTGTACTCACATAGGACTGTATTTACAGTAGACTGTATAGTTTACCGGGTAGGGAAGTGCTGCCCAAATTTCCATAGAATAGAGAACCCTCTACTTAGAGCTTTATCTGATCTGAGTTTAGACGTTGATAGACGTATTTGACTGATATAGGTCGATACTCTGCGCGCGACATATTCAACTTGGCAGGTGGTTTTCGCCGAGAAGGTATGTGATTCTTCCTATACTCTTGAGCATGATATTTTAAAGAATATATATATAGTATGGTAGACGTACGTGTGTTAACTGAACGTAGTTATACGGCAATGTCTTTTGACTTAAGCCTGAATAATAAGAATCTTGAAGTATTCCAATGAATTAAGAAACCTTTTTGAAAGAAGAGTAATGCTTGGTTTTAAGAAAACTTAAGAGTTATACTAGCTTTATGGGAAGTTAGGTATAACGGCTTAAGAGAGATAAAAAGAATGGTTTATTAATTTTTGAAGTTAAGAGACTTGATCTTAAAAGATAAGAGACTTGACTTAATTAAATTAATATGAATTTTGTGTGAAACCTCATTCGTGAGTAATGAGTACTTGGTTTTTAAAAGGAGTAATGTTTCTTGATTTGAAATCGAATTAGTATCGACAAACCACAAGCGTTAATAAAGGAAAAGTATTGACTAATAAATTATTATTAAAACGATGAAACCTCCATCTGCATAGAAGCTAAGATGAGACAAAATGATATTTTCTAGATCATGGCTGCTTTAATAAGATTGTTATAAACAAGAATAACCTACTCACATATAAGGCATATGTTTCTCAAATCTTTTTAAAGGAGAATTATATCATTAAGTGATTAAGACTATGAACTACGGAACCTTTCGAAAATGAGAAACTTGAGCATCTAAAATTAGGCAAACTTGAACGTTTAGAAAAGAATGTTGTTACTTGATTTATAAAAGGAAAGTGTTACGGTTTACTTAAAATGTTAGTCACTCTATTACTACGGTATCGGGTGACCTTTATAAAGAAATGGACCTCTTAAAGAATTAAGGTATGTAGTACTTTGTAGATATAAATTTGTTTTGTTAAAGTAAACATTAAAGTAAATTGTGTGGTTATCTTGTCTATGTTTTGCTGGTATTAGTCTTGTGATACCTTCTTTGGTTTGATAAGTACCCATGTTATGATACTACGTGTGTTAGTGTCTTGTGATGTTATTCTTATTGTGCTTACGTTGTTAGACGTTAAGCCCGTTGTACTGTTATTATATCACATACCCCCTTGACTTATTATACCGAGGGCTTGCCACCCTTGATGTGGGTCTATACGGCCTATGCGGTCTGCGTGACTACGCGGCAGCGGTATGCTCGAGATTGATCATGCAGGTGTATTAGCCCGATCGCGAGGATGCCCTATGCGATGCAATGTGACTATGCGGTCTATTGAGACTATGCGGTGCGGGAGTCGAGTAGTGCAGGGGTTAGCTACCCCGTCGAGAATACCTCATGCGGGTCTATGTGTGACCTATGCGGATGCGGGAGTCCAGGTTAGGCATGCATAATGATACTATGGGTGATTGGCCTTGCTTGATCATTCGCGGCCTAGGAAAGACACATTCTGTTTACCTATTATTGCTCTTGTTTGTGATATGGCACTTTGTGCAAATTGAACTAATTGTATTTGCAAATGGTTTTAAATGCTTTGATTTCATTTAAAGTACTTTACAGTTTCACATACTTGGTACTGTTATCTTGACCTCCTTGAAGTGCGTTCATGCCGCATGTAGAGGTACTCCTACTGTTGATCCCCGTTCTTAGGATCACCGTTCCAGCGTTGGAAAAGCTCCGTTTCTCCGGAGGCTTAGCATTTTGGTATGGTCCCCTGTCGTTGTAGGTATTTGCATTCAGGGATATGGTGGGGCCCTGTCCCGCCATTGTTGTTTTAAACTCTTAAGTGCAGTAGTCCTGTTGTAAAGTTGGGATGTAACTGTTCATTTTGGGTATTTATATATATATGCCAAAGGGCAACTTTTCTCCAGATAAACATGTGTCTTCTTTACATTGTTTCATGTATTGTTTATATTCAGCTGATTACTCTGATGTTGTATCACTGGGGTGCCCGGGGTAAGGCACCAGTCACGGGCCCGGGTTCGGGTCGTGACAATAGTCATCAAGACCCGTGATATATCGGTGCACTCTATATTCTCTGGTTGCTAAAATCCTAGCTAGTAACATGTCCATTCCTTTTAATCCATATTCTTTGTTCCGTGCGTGGGCGAAGGCTCATCATCATGGCGCGATGGAAGGCTAACGCTGTGCTAAACTCTGCTTTGAAATTTGGCGGCGTCGCGAACTCCCGAATGAAGCACCAACTCGGTGATGGTTGGGCTGTACCTCGTAACCCTCGTACTCTACTCGCGACTCCGCCATTGCCTTGCCGCCGGGGCCGGGTTGCCTACGCGAGGCATAGCGGTAAGGAAAGAAATCGTTAGAGGTCTAACTTATAACACGACTCTAAGCACGATCTCGAGTGAGAAGAATGGAAACCAATCCTAAATATCCTATAGCCTCACGATTATTGGTGTGGTGCACAACACGCGATAATCAAGACTTACTAGATACGGTATGTAGACACTTTCAGAGGATTAAGCGCTCACGATACCACTTTTGTCACGACCGAACGGGCCGTGGTGCCTACCGGGCACAAGTAGCCATACATCAGTAATCGGAATATAAAACAAGACATGAATAAAGTGAAGTGAAAAGCGATTATCGAGAAAAACTTGCCTTGCGGCATATATATATATATCAACTAGACGATTACATCCCTTTTTACAATTACGCACAACGGTACTACTGCACCTCTAAGAAGGATAACAACAATGGCGGGGCGGGGCCGCCATGCCTGAATGTAAATACCTACGGCGTGATCGTACGATAAGCCTCCGGAGAGCGGGCTTCCCAAAATGCTGAATTGTGATCCTAATGGCGAGGATCGGCGGTGTACTTACATGCGGCATGAGCGGCCCCGAAGGAGGTCGGTACAGTATGTGAAATCTGAAAATCACGCAAATGAAATCATAGTAGTCTATATAAAGCGGAGACATGTATGATAACCAAACTACAGTTCCTGATAAATAGCGGTCATGTCAAGTCGAGGACTCGCGCCTCAAAGTTATCACTCAATTATAACTATGGGTCTCACGCCCACAACATAAACAAGAGTGAAATAGATATACTGTAACTGGTCTTTTCTATGCCGCTAATGATCGAAGCAAGGCCAATCGCCCATAGTATCATTATCGTGCTAATCTGGACTTCCGCACCCGCATAGGTCACACGAACCGCATGAGGTATTCCTCGCGTCGGGTAGCTAACCGGTACCCTCACGGACTCCGCAGCGCATAGTCTCGATAGACCGCATAGTCACACGGGCCGTATAGGGCATCCGCGTCGGGATAAACACCGGAATGATCAATCACGGAGCATACCGCTCCGCATAGTCACATAGACCGCATAGGCCGTATAGACCCGCATCAAGGGTGGCAAGCCCTCGGTATAACAAGTCAAGGGGGTATGTGATATAATAACATAACAACTTATCGTTAAACAACATAAGCACAACAAGGGAAACCCCTTTTACACAAACATCACCAGATACTAACACACGTAGCATCCTAACATGTTTACTTATCAAATCAACAAGAAAGTATTACAAGGCTATCACAAACCAACACAATCAAGTTATTCACACAAGGTACTTTCTACTTTATGTTAACACTTTCGGGTTTTTATCCCCAAAGTACTTCATACATTAACTCTTTAAAAGATCCGTTTCTTTCACAAAAGTCACACAATACCCGTAGTATTTAAAATAGAGTGACTATCCTTTTTAAGTAAACCAAAACACTTCCTTTTGTAAAATCAATTAACAACATTATTTTCCAAACGTTCAAGTTTGCCTAATTTCAAATGCTCAAGTTTCTCATTTCGAAAGGTTTCTTAGTTCATAGTTTTAATCACTTAATGATATTTAAAACGATTTGAGAAACATATGCCTTATATGTGAGTAGGTTATTCTTGTTTATAACAATCTTATTAAAGAAGCCATGATCTAGGAAATGTAATATCATTTTGTCTCATCTTAGCTTCTATGCAGATGGAGGTTTCTACTGGTTTTAATAATACTTAATTATTCAATACATTTCCTTTTATTAAGCTGCGATGGTTTGTTCGATACTTATTCGATTTAAATCAGTAAAACATCATCCCATTTTAAAAACCAAGTACTCATTACTCACGAATGAGGTTTCACACTTATCAACAAAATTCATATTAATTCAATTAAGTCAAGTCTCTTATCTTTTAAGATCAAGTCTCTTAACTTCTAAAATTAATAAACCATTCTTTTTATCTCTCTTAAGTCGTTATACCTAACTTCCCATAAAGCTAGTATAACTCTTAAGCTTTTAAAACCAAGTATTACACTTCTTTCAAAAAGGATTCTTAATTCTTTTGAAATACTTCAAGATTCTTATTATTCAGGCTTAAGTCAAAAGACATTGCCGTACAACTACGTTCAGTTAACACACGTACGTCTACCGTACTATATATATATTCTTAAAATATCATGCTCAAGAGTATAGGAAGAATCACATACCTCGCGACGATTATCGACTATTAGCAAAACGCTCCACGGCTATAACCCGACTAGCCTCGTCCACCTTTCAAGTAGTACATGCTACTCGCAGCATATTCAACCTATAAAGGTTATACACGTCTGTTATACCCCATAGTTGCAGGGTATGTATGTGAGGACGTACGTACGAGAGTACGGCAGAATTTTGAAAAGAAAGAAAGATGTGAGTTTCGACGGAAAAGTTTCCGGTTTTTTTTGTGAAGAAAAAGGTTCGTTAATGGGAATTGGATTCCCAGATTTGGTATATGGGCTTCTTAAATTATATTAGAATTTTGAGATTTTATTTTTCAGAAATGGTCACGTGGGGCCCACGGGAGAAATTCTGGTTTTGTAGGGTCCGCTTTGTTTTGAGATTTCGGTATTTTGGATATTTTGGAAGGCGAAATATTGCAGGCGAATCGGGGCGACACGTGTCACCCCATGTGGCACCATGGCGAAATATTTATTGTGCACAACGCGATTAGAGTCGTTTTCGAAGCGTTTTACTAAACTACGAAGGAAAATTCGGCTATGTCATTTAGTATTTTTGCGGATTTTTCCGAGAGGCGAAATGTTTTGGACCAACGAGAGGGCAACACTTGGCACCTCTCATTGGTGGACAAGAGGCGGAATTAGGGCGAATGGATGGGCAAGTTGTGGTAGATATTTGTGTAGATATTTGTGAGGATTTGTGGAGTAGGGTTAGGGTGCACTTGGCTTGATCTTGGCCTTACACTTGCTTTGCACATGGCTTAATCTTGGCCGTTGGTTGGCTTTGGTTTTCTATAAATACCCATAGTGATGAACTTATTCATCCACTCCACTTTGTCTAGCCTTGAAAACTCTCCCTCCTCTTGAGTGTTCTCGTCCTAAGCCTTCCCCTCACCTGGTGGCCTTGTGGCGAGAGGTTCCCTCCTCACAGTGGTGTGGCCAGGTACCCACCACTTGGTAGAAAATTGTCTTCCAGTATTGTTATAATGCCCAAAATACCTTAGCCTTTACCTTGTTGTATTTCAAAAGTTACATCTATCGTAGAGCAGGAAATACTACCTTTTGTCCTTTTAGTCTCAAACCGAAACCCTAAGGAAATCTTCATAGTTGGTTGAAGTATTTGAGTAGAAGTTAGTTAGAACTTCTAAGGGTTGTTTGGAGTGGTTTGGAGCGCATGAGTTGGAGCTAAACCTTGCTCGGGATCGACATTATAACTTGGATAATTTTGGGCTTGTCGAGGTAAATATTCTTGTCCCTTATTGTAATTGGAGATTACATGTTGTAGGATTATATAGTTGAAGTATACTATATATAGAAGAACATAGCTACGGCAATGTCTTTTGACTTAAGCTGAATTTAAAGAAGAAGCGAGCTGTAATTACATGGGGTGTATTCTGATGACTTGTGTAGCATTCTTGTGTTGTAGAATTGTACACGTCGGTTAGGCGTGCAAACCCCTGGTTGGCTTGGTAGCGGCCTCGATAGAGGAGGAGATTTCTGTTGTTGGGAGAGTCTTTGCGAATTTTACGTAGAATATGGAACCGTGCGGTAAGAAGTTAATAGGCGTTTGTGGCCTTATAGGTGGAAATCTGCGAGTGGCGTATTCTACTTGAAGAGTGGAGCGGCTAGCGATTCTGATCTTGTGGGCGTTTTGCTTATTATCGATAATCGTCGCGAGGTATGTGAACCTCTTCCTATCCTTCTAGCATGATGCTTTGTAAACTATAATGCGGTGAGCGTCGTGTGTTAAATGGGTTGGTTGGTTTAAAACATAGGGTGTTATAATAGCTTTATGGTAAGTTAGTTATAACGACTCTATGTAGGTAAAAGATTGGTTTGTTGATTGTAGAAGTTAAGAGACTTGATCTTGAAAGATAAGAGACTTAACTTGTTTTACTTGGTTATTAACATTTTGTTAAATGTGTTGTGAAACCTCATTCGCGAGTGATGAGTACTTGGTTTTAAAAAGAATAATGTTTCTTGATTTGGAAATGAGAATAAGTGTCGAGCAAACCACGGCAGCTAATAAAGGAAGGTGTATTGACAATTAACTAATTGTTATTAAAACGATAAGAAACCTCATCTGCATAGAAGCTAAGATAAGACAAAATTGTATTACATTTCTAGATCATGGCTTGTAACAAGATTGTTGTAAACAAGAATAAGCGGCTCACGTCTGAGACATATGTTACTCGATTGTTTTAAAGAGATTAAGACTATGAGTTATGAAACCCTACAAAATGAGAAACTTGAGCATTTGAAATTAGGCAAACTTGAGCGTTTGGAAAATAATGTTGTTACTTGATTTTACAAAGGGAAGTATTTTGGTTTACCTAAAAATGTGAGTCACTCTATTTTTATACTACGGGTATCGGGTGACCTTTATGAAAGGAATGGATCTCTTAAAAAGGAATTTAACGTACGTAGTACTTTAGGGTTAAAACCCAGACTTTGATACGAAATGGGAGTACCTTGAGTTGTGTGTAACTTGCCTATGCTTGTTGTTGTGTAATTCGCCTATGCTTGTTGTGATAGCCTTTGTTGTGCAAGTGTTGATATCAGGTGACTTCTTGGGAAGGAGTGGATCTTTTTATAAAAGTCTAGAAGTATGGTAATTTGCTTGAGCTTGTTTGTGATAGCTTTGGTTGTGCGGTATATTGTTGTTAATGTCACGTGGACATGTCTACACGATCGGTCAGGGGCATGTGGCGTGCGTGGGTTGATTACGATATATTGTTATTGTGGTTACATGGACATGTCTACCGTCACGAGTCGGGGCGTGTGGCGTGCGGCGGGGTTAATCACCCGATTATGTTGATAATGTCACTTGGGCGTGTCTGCCGTCACGGTCGGGGCATGTGGCCGTGGGGCATTGTTATTATTGTTGCATCATGGGCATGTCTACCGTCTGCAGTCGGGCATGCGGCCGTGATGCGAACACGATTGATGTTGTGGGCGTGAGACCCATAGTTATATTTGAGTGATGACTTGAGGCGTGAGTCACGACTTGACATATGCTTTTATGTCGTGAGTAGTTTTGTTATCATACATGTCTCTGTTTTATATAGTGTTATGATTTCATTCTGATATTTTTGATTTCACATACTTGGTACTATTATCTTGACCTCCGAGTGCGTTCATGCCGCGGTAGGGTACATCGGTAGTGGATCCGCTCATAGGATCACGATTCAGCGTATTGGGAAGCTCCGTTCTCGGAGGTTTATCTTTTAGTATGTTACCTGAGTTGTAGGTTCTTGTACATTCGGGGTATGGCGGGCCACTGTCGTCATGTTGTATAAAAACTCTTAGAAGTGCATGAAATCTTGTTGTGGCGGGGTTTGTAAAAAGGATTAAGCATTCGTTTTGAAAGAGTTGGTTATATATATTTTATTGGAAGGTAACCGTTTGGTTGCTTTGTTTATGATCATATATCTTGTTTCTTGTTTAAGTTTTATATTATTTGGTTTTCTCGATGTTGTATCACTAGGGTGCGGGGTAAGGCACGATCACGGGCCGGATCGTCGTGACAAAAGTGGTATCGAGCGATTAATCCTCGGAAAGTGTCTGAGCAGGTGTCTAGTAGAGTCTTGATTATCGATGTGTTGTGCACCCGTCTATAATCGAGGTCTGAGACATTTAGGATTAGTTTCCATTCTTCATTACGAGATCGTGCCTTAGAGGCGTGTTGTAAGTTGGACCCTCAGCGTATCTCGTTTTTACGATTATGCCTCGCGAAAACGAGCGAGCCAGAAGGCAAGGCGGCGAGGCGCTAGTGAGATACAGAGGAGTGCGAAGCGCGAGCGGACAATACACGAGTTGTGCTTGACGGCGAGTTTTGCGACGCCCGGCCAGCGAGTTTAGAACCACGGCGTGGCTGCCGAGACCACGATACGAGCCTCGGTCCCGGCTGGAAGCGGATGAGATGGTACAAGGAGATGGCCCGATTCTTGGCGGTCGTGGCGATATGAGGATAAGTGGATCGGCGATTCGATTCGATGCACGATGGTTCACCCGGCGAATAGTTTGAGGCTACGGGACTTTACGAGTTAGAGCCCGAGTTTTATGGGTGAGGCACGAGGATGATCGCGAGGAGTTCATCCGGCGATTCTGTAGTCGTGAGTGATCGAGGCATCGGAGACCGAGTCGGTGGTCTTAGGTTCGCATCGGTGTGATACTGCATGATCGGTAGTTTGATCGTGGGAGTTGTCGGGAGAGCATGCGCTTCAGCAGATATGGGACGAGTTCTCGAGGCATTCCTCACTCACTTCTTGCCTCCAGATGAGGAGGCACGGGCCGGCGATTTATGATCTTTGAGGCGGAGGCGTGCGGTTCGAAGTACAGCGTGGAGTTTGACTCGTTGGC
The DNA here is from genome assembly GCA_029844215.1 of Przewalskia tangutica. NCBI lineage: Eukaryota > Viridiplantae > Streptophyta > Magnoliopsida > Solanales > Solanaceae > Przewalskia > Przewalskia tangutica. The sequence goes on from CM056737.1 coordinate 25,074,782, forward strand.
TCGGTATGTCCCGCTTTAGTGGCAACCATGGAGGATAGAGTGCGCTACGTCACGGGCTAGATGATTACTTGTGAGGCTTGTTCGAGTGTAGCTCTTTGGCGGGCATGGACATTGCCGCGTGCGAGCTCGTGCACGGATGTGAGGCGGAGAGGTCGGCGGAATGACGAATCGGCGAAGGACGAGAACAACGGGGTCGCTTTGGTGACTTCGGCGGACCGCCTCGGCATGCTAGTTTTGTACCTCCGCCCGGTCAGAGTCGTCCTCCACAACCTTGAGCATCGGAGTATTGGGGCGGTCGGGGCTCGAGGTTGAGTTTCGAAGTAAGGGTGTTGGCGGATCGGTCACCCTACGCCGGTGTGGTCGATGTAGTAGACGCATTTCGGGAATGTCGTGGTGCGAGGAGCTTGTTACTTTGCGGCGGCGGGGCCATTTGCGAAGGCTGTCAGGCCAAGGAAGCACGGATGTTCTGACTTCGGCCTTGGATCGATGGCTGGTTCATCACCTTCACTGGTATGCGCCTACGAGCGGGGTGTGATTAAGCGGTAGAGGCGGTATATCCTTAACCCTCTAGAGTTTTGGTATGCTTGTTATTATGATCTTGTTATTGTGAGCTATATGCGGATAGCGTTGTGTTAGTGTAAGTTAGAAAACATGGTTTGTTGGAAGGATAAGTATGGGGCATGGTAGTGTGAACCTTAGACTATTTCACGATTGAGACATTAGAGGTAAGGTCGTCTTGAGTAAAAGATTTATTTCATGTTTGATCTTTATCAGTCAGTAGTATCGTGGGAATTATTTGTGTGATAAGTCCATGGGTAGTGTGAGATGGAAGTGGTAGCTTTCATGACTTGATTAGGTAAGATTGTTCCGTTCGAGAGCAAGTATTGGCGCGATTGTGGAGTCGGGTTGATTGCTGGCTCGTAGTCGACCCATGACCGATTTTAGGTGGCCGATTACGGGTGGTCGCGGTGGTAAGTCACGGGTGCTAGGCGGTTTAGTTCACCATCGTATGAGTTCGTGAATATGTTCGACCAGAAGCGGTTCGTGAAGGCCGGGAATGGCTTTAAAGAAGATTGAGGTTAGTAAGATGACCAAGTTTGGAGGTAGTGACTCGCGGTTTGGAAGCGGAAGCGATGGTGAAGTATGGCGGTACGTCACGAGAAGGTCGAACCTCGGGGATCGCATGCAGCGGTACCATTTGTTGGGTCGCGGAGTGACACTAGAACCTCGCGGCAAAGTGACAAAAGTGGTATCGCACGGCGAGTAAGGAAGGAAGAGCGTGTGTTATTTTCGTGGCGGCTGTGGCGTTGGCAACTTGTTAGAGGAACTTCATCGATATCCGTCTTAGAAGGAACATTCGGACGAATGTTTCTAAGGAGGAGAATGTTATACCCGTAGTTGCGGGGTATGTATGTGAGGGCGTGCGTGCGAAGTCTGGCGAATTTTGAAAAGAAGAAAGATGTGAGTTTGCGGAAAAGTTTCGGTTTTTGTGAAGAAAAAGGTTCGTTAATGGGAATTGGATTCCCAGTTTGGTATATGGGCTTCTTAAATTATATTAGAATTTTGAGATTTTATTTTTGAGAAATGGTCACGTGGGGCCACGGGAGAAATTCTGTTTGTGGGGCCGCTTTGTTTTGAGATTTCGGTATTTTGGATATTTCGGAGACGAAATATTGCAGGCGAATCGGGCGACACGTGTCACCCCATGTGGCACCGCTTGGCGAAATATTTATTGTGCCTGACACGATTAGAGTCGTTTTTCGACGAAGCGTTTTACTAAACTACGAAGGAAAATTCGGCTATGTCATTTAGTATTTTGCGGATTTTTCCGAGAGGCGAAATGTTTTGGACCAGCGAGAGGGCAACACTTGGCACCCTCATTGGTGGACTTAAGGCGGAATTAGGGCGAATGGATGGGCAAGTTGTGGTAGATATTTGTGTAGATATTTATGAGGATTTGTGGAGTAGGGTTAGGGTGCACTTGGCTTGATCTTGGCCTTACACTTGCTTTGCACATGGCTTAATCTTGGCCGTTGGTTGGCTTTTGGTTTTCTATAAATCTGTACGCCCGAACAGGGCGATTGCAGTGCCTTACACCACTAGTGATACAACATCGAAAACGGCGGAAAATAAAACATGAATCATGAAATAAGAGATAGAATAAATAAAGCCAACCAAAAGCAGTTGCCTTCAAGATATATCATAAAACCGACAGTTTAATCCTTTTACAACCACCTTGGCAGTTCTACAGGACCTCTAAGATTTACATGACTATGTGGGACGGGGCCGCCGTACCACGAATGTACAAGAACCTCTGACTCGGGAACACATGCCAAAAGATGAGCCTCGGAGAAGCGGAGCTTCCCAGCTTGGCGAGATCCTAAGGCGAGGATCCGGCCGATGTACCTCACTGCGGCATGAGCGGCCACGAAGAAGTCGATGATCTGGGTACCAAGTATGTGAAAGCGTCAAATCGTAAATGAAATCATAATAGCTTAAGCGGGAGACATGTATGATAACCAAAATACGATCTGTGACATAAAAGCGATCAGTCGGGGACTCACGCCTCAAAGTCACCACTAATATAACTATGGGTCTCACGCGTACATCCATCATGTTCGCATCGTGGCGTGCCGGAATCGCCTCGGTGTAGACATGTCCATGATGCAACAATAATAACAAGGTCGCGTGGCCACGCCGAATCTTGCATCGGTGTAGACATGCCCGTAACCTCAATAACAATATCTTGGGTGGTCAACCTACGCGCGTGGCCACGTGCCGGAATCTTGCGTCGGTGTAGACGTCCGTGTTGCGATAATAACCATATATCGGGTAATCAACCCCGCGTGGCGCGTACCGGAATCTGCGTCGGTGTAGACATGTCCATGTGACATCAACAACAAGGATAATCAAAATGGAAACATACGTGGAATTCTCCATCAACGCCAAAGACGCGTCAGTAAGTTCTCGACAAGTCAGGGCCTCTATCGAGAGCGGTAACTGAAGTACCACACTTGCACAACAAAGGCTCATCACAAGCATAGGCAGTTTTCACAACAACAAGCATAGGCAAGTTTCACAACAACAAGCATAGGCAAGTTTCACAACAACAAGCATAGGCAAGTTTCACAACAAGCATAGGCAAGTTTCATGACTCAAAGTACTTTCATTTTATGCCAAAGTCGGGTTTTAACCTAAAGTACTACGTCGTTAAATTCTTTTAAAGAGATCCATTACTTATAAAGTCACCCGATACAGTAGTATTAGAATGACCAACCCACATTCCTTTTAAAAATCAAGTAACAACATTCTTTTCCTAAGTTCGGTTTTTAGTTTGATTACTCAAGCTTCTCATTTTCAAATGGTTTCATAGTTCCCAAACTTAATCACTTGATTCCTTTTAGAACAATTGAGTAATATATGTCTCGCGTGAGTAGGTTATTCTTCTTTACAACATTCTTATTACAATGACCATGATCTAGAAAATGTATATCATTTGTCTCATCTTAGTTTCTATCACGGATGGAGGTTTCTTGGTTTAATACAATTCATCATTTTTCAATACATTTTCCTTTATTAACGCTGCGGTGTGCTGCCGATACGTTACGATTTCGAAATCGGTAAAACATTATCCCTTTAAATAAAACCAAGTACTCATTACTCACGAATGAGGTTTCCTGACACAAACATTCACATTAAAACAAATAAGTTAAGTCTCTTATCTTATAAGATCAAGTCTCTTAACTTCTAACATCGATAAACCATTTTCTTTACCTCTCTTAAGACATTATACCTAACTCCCGTAAAGCTAGTATAACTCTTTTAAAACCTTTAAAACGGTGTTACTCTCCTTCAAGCGATTTATAAATCTTTTGGAATACATCAAGTTCTTTATTATAACTAGCTTGATTATAATTCACATCGATTACCTTTTAAAACCACAAGTATTTTCTTACCTACATAAAAGTTTATATGACTTCCGTAAAGCGTTATAACACTGTTTAAGAACAATCAAACAACCTGATTAACACGTATCGTCTGTGCTACATAGTTCCACATATCATGCTAGAAGAGATAGGAAGAGGTTCACATACCTCGCGATTGTCGACTAATAGCAAGCGCTCAGTACCTCAAACCCGGCACATACTCCTAAGCCAAGTGGATCACTCACGTAGTACTTGACCTATAAGGCCAGCGCATTAACATCTAGATCTCAGCGTTCCATAATCTGAGAAAATTCGCACCTCCCCAGCGCAAATCTCCTTCTCATCGAGGCCGATTGCAAGCCAACCGGGGTTTACCGCCTAAGGGCGTGTACAATTCTACTATAATACTACAGTCGTAATATGTCCTATGTAATTCTGATTCGATTCGATTCTTAATTCTTGGGCTTAAGTCAAAAGACATTGCCACGATACTAAGTATAGTTCTATATAGTATCTTGTATATATTCAAACATGTAATTTCAATTACAATAGAAGGACGATAGTGTTTACCTCGATAAGCCCAAAATTATCCAAGTATAAAGTCGATCACGAGCAGCTTAGCTCTACTCAGCGCTCCAAACAACCTTAAGTTCTAACCAACTTACAACTTCAACAACGGGTGAAGATTTCCTTAGGTTTCGTTTTTGTGGCTAAAGGAAGTATAATCGTATTTTCGGGCTTTGTATAAGTGTAACCTTGGGAATACTACAAGGTATTTGGGCGAGTATTTGGACATTATAACAATATTAGGGAAGTATTTCTATACCTGACAAAGGGGTATTATCACGAAAACAACTAGGCTGGGGTACCCACGGCGAGAGCATGAAAGGGGAGGGTGGCCTCGGCGAGGCCGACTTTTAAGGGAGAGGGCTCTTGGGCGAGTCGACAAGAGGGAGGAGGGGTTTCCAAGACTTGGAAGATTTTTGGATGAATGAAGTCTTCAAGAGAGGGGGGTATTTATAGCAAAACCAAAAGCCAACCAATGGCCAAGATCCTTCCAAGTGTATAGCAAGTGTAAGGCCAAGATCAAGCCAAGTGCACACTAACCTACTCCACAAACATGGCACAAAACAAGCCACAAAACAAGGCACAAAACCATGAACCAATCGGCCAAGGCCAAGCCTCCTTTGCCGTCCAATGAGGTGACAAGTGTCACCTCCCGTTAATCCAAAAATGTTAAATCGCTCGGAAAAATCCATAAAAAATACTAAATGACATGGCGGAATTTTTCCAACGTAAGGCGTGAAACGTTCGTCGAAACGACTCTATTCGGCACTTGTGCCCAAATTTCGAACCAAAGCCAATTCTTAAGGCAAAAAAATTTATCGTCACGCGTGGCGGGCTACTAAGAAATCCGTAGCCTCAGCTGTTGTTTTGCCTCGGGTGCACTACAGTCTTCTTTGGGCCAGGCTGCTGCGTCCGGCCTATCCTCATATCGCCACAACCACGGCGATAGCGGGCCCGTCTCGTGACCCGTCTCCCCGCTCTGTGGGGTGGAGGCTCGGTCTTGTAGTCTCGGCGACGGCTGCTGCGGCTCTAAACTCTTTGGTCTTGGCGGCGTCGCAAAACTCGCCGTCTGAACTACCTCAGTCTTGGCCAGACTGCGCCTCGTACTCCTCGAATCCCACTAGCGGCTCCTCTGCCTTGCCTCAGGCCACAGGTTGCCTTCGCGAGGCATGGCGGTAAAAACGAAACACGTCGGAGGTCCGACTTACAACGACTCTAAGGCACGATCTCGGAATGAGAAGAATGAAACCAATCCTAAATGTCCTATAGCCTCACGATTATAGATGTGGTGCACAACGCACGGATAATCAAGACTACTAGACAGTGCGCAGACACTTTCCGAGACTAAGCGCTCGATACCACTTTGTAACGCCGAACCGGGCGTTCTGGTGCCTTACCCCGCACCCTAGTGATACAACATCGGAGAAAACGCGGAAAATAAAACATGAATCATGAAATAAGAGATAGAATAAATGAAGCGGCCAAAGCGATTTGCCTTGGTATATCATAAAACCGAGCAGTTTAATCCTTTTTACAACCACCGCCAATGTGATTCTGAGACCTCAAGATTTAGCGACTATGACGGGACGGGGCCATGTACACGAATGTACAGAACCTACAACTGGGAACACATACAAAAGATGAGCCTCGGAGAAGCGGAGCTTCCCAACGCTGGCCCGAGATCCTAGGCGAGGATCCACGGCCGATGTACCTACCTGCGGCATGAGCGCGGCCGAGGAGGTCGGTCTGGTGCAGTATGTGAAGCGTCAAATCACGTAAATGAAATCATAATAGCTTAAAAGCGGGAGACATGTATGATAACCAAAATCTGATCTGTGACATAAAGCGGTCAGTCGAGGACTCGCGCCAAGTCACCACTCGAATATAACTATGGGTCTCCGCCATACATCCATCATGTTCGCGTCGTGGCGCGTGCCCGAATCGCCTCGGTGTAGACATGTCGTGATGCACAAATAATAACAAGCGCGTGGCCGCGTACCCCGAATCTGCGTCGGTGTAGACATGCCCATGTAACCTCAATAACAATATCTTGGGTGGTCGACCACGCGCGTAACGTACCGGAATCTGCATCGGTGTGAACACGTCCATGTTGCGGTAATAACCATATATCGGGTAATCAACCCGCGTGGCGCGTCGCGTGCCCGGAATCTTTGCGTCGGTGTAGACATGTCCATGTGACATCAACAACAAGCGATAATCAAAATGGAAACATACGTGGAATTCTCCATCGCGGCCGCGTCAGTAAGTTCTCGACAAGTCAGCGGCCTCTATCGAGAGGCGGTAACGAAGTACCACTTGCACAACAAAGGCTCTCATCACAAGCATAGACAAGTTTCACAACAACAAGCATGGCAAGTTTCACAACAACAAGCATAGGCAAGTTTCACAACAAGCATAGGCAAGTTTCACAACAACAAGCATAGGCAGTTTCACCTGACTCAAGTACTTTCATTTTATGCCAAAGTCGGGTTTTAACCTAAGTACTACGTCGTTAAATTCTTTTAAAGAGATCCATTACTTATAAAAGTCACCCGATACCGTAGTATTAGAATGACGACCACGTTCCTTTTAAAAATCAAGTAACAACATTCTTTTCCTAAGTTCGGTTTGCCTAGTTTGATTACTCAAGCTTCGTTTCAAATGGTTTCATAGTTCCCAAACTTAATCACTGATTCCTTTTTAGAACAATTGAGTAATATATGTCTCACGTGAGAGTAGGTTATTCTTTACAACATTCTTATTACAATGACCATGATCTAGAAAATGTATATCATTTTGTCTCATCTTAGTTTCTATGCGGATGGAGGTTTCTCTGGTTTTAATACAATTCATCATTTTTCAATACATTTTCCTTTATTATTTGCGGTGGTGCCGATACACGTTACGATTTCCGAAATCGGTAAAACATTATCCTTTAAATAAAACCAAGTACTCATTACTCACGAATGAGGTTTCACTGTAACATTCACATTAAAACAAATAAGTTAAGTCTCTTTATCTTATAAGATCAAGTCTCTTAACTTCTAACATCGATAAACCATTTTCTTTACCTCTCTTAAGACATTATACCTAACTCCCATAAAGCTAGTATAACTCTTTTTAAAACCTTTAAAACCAGGTGTTACTCTCCCTTCCAAAACGATTTATAAATCTTTTGGAATACATCAAGTTCTTTATTATAACTAGCTAGTTATAATTCACATCAGTTACCTTTTAAAACCACAAAGTATTTTCTTACCACATAAAGTTATTATAACAACTTCCCATAAAGCGTTATAACACTTTATGTTTTAAGAACAATCAAACGATTAACACGTATATCTCACGTACTACATAGTTCACACATATCATGCTAGAAGAGATAGGAAGAGGTTCACATACCTCGCGGCGATTGTCGACTAATAGCAAAAGCGCTCAGTACCTCAACCGCGGCTACTCCTTAAGCCAAGTGGATCACTCCACGTAGTACTTCAACCTATAAGGCCACAAGTGACATTAACATCTAGATCTCAACGTTCCATAATCTACAGAAAATTAGCGACACCTCCCCACAGCGCAAATCTCCTTCTATCGGTGGCTACTGCCAACGACCGGGGGTTTTACCGCCTAACAGGACGTGTACAATTCTACTACGGTAATACTACACAAGTCTCTGTAATACGATCTATGTAATTACTGATTGATTCGATTCTTAATTCTTGGGCTTAAGTCAAAAGACATTGCCACGATTACTAAGTATAGTTCTATATAGTATACTTCATATATATTCAAACATGTAATTTCAATTACAATAGAAGAACGATAGTGTTTACCTCGATAAGCCCAAAATTATCCAAGTATAAAGTCGATCTGAGCAGCTTAGCTCTACTCGGCGCTCCAAACAACCAGAAGTTCTAACCAACTTTACAACTTCAACAACGGGTGAAGATTTCCTTAGGGTTTCGTTTTTGTGGCTAAAGGAAGTATAATCGTATTTTACGGGCTTTGTATAAGTGTAACCTTGGGAATACTACAAGGTATTTGGGCCAAGGTATTTGGACATTATAACAATATTAGAGAGTATTTCTATACCACAAAGGGGTATTATCACGAAAACAACTAGGCTAGGGGGTACCCTGGCCAAGGCACCTGAGGGGAGGGTGGCCTCTCGGCCAAGGCCAACTTTAAGGGGAGAGGCTCTTGGATGAGAGTCAACAAGAGGAGGAGGGTTTCCAAGACTTGGAAGATTTTGGATGAATGAAGTCTTCAAAGAGGGGGTATTTATAGCAAAACCAAAGCCAACCAATGGCCAAGATCCTTCCAAGTGTATAGCAAGTGTAAGGCCAAGATCAAGCCAAGTGCACCTAACCCCTACACAAAACATGGCACAAAACAAGCCACAAAACAAGGCACAAAACCATGAACCAATCGGCGAAGCGCCAAGCCTCCTCTGCCGTCGATGAGGGTGACAAGTGTCACCCTCCCGTTGATCAAAAATGTTAGTCGCTCGGAAAAATCCATAAAAATACTAAATGACATAGCGGAATTTTTCCAGCGTAAGGTAATGAAGCGTTTCGTAAACGACTCTATCGCACTGCCCAAATTTCGAACCAAAGCCAATTCTTAAGGCAAAAAAAATTTAATACGTACGCCCTCACGTACATACTCTGGAAATACGGGGTATAACAAATACCCCCCCTTAGTGATGAACTTATTCATCCACTCCTCACTTTGTCTAGCCTTGAAAACTCTCCCTCCCCTCTTGAGTGTTCTCGTCCTAAGCCTTCCCCTTTGCTGGGTGGCCTTGTGGCGAGGTTCCTCCTCCTCACAGTGGTGTGGCGAGAGGTACCCTCCCCCTTGGTAGAAAATTGTCTTCCAAGTATTGTTATAATGCCCAAAATACCTTAGCCTTTACCTTGTTGTATTTCAAAGTTACATCTATCGTAGAGCAGAAAATACTACCTTTTGTCCTTTTAGTCTCAAACCAAACCCTAAGGAAATCTTCATAGTTGGTTGAAGTATTTGAGTAGAAGTTGGTTAGAACTTCTAAGGGTTGTTTGGAGTGGTTTGGAGCGCGGAGTTGGAGCTAAACCTTGCTCGGGATCGACATTATAACTTGGATAATTTTGGGCTTGTCGAGGTAAATATTCTTGTCCCCTTATTGTAATTGGAGATTACATGTTGTAGGATTATATAGTTGAAGTATACTATATATAGAACTGAACATAGTGTCACGACCGAACCGGGCGTGGCGGTGCCTTACAGGCACCTAGTGATACAACATCGAGAAAATCGTGAAATAAAAACATGAACATGAATTAAGAGAAAAGATAAATAAGCAGTCAACCAAAGCAGTTGCCTTCATCGTATATACATAAAAATACCGAGCAGTTATCCTTTTACAAACCACACTTGTGATTGCTACAGACCTCTAAGATTTTTACAACGGCTATGGCGGGACGGGGCCCGCCATACCCACGAATGTATAAGAATCTGGACTCGGGTAACATGCAAAGATAAGCCTCAGAAGGCGGAGCTTCCCAACACGGCGAAATGTGATCCTATAAGCGGGGATCGGCGGTCGATGTACCTTTTACTGCGGCATGAGCGGCCCCGAAGAAGTCGATCTACAACGGTACCAAGTATGTGAAGCGTAAAATCGTAAATGAAATCATAATAGTCTATAAAGCGGGAGACATATATGATAACCAACTCTGATTCACAACATAAAGCGATCATGTCAAGTCGAGGACTCACGCCTAAAGTCATCCTCATGCCCGTGGAACTCCTTCCTCGCTGCCGGCGATCTAGGTACAAATCATGTGATACGATATAACGGTCTCGGCCCATCTTATGGACCCGATATAGAAAAGGGTGGAATACGTTCGGATGAACGGTAGTCAGTGAAATACATTCCGGATGAACCGGTCCTCAAGTGAAATACATTCCGGATGAACGGTCCTCAGTGAAATACATTCCGGATGAACGGTCCTCAAGTAAAATACATTCGGATGAGCCGGTAATCAAGCGAAACACATTCGGATGAGCCGGTAGTCGAGTGAAATACATTCGGATGAGCCGTGTAATCAAGTGATATACATTCGGATGACGGTAGTCGAGTAGAACACGGTACTTACACAACAAGGCTATCACACGTAACATGGTCAAGTTTCATAACAACAAGTATAAGCAAGTTACACACGACTCGAGGTACTTTCATTTTATATCAAAGTCGGATTTTTAACCTTAAAGTACTCGTCAGTTAAATTCCTTTTAAGATCCATTTCTTTTACAAAGGTTACCCGATACTGTAGTATAAAATTTGAGTGACTAACATTGTTAAGTAAACCAAAATGCTTTCCTTTGTAAAAATCAAGTAACAACCTTATTTTCCAAGCGTTCAAGTTTGCCTAATTTGAATGCTCAAGTTTCTCATTTTGAAAAAGGTTTGTAGCTCATAGTTTTAGTCCTTTAAAACATAATTCTCCTTTAAGCGTTTTGAGAAACATATGTCTTATATGTGAGTAGGTTATTCTTGTTTATAATCAATCTTATTAAGCGACCATGATCTAGGAAATGTAATATCATTTTGTCTCATCTTAGCACATGCGGATGGAGGTTTCTCTTGGTTTTAATAATACTTCATTAGTCGATACATTTTCCCTTTTATTAACTGCGATGGTTTGTCGATACATTCGATTTCGAAATCGATAAAACATTCTTAAGCGTTATACCTAACTTCCCGTAAAGCTAGTATAACTCTTAGCTTTCAAAACCAAGTACTATTCATTCTTTCAAAGCGATTCATAAATCTTTTGAAATACTTCAAGTTCTTTATTAACACATATCAAGCGATTATTATTCAAATCGGTTACCTTTTAGAAACCACAAAGTATTTGCTTATCCACATAAAGCTGTTATAACCGACTTCCCATAAAGCCTTTATAACACTTTATGTTTTAAACCAATCGAATACATTTAGCACGTATGCGTCTACCGTACTACATAGTTCACACATATCATGCTAGAAGAGATAGGAAGAGGTTCACATACCTCGCGGCGATTGTCGACTAATAGCAAAACGCTCAGTACCTCAAACCGGCTACTCCTTAAGCCAAGTGGATCACTCCACGTAGTACTATCGCCTCGATAAGCCCAAAATTATCAGAGTTTAATGTCGCTCTGAGCAAGGTTTAGCTCTACTCGAGTGCTCGATCCGCTCCAAACAACCCTTAGAAGTTCTAACCAACTTCTCTTAAGTACTTCAAACAACTATGAAGATTTCCTTAGGGTTTCGTTTAGTGGCTAAGGAAAGTATAATCGTATTTTACGGGCTTTTATAAGTGTAACCTTGGGAATACTACAAGGTATTTGGGCGAGGTATTTGGACATAACAACAATACTTTGGAGTATTTCTATACCACAAAGGGGTATTTATACGAGACAACTAGGCTGGGGTACCCACGGCAAAACACCACGAGGAGGGGTGGCTCTCGGCGAGGGGAAAGGGAGGGCTAGGGCGAGAATTCTCGAGAGGAGGGAGAGGGTTTTCAAGACTTAGGCAATTTATGGATGAAAGAACTCATCAACTAATGGGGTATTTATAGGTCAAGCCAAAGCCAACCAATGGCGAAGATCAATCCATGTGTTAGGCAAGTGTAGGGCTAGGATTTGCCAAACACAAATATCTACCTAACCTTGACTTTGTCAAGGCAACAACGATGCCAACCTTGTTCATTTTCGTCAAATGGGCGTTCAAGTCCACCGATGGGAGGTGCCAAGTGTCGCTCTCCGTTGGTCCAAAATGTTCGTCTCTCGGAAAAATCCATAAAAATTATAAATGACATAGCGAATTTTCCCAACAAAAGTGTGAAGCGTTTAGTAAAAACGACTCTAATGTCGGGTGTTGTGTACAAATTTGAAACTTGCCTAACTTAAGGCTCAAATTTTCTCGTGCGTCCTCACGCATACTACGAAAAATACGAGGTATAACATTCTCCTCGCAGAAACATTCGTCGAATGTTCCTTCTCAGGCGGATAACGCTAAAGTTCTTCTAATAAGTTGCGCCACAAGCGGCCCACGAAACAACATATGCACGCAAATACTTATATCCAAGTCCACGAGAAAACACCTCTAACATCACAAACTTTTGTCACTTTGCGCGAGGTTCTAGTGTCGCTCCGTGACCAACAAATGGTGCCTGATGCATGCGATTCACGAGGTCTAAAATATACATCCTTCGCACCTTCTCCTTTACAAGAAATGATCGTATCTATGCTCGCAATACATGCTCGCCTCTGCCCTTACTCGTCGTACTCTTCTCGAACTCTTGAACTCTTTTAGCATCGTACCACACTTTAGTTTCGAAACTTGGAGTCACTACCTCCCAACTTGGTCATCCTATTAGCCTCGATCTTCCTTAAGGCTATTCCGGCCTTCACGATCTACTTACGGTCGAGCGTATCCACGAACTCATACGAGGTCATCAAAACTTGGGCCTAGCACCACGGTGACCTACCACTGGCGGGACCACGAGTGACCCAGCCTCATTTGGGCGACGGGTTGACACGCAACACGCCCTGACCCGACCCTCGTCACGCCAACTCTCTTGTTCCTCGATCCGGAACAACCTGCTAAATCACGTCATGAAAGATACCACTTTCATTTACCCAACCAGAGACTTATCACACAATATTTTCTAGGCATAAAATGCACTCGACAAGGATCACTCGCGAATCTTGTACTCAAGATGGCCTTACATCTAAGGTCTCAAGCGTAATATTCTAAGGTTCATCATTTTCTCACCCCGAGCTTACCCTTTTTCCCAACGGGTTCCTAAATCACATTTTAGCACAAAGCTATCCGAACATAACACTTAACACATTAACATAACATCAAAACATACAAGCCTCTAGATGGTTAAGGATATACTTGAAGCTACCGCTCCACTCTAATCATAAATGCGCCTGCGGTAGCATGTAGAAAGCGATGAACCCGCGATCGGTAGTGCGCCAGCTGCGGTACCTCTCCTATAAGCACGATCTCTCGTCACACGTGGCCCGGCGCGGTGAAACAAGCACCGATAAAAAACGACATTCCGGGATGATGTTTGCCACATCGTGTGGCGAGGACATGAATCCGCTGGCTAACTCGCGTATACTGTGAACGAAGCCACTGGAGCTCGACCGGCTCGAATACCACGAGCGTCCGAAGGCGGGGACCACTCTATCTTGGTGGAGGTACATAACTAGGCTAGCTTCTTGGCGGTCGCCTCGAAAGTTACCAAAGGACCTGCTTTGTTACGGCCTCTTCTGGCGATCTCGGTCATTCCGTCGACCTCTCGTGCCTCGCATCCTAGTGCGTGAGCTTGCATGCGGGCAATGTCCATGCGGTGAAGAGCTACACCGTACAAGCCTCTGCCAGTAATCGTCGGCCCGGTGGCGTGGCGGTGTACTCGTCCTCCATATCCGCTACTCTGAGAACATCTGAGCTAATGAGTCGAACTCCACATTGTACTCTCTAAGTCGCGATCACGCCTCAGCGTCAAAAATCTGTCGGCGAGCCCTCTCATCTGTGGAGGCAAGAAATGTGCAAGAAATGCCTCGAGAACTTCGTCCCAAACTGCGGAAGTGCATGCTCTTCCGGGGCGGCTCGCGAATCAAACCGATCAGCTGCGGTATCACGCGGTGATGCGAACCAATACCGACTACGCCTGCGAGGCTCGATCACTCTCATGATCATTGTGGTTGTCGGATAAACTCACGGTCGTCCTCGGCTCGATCCATAGAACGGAGGCTACAACTCGGGAAGTCACGTAGCCTCAGCGTCGCTCGGGGTGTACTACGGGTGCTCTTTGGGTGGAGCTGCTGCATCCGACCTATCCTCATATCGGCCACGACCACGGCGATGGCGCCATCTCCTTGTACCCATCTCATCGGCTCGGTGTGGGGTGGAGGCTCAGTCTTGTAGTCTCGGCGACCGCTGCTGCGACTCTAGCTCTCTTTGGTCTTTGGCGGCGTCGCGAAACCCGCCGTCGAATCTTGTCTCAGTCTTGGCCAGGGCTGCGCCTCGTACTCCTCTGTATCTCACTGACTCCTCATCGCCTTGCCCATACGGGCTGCAGGTTGCACTACGCGGAGGCATGGCGGTAAAGGAAAGGAATACGTCGGAGGGTCGATTTATCACGCGGACTCACAGGCACGATCTCGGAATGAGAAGGATGGAAACCAATCCTAAATGTCCTGCGACCTCACGATTATAGATGTGGTGCCTGACACACCGATAATCAAGACTCTACTAGACGCGATGCGTAGACACTTTCCGAGGACAACTGGCTCACGATACCACTTTTGTCACGACCGAACCGGGCGTGGTGGTGCCTACAGGCACCCTAGTGATACAACATCGGAGAAAATCAGCGGAAATAAAAACATGAACATGAATTAAGAGAAAAGATAAATAAGCGAGTCAACCAAAGCGATTTGCCTTCATCGTATATACGTAAAAATACGACGGTTATCCTTTTTACAAACCACACTTGCGATTACTCTGGACCTCTAAGATTTTACAACGGCTATGGCGGGGCGGGGCCCGCCATACCACGAATGTATAAGAATCTACTGGACTCGAGGTAACATACCAAAGATAAGCCTCGAAGGAAGCGGAGCTTCCCAGTATTTGAAATGTGATCTATAAGCGGGGATCGGCGATCGATGTACCTTTTACTGCGGCATGAACGCGGCCCCGAAGAGGTCGATCAACGGTACCAAGTATGTGAAGCGTAAAATCACGTAAATGAAATCATAATAGTCTATAAGCGGGAGACATATATGATAACGAAACTCTGATTCCTGACAACATAAGAGCGATCGTGTCAAGTCGAGGACTCGCGCCTAAAAGTCATCCCTCGTGCGTGGAACTCCTTCCTCCTGCGGCGATCTAGGTACAAATCATGTGATACGTATAACGGTCTCGGCCCATCTTATGGACCCGATATAGAAAAGGGTGGAATCGTTCCGGATGAGCCGGTAGTCAGTGAAATACATTCGGATGAACCGTCCTCAGTGAAATACATTCGGATGAACCGGTCCTCAAGTGAAATACATTCCGGATGAACCGGTCCTCAAGTAAAATACATTCGGATGAACCGGTAATCAAGCGAAACACATTCGGATGAGCCGTAGTCGAGTGAAATACATTCCGGATGAGCCGTGTCAAGTGATATACATTCGGATAACGGTAGTCGAGTAGAACACGATACTTACACAACAAGGCTATCACACGTAACATGGTCAAGTTTCATAACAACAAGTATAAGCAAGTTACACACGACTCAAGGTACTTTCATTTTATATCAAAGTCGGATTTTTAACCTTAAAGTACTACGTCAGTTAAATTCCTTTTAAGATCCATTTCTTTTACAAAGGTTACGATACTGTAGTATAAAATTTGAGTGACTAACATTGTTAAGTAAACCAAAATGCTTTCCTTTGTAAAAATCAAGTAACAACCTTATTTTCCAAGCGTTCAAGTTTGCCTAATTTCGAATGCTCAAGTTTCTCATTTTGAAAAAGGTTTCGTAGCTCATAGTTTTAGTCCTTTAAAACATAATTCTCCTTTAAGCGTTTTGAGAAACATATGTCTTATATGTGAGTAGGTTATTCTTGTTTATAATCAATCTTATTAAGCGACCATGATCTAGGAAATGTAATATCATTTTGTCTCATCTTAGCTTACATGCAGATGGAGGTTTCTACTGGTTTTAATAATACTTCATTAGTCAATACATTTTCCCTTTTATTAACTGCGGTGGTTTGTCGATACACATTCGATTTCGAAATCGTTAAAACATTCTTAAGCCGTTATACCTAACTTCCCATAAAGCTAGTATAACTCTTAAGCTTTCAAAACCAATCTTATTCATTCTTTCAAAACGATTCATAAATCTTTTGAAATACTTCAAGTTCTTTATTAACACATATCAAGCCAGTTATTATTCAAATCAGTTACCTTTTAGAAACCACAAAGTATTTGCTTATCCACATAAAGCTGTTATAACCGACTTCCCATAAAGCCTTTATAACACTTTATGTTTTAAACCAATCAATACATTTAGCACGTATGCGTCACCGTACTACATAGTTCACACATATCATGCTAGAAGAGATAGGAAGAGGTTCACATACCTCGCGACGATTGTCGACTAATAGCAAAACGCTCCAAGTACCTCAAACCGCCGGCTACTCCTTAAGCCAAGTGGATCACTCCACACGTAGTACTATCACCTCGATAAGCCCAAAATTATCCGAGTTTAATGTCGCTCCTGAGCAAGGTTTAGCTCCTACTCTGAGTGCTCCAATCCGCTCCAAACAACCCTTAGAAGTTCTAACCAACTTCTCTTAAGTACTTCAAACAACTATGAAGATTTCCTTAGGGTTTCGTTTAGTGGCTAAAGGAAAGTATAATCGTATTTTAAGGCTTTTATAAGTGTAACCTTGGGAATACTTTACAAGGTATTTGGGCCAAGGTATTTGGACATAACAACAATACTTTGGAGAGTATTTCTATACCACAAAGGGGGTATTTATACGAGACAACTAGGCTGGGGTACCCACGGCAAAACACCACCAAGGGGAGGGGTGGCTCTCGGCGAGGGGAAAGGGAGGCTAGGACGAGAATTCTCAAGAGGGAGGGAGAGGGGTTTTCAAGACTTAGGCAATTTGTGGATGAAAGAACTCATCAAATAATGGGGTATTTATAGGTCAAGCCAAAGCCAACCAATGGCGAAGATCAATCCATGTGTTAGGCAAGTGTAGGGCTAGGATTTACCAAACACAAATATCCTACCTAACCTTGACTTTGTCAAGGCAACAAAAACGTGCCAACCTTGTTCATTTTCGTCCAAATGGACGTTCAAGTCCACCAATGGGAGGTGCCAAGTGTCGCTCTCCGTTGGTCCAAAATGTTCGTCTCTCGGAAAAATCCGCAAAAATTATAAATGACATAGCGGAATTTTCCCAACAAAAGTGGAAAGCGTTTAGTCGAAAAGCGACTCTAATCGGGTGTTGTGTACAAATTTCGAAACTTGCCTAACTTAAGGCTCAAATTTTCTACGTACGTCCTCACGTACATACTCTGAAAAATATGGGGTATAACACATAGCTTGCGGCAATGTCTTTTGACTTAAACCTGAATTTAAAGAAAGCGAACGTAATTACATAGGGTATTCTGAGACTTGTGTAGCATTCTTTGTGTTGTAGAATTGTACACGTCAGGTTAGGCGTGCAAACCCCCGCCCCGGTTGTCTTGGTAGCGGCCTCGATAGAGAGGAGATTTACGCTGTTGTTGCGGGGAGGTGCTGCGAATTTTACGTAGAATATGGAAGTGCGGTAAGAAGTTAATGAGCGTTTGTGGCCTTATAGGTGGAAATCTTGCGAGTGGCGTATTCTACTTGAAGAGTGGAACGCTAGCGATTCTGATCTTGTGGAGCGTTTTGCTTATTGTCGATAATCGTCGCGAGGTATGTGAACCTCTTCCTATCCTTCTAGCATGATGCTTTGTAAACTATGTAATGCGGTAGGCGATACGTGTGTTAAATGAGTTGGTTGGTTTAAAACATAGGGTGTTATAATAGCTTTATGGGAAGTTAGTTATAACGACTACATGTAGGTAAAAGATTGGTTTGTTGATTGTAGAAGTTAAGAGACTTGATCTTGAAAGATAAGAGACTTAACTTGTTTTACTTAGTTATTAACATTTTGTTAAATGTGTTGTGAAACCTCATTCGCGAGTGATTAGTACTTGGTTTTAAAAAGAATAATGTTTCTTGATTTGGAAATGAGAATAAGTGTCGAGCAAACCACGTAGTGCTAATAAAGGAAGGTGTATTGACAATTAACTAATTGTTATTAAAACCGATGAAACCTCCATCTGCATAGAAGCTAAGATAAGACAAAATTGTATTACATTTCCTAGATCATGGCATTGTAACAAGATTGTTGTAAACAAGAATAAGCGGCTCACGTCTGAGACATATGTTACTCAATTGTTTTAAAAGAGATTAAGACTATGAGTTATGAAACCCTTCTAAAATGAGAAACTTGAGCATTTGAAATTAGGCAAACTTGAGCGTTTGGAAAATAATGTTGTTACTTGATTTTACAAAGGGAAGTATTTTGGTTTACCTAAAAATGTGAGTCACTCTATTTTTATACTACGGTATCGGGTGACCTTTATGAAAGGAATGGATCTCTTAAAGGAATTTAACGTCGTAGTACTTTAGGTTAAAACCGGACTTTGATACGAAATGGAGTACCTTGAGTTGTGTGTAACTGCGTATGCTTGTTGTTGTGTAATTCGCCTACGCTTGTTGTGATAGCCTTTGTTGTGCAAGTGTTGATATCGGTGACTTCTTGGGAAGGAGTGGATCTTTTTATAAAAGTCTAGAAGTATGGTAATTTGCTTGAGCTTGTTTGTGATAGCTTTGGTTGTGCGGTATATTGTTGTTAATGTCACGTGGACATGTCTGCCGTCACGAGTGCAGGGGCATGTGGCCATGCGTGCGGCGGGGTTGATTACGATATATTGTTATTGTGGTTACATGGACATGTCTACACCGTCACGAATTCGGGCGTGTGGCGTGCGGCGGGGTTAATCACCCGATATTATTGTTGATAATGTCACTTGGGCGTGTCTACACCGTCTGCAGTCGGGGGCATGTGGCGTGGGGCATTGTTATTATTGTTGCATCATGGGCATGTCTACACGTCACGAGAATTCGGGGCATGCGGCGTGATGCGAACACGATTGATGTTGTGGGCGTGAGACCCATAGTTATATTTGAGTGATGACTTGAGGGCGTGAGTCCCTGACTTGACATGACTGCTTTTATGTTGTGAACTATAGTTTTGTTATCATACATGTCTCCTGTTTTTATATAGTATTATGATTTCATTCTGATATTTTCTGATTTCACATACTTGGTACTGTTGTCTTGACCTCCTTGAGCTGCGTTCATCCGCGGTAGGAGTACATCGGTAGTGGATCCCGCTCATAGGATCACGATTCGGTGTATTGGGAAGCTCCGTTCTCGGAGGCTTATCTTTTGGTATGTTACCACGAGTTGTAGGTTCTTGTACATTCGAGGGGTATGGCGGGCCTGTCCGTCATGTTGTATAAAAACTCTTAGAGGTGCATGTAATCTTGTTGTGGGCGGGGTTTGTAAAAAGTATTAAAGCTTTCGTTTTGAAAGAGTTGGTTATATATATTTTATTGGAAGGTAAGTTTGGTTGGCTTTGTTTATGATCATATATCTTGTTTCTTGTTTAAGTTTTATATTCCGCTGGTTTTCTCTGATGTTGTATCACTAGGGTGCCCGGGGTAAGGCACCAGTCACGGGCCCGGGATCGGGTCGTGACAACGTCTATCAACGTTGTTACACCCCGGAATTATAGGATATGTTTATAAGAACGTACGTAAGAACTCAACAATGTTAAGGTTTGACGAGTAAAAACTTATCGGAATTTTGGAATTTATCGGAAAACGAAATATTGCGACGAACGGGAGGGCGACACGTGTCACCCCCCTTAATGGTCTTGGACGAAATTATGATGGAGGAAATGGTCATTTGACCATAATTTAAAAGACCAAGTCTTGCAAATGGCTTAGCTTGACATTGTTGACTAAAAGTCCAAGGGCCACTTGGCTAGGATCCATGTGAAACTCATCTAGGCCAACCAATTGTGTAGATCTTGACCCTCCATAGTATTATATATGTGTGCTAGTAGCAAGACAAGGCTTTTTTAACACTTAGTTAAATTTTCAAGAAAACCTTGAAGAGCACAAGGAAGCTCTCGGTTTTGAGGGTTTTCAAGATGAAATTTTTCAATTGTTGTCAATAATTCCCACTTTAAACCAAGGTACCTAAGGGTATAGTAAGTGTTTCTCAATAAAAGATCCGGAAATGTGGTGTTTTCGTATTAGTCGCAAGGCGAAAACCTAAAGGGTTATTCAACTTTGAAGTTGAAACTTGAAGATGAGTCTTTTATAAGCTTCTAAGGGTTGCTTGGAGTGGATTGGAACGTCGAAAGGAGGAGCTAAAGTTGCTAAGGAGCGGCTTGTGATCTTGGATCATAATTGGGCTAATTGAGGTATAATCTTCGTTTTACTTTTGTAATTGAAGATTTCATGTTATGATAAGTTATCAGTGATCATGTGATTTGTGTAATGAAGTTTGATAAGTGAAATGGATTGTATAAGCCTAGAACCGAAAAGGACATGATTAGCCTTTTGAAATTGAAATACAATTTTGGTCGTTTCTTAGAATCGTCGCATGTTTACCTACTTGAGGATTGTAGTAGTTGTAATCGATTGCGGCTTGATATCATGTTATACTAAACCACTTGGATTAAAAAGGAATTGGAAACGATTTGTATTGTTGCCTAATTGCCGAATTGACATTATAGTTTAGACTAGTTTGTTATCGTTTGTGGTGAGCCAATTGGGGCTGTTTGGTTATTCATTTGTATTGAACTACCTTATAAATTGTGGTGAGCCAATTGGGGTTGTTTGGTTATTGTATTCGGCCTTGAAAAAGGTGGCAAAGTTAGTAAAAACAAAGGAAGTGTTTGTCCGATTTTCCATAGAATTTAGTGACTTGCACTTGGAATATTCTACGTTTGAAACTAGAAGTTAATAGACGTACTATGGTCATTATAGGTTGGCATACTACGTACGGCGATTGGACTTAGCAAGTGGATTAAACCGAAGAGGTATGTGGAACTTTCTTATCTCTTGAGCATGATTAAGTTGTAAATGTATAGTGCGGTGAGCGTCTGAGATTTTGACAATCTAGTCTATTTGATATCCTTGGCTTATTTTAAGAATGCCCAAGTTGTTTGAGTTAGGGAATTAACTCACTTGTTTAATTATTAAGGATATCTTGGTTTTCAAAAGTTAAGAGACTTTAAGTATGTTGAAAGTATTTTGATACTTGTTTTGTTGGAAAGTTTAAGTCTCTTGGTTAAAAAGAAGTATGTAAGTTGCTAATGTATAAAGCTAGTATAACGGCTTTATGAGAAGTTGGTTATAATAGCTTTATGGAAAGTTAATAAGAGAATTGTTTACTCTTAAGTAATTTAAGCATGATAAGGGACATGAAGAGTTTTAAAGAATGTGACACTTGTTTCGCTTTAAACGTATAAGTCCCTTAGATAGGAAATTGTACTTGACTTAGGTATAAAGTGAATATAACGACTTTATGGGGAGTTGGTTATATTGGCTTTATGGAAAGATAAATGGCTTGATTTATTTGAAAGGCAATTTGATTTAAAGGCATCAATTGCCTAAGACTTTAACGAGAGAAGAAGTCACTTGATTTAGAAGCCTAATTTTATTTCTAAAAGTATTGTGACTTGTCTTGAAAGAGAAAATTTTAACTTGATACTACGGTTATTAGTATCTTGGAAGTTTTATAATGAAATGAGTCATTTTGAAAGAATAGAAGTACGTAGTACTTTGGGTTAAATTCCCGGATTTTTATAAAGAACATGTTAGTGCCTTAAGTAAACTAAAATGAGAGTGTATATGAAACAGAATAATAAGAAGTTAGGGGATTGCTTAACTTGCTTATATATTGTATGATAAGCCGGTAGTGCTTATGTCATGTGTGATAGCCGGATTTGTGCTAGTAGTTCAGTAATAATTGCGGGGTCATTTCCCGGGTTTGTGGCATTGCATTTTCCGTGGATTTGCTACCCACGATGCGAGGAATACCTCATGCGAGTCCGTAGGGCTTATGCGGGTGAAATAGTCCCATGCGGGCGGGTCCAGCCTATGCGAGGAATACCTCATGCGAGTCCGTAAGGGCTTATGCGGGTGAAATAGTCCATGCGAGGAATACCTCATGCGGGTCCACGCGATCTATGCGGGTGAAATAGTCCCAGGAATAGGATTGCTTAATGATACTGCGGACAGGTGGTCCTGTTTTGATCGTGAGCTTCCTACTTTATATTGTAAGTATACACCTATTTACTCTCATTGTTAGTAAGGCACGATTATCTTTATTAATTGAGTATCATACATGTCTCGGTTTTATTATTAGACTTATGATTTCATTCTGATACTTTCAGTTTCACATATTTGGTACATGTTGTCTCGACCTCGGGCTGCGTTCATCTGCATGAGTAAATGCAGTTCTTGATCCTCGCTCTTAGGATCCTGTTGGTGTTGAGAAGCTCCTTTATTAGGAGGCTTATCCTCGGTATTATCTGTTATTGTACATTCGGGGTATGGCGGGGCCTGTCACTTGAGTTATTATTCTTAAGTGTAGTCACATTGTGGATGGGTTGTAAAGAAAAAAAATGTATTGGTCTATTTCTGGATTGAGTATATTTTTACGGAAGGTGGCCTTATCGGCTAGCCTGTTGTTAATTTATGTTTAAGTATTTTTTTTAGTTGTGTATGTTCATTGCTATTCTCGATGTTTGAAAGGGTGCCTGGGTAGGGCACCGATCATGAGCTTGGGTCGGGTCGTGACAAACGTCTAGACTACTCTGTAGAATATTCTAAGCAGTAGGTTCTCTATTCTATGGAAAGTCGGGCAGCACTTCCCTACCCGTTAAGCTACAAAAGTCTCATGTAAATACGGTCTATGTAATCTGATTTAATCTTCTTCTTAAAATTCTTCTGATGCGATTTCAGTTCAAGTCTTTTCTGTAATATCCTTCTATTACAGTTCAATTCTCTTCTAATCATCTTATATTCATTTCTATACAACTACAGTATGTAATTTCCAATTACAATAGAAGGTCAGTAGTATTTACCTCGATAAGCCCAAAATTATCCAAGTTTAATGTCGATCCTGAGCAACGTTTAGCTCTATTCGAATGCTCCAATTCGCTCCAGAAACCCTTAGAAGTTCTACACAACTTCTACTTAACACTTCAACCGACTATGAAGATTTTCCTTAGGGTTTCGTTTTGTGGCTAAAGGAAGTATAATAGTATTTCTGGGCTTTTAGTATAGGTGTAACCTTGGAATACTACAAGGTATTAGGGCCAAGGTATTTGGGAATAGTAACAATACTTGAGAGTATTTTTCTACCAAAGGGGGTATTTACGAGAACAACACTACTAGGAGGGGTAGGTTTCGGCCAAGGCTCACAAAGGGGAGGGTTTCGGCTAGCTTAACTAGGAAGGGGAAGGAGGTGCTCTCGGCTGAGCTCTGAAGAGGGGAAGGGATTTCAAGACTTAGAAAACATTTTGTGGATGAAGAAGTTCATCAACTAAGGGGGTATTTATAGGCCAACCAATGGCCAAGATCAAGACAAGTGGGGTGCAAGTGTAGGGTGAGGATCTATCCATGTGTCCTTATCCATCTACTACACAAAATATCCTACCTAACCCTTGACCAAAAGAAAGCACAAAAAACGTGCAAGGAATGCCCTCCCAATGCCGTCCACTTGAGGGACAAGTGTCACCCTCTCGTTGGTCCAAAATATTTCATCTCTCGGAAAACTACGCAAAAATAATAAATGACATAGCCGTATTTTTCCCTTCGCAAAGTTTGGAAAACGTTTCGTCGGAAAACGATTCTTTTCGTGTGTTGTGCACAAAATTTTCGGTCCTTGCCTAACTTAAGGCTTAAACTTTTATACGTACGCCCTCACGTACATACTCAGGAAATACGGGGTATAACAAGCCATTTTGCCAACATGGCCACATGGGGGTGACACGTGTCGCCCCCCTACTCGTCCAAAATATTTCATCTCCCGAAAATATCCGTAAAATCCAAAATCTCCAAAACAAAGTGAGCCCCACAAAACCGTAAATTTTCCCCGTGGGCCCCACGTGACCAAATCCGAAAATAAAATTCCATAATTATATAATAATCCAAGAAGTCCAAATACCAAATCTGGGAATCCAATTCCCATTATCGAACATTTTTCCTTCACAAAATCCGGAAACTTTTCCGTCGAAAAATCACATCTTTCTTCCTTTCCAAAATTATGCGTATTCTCGTGCGTGCGTCCTCACATACATACTGGAACTACGGGGTGTAACATTCTTCCCCCCTTAGAAACATTCGTCCCGAATGTTCCTTCTAAGTCTCCAAACGTACATGCGCCGGTATAGCCTTCACTACTATACTTACGAAATCAATTATGCCACACCTGGCCATAATATAACACATGCGCAAAACTCCAATCCAAACCAACGAGGAATCACCTCCAACATCTCAAAATCCCCCACCCAAGGTCTAAATGATACTCCATTCGCATCTTCACTTCACAACAAAATGATCTCTAATATTCTGTTAACACACGTTTACTTCTTTCCTTACTTGTCGTACCCTTCTCGTACACCCGAACTCTCTCTAGAACACGTACCATACTCCAGTCATCGCTTCAGTTCCCAAAACCTTGGAGTCACTACCTCCAAACTTGGTCATTTTACTAGCCTCATATTCCTTTAAGGCCATTCCCGGTCTTCACGATCCGATTCTGGTCGACGATCCACGAACTTCGTCTGCGATTACCTAAACTTGGGCCTTGCACCTCGTGATCCTACCACTGGCGGGACCACCCGAACTGACCCCACCTCATTCGGGTTGCGGGTTGACCCGCGATCGGCCTCAACCGACCGCTATCGCGCCAAACTCTCGTTCCCGATCCGGAACAATCTTACTAATCACGTCATGGAAGCTACCACTTCATATCAAACTACCCGTGGAATTATCACACAAAACTCCACGTATACTATGCACTCAGACAAAGATTAACCGTAAAGTCTTTTACTCAAGACGACCTTACATCTAAGGTCTCAACTTTCATAAATTATAAGGTTCACAATTGTCTCATCTACAGACTTAAACTTTTCACTAACAAGTATTATAAATCATATTTTATCACAATGAAATCAGAACATAACAATTAACACATCATCATAACATCAAAACAAACTAGTCTCTAGAGGTTAAGGATATACACGAAAATCAAATAGGCGGTTCAAAGGACCGCTAAAGCTGGAACTTCCACGCGACCCTGCGTGGCTCACGGTGTATGAACATCCTGCCTAGCCATGGAAGGTGAAGAACCCGCAACTGATCCCGTAGTTTGTGCTATCCCACTAGTGCCACATCTGGTCGGACGATCTCGCCAAATGGCCTGTTGGCCGCAGCATAACAATTTGTCGAAATGGTGCGACACTCTCTCCAAGATGGGGTCTACCATCTACCACACCGAGGTAGGGGTGGATCCATCAGCTAACACCCTCCTCCCGAAACACGAAGCCACAGAGCCACGACGCTCACGAACATCCCGAGCGTCCGAAGGCGGAGGACCACTATGTCTTGGCGGAGCGCATAAGCGGCATCTTCTTGAGGCGGCGCCTCGAAAGTCACCAAAGGTCCACGATGTCACGGCCTCTTATGCGATCCACGGTCCTACGTCGGTCTCTACGTTCCTCAATCCCTGCATAAGCTTTGTATACGGGCAATGTCCATGCCCGGTGAAGAGCTACTCTGTACAACTCTACGCTAGATAATCGTCAAGTCTGTGACATATCGGTGCACTCTATCCTCCGTATGCGCCACTAAAGCGGGGACATAACGAGCCAACGAGCCAAACTACATCTTGTATTCCCGAACCGTCCGCCCGTTCTGCCTCAACATCATAAATCTATCTACCCGAGCTCTCCTCATCTGCGAGGGCAAGAAGTGTGTAAGAAAAGCCTCTGAGAACTCATCTCATTCGGCTGGAAGTGCATGCTCTCCCCGGGACAACTCCCACGAATCAAACGATCATTGCGGTATCACGCGGTAGGCGAACCTAAGACCACCGACTCGGTATCTGAAGCCTTGATCACTCTCATGATCCGCTGCAGCTGTCGAATAAACTCCTGAGGATCTTCCTCAGTTCTCGATCCATAGAACTCGGGTGGGCTGCGACTTCGAGAAAGTCCCAAGTCTCAAACTATCGGATCTAGGGTGAACTATCGGTACTAACGGAACCTCCGACTCGTGCATCCTCATTCCTAGCCACCACTAAGCTAGTAATCGGGCCATCTCCTTGTAACCCATATCTTACGTCCCGGCCGTGGGCGAGACTCGGTATCGTGGTCTCGGCGACTCTGCTGCTCTAAACTCCACAGGGCTAGCGAATGAGAACTCCCCATCTGTAGTACCACCCAGGTAAAGGCGGGCTGTGCCACGGTAACCCTATGTGCTCTACTCGCGGCTCCCTCTGCTGCCTTGCCCTTCTGGGCTCTGGTTGCCTTGCGTGGAGGCATAACTGGTACAAAAGAATACGTCAGAGGGAGTCCAACTTACAACACAACTCTAAGGCACGATCTCAGAGTAAGAAGAATAGAAACCAATCCTAAATATCTGCGACCTCCGGATATAGATGTGGTGCACAACACACCGATAATCAAGACTACACTAGACACGCGGTCAGACACTTTCCGAGGACTAAGCGCTCACGATACCACTTTTGTCACGACCGACCTCGGGCGTGGATGGTGCCTTACCGGGCACCCTAGTGATACAATCATCGAGAAAATCGTGAAATAAAAACCTTAAGCTTGAAACAATACATAAAATAAGCAACAGGCTAACCAAAACGGTTACCTTCGTATATATAAATATCAACACGACAGTTAAATCCCTTACAAACCCCGCTCACAACAAGTACTGCACTCTAAGAATGTAACCACAACTATGACGGGACAGGCCCCGCCATACCCCGAATGTACAAGTACCTACTATGACGACTATACGAAAGATAAGCCTCGAGAAGCGGAGCTTCCCAAAACGCTGAACCGTGATCATGAGCGAGGATCAACAACCGGTGTACCTCTACTGCGGCATGAACGCAGCCCCCGAGGAGGTCGACAACAGTACCAAGTATGTGAAATCAAAATACGTAAATGAAATCATAATAGTCTATATAAAGCGGAGACATGTATGATAACCAAACTACGATTACACAAAATATAAGCGATCAGTCTAGTCGGGGACTCACGCCTCAAGTCATCACTCGCCCGTGGAATTCCTTCCTCAGCACAGCGATCTATGACATAAATCATACTCGTGTGACGCACGTGGCATCCTACCTCACCGTTTGTCGTATACATATACAATACATATATATATACCTGCGTGCGTGGAATCCTCCATCACTGCCGGCAGCCGTAGGTGTAACATATAACCATGTGACCCGCCAGTGGCATCCTACCTCACTGTCGGCGTACACATATATAACATATATATATATATATAATACGTGACGCATGTCGGATTACCTCATCGATATGTAATCGCACGACCGAACCGGGCGTGGATGGTGCCTTACCCCGGGCACCCTAGTGATACAACATCAGAGAAAAACCAGCGGAAAATAAAAACTTAAACATATAAATAGATATGGATCATGATGAAAGAAAATAGGCCAACCAAAACGGTTGCCTTTCAGCATATATATATATATCGACATTTGAACAGTTACAATCCTTACAACCACGCCTGATTACAACGGACCTCTAAGATTTATACAACAACTATGACGGGACAGGGCCCCGCCATACCCCTGAATGTACAAGAACCTACAGACTCAGGGTAACATACCAAAAGATAAGCCTCCGAAGGAACGGAGCCTCCCAATACGCTGAAATGTGATCCTATAAGCGGGGATCGACAGCCGATGTACCTCTACCTGCGGCATGAACGCAGCCCCCCGAAGGAGGTCAGTACAACAGGTACCAAGTATGCGGCCGAAAATCAGAAATGAAATCATAATAGTCTATATAAAGCAGGAGACATGTATGATAACCAAACTACAGTACACAACATATAAGAAGTCATACCAAGTCAGGGACTCACGCCCTCCAAGTCATCACTTAAATATAACAATGGGTCTCACGCCCACAACATCACTCGTGCCCGTGGAATTGCTTCCTCACTGCCAGCAGTCTATGATGTAACAACACCAAGGGGTATACATGAACACCAGGTCCCACCCTACCAATAATACTGAACAACCATATCATGAAGCTGACACGTGGCAAGTGCGAGAGCCTCCACCAGATCCTCTCTGCGCCACGTAGCTGACGGGGGCAAGTAACCAGGCTAACCACCAGATCACAACCGTAAGTCACGAAGTGTCACGACCCGAACCCGGGCCCGTGACTGGTGCCTTACCCCGGGCACCCTAGTGATACAACATCAGAGAAAAACCAGCGGAAATAAAAACTTAAACATACAAATAGATATGGATCAAGATAAAAGAAAATAGGTCAACCAAAACGGTTGCCTTTCAGCATATATATATATAGACCTTTGAACAGTTACAATCCTTACAACCCGCCCACACTTGATTCTACAGACCTCTAAGATTTTTACAACAACTATGACGGGACAGGGCCCCGCCATACCCCTGAATGTACAAGAAACTACAGACTCAGGGTAACATACCAAAGATAAGCCTACGAAGGAGCGGAGCTTCCCAATACTGAAATGTGATCCTAAGCGGGGATCGGCGGTAGATGTACCTCTACTGCGACATGAACGCAGCCCGAAGGAGGTCGATAACTGGTACCAAGTATGTGGCGAAAATCGTAAATGAAATCATAATAGTCTATAAAAGCAGGAGACATGTATGATAACCAAACTACAGTACACAACATATAACCAGTCATGTCAAGTCAGGGACTCACGCCCTCCAAATCATCACTCGTGCCCGTGGAATTCCTTCCTCACTGCCAGCAGTCTATGATATAACAACACCAAGGAGTATATGTGAACACGTGTCCCACTGTGTCATAAAAACCGTCTGACGGCAAGTATAACTACCGATCCGACCGTACCAATAATCTTGTACAACCGTATCATGAAGGCGACCGCGTGGCAAGTCAATAGCCTCGCGACTCCTCTGCGCCACGTGGCGGCGGGGGCAAGTGAATCGACTACGCACGGATCACAACCGTAAGTCACGGCTCTATCCAAACACCGACTCGCGAAGGCGACACGTGGAAAGTGCACTAGCCTCGCGGCTCCTCCTGCGCAAGCGTGGCGGCGGGGGCAAGTGAATCGGCTAAGCACGGATCACAGCGTAAGTCACGATACTTCGCGCGAAGGCGACACATGGCAAGTGCAATAACCTATACGGATCCACTGCGTCACGTGGTGGCGGGGGCAAGTAACAGCTACGCACCGATCACAACCGTAAGTCACGATACTTCGCCATAAATAACCATAATGGTCACATGTCCACAGAATCCATCATCGGTGTAGACATGCCCATGTTACAATGATAATGGAAGCATACCCGTGGAATCTTCCGTCACTGCCGGTACGTCCAAGTAAGTACTCAACAAGTCAACCGGCCCTCCATCGAGAGACGCGATAGCATAGAAACATAATTCTTGTACAACAAAGGCTATCAAAGCAAGCCTATGCAAGTTACACAACAACAAGCATAGGCAAGTTACACACAACTCAAGGTACTTTCATTTTATGCTAAAGTTCGTGTTTTAACCCTAAAGTACTACGTACGTTAAATTCCTTTTAAAGAGATCCATTCCTTTTATAAAAGTCACCCGATACCCGTAGTATAAAATTAGAGTGACTCACAATTTTAAGTAAACCAGAACAGTTCCTTTTTTCTAAAATCAAGTAACAACATTCTTTTCCGAAAGTTCCAGTTTGCCTAATTCCAATTACTCAAGTCTCTTTATTTTAGAAAAGTTTCATAGTTCAATGTCTTAATCTCTTTTAAAACAATTGAGTAACATATGTCATATGTGTGAAGCGATTTATTCTTGTTTATAACCATCTTATTAAAGCAGCCATGATCTAGAAAATGTAATATCATTTTGTCTTATCTTAGCTTCTATGCAGATGGAGGTTTCTACTGGTTTTTATAATAATTAATTAATCAATACATTTTCCTTTATTAACGCTGCAGTGGTTTGTTCGATACTTGTTCTCATTCCCGAAATCAGTAAAACATTATCCCTTTTATCTTCCTTAAGACGTTATACCTAACTTCCCATAAAGATAGTATAACTCTTAAGCTTTCAAAAACCAAATATTACTCTTCTTTCAAAATGATTCTTTTGAAATACTTCAAGTTCTTTATTATCACACATCAAGTCAGATATAAGTCAAATCAGTTATCTTTTAAAAACCACAAAGCATTTTCTTACCTACATAAAGATGTTATAACCAACTTCCCATAAAGCCGTTATAACACTTTATGTTTTAAACCAATCAATTACATTTAACACATGTACGTCTATCGTACTACATAGTTATACACATATCATGCTAGAAAAGATAGGAAGAGGTTCACATACCTCGCGACGATTATCGACTAATAGCAAAACGCTCCAAGTACCTCAAACCGTCGGCTACACCTTAAGCCAAGTAGATCACGCCACACGTAGTACTTCAACCTATAAAGGCCACAAGGCGCCTATTAACATCTAGATCTCAACGTAGAATATTCTACAGAAAATTCGGCAGCACCTCCCCCCCCGCAACCGCGTAAATCTCCTCCTCTAATGAGGCCTGCTAACAGGCCAACAACTCCCGAGAGGGGGGGGGGGTTGTACGTCTAATCCGGACGTGTACAATTCTACTTCACAGTAATGCTACACAAGTCTACTGTAATACAGTCCTATGTAATTACAGTTCAGTTCTCTTCTTTAAATTCAGGCTTAAGTCAAAAGACATTGCCGCAAAACTATGTTCAGTTCTATATATAGTATACTTCAACTATATATTCCTACAACATATAATTTCAATAACAATAGGCGGACAAGTTTATTTACCTCGATAAGCCCAAAATTATCCAAGTTTAAATGTCGATCCTGAGCAAGGTTTAGCTCCTACTCCGTGCGCTCCAATTCGCTCCAAGAAACCCTTAGAAGTTCTACACAACTTCTACTTAGTACTCCAACCAATTATGGAGATTTTTCCATAGGGTTTCGTTTAGTGGCTAAAGGAAAGTATAGTAGTATTTCCGGGCTCTACGTATAGAGGTAACTTTGGAAAGTACTACAAGTATTTGGGCTAAAGTATTTTGGTATAACAACAATACTTGTAGAGTATTTCTACCAAGAGGGGGGGTGTGTATTATACGAAAACTACAAGCCAAGGGGGAGGGGTTCTCGGCCGAGGGCCTCTCTAAGGGGGAGGGGGAGAGGGCTTGGACGAGAGCTCTTTCTAAGAGGGGGGGAGGATTTTAACACTTAGAAAACATTTTGTGGATGAAGAAGTTCATCAACTAAGGGGGGTATTTATAGGTCAAGCAATGGCCAACCAATGGCCAAGATGAAGCCAGTTAGTGAGCAAGTGTAAGGCCAAGATTTACCCAAGTACACCTTATCCATCTACCACCAAAATATCCTACCTAATCCTTGACCAAGGAAAAGGCCAAGAAAATCGTCCCACTTGCCCCATTTGCCGTCCAATGAGGGTGACAAGTGTCACCCTCCCGTTGGTCCAAAATATTTCGTCTCTCGGAAAAATCCGCAAAAATTATACATGACAAAGCCGGAATTTTCCCTTCGCAAGTTTAGTAAAACGTTTCGTCGAAAAACGATTCTTTTCGGTACTTGTGTACAAATTTCGAACCTTGCCAACCTTAAGGCTTAAATTTTTATACGTACGCCCTCACTTACATACCCTGGAAATACGGGGTATAACATTCTTCCCCCCTTAGAAACATTCGTCTCGAATGTTCCTTCTAAGTCTCAAAACATACACGCGCCGGTATAGTCTTCACTACTATACTTACGAAACCATACATGCCACACCTGGCCACAAAAACATGCGCGAAAATACTTAAATCCAAGCCAACGAGGAATCACCTCGACGATGCAAAACAATACAAATTCTCACTCCTGGTCCAAAGGATACTCCCTTCGCACATTCATTTCACAAAAAAAAAATCACTTCCATCTTTCAGCACAAGTTCACTTCTTTCCTTTCTCGTCGTACCCTTCTCGAACACTCGAACCCTTCCTAGTACACGTACCACACTTCAGTCAACGCTTCTGTTTCCAAAACTTTGGAGTCACTACCTCCAAACTTGGTCATCTTACTAGCTTCACTTTCCTCTAAGGCCATTCCCGGCCTTCACGAACCGATTCCGGTCGAACGCATCCACGAATTTATACGATGGTTACCTAAACTTGGGCCTAGCACCCTCGTGATCCTACCACCTGGCGGGACCACCTCGAACTGACCCAACCCCAAACCGGGCTACGGGTTGACCCGCAACATGGCCCCAACCCGACCCACTTAACGCATCAAGCTCTTGTTCCCCGATCCGGAACAATCTTACCTATACAGGTCATGAAAGCTACCACTTCCATTCTACACCACCCAAGGAATTTTCCCACAAATACTCCACGTATACTTATACATTCTGACAAAGATCACCCGCAAAATCTTGTACTCAAGACGGTCTTACCTCTAAGGTCTTAACTGAAATATTCTAAGGTTCAAAATTTTTTCTCACCCCCAGGCTTACCCTTTTCACTAACCAGGCTTCCAAATCACATTTTAGCACAAAGTTATCCGAACATAACACTAAACACATCATCATAACATCAATACATACAAATCTCTAGAGGGTTAAGGATATACCTGAAAATAGGCGGTTCAAAGGACCGCTAAAACTGGGAACTTCCACCGCGACCTCTGCGTGGCTCACGGTGTATGAACATCTGCCTAGCTATGGAAGGTGAAGAACCCGCGAATCGATCTAGTAGTCAGTGCTATCCCACCGCGCTACCCCAGTGGACGATCTCGTCAAATGGCCTGTCGGCCGCAAGTATAGCAATCTCCCAAACCAAGACGACATTCCCTACATGGGCTTTACATGGCAACGGCTGAGATACTGGTGGCCTCATCCGCAGCACTTCTACTCCCGAAAATCTGAAACACGGGAGCCCGACTGCTCTCGAATATCCCATACGTCCGACGGCAGCGGTGGGGACCACTTGCTTGGCGGAGGCGCATAATCGGTGCTGCTTGGCGGTCCGCCTCGAAAGTCACCAAAGGACCGCTGTTCTCGCCCTCTTCGTTGATCTCGGTCATTAGTCGATTTCTCCGCTCACACCAGTGCATAAGCTGCATGCGGGCAATGTCCATGCCGGTGAAGAGCTACACCGAACAACTTCGCTGTGTCATCGAGCCCGAACATATCGGTGCACTCGATCCTCCATACTAGCTACTAACGCGGGGACGTATCGAGCCAATGAGTCGAACTCCACATTGTACTCCCGAATCGTACGCCCGTTCTGCCGCAACACCAAAAATCTGTCGGCCCGAGCCCTCCTCATCTGTGGAGGCAAGAAATGTGCAAGAAATGCCTCTGAGAACTCGTCCGTATAGTGGAAGTGCATTCTCTCCCGGGACAGCTCGCGAATCAAACCAGTCGACTGCGGTATCACGTAGCCGATGCGAACCTAGGACCACCGACTCGGTCTCCGATGCCTTGATCACTCTCATGATCCGTTGTAACTGCCGGATGAACTCCTGCGGATCATCCTCAGGCCTCGACCCATAAAACTCTGGCGGGCTACAACTCAGAAAATCCCGTAGCCTCAAACTATCTGATCTAGGGTGAACCACTGGTGCTACTGGAACTGCTGCGTCCAGCCTATCCTCAAGTCGGCCTGACCACGGCAATAATCGGGCAACTCGCGTAACCGATCTCTCTGCTCCGGTGTGGGGCTGGAGGCTCAGTCTTGTGGTCTCTGAGAGGCTGCCGCTTACTCGCATGACTCCTCTGCCGCTTTGCCGCCACGGGCGGGTTGCCTTGCGCGGAGGCATAACTGGTAAAAACGAGATACGTCAGAGGGGTCCAACTTATAACACAGCTCTAAGGCACGATCTCAGAATGAGAAGAAGGGAAACCAATCCTAAATGTCCTGCAGCCTCCTGATTATAGATGTGGTGCACAACACACCGATAATCAAGACTCTACTAGACACGGTCTGTAGACACTTTCCGAGGACTAACTGCTCTGATACCACTTTTGTCACGACCCGAACCCGGGCCCGTGACTGGTGTCTTACCCCGGGCACCCTAGTGATACAACATCAGAGAAAAACCAGCGGAAATAAAAACTTAAACATACAAATAGATATGGATCAAGATAAAAGAAAATAGGCCAACCAAAACGGTTGCCTTTCAGCATATATATATATATATAGACCTTTGAACAGTTACAATCCTTACAACCCTGCCCACAACAGTGCTACAGACCTCTAAGATTTTTACAACAACTATGACGGGACAGGGCCCCGCCATACCCCTGAATGTACAAGAACCTACAGACTCAGGGTAACATACCAAAGATAAGCCTCTGAAGGAACGGAGCTTCAATACGCTGAAATGTGATCCTAAAAGCGGGGATCGACGGTAGATGTACCTCTACTGCGGCATGAACGCGGCCCCGAAGGAGGTCGACAACAGTACCAAGTATGTGGCGAAAATCAGTAAATGAAATCATAATAGTCTATAAAAGCGGGAGACATGTATGATAACCAAACTACGATACACAACATATAACCGGTCATATCAAGTCGTGGACTCGCGCCTCCAAATCATCACTCGTGCGGTGGAATTCCTTCCTCACCGGCGATCTATGATATAACAACACAAGGAGTATACATGAACACCGTGTCCCACGCGTGTCATAAAAACCGTCTGGGGCAAGTATAACTACCAGATCCGGCCGTACCAATAATCTTGTACAACCATATCATGAAGGCGACACGTGGCAAGTGCAATAGCCTCCACTCCTCCTCGCGCCACGTGGTAGCGGGGCAAGTGAATCGACTACGCACAGATCACAACCGTAAGTCACGGCTCCATCCAAACACCGACTCGCGAAGGCGACGCGTGGCAAGTGCACTAGCCTCCAGCTCTCCTCGCGCCACGTGGTGGCGGGGGCAAGTGAATCGACTAAGCACCAGATCACAACTGTAAGTCACGATACTTCGCCACGAAGCTGACACGTGGCAAGTACAATAACCTATACCAGATCCACGCTGCGTGGCGGCGGGGCAAGTAAGCGGTATGCACCGATCACAACCGTAAGTCACGATACTTCGCCATAAATAACCATAATGGTCACATGTCCACAGAATCCATCATCGGTGTAGACATGCCCATGTAACAATGATAATGGAAGCATACCCGTGGAATCTTCCGTCACTGCCGGTACGTCCAAGTAAGTACTCAACAAGTCAACCGACCCTCCATCGAGAGACGCGATAGCATAGAAACACAATTCTTGTACAACAAAGGCTATCAAAGCAAGCCTAGGCAAGTTACACAACAACAAGCATAGGCAAGTTACACACAACTCAAGGTACTTTCATTTTATGCTAAAGTTCGGGTTTTAACCCTAAAGTACTACGTACGTTAAATTCCTTTTAAAGAGATCCATTCCTTTTATAAAAGTCACCCGATACCCGTAGTATAAAATTAGAGTGACTCACAATTTTAAGTAAACGTAACACTTCCTTTTTCTAAAATCAAGTAACAACATTCTTTCCGAAAGTTCGGTTGCCTAATTCCAATTACTCAAGTCTCTTTATTTTAGAAAAGTTTCATAGTTCAATGTCTTAATCTCTTTTAAAACAATTGAGTAACATATGTCATATGTGTGAACAGTTTATTATTGTTTATAACCATCTTATTAAAGCAGCCATGATCTAGAAAATGTAATATCATTTTGTCTTATCTTAGCTTCATGCAGATGGAGGTTTCTCTTGGTTTTATAATAATTAATTAATCAATACATTTTCCTTTATTAACGCCGATGGTTTGTTCGATACTTGTTCTCATTCACGAAATCAAGAAACATTATCCCTTTTATCTTCCTTAAGACGTTATACCTAACTTCTCATAAAGCTAGTATAACTCTTAAGCTTTCAAAAACCAAATATTACTTTTCTTTCAAAATGATTCTTTTGAAATACTTCAAGTTCTTTATTATCACACATCAAGTCAGATATAAGTAAAATCAGTTATCTTTTAAAAACCACAAAGCATTTTCTTACCTACATAAAGCTGTTATAACCAACTTCCCATAAAGCCGTTATAACACTTTATGTTTTAAACCAATCAAATACATTTAACACATGTACGTCTACCGTACTACATAGTTATACACATATCATGCTAGAAAAGATAGGAAGAGGTTCACATACCTCGCGACGATTATCGACTAATAGCAAAACGCTCCAAGTACCTCAAACCGTCGGCTACACCTTAAGCCAAGTAGATCACGCCACACGTAGTACTTCAACCTATAAAGGCCACAAGGCGCCTATTAACATCTAGATCTCAACGAAGAATATTCTACAGAAAATTCGCAAGACTTCCCGCAACGCAGAACTCCTCTATCGAGGCCTGCTAACAGGCCAACAACTCCCGAGAGGGGGGGGGGGTTGTACGTCTAATCCGGACGTGTACAATTCTACTTCACAGTAATGCTACACAAGTCTACTGTAATACAGTCCTATGTAATTACAGTTCAGTTCTCTTCTTTAAATTCAGGCTTAAGTCAAAAGACATTGCCGCAAAACTATGTTCAGTTCTATATATAGTATACTTCAACTATATATTCCTACAACATATAATTCCAATAACAATAGGCGGACAAGTTTATTTACCTCGATAAGCCCAAAATTATCCAAGTTTAAATGTCGATCCTGAGCAAGGTTTAGCTCCTACTCCGTGCGCTCCAATTCGCTCCAAGAAACCCTTAGAAGTTCTACACAACTTCTACTTAGTACTCCAACCAATTATGGAGATTTTTCCATAGGGTTTCGTTTAGTTGCTAAAGGAAAGTATAGTAGTATTTCCGGGCTCTACGTATAGAGGTAACTTTGGAAAGTACTACAAGGTATTTGGGCTAAAGTATTTTGGTATAACAACAATACTTGGAGAGTATTTCTACCAAGAGGGGGGGTGTGTATTATACGAAAACTACAAGGCAAGGGGGAGGGTTCTCGTGAGGGCCTCTAAGGGGAGGAGAGGGCTTGGACGAGAGCTCTTTCTAAGAGGGGGGGAGGATTTTAACACTTAGAAAACATTTTGTGGATGAAGAAGTTCATCAACTAAGGGGGGTATTTATAGGTCAAGCAATGGCCAACCAATGGCCAAGATGAAGCCAAGTGCTAGGCAAGTGTAAGGCCAAGATTTACCCAAGTACACCTTATCCATCTACCACCAAAATATCCTACCTAATCCTTGACCAAGGAAAAGGCCTAGAAAATCATCCCACTTGCCCCATTTGCCGTCCAATGAGGGTGACGAGTGTCACCCTCCCGTTGGTCCAAAATATTTCGTCACTCGGAAA
The DNA here is from genome assembly GCA_029844215.1 of Przewalskia tangutica. Classification (NCBI taxonomy): domain Eukaryota; kingdom Viridiplantae; phylum Streptophyta; class Magnoliopsida; order Solanales; family Solanaceae; genus Przewalskia; species Przewalskia tangutica. The sequence continues at coordinate 25,112,661 of CM056737.1, forward strand.
AATCCGCAAAAATTATAAATGACATAGCCGGAATTTTCCCTTCGCAAGTTTAGTAAAACGTTTCGTCGAAAAACGATTCTTTTCGGTACTTGTGTACAAATTTCGAACCTTGTCAACCTTAAGGCTTAAACTTTTATACGTACGCCCTCACTTACATACCCTGGAAATACGGGGTATAACACGAAACTCCATCCAAACTCTGACTCGCGAAGCTGACACGTGGCAAGTGCGATAGCCTCCACCAGATCCTCCCTGCGCCACGTAGCTGACGGGGGCAAGTAGCCAGGCTACCCACCAGATCACAACCGTAAGTCACGATACTTCGCCGCGGTCGACACGCGTGGCAATCACGATAACCTATACCAGATCCACTGCGTCACGTGGCGACGGGGCAAGTAAACAGGCTATGCACTCGATCACAACCGTAAGTCATGATACTTCGCCATAAATAACCATAATGGTCACATGCCCACAGAATCCATCATCGGTGTAGACATGCCCATGTAACAATAATAATGGAAGCATACCCGTGGAATCTTCCGTCACGCAGATGCGCCCAAGTAAGTTCTCAACAAGTCAACCGGCCCTCCATCGAGAGACGCGGTAGTATAGAAACACAATTCTTGCACAACAAAGGCTATCACAACAAGTATAGGCACGTTACGCAACAACAAGCATAGGCAAGTCACACAACAACAAGCATAGGCAAGTTACATATAACTCAAGGTACTATCATTTTGTGTCAAAGTCCGGGTTTTAACCCTAAAGTACTACGTACGTTAAATTCCTTTTAAAGATCCATTTCTTTTACAACGGTCACCCGATACCCGTAGTATAAAAAAAATAGAGTGACTAACATTTTTAAGTAGACCAAAACACTTTCCCTTTTTAAAATCAAGTAACAACATTCTTTTCCAAAGGTTCAAGTTTGCCTAATTTCAAACATCCAAGTCTCTTATTTTAGAAGGTTTCATAGTCCATAGACTTAATCACTTAAAAGCGAAATTCCTTTTTAAAACAATTGAGTAACATATATCTTAAGTGTGAGTAGGTTATTCTTGTTTATAACAATCTTATTAAAGCAACCATGATCTAGAAAATGTAATATCATTTTGTCTTATCTTAGCTTCTATGCAGATGGAGGTTTCTACTGGTTTTAATAATAATTAATTAATCAATACATTTTCCTTTATTAACGCCGATGGTTTGTTCGATACTTGTTCTCATTTCCAAATCAAGAAACATTATTCCTTTTATCTTCCTTAAGTCGTTATACCTAACTTCCCATAAAGCTAGTATAACTCTTAAGCTTTCACAAACCAAGTATTACTCTTCTTTCAAAATGATTCTTTCGAAATACTTCAAGTTCCTTAATACATCAAGCCAGTTATAAGTCAAACCAATTATCTTTTAAAAACCACAAACCATTTTCGTACCTACATAAAGTTGTTATAACCAACTTCCCATAAAGCCGTTATAACACCTTATGTTTTAAACCAACCAAATTCATTTAACACATGTACGTCTACCGTACTACATAGTTATACACATATCATGCTAGAAAAGATAGGAAGAGGTTCACATACCTCGCGACGATTATCGACTAATAGCAAAACGCTCCAAGTACCTCAAACCGTCGGCTACTCCTTAAGCCAAGTAGATCACGCCACACGTAGTACTTCAACCTATAAAGGCCACAAGGCGCCTATTAACATCTAGATCTCAATGTAGAATATTCTACAGAAAATTCGGCAGCACCTCCCCCCCCCCCTCAACCGCGTAAATCTCCTCCTCTAACGAGGCCTGCTAACAGGCCAACAACTCCCGAGAGGGGGGGGGGGAGGTTGTACGTCTAATCCGGACGTGTACAATTCTACTTCATAGTAATGCTACACAAGTCTATTGTAATACAGTCCTATGTAATTACAGTTCAGTTCTCTTCTTTAAATTCAGGCTTAAGTCAAAAGACATTGCCGCAAAACTATGTTCAGTTCTATATATAGTATACTTCAACTATATATTCATACAACATATAATTCCAATAACAATAGGCGGACAAGTTTATTTACCTCGATAAGCCCAAAATTATCCAAGTTTAAATGTCGATCCTGAGCAAGGTTTAGCTCCTACTCCGTGCGCTCCAATTCGCTCCAAGAAACCCTTAGAAGTTCTACACAACTTCTACTTAGTACTCCAACCAATTATGGAGATTTTTCCATAGGGTTTCGTTTAGTGGCTAAAGGAAAGTATAGTAGTATTTCCGGGCTCTACGTATAGAGGTAACTTTGGAAAGTACTACAAGGTATTTGGGCTAAAGTATTTTGGTATAACAACAATACTTGGAGAGTATTTCTACCAAAAGGGGGGGTGTGTATTATACGAAAACTACAAGGCAAGGGGGAGGGGTTCTCGGCCGAGGGCCTCTCTAAGGGGGAGGGGGAGAGGGCTTGGACGAGAGCTCTTTCTAAGAGGGGGGAGGATTTTAACACTTAGAAAACATTTTGTGGATGAAGAAGTTCATCAACTAAGGGGGGTATTTATAGGTCAAGCAATGGCCAACCAATGGCCAAGATGAAGCCAAGTTCTAGGCAAGTGTAAGGCCAAGATTTACCCAAGTACACCTTATCCATCTACCACCAAAATATCCTACCTAATCCTTGACCAAGGAAAAGGCCTAGAAAATCGTCCCACTTGCCCCATTTGCCGTCCAATGAGGGTGACAAGTGTCATCCTCCCGTTGGTCCAAAATATTTCGTCTCTCGGAAAAATTCGCAAAAATTATAAATGACATAGCCGGAATTTTCCCTTCGCAAGTTTAGTAAAACGTTTCGTCGAAAAACGATTCTTTTCGGTACTTGTGTACAAATTTCGAACCTTGCCAACCTTAAGGCTTAAATTTTTATACGTACGCCCTCACTTACATACCCTGGAAATACGGGGTATAACACGAAGCTCCATCCAAACTCTGACTCGCGAAGCTGACACGTGGCAAGTGCGATAGCCTCCACCAGATCCTCCCTGCGCCACGTAGCTGACGGGGGCAAGTAACCAGGCTACCCACCAGATCACAACCGTAAGTCACGATACTTCGCCGCGCGACACGCGTGGCAAGTGCGATAACCTATACCAGATCCACTGCGTCACGTGGGCGGGGCAAGTAAACAGCTATGCACGATCACAACCGTAAGTCACGATATCGCCATAAATAACCATAATGGTCACATGCCCACGAATCCATCATCGGTGTAGACATGCCCATGTAACAATAATAATGGAAGATACGTGGAATCTTCCGTCACCGCCAGACGTCCAAGTAAGTTCTCAACAAGTCAACCGGCCCTCCATCGAGAGACGCGGTAGTATAGAAACACAATTCTTGATCAACAAAGGCTATCACAACAAGTATAGGCACGTTACACAACAACAAGCATAGGCAAGTCACACAACAACAAGCATAGGCAAGTTACATATAACTCAAGGTACTATCATTTTATGTCAAAGTCCGGGTTTTAACCCTAAAGTACTACGTACGTTAAATTCCTTTTAAAGATCCATTTCTTTTACAACGGTCACCCGATACCCGTAGTATAAAAAAAATAGAGTGACTAACATTTTTAAGTAAACCAAAATACTTTCCCTTTTTAAAATCAAGTAACAACATTCTTTTCCAAAGGTTCAAGTTTGCCTAATTTCAAACATTCAAGTCTCTTATTTTAGAAGGTTTCATAGTCCATAGACTTAATCACTTAAAAGCGAAATTCCTTTTTAAAACAATTGAGTAACATATGTCTTAAGTGTGAGTAGGTTATTCTTGTTTATAACAATCTTATTAAAGCAGCCATGATCTAGAAAATGTAATATCATTTTGTCTTATCTTAGCTTCTATGCAGATGGAGGTTTCTACTGGTTTTAATAATAATTAATTAATCAATACATTTTCCTTTATTAACGCTGCAGTGGTTTGTTCGATACTTGTTCTCATTTCCAAATCAAGAAACATTATTCCTTTTATCTTCCTTAAGTCGTTATACCTAACTTCCCATAAAGCTAGTATAACTCTTAAGCTTTCACAAACCAAGTATTACTCTTCTTTCAAAATGATTATTTCGAAATACTTCAAGTTCTTTATTACATCAAGCCAGTTATAAGTCAAACCAGTTATCTTTTAAAAACCACAAACCATTTTCGTACATACATAAAGTTGTTATAACCAACTTCCCATAAAGCCGTTATAACACCTTATGTTTTAAACCAACCAAATTCATTTAACACATGTACGTCTACCGTACTACATAGTTATACACATATCATGCTAGAAAAGATAGGAAGAGGTTCACATACCTCGCGACGATTATCGACTAATAGCAAAACGCTCCAAGTACCTCAAACCGTCGGCTACTCCTTAAGCCAAGTACATCACGCCACACGTAGTACTTCAACCTATAAAGGCCACAAGGCACCTATTAACATCTAGATCTCATTGTAGAATATTCTACAGAAAATTCGGCAGCACCTCTCCCCCCCCCGCAACCGCGTAAATCTCCTCATCTATCGAGGCCTGCAAACAGACCAACAACTCCCGAGAGGGGGGGGGGGGGGTTATACGTCTAATCCGGACGTGTACAATTCTACTTCACAGTAACACTACAGGTCTACTGTAAATACAGTCCTATGTAAGTACAGTTCAATTCTCTTCTGTAATATCCTTCTATGTATCTTATATACATTTCTATACAACTACAGTATGTAATTTCCAATTACAATATAAGGACTAGAGTAGTTACCTCGGTAAGCCCAAAATTATCCAAGATTTAATGTCGATCCTGAGCAAGGTTTAGCTCCTACTCCGTGCGCTCCAACCCGCTCCAAACAACCCTTAGAAGTTCTACGCAACTTCTACTTAACACTTCAACTCGCTATGAAGATTTCCTTAGGGTTTCGTTTAGTGGCTAAAGGAAGTATAATAGTATTTCTGGGCTTTTAGTATAGAGGGTACTTGGAAATACTACAAATGTTTTGGGCTAGAGTATTTTGGAATAGTAACAATACTTGGAGAATACTTTTCTACCAAGGGGGGGGGGGTGTATTTCGAAAACAACTAGGCAAGGGGGGGGGGGTGGTGGTACACTCTCGGCCAAGGCTTCTCAAGGGGGGGAGGAGAAGCTTGGACGAACACTTCAACAAAGGGGGAGGGATTTCAAGACTTGGAGAAATGATTTTTGGATGAAGAAATCCTTCAACTTAGGGGGGTATTTATAGGACATTCAAAGGCCAAGATCAAGCCAAGTGGGGGGGCAAGTGGAGGGTGGGTCCCACTTGCTCATCAACTACACAAAATATCCTACCAACTACTTGACAAAAAATCCAAGGAAAAACGCCCAAGTTCGTCCCACACTTTACCGTCCACTTGAGGGTGACACTTGTCACCCTCTCGTTGGTCTAAAATATTTCATCTCTCAGAAAAATCCGCAAAAATTATAAATGACATAGCCGTATTTTTCCCTTCGCAAAGTCCGGAAAACGTTTCGTCGGAAAACGATTCTTTTTGCTAGTTGTGCACAAAATTTCGTCCCTTAGTCTACTTTAAGGCTTAAACTTTTGTACGTACGCCCTCACGTACATACTCTGGAAATACGGGGTATAACATTCGTCCCGAATGTTCCTTCTCAACACAGATAACGATACAGTTCCTCTCAGCACATGTTCACTTCTTTCCTTACTCGTCGTACTTTTCTCGAACACTTGAACTCTTTCTAGAATACGTACCATACTTCAATCATCGCTTCAGTTTCCAAAACTTTGGAGTCACCACCTCCAAACTTGGTCATCTTACTAGCCGCAATCTCCCTTAAGGCCATTCTCGGCCTTCACGATCCGCTTCTGGTCGAACATATCCACGAACTCATACGATGGTCATCTAAACTTGGGCCTAGCACCCTCGTGACCCTACCACCTGGTGGGACCACCCAGAACTGACCCCACCCTAATCCGGGCTACGGGTTGACCCGCAACACGTCCTCAACCCGACCCGCTATCGCGCTAAACACTTGTTCTCCCGATCCGGAACAATCTCGCTAATCAAGTCCAGAAAGCTACCACTTTCATCTTACACAACCCATGGAATTATCTCACAATACATTTACGCAAACCAAGTATTTCGAGAAAGACTAACCGTAAAATCTTTTATTCAAGTCGGCCTTACATCTAAGGTCTCAACGTGTAATATTCTAAGGTTCATACCTTCCCTGCCCCCATACTTATTCTTTCAACTAACTATGTCTCTAAACCACAATATACACCATGCTATCTGTACAAAGTACACAACATATAATCATCGTATCACACATGCAAAACTCTAGAGGGTTAAGGATATACCTGAAAATAGGCGATTCAAAGGACCGCTAAAACTGGGAACTTCCACCGCGACCTCTGCCGTGGCCTGCCGGTGTATGAACATCCTGCCTAGCTATGGAAGGTGAAGAACCCACAACTGATCTCGTAGTCTGTGCTATCCCACCAGTGCTACCCCTGGTCGGACAGTCTCTCGCCAAATGGCCCTGTTGGCCGCAAGCATAACAATCTCCCAACCCAGTACGACATTCCCCCCTATGGGCTTTACCACAACGGCCACACTGAGATACGGGTGGCCTCATCCGGCGAGCACTCCTACTCCCCCGAACATCTGAAACCTGGGAGCCCGACCGCTCTCGAATATCCCAGCGTCCGACGACGGTGGGGACCACTCGCATCGGGCGGAGGCGCATAATCGCTCTTCGAGGCGGTCCGCCTCGAAAGTTACCAAAGGACCCTGCTGTTCTGGCCCTCTTCTGCTGATCTCGGTCATTCCGTCGATCTCTTCGCTCCTCACATCCAAGTGCATAAGCCTGCATGCGGGCAATGTCCATGCCCGGCTGAAGAGCTACACCCGAACAACTCTCTGCTAGGTAATCATCGAGCCCTGTAACATATCGGTGCACTCGATCCTCCATACTAGCTACTAACGCGGGGACGTACCGAGCCAACGAGTCGAACTCCACATTGTACTCCCGAACCGTACGCCCGCTCTGCCTCAACACCAAAAATCTATCGGCCCGAGCCCTCCTCATCTGGGGAGGCAAGAAATGCGCAAGAAATGCCCCTGAGAACTCGTTCCAACCAGCTGGAAGCGCATGCTCTCCCCGGGACAGCTCCCACGAATCAAACCAGTCGACTGCGGTATCACGCAGCCGATGCGAACCTAGGACCACTGACTCGGTCTCCGATGCCTTGATCACTCTCATGATCCGCTGTAACTGTCGGATGAACTCCTGCGGATCATCCTCAGGCCTCGACCCGTAGAACTCTGGCGGGCTACAACTCAGAAAGTCCCGTAGCCTCAAACTATCTGATCTAGGGTGAACCACTGGTGCTACTGGAACTGCTGCGTCCAGCCTATCCTCATGTCTGGCCACAACCCTGGCCAATAACTGGGCCAACTCCTTGTAACCCATCTCCTCTGCTCGGTGTGGATCGGAGGGTCGTGCATCGTGGTCTCTGAGAGATCGCCACGCTCTACCCGCAGCCTCCTTCGCCGCCTTGCCCTTCTGGGCCCTGGTTGCCTTGCGCGGAGGCATAACTGGTAAAAACGAAATGCGTCAGAGGGGTCCAACTTATAACACAACTCTAAGGCACGATCTCAGAATGAGAAGAATGGAAACCAATCCTAAACGTCCTGCAGCCTCCTGATTATAGATGTGGTGCACAACACACCGATAATCAAGACTCTACTAGACACGGTCTGTAGACACTTTCCGAGGATTAACTGCTCTGATACCACTTTGTCACAACCCGAACCCGGGCCCGTGACTGGTGCCTTACCCCGGGCACCCTAGTGATACAACATCAGAGAAAAACCAGCGGAAAATAAAAACTTAAACATACAAATAGATATGGATCAAGATAAAAGAAAATAGGTCAACCAAAACGGTTGCCTTTCTGCATATATATATATATATCGACATTTGAACAGTTACAATCCTTACAACCCTGCCCACAACAGTGCTACAGACCTCTAAGATTTTTTACAACAACTATGACGGGACAGGGCCCCGCCATACCCCTGAATGTACAAGAACTTACAGACTCAGGGTAACATACCAAAAGATAAGCCTCCGAAGGAACGAAGCCTCCCAATATGCTGAAATGTGATCCTAAAAGCGGGGATCAACAGACGATGTACCTCTACCTGCGGCATGAACGCAGCCCCCCGAAGGAGGTCAGTACAACAGGTACCAAGTATGCGAAACTGAAAATACTGTAAATGAAATCATAATAGTCTATATAAAGCAGGAGACATGTATGATAACCAAACTACAGTACACAACGTATAAGCAGTCATACCAAGTCAGGGACTCACGCCCTCCAAGTCATCACTTAAATACAACAATGGGTCTCACGTCCACAACATCACTCGTGCCCGTGGAATTCCTTCCTCACTGCCAGCAGTCTATGATGTAACAACACCAAGGGGTATACATGAACACCAGGTCCCACCCTACCAATAATACTGAACAACCATATCATGAAGCTGACACGTGGCAAGTGCGAGAGCCTCCACCAGATCCTCCCTGCGCCACGTAGCTGACGGGGGCAAGTAACCAGGCTAACCACCAGATCACAACCGTAAGTCACGAAGCTCCATCCAAACACTGACTCGCGAAGCTGACACGTGGCAAGTGTGATAGCCTCCACCAGATCCTCCCTGCGCCACGTAGCTGACGGGGGCAAGTAACCAGGCTACCCACCAGATCACAACCGTAAGTCACGATACTTCGCCGCGAAGCTGACACGTGGCAAGTGCGATAACCTATACCAGATCCACCTGCGTCACGTAGCTGACGGGGGCAAGTAAACAGGCTATGCACTCGATCACAACCATAATTCACGATACTTCGCCATAAATAACCATAATGGTCACATGACCACAGAATCCATCATCGGTGTAGACATGCCCATGTAACAATAATAATGGAAGCATACCCGTGGAATCTTCCGTCACTGCCGGTACGTCCAAGTAAGTTCTCAACAAGTCAACCGGCCCTCCATCGAGAGACGCGGTAGTATAGAAACACAATTCTTGCACAACAAAGGCTATCACAACAAGTATAGGCACATTACGCAACAACAAGCATAGGCAAGTCACACAACAACAAGCATAGGCAAGTTACACATAACTCAAGGTACTATCATTTTATGTCAAAGTCCGGGTTTTAACCCTAAAGTACTACGTACGTTAAATTCCTTTTAAAGATCCATTTCTTTTACAAAGGTCACCCGATACCCGTAGTATAAAAAAAATAGAGTGACTAACATTTTTAAGTAAACCAAAACACTTTCCCTTTTTAAAATCAAGTAACAACATTCTTTTCCAAAGGTTCAAGTTTGCATAATTTCAAACATTCAAGTCTCTTATTTTAGAAGGTTTCATAGTCCATAGACTTAATCACTTAAAAGTGAAATTCCTTTTTAAAACAATTGAGTAACATATGTCTTAAGTGTGAGTAGGTTATTCTTGTTTATAACAATCTTATTAAAGCAGCCATGATCTAGAAAATGTAATATCATTTTGTCTTATCTTAGCTTCTATGCAGATGGAGGTTTCTACTGGTTTTAATAATAATTAATTAATCAATACATTTTCCTTTATTAACGCTGCAGTGGTTTGTTCGATACTTGTTCTCATTTCCGAAATCAGTAAAACATTATTCCTTTTATCTTCCTTAAGTCGTTATACCTAACTTCCCATAAAGCGAGTATAACTCTTAAGCTTTCACAAACCAAGTATTACTCTTCTTTCAAAATGATTCTTTCGAAATACCTCAAGTTCTTTATTACATCAAGCCAGTTATAAGTCAAACCAGTTATCTTTTAAAAACCACAAACCATTTTCGTACCTACATAAAGTTGTTATAACCAACTTCCCATAAAGCCGTTATAACACCTTATGTTTTAAACCAACCAAATTCATTTAACACATGTACGTCTACCGTACTACATAGTTATACACATATCATGCTAGAAAAGATAGGAAGAGGTTCACATACCTCGCGACGATTATCGACTAATAGCAAAACGCTCAAAGTACCTCAAACCGTCGGCTACTCCTTAAGCCAAGTAGATCACGCCACACGTAGTACTTCAACCTATAAAGGCCACAAGGAACCTATTAACATCTAGATCTCATCGTAGAATATTCTACAGAAAATTCGCAAAGACCTCCCCTCCCGCAAATCACAGAATCTCTCTCTATCGAGGCACGCTAACAGCCAACAACTCCCGAGAGGGGGTGGGGTTATACGCCTAATCCGACGTGTACAATTCTACTTCACAAGAATACTACAGTTCATCAGAAATACGATCTATGTAAGTACTTCAATTCTCTTCTCAGAATATCCTTCTATGTATCTTATATACATTTCTATACAACTACAAGATGTAATTTCCAATTACAATATAAGGACTAGAGTATTTACCTCAGTAAGCCCAAAATTATCCAAGATTTAATGTCGATCCTGAGCAAGGTTTAGCTCCTACTCCGTGCGCTCCAACCCGCTCCAAACAACCCTTAGAAGTTCTACGCAACTTCTACTTAACACTTCAACTCGCTATGAAGATTTCCTTAGGGTTTCATTTAGTGGCTAAAGGAAGTATAATAGTATTTCTGGGCTTTTAGTATAGAGGGTACTTGGAAATACTACAAAGGTTTTGGGCTAGAGTATTTTGGAATAGTAACAATACTTGGAGAATACTTTTCACCAATGGGGGTGTATTTCAAAACAACTAGGCAATGGGGGTATACTCGCCAAGTCTTCTCATGGGAGAAGCTTGGACGAACACTCCAACAACCGGGGGAGGGATTTCAAGACTTGGAGAAATGATTTTTGGATGAAGAAATCCTTCAACTTAGGGGTATTTATAGGACATTCAATGGCCAAGATCAGCCAAGTGGGGGCAAGTGGAGGGTCAAGATTTGGACAAGTGTTTGTGGGTCCCACTTGCTCATCAACTACACAAAATATCCTACCAACTACTTGACAAAAATCCAAGGAAAACGCCCAAGTTCGTCCCACTTTTACTGTCCACTGAGGTGACACTTGTCACCCTCTCGTTGGTCCAAAATATTTCATCTCTCGGAAAAATCCGCAAAAATTACAAATGACATAGCCGTATTTTTCCTTCGCAAAGTCCGGAAAACGCTTCGGAAAAACGATTCTTTTGCTAGTTGTGCACAAAATTTCGTCCCTTAGTCTACTTTAAGGCTTAAACTTTGCACGCACGCCTCACGCATATACCCGGAAATACGGGTATAACAAAGAATATGGCCATAACGCGCCTTGGCATCCTCATCGCAGCGCAGGTCTTCACGAGCTAGCCCAGGGAATAATGAACGCATATACCATGCCCCTAATCCTCATCGGTAGATGTGTCTTCGCGGGAGCTAGCCCATGGAATAATAGTAATGGTCACATGCCCCGGAATCCTCATCGGTGTAGACATGCCCACGTGACAATAATAATATACCGAGTTTAACCACTGCACGGCCGCACGCCCCTAATCCCTCATCGGTGTAGACATGTCCATGTGATAATAACAATGGAAGCATACCCGTGGAATCCTCCGTCACTGCCGGTACATCCAATGAAACGTACGGGCATCTAACCCGCATCCTGGTCGCATGCCCCGACATCTCTCATCGGTATAAGCATGGCCAAGATCAAACAAAATGGAAGCATACCCGTGGAATCCTCCGTCACTGCCGGTACGTCCAACAAATTCACAACAAGTCAGCCGGCCCTCCAACCGAGACGCGGTAACATAGTAATACCACCAAGGCTATCACAACTAGCATAGGTAAATTAACATACTCTTAGAATTCGCTTTATGACAACAACCGGGTTTTAACCCCAAAGTACTACATACGTTAATCCTTTCAAAAGATCTCTTTATGAAAACACAACTCGATACTATTATCCGTAGTACCAAACACGTTTATGTTTAAATCAAGTACTTTACACTTTTTAAAACAACGTCAAGTATACTTTTTAAACTCAAGTTACTTCTCTTTTCCCAAAATCAAGTTACCATTTTAAATCCAATAATAAAACCATTCTTTTGTTTTCATAAAGTCGTTATAACTAACTTCCCATAAAGCTATTATAACACTTTATGTTTTAAACAAATTTAAGACAAAACCCGCTTTCTTTTAAACCAAAACACTTCAAATTCTTAAGTCTCTTTTCTTTAGAAATCAAGTTCCTTACTTTGGAATTTTAAGAAAATCAAAACTTGATTATAATAATTCTTATTACAAGAACCATGATCTAGGAAATGTAATACAATTTTGTCTTATCTTAGCTTCTATGCAGATGGAGGTTTCTACTGGTTTTAATATAATTAATTGTCATTACATTTTCCTTTATTAACGCTGCAATGGCTTGTTCGATAGTTATTCCCATTTCCAAAATTAATATAACTTATTCCTTTTTCTAGACCAAGTACTCATTACTCACGAATGAGGTTTCACTACTTTAACACAATTCAAGTTCTCACATTTCATACCAAGTCAAAATATAAGTCCAGTCTCTTATCTTTTAAAATCAACCAAAATTCGTTTAGCACACGTACGTCTACCGTACTACATAGTTCACAACATCATGCTAGAAAAGATAGGAAGAGGTTCACATACCTCGCGACGATTATCGACAATTAGCAAAACGCCCAAAGTACTATAACCGCTAGCCTTTTCCACCCTCAAGTAGAATACGCTACTCGTAGTACTTCAACCTATAAAGGCCACAAAATGTCTATCAACTTCTAGATCTCTTCAGAGAACATTTCAAAGTACAAGGTTCCTTATTCTACGGAAAATTCGCAAAGACTCTCCCCGCAACCACATACATCTCCTCCTCTATCAAGGCCCGCTACTAAGCCAACAACTCCCGGGTTACACGCCTAACCTGACGTGTACAACATCGCCCCACAATAATACTACAAGTCTCATCAGAATACACCAATGTAAATACGTCGCTTCTTTATAATTATCCTTCCAATATATCTTATACTCAATTCTAAACTACTACAATATGTAATATCCAATTACAATAGGGACAAAGATCATTACCTCGATAAGCCCAAAATTATCCAAGATTAATAAGTCGATCCCGAGCAACGCTTAGCTCCAATTCCTTACGCTCCAACCCGCCAAGCAACCCTTAGAAGTTTCTAAACAACTTCTCTTAACACTTCAACCAACTATGAAGATTTTCCTAGGGCTTCATTTTTCACTAAAGGAATAAAGAAGAATTTCCGGGCTCCAAGTATTGACATAACTTTGGAATACTACTAGGAAAACTAGGCTAAGGTATTTGGGACTAAACCAACACTTGAAGAATTTTTATCTACACAAAGGGGGGTTGACGAGAACACTTGGGGAGTGGAGAATAATTTTTGCCGTTGAAAATCGCAAATGTGGAAGAATAAAGTCGTGCAAACAAGGGGGTATTTATAGAGAAATCAAGGGTCAAGATCTATGCAAGTGTGTGGTGTAGATTTGGGGCATGTGGGTGTGGATTCTACCAACCACATGTCCACCACAAATTTTGGACAAATGGCTAGCCACTTGTCCACCCAAACCGCCAAGCCACGCCCACTAGCCATTCTACTAACACGCTACACGGGGTGACACGTGTCGCCCCGCACTGCCCAAAATATTTCATCTCCAAAATATCCGTAAAATCCAAAATCTCCAAAACAAAGTGGGCCCTACAAAAGTAAATTTTCCCTGGGCCCCACGTGACCAAATCCAAAATAAAATTCCATAATTATATAATAATCCAAGAAGTCCAAATACCAAATCTGGGAATCCAATTCCCATTATCGAACCTTTTTCCTTCACAAAATCCGGAAACTTTTCCGTCGAAAAATCACATCTTTTTTCCTTTCCAAAATTACCATCGTATTCTCGTACGTACGTCCTCACATACATGCCCTGGAACTACGGGGTGTAACAATTTCACAACCCTAGCCTAGAAACCTTGCCTTGGCCGAAACTTGCCATAGTTTGAGCCTAAGTGTTCTTCACTTTTTGGAGTTGGATCTTGAAGAGAAGTTGTTTAGAAACTTCTAAGGGTTTCTTGGAGCAGGTTGGAGCGTAAGGAATTGGAGCTAAACGTTGCTCAGGATCGACTTATAATCTTGGATAATTTTGGGCTTATCGAGGTAATGATCTATGTCCCTCTATTGTAATTGGATATTACATATTGTAGTAGTTTAGAATTGAATATAAGATTTATTGGAAGGATGATTATAAAGAATTGAATCAGATTTACATTGGACAATATTTACAGAGACTTGTAATATTGTCCTAGACGTGTAACCCCCTCGAGTTGTTGGCTTGGTAGCAGGCCTTGTTAGACGAGGAGATTTATGTGGTCATGTGGGACGTGGACGTCGAATTTTCCGTAGAATAAGGAACCTTGTACTTAGAATTATTCTACGAAGAGATCGAGAAGTTGATAGACGCCAGTGGCCTTTTTAGTGGAAGATCGCGAGTAGCGTATTCTACAAGAGTGGAAAAGGCTAGCAGGTTACAAAGATTGGAGCTTTTTGCTTTTTGTCGATAATCGTCATGAGGAATGTGAACCTCTTCCTATCTTTTCTAGCACGATGTTGTGAACTATGTAGTACGAGACGACGTGTGCTAAACGAATTTTGGTTGAGTTTTTAAAAGATAAGAGACTTGACTTATATTTGACTTGATATGAAATGTGAAGAACTTGAATTGTGTTAAAGTGGTGAAACCTCATTCGTGAGTAATGAATACTTGGTCTAGAAAAAGGAATAAGTTATATTAATTTCGAAATGGGAATAACTATCGAACAAGCCATCAGTAAGCGTTAATAAAAGAAAATGTAATGATAATTAATTATATTAAAACCAGAGAAACCTCCATCCGCATAAGCTAAGATAAGACAAAATTGTATTACATTTCCTAAATCATGGTCATTTAATAAGAATTATTATAATCAAGTTTTGATTTTCTTAAAATTCCAAAGTAAGGAACTTGATTTCTAAAAGAAAAGAGGCTTAAGAATTTGAAGTGTTTTGGTTTAAAAGAAAGGCATGGTTTTGTCTTAAATTGGTTTAAAACATAAAGTGTTATAATAGCTTTATGGGAAGTTAGTTATAACGACTTTATGGAAACAAAAGAATGGTTTTATTATTGGATTTAAAATGGTAACTTGATTTTGGGAAAAGAGAAGTAACTTGAGTTTAAAAGTATAAGTAACTTATTTTCAAATATCAAACTTTTCGATGAGAAAAATATGTGGCTTGGTTTTAAAAGGTGAGTACCTTGATCTTAAAAGAGTTGGTTACCCGGGTTTTAAATGTATACTTGACGTTGTTTTAAAAGTGTAAGCCACTTGGTTTAAAAAGTGTAAAGTACTTAATTTAAACATGAACGTGTTTGGTACTACTGATAATAGTATCGAGTTGTTTTTACGTAAAAAGATCTTTTGAAAGGATTAATGATGTAGTACTTTGGGGTTAAAACCCGGATTTTGTTGTCATAAAATGGAAGTCTAAGAGTATGTTAGATTTGCCTATGCTAGTCGTGATAGCCTTGGTGGTATTATTATGTTACCGCTTCTCGGTTGGAGGGCCGATCGACTTGTTGTGAATCATTGACGACGCATGCGTGATGGAGGATTCCACGCATGTTTCATTTTGTTTGATCTCGCCATGCTTATACCGACGAGGACGGGGCACGCGACCAGACGCGTTAGACGCCCGCATTTCATCGATGTATCGGCAAATGACGGAGGATTCCACGTATGCTTCCATTGATATTATCATACGGATACGTCTACACCGGAGGATTCCCGCACGCGACCACGCAATGTTAAACTCCGGATATTATTATTGTCACACGGGCATGTCTACACCGGCGAGGATTCCGGGGCATGTGACCATTGCTATTATTCCACGGGCTAGCTCCCCATGAAGACCGTTTACACCGGCGAGGGATTCCGGGCATGGTATATACGATCATTATTCCACGGCTAGCTCCCACGAAGACTCGCACTGCGATGAGGACGAGGCACGTTATGGCCATGTTACACCGATGAGGATTCCGGACACGCGTCGCGTATTATATATATATATATATGTTGTATATGTGTACGCCGACAGTGAGGTAGGATGCCACTGGAGGGTCACATGGTTATATGTTACACCTACGCACGGCAGCGGACGAGGATTCCACTGCAAGAGGTATATATATGTATTGTTTATGTACGCCGACGGTGAGGTAGGATGCCACGCGCGTCACATGAGTATGATTTATGTCATAGATCGCCGGTGAGGAAGAAATTCCACGCATGAGTGATGACTGAGGCGTGAGTCCCCGACTAGACTGATCGCTTATATGTCAGGTAATCGTAGTTTGCTATCATACATGTCTCGCTTTATATAGACTATTATGATTTCATTTACAAAGATTTTCGCCACATACTGTACTGCTTTCCGACCTTCTTCGGGGGCGCTCACGCCGCAGTAGAGGTACACCTGGCCGCCGATCCTCGCCATAGGATCACAGCCGTTGGGAAGCTCCGTTTCTCCGAGGCTTATCTTCGTATAGTCCTCGTCATTGTAGGTACTTGTACATTGTGGTATGGCAGGCCCCGTCCCATCATAGTTGTGGTTACATTCTTAGAGGTCCAGTAGTAATCGTGGGCAAGGTTTGTAAAAGGATATAACTGTTCGGGTTTTATGTATATATACAGAAAGGTGACCGTTTTGGTTAGCCTGTTTTCTTATATTTCATTGTTTCATATCTTTGAGTTTTTATTTCCGCTGGTTTTTCTCTGATGTATTATCACTAGGGTGCCCGGGGTAAGGCACCAGTCGCGGGCCCGAGGTCGGGTCGTGACAGAACACCTCGAGGAAAGGGGTAGCATCGGTACTAACGAGAAAGATAGTAAGAAAATATGGGGGGGGGGTAAGGGACCCCAGGACAACTTGAAATAACTTATAAAGGAAAGACGAGTAGACACTCGAACGATAAGAAATCTTGACAGGAAGTCTTGGCCATGAGGCAAGCAAATGAATCAAATCTAAGTTTGTGACCAAGTTTGGTTGCAACAGAGAAAGGGAAACAGGAACCATAATTGAGATTAAGGATACCCGAATATTTCGCAGGTATGAGAAAGGCTTCTAGTTATTGGAAAATAGGTTGACCACGACTACAGTTCTAACCCCCCTAAGAGACTAGGAGGTTAGGTTATTATGGTAATATTTCGAGTGTTTGGCTGGGTTGCGTGCTGACGCAACACGATAAGGTTAGAGCCTACGTTTTCCCGGCGGTTAGGGAAGCATGAAAGGAATTACGCTACTCGCGATTTAGAGTAGGCGGCAGTTAATCGTATCTTGAAAATTTGGAGGCATTCCTTATATAGACTTTATGTGGATAATTGTACAGACCACAAGAGCCTCCGGTATATCTTCAGACAGAGGCAGTTGAATTTGCGACAGAGACGGTGGTTAGAGTTACTCAAGGATTGTGATAGTGATATCATATGCCATCCGGGGAAAAACAAGACAGTTACAGATACTCTTAGTCGTGGATCTATGGGTAGTCTGTCAGATAGGCAGCCAGATAGACAGGACGTGGTCCGTGAGATTCATCAGCTACCGAGCCGAGGGGTTCGATTATTTCTTTCCAAGGTGAATGAAGTTTGGATCCGAGAGGTTGCCGAGTCTTCCTTCGTTGAGGAGGTGAAGAGGCGACAATATGAGGATTCATCATTAGTATGCGGTCAAGATACGACTCTCCGAGAAGAAAAGAGCCTGTTTGAGTAGCACCGGATGGGGTGCTGTGATACGAGGATGGATTGTGTGTACCCGGTACTGCAGAACTTGTCAGCAGGTTTTAGGGGAGGCACGCAGTGCTTATTGCTCCAATTGTTCGGGGTCGTCTAAGTTGTGTCGTGACCTCAGATGTTGTATTGGTAAGATGGCCTGAAGAGGGACATAACAGAGTTGTTGCTTAATGTCCGAATTAGTAGCGTCCGTGTTGAACACCGTAAGCCCTGGCTATTACAGGCGATTTAGACCCCGACTTAGATATGAGAGGTAATTAAAATGGATCTTGTTACAGGGTGGCATCGTACTCAGAGGAAGTGCGACCCCCTGGGGGTCATGGTAGACACGCTGACGAAACCAACCGTGTTCTTCCGGTTAGGACCACTTGCTCGGCTGAGGTTTATGCCAGCTTTTATAGCAGGGAGATTGTGAGACTGCACGGGTTCCTACGCTTATGATGTCGCATGCATGAGCTCGGTTACGGATAACTTCCGAGGTTGTTCGTAGCGGTTTTAGGACACAGTGAGTCTCGTGTTACATTTCACCCTCGCACCAACGGACAGCAGAGCGCATCATCCAAAGATTGAGGATAGGTGGCGGGCCCGTGTTCTTGATTTCGTAGATAGCGGAAGGTTATTTGCCTCTTGTTGAGTTACGACGATTTACAATGATACCCTTCCAAAGATTCGGACGGCCCCGCATGCAGGCCTTGTATGTAAGAAAGTGTAGATCGGTTGGATAATTCGACGAGGCGAGGTTCAGCTTATTTGGTCCGCACTTGATTCACCGGGTGGATAAGGCGTTTATCCAGAAAGATTATTAGTGAGCTCGAGTCGCAGGCTTTATGCAAATAATCGACGCTGCATACGGGGTTCACTGACATCTTAGTATGAGTATTGTTATGTGGCCACGTGTGGCATTATTGGTACGTAGGGGTTGTAAGGAGACTATGTCGCTATCTTTAAGTTTGACTCCCGAAAGAACATTCGGGGACGAATGTTTCTAAGGGGGGAATAATGTTACACCCCGAAATTCCAGGATAGGTTTATAAGGACGTACGTAAGAACTCAAAAATGTTAAGATTTGAGACGAGTAAAATTTATCGGAATTTTGGAATTTGTCGGAAAATGAAATATTGCGATGAACGGGAGGGCGACACGTGTCACCCCCCTCCTTGGATGGTCTTGGTCGATTGGACCAAGGGTATAATGGTCATGTGACCAAGGCAAAGATGAATTAGTCTTGAAAAGGCCAAGGCTTGACATTGTTGACCAAGTCAACAAGCCCACTTGACTTGATATTTAAAAATCCTTCATCCTAGCCATTCAAGTGTTTAGATCTAGGCCCTTGGTTGTGTTATATATTCATCCTACTAGTGCAAGATGACTTCTACACTTAGAAAATAAATCAAGAACATAGAGTTCAAGGGGAGGGGCTCTCGGGTTTGCCCTTGGATGAACAAGAAGATTTTTCATTTTTGGTTCAATAAGCTCCATACTTTAAACCAAGGTACCTAAGGGTATTGTAAGTGTATCTCAATAGAAAGATCCCGGAAAAATGGTGTTTTCGTATTAGTCGCAAGGCGAAAACCTAAGGAGTTATTCAACTTTGAAGATGGAACTTGAAGAGGAGTTCTTCATAGGCTTCTAAAGGTTGCTTGGAGTGGATTGGAAGGTCGAAAGGAGGAGCTAAATGTCACGACCCGACCTCGGGCCCGTGACTGGTGCCTTACCCCGGGCACCCTAGTGATACAAACATCAGAGAAAATCAGCGGAAATAAAACTTAAGCATGAATCAAGACATAAAATAAGCAATAGGCTAACCAAAACGGTTACCTTCCTGAATGTATATATCAAAAATTGAACAGTTAAATCCCTTACAAACCCTCACAACAAGATTTCTGCACTTACGAATTTTTATAACAACTATGACGGGACAGGGCCGCGCCATACCCCTGAATGTACAAGATCCTACAAACTCAGGGAATCATACCAAAAGATAAGCCTCCGGAGAAACGGGGCTTCCCAAAACGCTAAACTATGATCCTATGAGCGAGGATCAACAACCGGTACTTCACCGCAGATTTAACGCAGCCTTCAAGGAGGTCGATAACAAGTACCAAGTATGTGAAATCAAAGTACGGTAATAGAATCATAGCCTATATAAAACAGATACATGTATGATAAATCCAAACTACAATACATAATATGTAAGCAATCATATCAAATCGTGACTCACGCCAAAGTCATCACTAAAATATAACCGCGGTCTCACGCCCACCAAATCAATCATGACCGATCATGGCCGCATGCCCCTAATTCTCCATCGTGTAGACATGTCCGTGATGCAATAACCATATCCCGTAATCAACCCCGCCAGATGGCCACATGCCCCTAATTCTTCATCGGTGCGTACATGTCCATGTAACAATACTAACAATATATCGTAATCAACCCGCCAGACACATGCCCCTAATTCTTCATCTGCGCATGTCCATGTAACAATAATAATAATATACCGGGTAATCAACCCTGCCGCATGGCCACATGCCCCCGGAATTCTTCATCGGTGCAGACATGTCCATGTAACAATAACAACAATATACCGGGTAATCAACCCTGCCGCATGGCCACATGCCCTCGGAATTCTTCATCGGTGCAGACATGTCCATGTAACAATAACAACTATATACCGGGTAATCAACCCTTTCGCATGGCCACATGCCCCCGGAATTCTTCAACGGTGCAGACATGTCCATGTAACAACAATAACAATATACCGGGTGATTAACCCGCCGCATGGCCGCATGCCCCCGGAATTCTTCATCGGTGCAGACATGTCCATGTATCAATAATAACAATATACCGGGTGATTAACCCGCCGCATGGCCGCATGCCTTTAATTCTTCATCTGCGATATGTCCATGTATCAATAATAACAATATACCGGCCCTCCATCGAGAGACGCGGTATCATAAGAATACAACTTTTACACAACAAGGCTATCACAAGCAAGCACAAGCAAATTACCATACTCCAATTCTCTTACAAATATCCATTTCCTTCACAAGAAGTCACCTGATACTAACACTCGTAGTATCCAAAACAGAGTAACTATTATTTTAAGTAAACCAACACAATTCCCGTACCTTATTTTTAAACCACATCACTTCTCCTTTTAAAGTCAAGTTACCATTTTAAATCCAATAATAAAACCATTCTTTTGTTTCCATAAAGTCGTTATAACTAACTTCCCATAAAGCTAATATAACACTTTATGTTTTAAACGAATTTAAGACAAAACCATGCCTTTATTTTAAACCAAAACACTTCAAATTCTTAAGTCTCTTTTCTTTTAGAAAATCAAGTTCCTTACTTTGCAATTTTAAGAAAACCAAAACTTGATTATAATAATTCTTATTAGAGAAGCCATGATCTAGGAAATGTAATACAATTTTGTCTTATCTTAGCTTCTATGCAGATGGAGGTTTCTTGTTATACCCCGTATTTCCAGAGTATGTACGTAAGGGAATACGTACAAAAAGTCTAGCCTTAAAGTTTAGGCAAAACGTTTTTTTTGGGCACAACTCACAAAACGAATAGTTTTTCACCGAAACGTTTCCACGACTTTCGTAGGGTAAATTCCGCTATGCCATTTCTAATTTTTATGGATTTTTTCGAGAGACGAAACATTTTGGACCAACGGGAGGCGACACTTGGCACCCTCCAATTTGTGGACTTGAAATCGCCCATCGACGAATTGAAGACCATTGGCACGTTTTTTGTGCCTTGTGCACAAGTCAAGGAGTTGGTAGGATATTTGTGTATAGTTAATCCTCACCCTACACTTGCCTTGCACTTGTCTTAATCTTGGCCATTGGTTGGCCACTTCTTGACCTATAAATACCCTTATAGTTGAAGAGTTCTTCATCAACAAATCTTTACAATTCTTTAAAATCCTCTCCTCCCCCTTTTTAGCCTTTTCGTCCAACACCTCCCCCCGCCCGTTGTGAAGGCCTTTGGCCGAATACCCCTCTAGCCTAATAGTTTGGCCGAGGCCCCCAGCCTAGCCAAAATCTACCCCCTTGGTAGAAAAGTTGTCTTAGTATTGTTATAATGCCCAAAATACCCTAGCCCAAATCCCTTAGTACTTAGTAGAAGTTGTGAAGAACTTCTAAGGTTTCTTAGACTCTGGGAGCGTACAACTTAGGAGCTAAACTGGCTCAGGCGCGACTTTATCTAGGATATTATTGGGCTTACTGAGGTAACAAATCCTAACCCTCTTTTGAATTAGAGAATACTTACTGTTGTAGTATTAGAATAAGTATTAAATACTTAGAAGAATATCACAGAGTAGAATTGAACTGTTACCACAGTAGAAGGGTTTAACAGAAGAATAATCAAATCGTACTTACATAGGATTTGTTTTCACAAAGAGACTTATATAGCTCAGGGTAGGGAAGTACGCCCAACTTTCCATAGAATTGTGAACCCACTGTTTAGAATGACCTTGAGTAGTCTTTGATAGATGTGCGTGACTATTATAGTCGACTCTGCGTGACATATTCACTTGGCGGTGGTTTTCATTGAAGGTATGTGATTCTTCCTAAAGCATGATATTTTACAATATATATAGACGGTAGACGTACGTGTGTTACCTGAATAATAGTTACGGCAATGCCTTAAGCTTTGAATAACACTTACGGAATGCCTCACGCTTAAGCCCGAATAATAAAGATCGAAAGCATTTCATAAGAATACTGAATCATTTTTAACAGAAGAGAACTAACTGGTTTTTAAAACAGAAGCTTAAGAGTTATACTAGCTTTATGGGAAGTTAAGTATAACCACTTAAGATTGATAAAAGAAACAAGTTTGCCTATGTGTTTATAACAGACTTATGTTGAATTGTGAAAAGAATAATAAGATGGTTTGATAAGTAGACATGATATGATGCTATGTGTGTTAGTATCTTGTAACGTTTGTATAAGAGGGTATCCTTGTTGTGCTTATGTTGTTTAAAGATAAGTCGTTATGTTAGTGTACTATCACTCACCTCTTGAGATGATACAGGGGTTAAGCCCTCCGACGCGGGGGTAGACTCGAGTGTCCAGGACCATGATTCGAGAATACCTCATGCGGGTCCAGGGGGCCTATGCGGAGCTACGAGAGTTCCAGGTTAGTATGCGGGGTTATGCCTCATGCGGTCTATGTGGCCATGCGGACAACGAGTCCAGGACGATGCCGAGGAGTAGCTACCCTCGATGCGGGGTTATACCTCATGCGGGCCCATGTGAGTGGCCTATGCGGACTCCGGGAGTCCAGGATTAGGCTTGCAGAGTGATAATACGCGAGTGGCCTGCTTGAATCATTCGCGGCCTAGAAAAGAACTATTACATTTTTCCTATTGTTGCTCTTGTTTGTGTTGTGGCTCTATGTGCGGTTCACTTGATTGCTTCATACATAATTGTAAACTGGTTTTAAAAAGTGTTATGATTTCATTTAAGTACTTTCTGATTTCACATACTTAGTACATTGTTATCGACCTCCTTGAGGGCTGCGTTCATGCCGCAGGTAAGGGCAAGCAGGTGCTAGATCCACATTCTTAGGATCTCTACGTTGGTGTCGGGAGCTCCATCTTTTCCGGAGGCTCTACTTTTGGGTATGATCTCCCTGTTGTAGATAGTTTTGTCTGATCGGTATGGCGGGGCCTGTCCGCCATAGTTGTATATTTCCTTAGGTCTGTAGTCATGTTGTACGATGTCGGATGTAATCGCTAAACCATGTATATATATATCGAAAGCGATGTTTTCTCACATAAATCGTGTCTTATTTTATAAATCGTTTCATGTCTTGCTTTATATTTCCGATTACTCGATGTATGACTACTTGGGTGCCCGATAAGGCACGATCCACGCCCCGAACGGTCGTGACAAAAGTGGTATCGAGCGCTTAATCTCGGAAAGTGTCTACGACCGTATCTAGTAGAGTCTTGATTATCGGTGTGTTGTGCACCACACCAATAATCAGGAGGCTCTAGGATATTTAGGCTTGGTTTCCATTTGTCTCATTCTGAGATCGTGCTTTCGAGCTGTGTTCTAGGTTGGACCCTCTAACGTATTCCTTTCTCATGCTGATTATGCCTCCACGTAAGGCAACCCGGGCCGGCGGCAAAGCAAAGGAGTCGCTAGCAGACACCCAGTCACGAGGCTCGTGCCCGTCTATACGAGACGGCGAGTTCTATGACGCCGCCAGCCCCAGCCGAGACCACAGTACCCACACCTCCTCCCCACGGCTGGGCGGAGAGTTAGGTACAAGAGATGGCCCATCTATTGGCTAAAGTTGTGGCCCGATACGAGAGAGATTGGATCACGGCGATTCAGTTCAGCTCAGCTCGGTCGCACCGTGGTACACCCGAGGCGAGATAGTTTGAGACTACGAGATTTCGAGTTGTAGCCCGCGAGTTTTACTGGTCGGCGGAGGATGATCCATGTGAGTTCATCCGTCATTCTGCAGAATCATGAGGGTGATCAAGGCCTCTGAGACAGAGTCTGTGACCTTTGTTCGCATCGGCGCGTGATACCGCGATCGATTGGTTTGATTCACGGGAGTTATCGGGAGAGCACGCGTCCCGAGCTACTTGGGATGAGTTCTCAGAGGCTTTCCTCACTCACTTCTTGCCTCCACAGATGAGGAGGCGCGGGCGATAGATTTTTACCATCGAGGCGAGAGACGACCGCCGGGAGTACAATGTCGAGTTTGATTCATTGGCTCGATATGTCCGGCATTGGTAGCAGATATGGAGGATAGGGTGCACCGCTATGTCAGGGCCAGACGACTATATGGCCGAGTCATGTGCGGGTGTTTCTCTCCAGCCGGGTATGGACATTACCGCGTCGCAGCTCACGCCGGATGCGAGGAGCAGAGGTCGACGAGTGGGCGAGGCAGAAGAAGGCCGGGGCGGGAGGGTCTTACGGTGGTTATCGTGGTGGCGGCCTCGGCGATCTAGATTCGCACCACGCCACTTCGAGCACTCTGCCGCCCTCGGCCTGCGAGTTTTCGAGGCGCACTGAGGCCAGGGGCTTGAGGCGTCGAGTAGCGCAGTGCGGCGACGGGACCACCCCAGTGTGGCCGATGCGGTAGATCCCATTACGGGAAGTGTGGTACTACTTTTGGAGCTTGTTACAGTTGTGGCCAGCAGGGTCACTTTGCGAGGGCTGTCCGACCGGGAAGCGCCGTGGTAGGGCTCACGCCGAGTTCTATTGCCGCTTCATCATCTCCTACAGTTACTCGCCCCGGAGGGCAGGGTACTCATGGGTCAGCAGGTCGCGGCAGAGGTCGTGGCTCGGGTCCCAGTTCTAGCGGTCCTCAGAACCGCATTTATGCTTTGTCCAGCCGACAGGATCAGGAGGCCTCACCTGATGTCGCTGCGTACCTTATCGGTTCGGGTTTGATGTATGCTTTGATAGATCCGGGTTCTACTCGCCCTATATATCTCCCTTGTTGCTAGTAGGATAGGGATAGAGCCCGAGTCCATAGACCCTTCGAGGTAGCTACGCAAAGTTCGATGGTAGCTCGGCGGGTATATAGAGCTTGTCCTGTAACCATTTACAGTCGTCGGACCCTAGCCGACTTGATAGAGTTGGAGATGATTGACTTCGACGTGATTATGGGGATGGATTGGCTAGCTTCTTGCTACGCCAATGTAGACTGCAGAGAGAGAGTAGTACGGTTCCGCTTCCGAGGCCGGTTGTTGAGTGGGAGGAGCACGGTATCGCCAGGGTAGGTTTATTTCCTACCTCAAGGCTAGGAAGATGGTGCGAGAAGGGTATATCTACCATCTCGCTCGGGTGTTTGATATCAAGGCTGCGTACCAGATTTTGATCGATTCGATGGTCGTGAGTTCCCGGACGTGTTTCGGATGACCTCCGGTGTCCCTCCCGAGAGGAGATGGAGTTTTGTATAGATGTGTTGACAGAAACTAGGCTTATTTCCATTCCGCCATACATAATGGCACCTGCCGTGTTGAGATAGTTGAAGGACCAGTGAGGATTTCCGGAGAAGCGGCTTCATCAGCCTAGTGTTTCTCCCCGGGAAGCCGGTATTGTTCGTGAAGAAGAAGGACGGACGCTGCGCATGTGTGTTGATTCTGAGCGGTGAACAAGGTGACCATTAAGAACGTATACCCCTTCCCGTGATTGATGATTTGTTCGACTGGTTGCGGTGCGAGATGTTTCTCCAAGATTGATCCGCGATCGGCTATCATCAGTGCGAGTCGAGAGAGGTGGATGTCCCTAGGATCGCATTCGGACCCAGACGCATTATGAGTTGGTCATGTCTTTGGTTGACCAATGCTCGGTATTCATGGATTTGATGAACCGAGTGTTCAAACCATTTTGGACACGCTTGTGATAGTGTTCATTGATGATATCTTGGTTTATTCTCGCCGAGCAGGAGTACGCGAGCATTTGAGGGCTTGTGGCAGTTCTCGAGATCAGTGATTACGCCAAGTTTTCCAAATGTGAGTTTTGGTTGACTTGATGGCGTTTCTTGGGCATATTGTGGGTGATGGCATTCGAGTTGATACGGCAAGATCGAGGCGATCAGACTTAGCCTAGACCTACTACTCCGGCGAGGTTCGCGATTTTACGGGCCTTGCAGGATATTATCGGCGGTTCGTAGAAGTTTGCTTCTATCTTCGCACCATTGACTAGGTGACTCGTAAAGCGGCAAGTTTGATGGTGATGCTTGTGGCAGTGGTTTCGATTCTTGAAAGAGAGGCGGCGCCCGCTTCTTACTCTTCCGAGGGTCGGATGGTTATGTCGTGTATTGCGTCGTCGGGCATCAGGTTGGGATGTGTGTTGATGCGATGGCGGGGTTATAGCATATGCATCCCGACGGTGAAGAAACACGAGGAACTACCCCACCCATGATTTGGAGTTGGCGGGCGTGATTCACGCCAAGATCTGGAGGCACTATTTGTATGGGGTTCACGTGGATATTTTTACGCACCACAAGAGCCTCAAGTATATCTTGACCAGAGGAGCCGAACTTACGGCGAGACGGTGGTTAGAGTTGCTTAAGGATTACGATGTTGATATCTGTACCACGGGAAGGCCAATGTTGTGGCGTATGCTCTTAGTCGTAGGTCGATGGGAGCCCATCGGATGTGCGGCTAGAGAGGAGGAATATGGTTCGTGATTTGCATCGTTAGCGAGCCTTGGTGTCCGTTTGATTGATTACGATAGCTTGGGGTTAGAGTTCGTGAGGTTGCCGAGTCTTCCATCGTCGAGGAGGTGAAGAGGCAACGATTCGAGGATCCACTTTGATTCGATATCGTGATACGACTCTTCGTGAGGCAAGGTTCTTTTGTAGCACTGATGGGGTGCTAAGGTTTGAGGCGGATTGTGTGTTCGGATGTTTCGTGACTTGGCAAGAGTTCTTGGGAAGCACACACGGTAGCATTACTCTATCCATCCGGTCGACCAAGATGTACCACGACCTTAGATCGTGTATTGGTGGGATGGCTTGAAGAGGGACGTTGCGAGTTCGTAGCTCAATGCGTGTTGTCGGCGGTGAAGGTAGAGCACGGAGGCCCGGTGGTTTGTTCTGACGATTGAGATCCCGACGGAAGTGGAGGTAATCAACATGGACTTCATCACAGGATTACCTCGCACTCGGAGGAGACATGATTCTATATGGGTTATCGCCGACGGTGAAATCAGCCCACTTTCTTCCGTCAGACGACTTTTCGGTGAGGATTATGCCGACTTTACATCAGAGATCGTCGATCGCATGGAGTCCCTACCGATCATATCGCATGTGAGAGCCCGGGCTTTATGGCTAACTTAGAGGTCCTTCCAGAGGTGTTTAGGGGACGCAGTGAGCCCGAAAATCGCATTTCATCCATTGCAGACGGACAGCAGAAGCGACTATCCGCACTCTCGAGGATATGTCGCGAGCCTGTGTTATTGACTTCAGTGGTAGTTGGGAGGATCATTTGCCTCTAGTTGAGTTCGCGTATAATAATAGCTACCACTCCAGCATTCAGATGGCGCCTTATGAGGCCTTGTATGGGAGGAAGTGCAGATCGCCTATAGGTTGGTTCGATGTGGGCGAGTGCACTAGTGGGACAGATTTGGTACAAGAAAGTGGATAAGGTGAAGCTTATCCGAGAGCGGATATCGACACTTCGAGTCGGCCAGTCGATGCAGATCATCGTCGTCGCATCTTGAGTTCGAGGTTCATGATTGGGTTTTCTAAAAGTGTCACCCATGAAGGGTGTGATGAGATTCGGGAAGAAGGGGAAACTTCACAGGTACATCGGGCCGCTTCAGTTGTCGCCAGGTAGGCAAGGTTGCCTACGAGTTGGATCTGCCGTCCGATCCGGAGCGGTGCATCGTTTTCACGTATCTATCTTTGAGGAGATGTATCGGATCCATCTAGGGTACACCCGATTGAAGATGTCGGTGTGAGGGGTTATCGTATGAGGAGATTCCCATAGCGATAGTCGATCGTCAAGTTAGGCGTCTGCGGACGAGGGGCGTGGCCACAAAGTCTTGTGGCGGAACGAGCTCGGGAGGAGATGACGTGGGAAGCCGGCGAGGACATGAGGCGGCGAAGTATCCTCACCTATTCCCACACCTCCGTGTAATTCACTTTCCTACTTGTAAATTTTCGTTATCGCTTACGCCAAGTGTTGTTCGCGGCGTGTGTGGCATTTGCAGCTGTTTAAGTTATGAAGAATCTTATCGTTAATCGTTTGGGAAGGAACATTCGGACGAATGTTTCTAAGGAGGAGAATGTTATACCGTATTTCCAGTATGTACGTGAGGAATACGTCAAAAGTCTAGCCTTAAAGTTTAGGCAAAACGCTTTTTTGGGCACAACTCACAAACGAATAGTTTTCGAAACGTTTCCACGACTTTCGTAGGGTAAATTTCGGCTATGCCATTTCTAATTTTTGCGGATTTTTCCGAGAGACGAAACATTTTAGACCAACGGGAGGCGACACTTGGCACCTCCAATTTGTGGACTTGAAATCGCCCATTGACGAATCAAGACCATCGCACGTTTTGTGCCTTGTGCACAAGTCAAGGAGTTGGTAGGATATTTGTGTATAGTTAATCCTCACCCTACACTTGCCTTGCACTTGTCTTAATCTTGGCCATTGGTTGGCCACTTCTTGACCTATAAATACCCTTAGAGATGAAGAGTTCTTCATCCACAAATCTTTCCAAGTCTTGAAAATCCTCTCTCTCCTTTGTAGCCTTTCGTCCCAACACCTCCCCTCCCTTGTAAGGCCCTGGCGAATACCCCTCTAGCCTAGTAGTTTGGCCGAGGCCCCTAGCCTAGCCAAAATCTACCCCCTTGGTAGAAAAGTTGTCTTCTAGTATTGTTATAATGCCCAAAATACCTAGCCCAAATCCCTTAGTACTTAGTAGAAGTTGTGAAGAACTTCTAAGGTTTCTCGAGCTACCTGAGCGCACAACTTAGAGCTAAACCTTGCTCAGCGCGACTTTATCTAGGATATTATTGGGCTTCTTGAGGTAACAAATCCTAACCTCTTTTGAATTAGAGAATACTTCGTTGTAGTATTAGAATAAGTATTAAATACTTAGAAGAATATCACGAGTAGAATCAATCGTTACTACGAAGAAGGGTTTAAAGAAGAATAATCAAACCGTACATTTACATAGGATCGTTTTCAAGATGAACTTATATAGCTCAGGGTAGGAAATCGCCCAACTTTCCATAGAATTGTGAACCCCGCTTAGAATGACCTTGAGTAGTCTTTGATAGATGTCTGTGACTATTATAGTGACTCTCTGTACGACATATTCACTTAGCGGTGGTTTTTTGAGAAGGTATGTGTCACGACCGATTCGGCCCGTGGATCGTGCCTTACCCCGGGCACCCTAGTGATACAACATCACAGTAATCAGCGGAACATAAAACAATACAAGACATATTATGAAATATGAAACAATAACTGAGAAAACTTGCCTTTCGGATATATAAATAACAACTTTTCCAACATGAACAGCTTTAATCCTTTTTACAAACCCCGCCACAACAAGATTACTGCACCTAAGAAATGATACGACAACAATGGCGGGAGGGTTCCCGCCATACCACGAATGTAAACACCTACAACAACAGGACTTTACATCTGATAAGCCTCCGAGAAACGGAGCTTTCCACACGCTGAATCGTGACTCCTAAGAGCGAGGATCAATGGCGGTGTACCTTACTCGGCATGAACGCAGCCCGGGGAGGTCGATAACAGTACCAAGTATGTGGCGAAAATAAATACTGTAAATGAAATCATAGTAGTCTATACAAAGCAGGAGACATGTATGATAACCAAACTACAGTTCACCATAAATAAGCAGTCATGTCAAGTCAGGGACTCACGCCCTCAAGTCATCACTCAATTTTACCAATGGGTCTCACGCCCACAACATCAATCGTGCTCGTGGAATACCTTCTCATCGCCAGCTTTATGATACACAAACACTAAGGAATACACATGAACACCGTGTCCCACCTGTCCTAATAATAAAGCGACAGGGGTAAGTGCGAAGGCATAGCCGACTACTAACACCTACAAGACCAACAAGGTCATAAATGTGTCATGATATCTGTCTGGGCCACATGATAAAAGCCGGTCACTCGCTCAGAGATCAAATGTGCGCGTCTAGCCCCGAACTCTCCGCAGACTCGCATAGGCCAACCTCATAGGCCCGCATGAGGTATAACCGCGATCGAGGGTAGCTACTCCCGCATCGCCCCGACTCGCGATCCGCACGGCGCAAAGACCGCATGACCACAAGTAGTAACTAACCCGGAACTCCGTAGTTCCGCATGGATCCCCGGACCGCACGAGGTATCCTCGAATCATGGTCCTGCATCACCGAGTCTACCCGCGACGGAGGCGGCTTAACCTCCGACACAAGTCAAGGTGAGTGGTACAATACCAACATAACGGTGATAGTCAAACAACTTTAAGCGCAATGGCGGAAAACCCCTTTACACTAACATCACAAGATACTAACACACGTAGCATCCTAACATGTTTACTTCTCAAATCAACAAGAAAGTATTACAAGGCTATCACAAACCAATACAATCAAGTTATTCACACACGGTGCTTTCTACTAACAAGTTCGGGTATCTAACCCCAAAGTACTTCACACATTAAATCTTTAAAAGATCTGTTTCTTTCACATAAGTCACACAATACGTAGTATAAAATAGAGTGTCATTCTTTTAAGAAAACCAAAACTCTTACCTTTGTAAAATCAAGTAACAACATTATTTTCCAAACGTCCAAGTTTGCCTAATTTCAAATGTTCACGTTTCTTTTTAGAAAGGTTTCGTGGTTCATAGCCTTATTCATTTAAGAATATAATTCTCTTTTAAACAATCTGAGAAACATAAGTCTTATGTGAGTAGGATGTTCTTGTTTATAACAATCTTATTACAGCAGCCATGATCTAGGAAATGTCATTTTGTCTCATCTTAGCTTCTATGCAGATGGAAGTTTCTACTAGTTTTAATAATACTTAATTATTCAAAACATTTCCTTTTATTAACGTTGCAGTGGTTTGTCGATACACATCCTGATTTCCAAAATCAGTAAAACATTCTTAAGCCGTTATACCTAACTTCCCATAAAGCTAGTATAACTCTTAAGTTTTCAAAAGAAACCAAGTATCACTCTTCTTTCAAAACGATTTAGAAATCTTTTGAAATACTTCAAGTTCTTTATTATCACACATCAAGCCAGTTATAAACAAATCATTTACCTTTTAAAAACCACAAAGTATTTTCGGACCTACATAAAGTTGTTATAACCAACTTCCCATAAAGCCGTTATAACACTTTATGTTTCAAACCAATCAAATACATTTAACACGTACGCACGCCTGCACTACATGGTTCACACATATCATGCTAGAAGAGATAGGAGAGGTTCACATACCTCGCGACGAGTATCGACTAATAGCAAAACGCCCAAGTACCTCCAACCGGCTACTCCTTAAGCCAGTAGAACGCGCCACACGTAGTACTTCAACCTATAAGGCCACAAGGCGCTTTATTAACATCAAGATCTTATCGTGAGAACATTCTACGTAAAATTCGCAAGACTTCCCCAACAGCGTAAATCTCTCCTCTAACTGGGCCGGCTAAGCCAACCGGGGGTTATACATCTAACCCGAACTGGTACAATTCTACTCCACAAGACTACTACACAAGTCTATCTGATACGCTTAGATTCTTCAGCTTAAGTCAAAAGACATTGCCAACTAACCACGTCAGTTATATATAGTATACTTCAACTATATATTCTAACAACATGTAATTTCCAATTACAATAGAGACAAGATATTTACCTCGATAAGCCCATAATTATCCAAGTATAAAGTCGATCCCGGCAATCGCTTAGCTCCAACTCAGCGCCCAACCCGCTCTAAACCACCCTTAGAAGTTCTAACCAACTTCTACACAATACTCCAACGGACTATGGAGATTTTCCTAGGGTTTCGGTTTTGTGACCGACGGAAGTATAATAGTATTTGGGCTTTTAGATAGGTATAACCTTAGAATACTACAAGGTATACGCTAAGGTAATTTGGGCATTATAACAATACTTTGAGAGTATTTCTACACCACAAAGGGGTATTATACTAAAGCAACTAGGCTGTGGTACACTCTCGGCTAGCACCCCAGAGGGGGTGCTCTCTACCCTGAGGGAGGACGAGAACCATAAGGAAGGAGGGGAGGATTCTAACACTTAGGAAATATTTAGGATGAAGAAGTTCATCAAAGGAGAGGTATTTATAGACAAGCCAAGGCCAACCAATGGCCAAGATCTAGCCAAGTGTATAGCAAGTGTAAGGCCAAGATTCACCCAAGTGCCCTAGACCCTACTCCTAAAACCCGAAATATCTACACAAATATCAACCAAGACTTGCTCATCCATTCTACCCTAACGCCTCTTCAAGTCCACGAGAGGGTGCCAAGTGTTGCCCTCTCGCTGGTCCAAAACGTTCGCCTCTCGGAAAAATCCGCAAAAATACTAAATGACATAGCGTAATTTACCCTTCGCAAGTTAGGTAGAACGTTTAGTCGAAAACGACTCTAACCGGGTGTTGTGCACAAATGCCATTCTACTAGCCACCTGGCGGGGTGACACGTGTCACCCTCCTATCGCCCAAAATAAAACATCTTCGAAAATATCCACAATGGCCAAAATCTCAAAACAAAGTGGGCTTCTACAAAATCAGAATTTCTCCCGTGGGCCCACGTGACCATTTCGAAAATAAAATTCCATAATTCTCTAATATTCGAAGTCCGAATACCAAACTGGGAATCCAATTCCCATTAACGAACCTTTCCTTCACAAAACCGAAACTTTTCCGTGGAAAAATCACCTCTTTCTTCCTTTCCAATCTTTCGCCGATTCTCGCACGCACGCCCTCGCATACATACCTCGGAACTACGGGTATAACATTCTTCCCTTAGAAACATTCGTCCCGAATGTTCCTTCTAAGTCCCCAAACATACAAGCGTCGATATAGTCTCTACTACTATACTTATGAGAACAATCGCCGCCACACTGTCCACGGAACACCGCGCAAAGACTTACATCCAAGCCCACGAGAAACACTCTATATCACCACAAATAATACCACTTTTGTCACTTTGTCGCGAGCCTTTCGACGACCCAACAAATGGTACCGCACGCGTCGATCACCAAGCCGTGACACTCGAACCCTTACCACATTTCGACATCGCTTTAGTTTCCAAACTCGCCACACCACCGGGGTGGTACTTTCAAGAAGACCGACCGTCGGCTGAACTCTAAGCGTCGCCGATCATCCGCACGATTCCTCCGAGCGTAACTTCTAGACGAGCTTTACCATCCATCTACCGGAACAAGCTCGATCCAACTATCGAACCTTGCCAACATCGAACCAATCGATCGCAACTTACACTTCGCCTCTACAATGCTTCGTGGCGACATCCGAACACCGAAATGGTAGCTTAAACGCCCTCCACAGTGAGACAACAATCTCGCGACTACCCGAAATCCACACACCGCCCGGTGGCGAACGCGATCGAGACTCACCGAGTCCTTAACCCCGCTCGTAAAACTTCCAAACAAAACAGCGTAACACGGCCTCGTCGCTATAAGGTGAAGCGTAGGCACCCCGCAGCCTTACAACCTTCTCGATAAAACAACACCGCCGAGTGAACGGTCCCGAAGAACACGATGGGCTGCCCATCGGCCACCACCGGTCGAACGCATCCACGAACTCGTGACGCTTAGTTAACTAAACTCGAGCCTAACACCTCGTGACCTACCACAAGGGACCACCACAACCGCACTTCACCACCAAACATGCCGCGGGTTGACCCAACGCGGCTCAACCCGCGGCAAGGCGCAAATACCATCTCCCGGAACAACCTCTCAAACACGCTACTTAAAACCTAGCGGTCTTCTTAGCTCAACTACCCTCTTTCCTTCCACACTACTCGTGGACTTATCCTACGAACATAGCTCACGTGCACTATGCACTCCTATAAGGTCAAACATAATATACGCCTTTTACTCGAGACGGCTTTACCTCTAAGGTCTCTACGTATAACACTCTAAGGCTCACACCTTCTATCCCCAAAATCTTACTCGGTTAACCCACCATGATTTCTAATCACAACTAACACATCGCTATCGTAACATAGCACTTAAGGTATACTCACCTTGAAAGTTACCAAGGACCTTCACGCCCGCCCTCTTCTCGCCCCGTTAACCCGTCGATCTCTACGTTTTCGCCTGCTGTACATAAGCCCGCATACGTGCCATGCTCAAGCCCAATCAAGAATTACTCTTGCACAACCCTCTTAGGTAGTCATCAAGACTCGTGGTACATCGGTATAATCTCTAGTAGCCAAATCCATAGCTAGTAATGTGGTCGCCTCTTTGCAATCTATATTCATCGTTTCATTAGGAATCGAAGGTTCAAATATCATGGACGCAGAGGAATCGCCGCCGCTGCTAAACTCTGCTGGGGCTAGTGACGCCGCGAAATCCGAATGAAGCACTACCTAGGTAATGATTGGGCTGTGCCTCGCAACCTTCCGAACTCAACTCGCGGCTCGCCGTGCCTGCCCTCACGGCGGGTTGCCTACGCGGAGGCATAACGATAAGGAATGAATTTCGCCAGAGGGTCCAACTTACAACACGCTCTAAGGCACGATCTCGAGTGAGAAGAATAGAAACCAATCCTAAATATCCTATAGCCTCGATTATTGGTGTGGTGCACAACACACGATAATCAAGACTTCTGGATACTGATGCAGACACTTTCCGAGGATTAATCGCTTCGATACCACTTTTGTCACGACCGATTCGGGCGTGATCGTGCCTTACCCCGCACCCTAGTGATACAACATCAGTAATCACGAACATAAACAATACAAGACATATTATGAAATATGAAACAATAACTGAGAAAACTTGCCTTTGGCATATATATAAATAACAACTTTTTCCAACATGAGCAGTTTAATCCTTTTACAAACCACCGCCCTTAAAGATTACTGCACTTCTAAGAAATGATACGACAACAATGGCGGGACAGGCCCCCATACCCCGAATGTAAACACCTACAACAGGACTTTACTGATCGATAAGCCTCCGAGAACGGAGCTTTCCCACGCCGAATCGTGACCCTAAGAGCGAGGATCAATGATCGTGTACCTTTACTGCGGCGTGAACGCAGCCGAAGGAGGTCGCATAACAGTACCAAGTATGTGAAATCGAAAATAAATCGTAAATGAAATCATAGTAGTCTATACAAAGCGGGAGACATGTATGATAACCAAACTATTCACCATAAATAGCAAATATGTCAAGTCGTGGACTCACGCCTCAAGTCATCACTCAATTTTACCAATGGGTCTCACGCCACAACATCAATCGTGCGTGGAATACCTTCTCACCGCCAGCTTTATGATACACAAACACCAAGGAATACATGAACACCGTGTCCCACTGTGTCCTAATAAAACGATGCAGGTACGAAGGCATAGCCGACTACTAACACCAGCAGATCAACAAGGTCATAAAATGTGTCATGATATCCGCCTGCACCGTCACATGATAAAACGGTCACTCGCCTGAGATCAAATGTGCGCGTCTAGCCTCGAACTCTCGCGATAGGCCAACCTCATAGGCCCGCATGAGGTATAACCCGCATCGAGGTAGCTACTCCGGCGTAAATCGCGGACTCGCACCGCGTGGCCACAGACCGCGTGACCACGCGGCCGTAAACTAACCTCGAACTCCGTAGTTCCGCATGGATCCTGGACCCGTGAGGTATCCTCGAATCACGGTCCTGCATCACCGAGTCTACCGCGTCGGAGGGCTTTAACCTCGGACACAAGTCAAGGTGGTGGTGATACCAACATAACTACCGGTGATAGTCAAACAACTTTAAGCGCAATCGAGGAAAACCCCTTTACACTAACATCACAAGATACTAACACACGTAGCATCCTAACATGTTTACTTCTCAAATCAACAAGAAAGTATTACAAGGCTATCACAAACCAATACAATCAAGTTATTCACACACGGTGCTTTCTACTAACAAGTTCGGGTATCTAACCCCAAAGTACTTCACATTAAATCTTTAAAAGATCTGTTTCTTTCACATAAGTCACACAATACCCGTAGTATAAAATAGAGTGACTGTCCTTTTAAGAAAACCAAAACTCTTACCTTTGTAAAATCAAGTAACAACATTATTTTCCAAACGTCCAAGTTTGCCTAATTTCAAATGTTCACGTTTCTTTTTAGAAAGGTTTCAGTTCATAGCCTTATTCATTTAAGAATATAATTCTCTTTTAAACAATCGAGAAACATAAGTCTTATGTGAGTAGGATGTTCTTGTTTATAACAATCTTATTACAAAGGTACCATGATCTAGGAAATGTCATTTTGTCTCATCTTAGCTTCTATGCAGATGGAAGTTTCTACTGGTTTTAATAATACTTAATTATTCAAAACATTTCCTTTTATTAACGCTGCAGTGGTTTGTCGATACACATCCTGATTTCCAAAATCAGTAAAACATTCTTAAGCCGTTATACCTAACTTCCCATAAAGCTAGTATAACTCTTAAGTTTTCAAAAGAAACTAAGTATCACTCTTCTTTCAAAACGATTTAGAAATCTTTTGAAATACTTCAAGTTCTTTATTATCACATCAAGCCGCTTATAAACAAATCATTTACCTTTTAAAAACCACAAAGTATTTTCGGACCTACATAAAGCTGTTATAACCAACTTCCCATAAAGCCGTTATAACACTTTATGTTTCAAACCAATCAAATACATTTAACACGTACGCGTCTGGTACTACATGGTTCACACATATCACGCTAGAAGAGATAGGAGAGGTTCACATACCTCGCGGCAGTATCGACTAATAGCAAAACGCTCAAGTACTCTCCAGTATGGCTACTCCTTAAGCCAAGTAGAACGCGCCACACGTAGTACTTCAACCTATAAGGCCACAAGCGCTTTATTAACATCAAGATCTTATCGTAGAACATTCTACGAAAATTGAAGAATTCCCGCAATGGTGTAAATCTCCTCTACAGAGTGGGCTACCAAGCCAACCAGTGGGGTTATACATCTAACCCGAACAGTACAATTCTACTCCACAAGATTACTACACAAGTCTCATCAGATTCGATTCGCTTCTTCAGCTTAAGTCAAAAGACATTGCCAACTAACCACGTTCGATTCTATATAGTATACTTCAACTATATATTCTAACAACATGTAATTTCCAATTACAATAGGACAAGATATTTACCTCGATAAGCCCATAATTATCCAAGTATAAAGTCGATCTGGGCAATCGTTTAGCTCCAACTCCGAGCGCTACCATTCTAAACCACCCTTAGAAGTTCTAACCAACTTCTACACAATACTCCAACTTATGGAGATTTTCCTAGGGTTTCGGTTTTGTGACGGAAGTATAATAGTATTTCCTGCTTTTCAGATATGTATAACCTTAGAATACTACAAGGTATACTGGCTAAGGTAATTTGGGCATTATAACAATACTTTAGAGTATTTCTACACCA
Source organism: Przewalskia tangutica (assembly GCA_029844215.1). Lineage (NCBI taxonomy): Eukaryota > Viridiplantae > Streptophyta > Magnoliopsida > Solanales > Solanaceae > Przewalskia > Przewalskia tangutica. Next base: position 25,150,729 of record CM056737.1, read on the forward strand.
AGTGGTATTATACGAAGCAACTAGCAGGGGTACACTCTGGCTAGCACCCCAGAGGGGTGCTCGCCACAGGGGAGGACGAGAACCATAAGGAAGGGAGGGGGAGGATTCTAACACTTAGGAAATATTTAGGATGAAGAAGTTCATCAAAGGAGAGGGGTATTTATAGCACAAGCCAAGGCCAACCAATGGCCAAGATCTAGCCAAGTGTATAGCAAGTGTAAGGCCAAGATTCACCCAAGTGCCCCCTAGACCCTACTCCTTAAAACCCTCACAAATATCTACACAAATATCAACCAAGACTTGCTCATCCATTCGGCCCTAACGCCCCTTCAAGTCCACCAACGAGAGGGTGCCAAGTGTTGCCCTCTCGTTGGTCCAAAACGTTTCGTCTCTCGGAAAAATCCGCAAAAATACTAAATGACATAGCCGTAATTTACCCTTCGCAAGTTAGGTAGAACGTTTCGTCGAAAAACGACTCTAACCGGGTGTTGTGCACAAATGCCATTCGGCCAAGCCACCTAGGCGGGGGTGACACGTGTCACCCTCCTATTGGCCCAAAATAAAACATCTTCCGAAAAAATATCCACAATGGCCAAAATCTCGAAAACAAAGTGGGCTACTTTAAAAGCAGTAAATTTCTCGTGGGCCCACGTGACCATTTCCAAAATAAAATTCCATAATTCTCTAATATTCCAGAAGTCCGAATACCAAATCGGGAATCCAATTCCCATTAACGAACCTTTCCTTCACAAAAAGCGGAAACTTTTCCGTGGAAAAATCACCGCTTTCTTCCTGTGCAATCTTTCTACGTATTCTCAAATGCGCACGCCCTCGCATACATACGGAACTACGGGTATAAAGATGTGATTCTTCCTAAAGCATGATATTTTACAATATATATGAGTACGGTGACGCATACGTGTGTTAATCGAATAATAACTACGCGATGCCTTAAGCTCGGAATAACACTGCAATGCCTCACGGCTTAAGCACGAATAATAAAGATCTGAAAGCATTTCATAAGAATATTGAATCATTTTTATGTAAGAGAACTAATCGGTTTTAAAGCGAAGCTTAAGAGTTATACTAGCTTTATGGGAAGTTAAGTATAACCACTTAAGATTGATAAAAGAAACAAGTTTGCCATGTGTTTATAACAGACTTATGTTGAATTGTGAAAGAATAATAAGATGGTTTGATAAGTAGACATGATATGATGCTATGTGTGTTAGTATCTTGTAACGCTTGTATAAGAGTATCCTTGTTGTGCTTATGTTGTTTAAAGATAATGTTATGTTAGTGTACTATCACTCACCTCGAGATGATATCGGGGTTAAGCGCCCTCCGACGGGTAGACTCAGCGTCCGGGACCATGATTCGAGAATACCTCATGCGGGTCCACGGGGCCTATGCGAGCTCTGAGTTCGTGTTAGTATGCGGGGTTATGCCTCACGCGTCATGTGGCCTATGCGACAACGAGTCCAGGGGCGATGCCGAGGAGTAGCTACCTCGATGCGGGGTTATACCTCACGCGGGCCCGTGAGTGGCCTATCGCGGACTCGGAGTCCAGATTCGGCTGCGAGTGATAATACGGCGAGTGGCCCGCGAATCATTCGCACCTAGAAAAGACCTATTACAGTTTACCATTGTTGCTCTTGTTTGTGATGTGTACTATGTGCGGTTCTCGATTGCTTCATACATATTTGTAAACCGGTTTTAAAAAGTGTTATGATTTCATTTAAGTACTTTACGGTTTCACATACTTAGTACTGTTGTCTTGACCTCGCCGAGTGCGTTAATGCCGCGGTAAGCGGCAAGTGTGCTAGATCCACATTCTTAGGATCTACGTTGGTGTCGGGAGCTCCATCTTTTCGGAGGCTCTACTTTTGGGTATGATCTCCTGTTGTAGATAGTTTTGTATCGAGGGTATGGCGGGCCGTCCCGCCATAGTTGTATATTTCCTTAGAGGTCTGTAGTCATGTTATGCGATGTCGGATGTATCGCTAAACCATGTATATATATATCTTAGAAAGCGATGTTTTCTCACATAAACGTGTCTTATTTTATAAATCGTTTCATGTCTTGCTTTATATTTCCGTGATTACTCGATGTATGACTACTTGGTGCCGATGAGCACGATCCACGGGCCGGGCAGTCGTGACATTTCTAAGTTTTAATATAATTAATTGTCATTACTTTTTCCTTTATTAACGCCGTTGACTTGTTCGATTCTTATTACCATTTCGAAATTAATGTAACATTATTCTTTAAAACCAAGTACTCATTACTCGAATGAGGTTTCACAACTTCTAATACAATTCAAGTTCTTCACATTTCATATCAAGTCAAATATAAGTCCATCTCTTATCTTTTAAAATCAAGAAATCATTCTTTTACCTACATAAAGTTGTTATAATTAACTTCCCAAAAGCCATTATAACACTTTATGCTTTAAACCAACCAAAATTAGTTTAGCACCCGTGACGCTACCGTACTACATAGTTCACAACATCATGCTAGAAAAGATAGGAAGAGGTTCACATACCGCGACGATTATCGATAATTAGCAAAACGCTCAATCTTGTAACGCTAGCCTTTTCCACCCTCCAAGTAGAATATGCTACTCGTACTACTTCAACCTATAAAGGCCACAAAACGTCTATCAACTTCTACATCCCTTCGTAGAACATTTCTAAATACAAGGTTCCATATTCTACGGAAAATTGGCAAAGACCTCCCCATGACCATAAACCTCCTCTAACAAGGCCCGCTACTAAGCCAACAACTCGAAAGGGGGTTACACGTCTAACCGGACGTGTACAACACTGCCCCACAATAATACTACAAGTCTATTGTAAATACAGTCCAATGTAAATACAGTTCAATTCTTTATAAACATCCTTCCAATATATCTTATACTCAATTCTAAATTACTACAATATGTAATATCCAATTCTGATAGAGGACATAGATCACTACCTCGATAAGCCCAAAATTATCCAAGATTATAAGTCGATCCTGAGAAACGCTTAGCTCCAATTCCTTATGCTCCAACCCGCTCCGAGCAACCCTTAGAAGTTTCTAAACAACTTCTCTTCAAGATCTAACTCCAAAAAGTGAAGAACACTTAGGCTCAAACTATGGCAAGTTTCGGCCAAGGTAAGGTTTCTAGGCTAGGGGTGTGAAATATTTTCCAACTCTTAGTACACAATCTTCCTAACACTCTAAGGAAGAACACTTAAAACTTTAAGAATTTTTGGACAACTTTAGCTCACAATTTCAGCCCATGGCCGAGCTCATGAGGAAAGGAGGGAATTTTCAAGACTTGGAAACTCTCTAAGTGTGGATGAAGAAGTCTTGCATTAAGGGGGGTATTTATAGAGAAATCAATGGCCAAGATCTAGGCAAGTGTATGGTGAAGATTGGGTCCAAGTGTGTGGGTAATTTTCCAACCAAATGTCCACCACAAAAATGGGACAAGTGGCTTGCCACTTGTCCCCCAAAAAAAACGTCCAAGTGTCCATGTGGTCCCCCTAATTTTTCGGCCAATGAGCCACATGGGGGTGCCATGTGTCGCCCCCCTACTCGTCCAAAATATTTCATCTTCCGAAAATATCCGTAATGCCAATTAATCCAAAATAAAGTGGGCCCACAAAGTAAATTCCTCGTGGGCCCACGTGACCAATTCGGAAATAAAATTCCATAATTCTCAAAACTTCCAAAACGGTCGAATACCAAATCTTGGAATCCAATTCCATTTAACGAACATTTTTCCTTCACAAAATCCGGAATCTTTTCCGTCGAAAAATCACATCTTTCTTCCTTTCCAATTTTTGTGTCGTATTTTCGTACGTACGTCCTCACATACATACCCTGAAACTACGGGGTGTAACATTCTTCCCCCCTTAGAAACATTCGTCCCGAATGTTCCTTCTAAGTCTCAAAACATACATGCGCCGGTATAGCCTTCACTACTATACTTACGAAACCAATTATGCCACCAATGGCCATAATATAACATACGCGAAAAACTCCAATCCAAGCCAACGAGGAATCACCTCTAACGTGTATAACATCACCATAAGCTCCTACCCAAGGTCTAAAGGATACTCCCTTCGCACCTTCACTTCACAACAAAATGATCTCTTTTATTCTGTTAACCCACGTTCACTTCTTTCCTTACTCGTCGTACCCTTCTCGTACACCCGAACTCTCTCTAGTACACGTACCATACTCCAGTCATCGCTTCAGTTTCCAAAACCTTGGAGTCACTACCTCCAAACTTGGTCATCTTACTAACCTCAAATTCCTATAAGGCCATTCCCGGCCTTCACGATCTGATTCTGGTCGAACATATCCACGAACTCATACGATGGTTACCTAAACCTGGGCCTAGCACCCTCGTGATCCTACCACCTGGCGGGACCACCTCGAACTGACCCCACCTCACTCCGGGCTGCGGGTTGACCCGCGATCTGGCCTCAACCCGACCCGCTATCGCCCAAACTCTCTCGTTCCCCGATCCGGAACAATCTTACTAATTCACGTCATGAAAGCTACCACTTCCATCTCACACTACCCATGGAATTATCCCTCAATATATTTCACGCATACCAAGTACTTCGACAAAGACCAACCATAAAATCATCCACTCAAGGCGGCCTTGCATCCGAGGTCCTAACTGTTATAAATTCTAAGGCTCACAATTGTCTCGTCTCCAGACTTACCCCTTTTCCAACTACCCACGTTTTCTAATTCGCACTTAACACAATGTTATCCGTACATAGCACTCCACATGTATCTACCATAACAACATAAACAAGTCTCTTAAGGGCTAAAGATATCTCCGCAACTACTGCCTCACTTTCCCTTTGTCGCTCTAATCATAATCTTGCTCGCAGTCGCCTAGCTATACAAGGCGATGAACCACCACCGATCCCGAAGTCGAGTCTCTACATCGTGCTACCTACGGTCGGACAAACTCTCACCAAATGGCCTGTTGGCCGCAAGCATACAAGCCGCCGAGCGACGACACTCATAATGGAGTCTATTACAATGGCCACAACGAGGTAGGGGTGACCTCATCTGACTAACACCCCCTTCTCCCGAACAACTGAACCCGCCACTGACCCGGTAGGCTGAGTCGTCCCTCTTGTATCCCTCCTACTTGGACATCCTCCCATCACATGGCCCTGACGGCCGCAAGTATAACAATCTCCCAAACTAGCACGATACCCTGAGGATCATCCTCAGCTCTCTATCCATATAACTCTGGCGAACTGCAACTCAAGAAATCCCGAAGTCTCAGACTATCGGATCTAGGGTGAATCACTGGTACTGCTGGAACCACCGGTTCCCGTCCGTCCTCATTCCCAGCCACCAGCCTAGCTAGTAACTTGGGCCATCTCCTTCTAACTCATATCCTCGGCTCCTGGTCGTGGAACGAGACCAGTGTATCGTGGCCTCGATGAGAAATCTGCCGCTCTAAACTCTGCGGGGCTAGCGGCGTCATAAAACTCGTCGTCAAGTACTATCTCGTAATGACTGGGCTGTGCCCTCGTAACCCTCGTGCTCTACTCGCACTCTCTGCCTTGCCCTTCCGGGCTCACGGTTGCACTTGCGTAGAGGCGTAACGGTACATAAAAATATGTCGAGGAGTCCAACTTATAACACAAACTCTAAGGCACGATCTTAGAGTGAGAAGAATGAAACCAATCCTAAATATCTCAGTAGCCTCACGATTATAGATGTGGTGCACAACACACCGATAATCAAGACTCTACTAGACACGGCAGTAGACACTTTCCGAGGATTAACTGCTCTGATACCACTTTTGTCACGACCCGACCTCGGGCCCGTGACTGGTGCCTTACCCCGGGCACCCTAGTGATACAAACATCAGAGAAAATCAGCGGAAATAAAACTTAAGCATGAATCAAGACATAAAATAAGCAATAGGCTAACCAAAACGGTTACTTTCCTGAATATATATAAAAATTGAACAGTTAAATCCCTTACAAACCCTGCCACATTACTACGGACCTGCAATTTTTATAATAACTATGACGGACAGGGCCCGCCATACCACGAATGTACAAGATCCTACAAACTCGTGGAATCATACTAAAGATAAGCCTCGGAGAAACGGGGCTTCCTAAAACGAATCGTGATCCATGAGCGAGGATCAACAACCGGTGTACCTACTGCGGCATGAACGCAGCCCCAAAGGAGGTCAAGATAACAGTACCAAGTATGTGAAACTGAAATCGGTAATAGAATCATAGCGATCTATATAAAATAGGAGGCATGTATGATAACCAAACTACATAATATGTAGCGATCGTATCAAATCGGGGACTCACGCCTCAAAGTCATCACTAAAATATAACCGCGGTCTCACGCCCACCAAATCAATCATGCGCGCATGCCCGGAATTCTCCATCGGTGTAGACATGTCCAGATGCAATAACCATATCCCGTAATCAACCTGCCGCGTGGCCACATGCCCCGAATTCTTCATCGGTCGCATATGTCCATGTAACAATACTAACAATATCCCGTAATCAACCTGCCGCGTACATGCCCCTAATTCTTCATCGGTGCGCGTACGTCCATGTAACAATAATAACAATATACGGTAATCAACCTGCCAGACGCTACATGCCCCGAATTCTTCATCGCGCGTATATGTCCATGTAACAATAACAACAATATACCGGTAATCAACCACCGCCAGCCCACATTATCACGACGTTCGGCCTCGTGGATCGGTGCTCTTCGGCACCCAAGTAGTCATACATCAGAGTAACCAGCGGAATGTAAAACAAGACAGGAAACAGTTTATAAAATAGGACACAGTTTATGTGAGAAAACGTCGCCTTTCGGCATATATAAATAAACATGGTTCAGCAGTTACATCCCAAAGCGCATAACATGACTACAGACCTCTAAGGAAAATATACAACTATGGCGGGACAGGGCCCCGCCATACCCTGACTGTACAAAACTATCTACAACAGGGAGATCATACCCAAAAGTAGAGCCTCCGGAGAAGATGGAGCTCCTGACACCAACGCAAAAGATCCTAAGGATGCGGATCTAGCACCTGCTTGCCTTTACTGCGGCGTAACGCAGCCCGAGAGAGTCGATGCAGTACCAGTATGTGAAACTATAAAGTACTTAAATGAAATCAAAGTATTTAAAACCTTTTCACAAATACAATCGATTCAATTGCATATAGTGCACATCACAAACAACAAGGTAATAGGAAAAGCGTAGCAGTGTCTATTCTAGGTCGCGAATGATCGAAGCAAGGCCAATCGCCCATAGTATCATGCGTGCCTAGTCTGGACTTCCGCGGCCGCATAGGTCACGCGGACGCGTGAGGTATTCTCGCATCGGGGCAGCCAACCCCGGATCCGCTAGGCTCCGCGCACGCATAGCCTCAAAAGACGCGATAGTCTCAGCGGACCGCATAGGAATCCCCGTCGGGCTAAACACCGAATGATCAATCACGGAGCATACCGCGCTCCGCATAGTCTCATGAACCGCATAGGCGTATAGACCGCATCGAGGGTCAAGCCCTCGGTATAACGATCGAGGGTAGGTGATATAATAATAGTACAGCGGACTTAGGTTAGCAAGCGTAAGCACTGCAGAAGAATGACCCCTTTACACGGCGTTTCAAGACACTAACCTGTAGCATCATAATATGTCTACTTATCAAACAAATCTTACTACACTTAGCAATCAATACAAGGCTTTTATAAATAAACAAGTAAACAGTTCCTTTTTATCTTTCTTAAGTTGTTATACCTAACTTCCCATAAAGCTAGTATAACTCTTAAGCTTTTGTTTTAAAAACCAAATATTTATCTTCTGTTAAAAAAATGATTCAGTAGTTATTTTGAAATGCATCAGGATTCTTATTATTCAGGCTTAAGTCAAAAGACATTGCCGTAGTTATTATTCAAGCTTAAGTCAAACGACATTGCCGTAGTTATTATTCAGTTAACATATGTACGTCTACCGTACTATATATATGTGTTAAAATATCATGCTTAGGAAGAATCACATACCTTCTCGGCGAAAACCTCCTGCCAAGTTGAATATGCCGCGCGCAGAGAATCAGCCTATAATAGTCACATACATCTATCAAAGTCTAGACTACTCTGAAAAGTCATTCTAAACAGAGGGTTTACAATTTTACGGAAAGTCGGGCAGCACAACCCTACCCGGTGAGCTATATAAGTCTACTGTGAAAACAGTCCTTTGTGAGCACAGTTCAATTCTATTCCGTAATATTATTCTAAGTATTTAATACTTATTCTTATACTACTACAGTATGTATTCTCTAATTCAAAAGAGGGTTAGGATTAGTTACCTCGGTAAGCCCAATAATATCCTAGATAAAGTCGCGCCTGAGCAAGGTTTAGCTCCTAAGTTGTACCCTCCGGTAGCTCCAAGAAACCTTAGAAGTTCTTCACAACTTCTTCAAAGGACTAAGGGATTTGGGCTAGGGTATTTTGGGCATTATAACAATACTAAGACAACTTTTCTACCAAGGGAGGGGGGTAGATTTCGGGTAGGGTTGGGGGGGTAGGCCCTCGGCCAAACTCACTCAAAGGGGAGGTGTTTGGACGAACAGGCTTAAGGGAGAGGAGAGGATTTTTCAAGACTTGGAAGTAATTTGTGGATGAAGAACTCTTCATCTTTAAGGGGGTATTTATAGCTCAAGCCATGGCCAACCAATGGCCAAGATGAAGACAAGTGCAAGGCAAGTGTAGGGTGAAGATTTACTACACACAAATATCCTACCAACTCCTTGACTTTGTGCAAGGCACAAAAAACGTGCCAAGCTTAGTCCAATTCGTCCAAATGGACGTTTTAAGTCCACCAATTGGAGGGTGACAAGTGTTGCCCTCCCGTTGGTCCAAAATGTTTCGTCTCTCGGAAAAATCCGCAAAAATACTAAATGACATAGCCGGAATTTTCCCTACGAAAGCTGTGGAAACGTTTCGTCGGAAAACGATTCTTTTAGCGAGTTGTGTACAATTTTCGAACTTGGCCTAACTTTAAGGCTAAACTTTTGTACGTACGTCCTCACGTACATACTCCGGAAATACGGGGTATAACATTCTCCCCACTTTAGAAACATTCGTCCCGAATGTTCCTTCCCAAGACAGTTATCGATAAAGCTTAAACAGTTGCAAATGCCACACACGGCCATAGAACAACACTTAGGCATATATGGTAATGGAAATTTACAAGTAGGAAAGTGAATTACCTGGAGGTGTGGGGAATAGGTGAGGATACTTCTGCCTCATGTCCTCCTCAGCTTCCCACGTCATCTCCTCCCTGAGCTCGTTCCGCACGTAACTTTGTGAAGCCACGCCCTGGTCGCGACGCCTAACCCGACGATCGACTATCGCTATGGGAATCTCCTCATACGATAACCCTTCGGTCACTGGACATCGTCAATCGGTGTACCACTAGATGGATCACGATACATCTCCTCAAAGATAGATCGTGAAAAACCGGATGCCGCCTCCGGATCGGACGGCAGATTCAACTCATAGGCAACCTTGCCTACCTGCGGACAATGCGAAGCGGCCCGATGTAACGGTGAGTTTCCTTCTTCGAATCTCATCACACCGCCATGGGTGACACCTTTAGGAAAACCCAATCATGAACCTCGAACTCAAGATGCCGACGACGATGATGCATCGATACATCGACTCGGTGTCGCTAATAGCCGCTCTCGGATAAGCTTCACCTTATCCACCGCTTTGCACCAAATCTGGTCCCACTAGCTGCACCTCGCCCACATCGAACCAACCTATAGGCGATCTGCACTTCCTTCCATACAAGGCCTCATAAGGCGCCATCTGAATACTGGAGTGGTAGCTATTATTATACGCAAACTCAACTAGAGGCAAATGATCCTCCCAACTACCACTGAAGTCAATAACACAGGCTCGCAGCATATCCTCAAGAGTCTGGATAGTGCGCTCTGCTGTCGTGCATGCGTGGATGAAATGCGACTCGGGGATCACTGCGTCCCTAAACCCTCTGGAAGGACCTCAGAAGTTAGCGTGGCGGGCTCCTCATGCGATATGATCGAAATAGGGACTCCATGCAGTCTGACGATCTCTCGGATGTAAAGTCTGGCATAATCCTCAGCCGAAAAAGTCGTCCTGACGGGAAGAAAGTGGGCTGATTTCGTCAGCCTGTCGACAATAACCCATATAGAATCATGTCTCCTCTGAGTGCGAGGTAATCCTGTGATGAAGTCCATGTTGATTACCTCCCACTTCCAGGTCGGGATCTCTATCGTCTGTAACAAACCACCAGGCCTCTGGTGCTCTACCTTCACCTGCTGACAACACGGGCACTGAGCTACGAACTCTGCAACGTCCCTCTTCAAGCCATCCCACCAATACACAGATCTAAGGTCGTGGTACATCTTGGTCGACCCCGGATGGATAGAGTAACGCGCGCTGTGTGCTTCCCAAGAACCTACTGCCGAAGTCCTGAAACATCTGGGACACACAACCTGCCCTCAAACCTTAGCACCCCATCAGGTGCTACCTCAAAAGGACCCTTGCCCTCACGAAGAGTTGTATCACGATATCGAATCAAAGCTGGATCCTCGAACTGTTGCCTCTTCACCTCCTCGACGATGGAAGACTCGGCAACCTCACGAACTCTAACCCACCGCTATCGAGAATCAATCAAGCGGACACCAAGGCTCGCTAGCGGTGCAAATCACGAACCATGTCCCTTCTCTCTAGCGCACATCGATAGGCTCCCATCGACCACGACTCAAGAGCATACGCCACAACATTGGCCTTCCGGGTGGTACAAGATATCAACATCGTAATCCTTAAGCAACTCTAACCACCGTCTGCGCCGTAAGTTCGGCTCCTGCGGTGAAGATATACTGGAGGCTCTTGTGGTCTGTATAAATATCCACGTGAACCCCATACAAATAGTGCCTCCAGATCTTCAAAGCGTGAATCACAGCTGCCAACTCTAAATCATGGGTGGGGTAGTTCCTCTCGTGTTTCTTCAGCTGTCGGGATGCATATGCTATAACCCTGCCATGCTGCATCAACACACATCCCAACCCGATGCCTGACGCATCACAATACACGACATAACCATCTGGACCCTCTGGAAGAGTAAGAACGGGGGCGGTCGTCAGTCTCTCTTTCAGCAACTGGAAACCACCGCCACAAGCATCGATCCTGAAACTTGGCGCTTACGAGTCACCTAGTCAATGGTGCGAAGATAGAAGCAAACTTCTACGAACCGCGATAATATCTGCAAGGCCCGAGCTGCGAACCTCTGTCGGAGTAGTAGGTCTAGGCCAAGTCCTGACTGCCTCGATCTTGGTCGTATCCACTCGAATGCCATCAGCCCCGACAATATGCCCAAGAAAAGCCACCGAAGCTAACCAAAACTCACATTTGGAAAACTTGGCGTATAACTGCTGGTCCCGGAGAACTGTCAGCACAGTCCTCAAATGCTCCGCGTGCTCCTGCTCTGAGCGAGAATAAACCAAGATATCATCAATGAACACTATCACAAACGTGTCCAAAAATGGTTTGAACACTCGGTTCATCAAATCCATGAATACCACGGAGCATTGGTCAACCTAAAAGACATAACCACGAACTCATAATGCGTGCATCGTGTCCGAATGCGATCCTAGGGACATCCACTCTCGACACGAACTCGATGATAGCGATCGCAGATCAATTTTGGAGAAACATCTCGCGCCGCAACGGTCGAACAAATCATCAATCACGGGAAGGGTATCTGTTCTTAATGGTCACCTTGTTCGTTTGCAGTAGTCAACACACGTGCGCGGCGTCCGCCCTTCTTCTTCACGAACAATCTGGCGCCCGGGGAGAAACACTAGGTCGATAAAACCCTTCTCCAAGAAATCTCTCGGTGGTCCTTGACTCTCAACTTCGGCGGGTGCCATTCGTATGGCGGAATGGAAATAGGCAGTGTCCGCAACACATCTATACAAAACTCGATCTCCTCTCGGGAGGATACGGAGGTCGTGCGGAAACACGTCTGGGAATTCTCGACCACTGAATCGATGAAAATCTGGTACCGCGACTGATTATCAAACACCCGACGAGATGGTAGATATACCCGCCGCACCATCTTCCTAGCCTTGAGGTAGGAAATAAACCTACCCCTCGGCGATACCGTGCTCCTCCCACTCAACAACCGGCTCGCAGAAACTGGAACCGTACTCTCTCTCTGCGGTCTACATTGGCGTAGCGAAGCTAGCCAATCCATCCCCATGATCACGTCGAAGTCAATCATCTCCAACTCTATCAAGTCGGCTGGTCCGACGCGTAAATAGTCACAGGACAAGCTCTATATACGCCGAGCTACCACCGAATCACCATGGCGTAGCTACCTCGAAAGGGTCTATGGACTCGTGCTCTATCCTATCCTACTAGCAACAAGGGAGATATATAGGGAGTAGAACCGGATCTATCAAAGCATACACATCAAACCGAAGCCCGATAAGGTACCGTGGCGACATCGGTGAGGCCTCACGATCTGTCGGTGGACAAAGCATAAATGCGGTCGAGGACGCTAGGCTGAGACCGCGCCACGACCTCTGCCGCGACCGCTGGTCCATGAGTACCTTGCCCTCTGGGGCGAGTAACTGTCGGGGATGAAGAAGCGGCAACAGACCCTGTAGACTGGGCCCTACTACCAGCGCCGCCCCCGGTCGGACAAACTCTCGCGAAATGACCCTGCTGGCCACAAGTATAGCAGGCTCCGAATCTGACTCCCGAATGGTATCTACCACAACGGGCACACCGGCGGACCTCGAGCGGTTAGCACCTGCTACCGAAATCAAGTCTGAGGCCCCGACCGCCCCGCTCTGGTATGCCGAAAATGAGGTAGGGCGCTCGCGCGGTGTGGTGCAAATCGACCTGGCGATGCCGCCCACCACGAGAACCACCAAAAGAACGGCCGTCTTGGCCTTCTTCTCGCTGGCGATATCGCTCTGCCGGTCTCTACGCTCCTCGCATCCTAGTGCATGAGCTCGCATACGGGTTATGTCCATGCTCGGTGAAGGACACACCCGCGCAAGACTCGACCATGTAATCATCTAGCCCGTGACATAGCGATGCACCCGGTCCTCCATATCTGCTACGGCACGAGGGGACATATCGAGCCAAAGAATCAAACTCGACATTGTACTCCTCAGCATGCGTCCTCCTGTCTCGGCAACAAGAATCTATCGGCTCGTTCCTCATCTGCGGAGGCAAGAAGTGTGTGAGAAAAGCCTCAAAACTCATCCCATCTGCTGGAGTGCATGCTCTCCCGAAAGCTCCATGAATCAAACCAATCATTGCGGTATCACGCGGCCGACGCGAATATCACGGACTCAGTCTCTGAAGCCTTGATCACCCGCATGATCCTCTGCAGCTGACGGATGAACTCCTGCGGATCATCCTCCGGCCTCGACCCGTAAAACTCCGGCGGGCTACAACTAAGGAAATCCCGTAGTCTCAAACTATTCGCTTCGGGTGCACCACGGTGCGGCGAGGCTGAGCTAATCGCCGCGTCCGGCTATCCTCGTATCGCCACAACTCTAGCCAAAAGTGGGCCATCTCCTTGTACCTAACTCCTCCGCCCAGTGTGGGACGGAGGTGTGGTGCGTGGTCTCACGGGGCGGCGGTGTCATAGAACTCGCCGTCTGGTATAGGCTGGGCACGAGCCCTCGTGACTCTGGGTGTCTGCTAGCGACTCCGCCGCTGCCTTGCCTTCAGGCGGGTTGCCTTACGTGGAGGCATAATCATACGAGGAAAGGAATACGTTAGAGGTCCAACCTATAACACGACTCTAAAGCACGATCTCGGAATGAGAAGAATGGAAACCAATCCTAAATATCCTATAGCCTCACGATTATTGGTGTGGTGCACAACACACCGATAATCGAACTACTAGATACGGTCAGTAGACACTTTCAGAGGATTAATCGCTCGATACCACTTTTGTCACGACTGTTCGGGGCGTGTTGGTGCCTCAGGGCACCCAGTAGTCATACATCGAGTAACGGCGGAATGTAAAACAAGACAGAAACAGATTTATAAAATAGGACACGGTTTATGTGAAAACGCCTTTCGGCATATATAAATAAACATGGTTGTGATTTACATCCCAAATGCATACATGACTACAGACCTTAAGGAAAATATACAACTATGGCGGGACAGGCCCGCCATACCCCGATCGCACAAAACTATCTACAACGGGGAGATCATACCCAAAAGTAGAGCCTCGGAGAAGATGGAGCTCCCGACCAACGCAAAAGATCCTAAGGATGCGGATCTAGCACTGCTTTGCCTTTACTGCGGCGTGAACGCGGCCAGAAGGAGGTCGATAACAGTACCAAGTATGTGAAACTATAAAGTACTTAAATGAAATCAAAGTATTTAAAACCTTTTCACAAATACAATCGGTTCAATTGCACATAGTGCGCATCACAAACAACAGCGGTAATAGGAAAAGCGTAGCAGTCTATTCTAGGCGCGAATGATCGAAGCAAGGTCAATCGCCCATAGTATCATTCTCGCGTGCCTAGTCACGGACTTCCGCGCCGCATAGGTCACACGCACTCCGCATGAGGTATTCCTCGCGACGGGGCAGCCAACCCCGGCATCCGTCTAGGCTCCGCGGCCGCGCATAGCCTCAGACGCGTAGTCTCAGCAGACCGCGTAGAATCCGCGTCGTGCTAAACACCCGAATGATCAATCCTGGAGCATACCGCTGCTCGCATAGTCTCACAGACCGCATAGGCCGTATAGACCATCATCAGGGCAAGCCCACCGGTATAACGATCGAGGGTAGGTGATATAATAACTGAAGCGGACTTACCAGGTTAGCAACGTAAGCACGTGAAGAATGACCCCTTACGGCGTTTCAAGACACTAACCTGTAGCATCATAATATGTGTACTTATCAAACAAATCTTACTACACTTAACAGAAATCAATACAAGGCTTTTATAAATAAACAAGTAAACAGTTCCTTTTTATCTTTCTTAAGTTGTTATACCTAACTTCCCATAAAGCTAGTATAACTCTTAAGCTTTTGTTTTAAAAACCAAATATTTATCTTACGTTAAAAAAATGATTGATAGTTCTTTTGAAATGCATCAGGATTCATATTAATCAGGCTAAATTCAAAAAACAATGCCGTAGATATTAATCATGCTTAATTCAAACGACATTGCGTAGTTATTATTCGATTAACACGTATACGTCTACCGTACTATATATATGTGTTAAAATATCACGCTTAGGAAGAATCACATACCTTCTGGCGAAAACCTCTGCCAAGTTGAATATGCCACAAGAGAATCGACTATAATAGTCAAAGTCATCTTTCATAGTCTAGACTACTCTGAAAAGTCTTTCTAAACAGAGGGTTCCAATTTCTACTTCAAGTCGGTCAGCACTACACTACCCGGTGAGCTATATAATTCTACTGGGAAAACAGTCCTTTGTGAGGATAGTTCAATTCTATTCTGTAATATTCTTCCAAGTATTTAATACTTATTCTTATACTACTACAGTATGTATTCTCTAATTCAAAAGAGGGTTAGGATTAGTTACCTCGGTAAGCCCAATAATATCCTAGATAAAGTCGCGCCTGAGCAAGGTTTAGCTCTAAGTTATGCGCTCAGGTAGCTCGAAACCTTAGAAGTTCTTCACAACTTCTACAAAGGACTCAGGGATTTGGGCTAGGGTATTTTGGGCATTATAACAATACTAGACGACTACTTTTCTACCCAGGGAGGGGGGTAGATTTCGGCTAGGCTAGGGGGTAGGCCTCGGAAACTCACTCAAAGGGGAGGTGTTTGGACGAAAAGGCTTAAGGAGAGAGAGGATTTTTCAAGACTTGGAAGTAATTTGTGGATGAAGAACTCTTCATCTTTAAGGGGTATTTATAGCTCAAGCCATGGCCAACCAATGGCCAAGATGAAGACAAGTGCAAGCCAAGAGCAGCGAGAAGAATTACTACACACAAATATCATACAAACTCCTTGACTTTGTGCAAGGCACAAAACGTGCTGCTTAGTCCAATTCGTCCAAATGGACGTTTTAAGTCCACCAATTGGAGGGTGACAAGTGTTGCCCTCCCGTTGGTCCAAAATGTTTCGTCTCTCGGAAAAATCCGCAAAAATACTAAATGACATAGCCGGAATTTTCCCTACGAAAGTGGAAAGCGTTTTCGGAAAGCGATTCTTTTAGCGAGTTGTGTACAATCTCGAACTTGGCCTAACTTTAAGGCTAAACTTTTGTACGTACGTCCTCACGTACATACTCCGGAAATACGGGGTATAACACACATGCCCCCGGAATTCTTCATCGGTGCAGACATGTCCATGTAACAATAACAACAATATACCGGGTAATCAACCACTGCGCGTACATGCCCCGGAATTCTTCATCGGTGCAGACATGTCCATGTAACAACAATAACAATATACCGGGTGATTAACCCGCCGCATGGCCGCATGCCCCCGAAATTCTTCATCGGTGCAGACATGTCCATGTATCAATAATAACAATATACCGGGTGATTAACCCGCCGTATGGCCGCATGCCCCCGGAATTCTTCATCGGTGCAGACATGTCCATGTATCAATAATATGATATACGCCTCCATCGAGAGCGGTATCATAAGAATACAACTTTTACACAACAAGGCTATCACAAGCAAGAACAAGCAAATTACCATACTCCAATTCTCTTACAAATATCCATTTCCTTCACAAGAAGTCAACTGATACTAACACTCGTAGTATCCAAAACAGAGTAACTATTATTTTAAGTAAACCAACACAATTCCCGTACCTTATTTTTAAACCACATCACTTCTCCTTTTAAAGTCAAGTTACCATTTTAAATCCAATAATAAAACCATTCTTGTGTTTCCATAAAGTCGTTATAACCAACTTCCCATAAAGCTATTATAACACTTTATGTTTTAAACCAATTTAAGACAAAACCATGCCTTTCTTTTAAACCAAAACACTTCAAATTCTTAAGTCTCTTTTCTTTTAGAAAATCAAGTTCCTTACTTTACAATTTTAAGAAAACCAAAACTTGATTATAATAATTCTTATTAGAGCAGCCATGATCTAGGAAATGTAATACAATTTTGTCTTATCTTAGCTTCTATGCAGATGGAGGTTTCTACTGGTTTTAATATAATTAATTGTCATTACTTTTTCCTTTATTAACGCTACATTGACTTGTTCGATTCTTATTCCCATTTCCGAAATTAATGTAACATTATTCTTTTAAAAACCAAGTACTCATTACTCACGAATGAGGTTTCACAACTTCTAATACAATTCAAGTTCTTCACATTTCATATCAAGTCAAATATAAGTCCAGTCTCTTATCTTTTAAAATCAGTAAATCATTCTTTTACCTACATAAAGTTGTTATAATTAACTTCCCAAAAAGCCATTATAACACTTTATGCTTTAAACCAACCAAAATTCATTTAGCACTCATACGTCTACCGTACTACATAGTTCACAACATCATGCTAGAAAAGATAGGAAGAGGTTCACATACCTCGCGACGATTATCGACAATTAGCAAAACGCTCCAAATCAGTAACCGCTAGCCTTTTCCACCCTCCAAGTAGAATATGCTACTCGTAGTACTTCAACCTATAAAGACCACAAAACGTCTATCAACTTCTAGATCCCTTCGTAGAACATTTCTAAATACAAGTTTCCATATTCAATGGAAAATTCGGCAGCACCTCCCCCCCGCAACCACATAAACCTCCTCCTCTAACAAGGCCCGCTACTAAGCCAACAACTCCAAAGGGGAGGGGGGGTTACACGTCTAACCGGACGTGTACAACACTGCCCCACAATAATACTACAAGTCTACTGTAAATACAGTTCAATGTAAATACAATTCAATTCTTTATAAACATCCTTCCAATATATCTTATACTCAATTCTAAATTACTACAATATGTAATATCCAATTACAATAGAGGGACATAGATCATTACCTCGATAAGCCCAAAATTATCCAAGATTATAAGTCGATCTTGAGCAACGCTTAGCTCCAATTCCTTATGCTCCAACCCGCTCCGAGCAACCCTTAGAAGTTTCTAAACAACTTCTCCTCAAGATCCAACTCCAAAAAGTGAAGAACACTTAGGCTCAAACTATGGCAAGTTTCGGCTAAGGTAAGGTTTCTAGGATAGGGGTGTGAAATATTTTCCAACTCTTGGTACACAATCTTCCTAACACTCTAAGGAAGAACACTTAAAACTTTAAGAATTTTTGGACAACTTTAGCTCACAATTTTAGCCCATGGCCGAGAGCTCACAAGGAAATGAGAGGGAATTTTTCAAGACTTGGAAACTCTCTAAGTGTGGATGAAGAAGTCTTGCATTAAGGGGGGTATTTATAGAGAAATCAATGGCCAAGATTGTTAAACCCCGTATTTCCAGAGTATGTACGTGAGGACGTACGTAGAAATTTGAGCCTTAAGTTAGGCAAGATTCGAAATTTGTACACAACACCCGATTAGAGTCGTTTTTCGACGAAACGTTTCCACAGCTTTCGTAGGAAAAATTCCGGCTATGTCATTTTTAATTTTTGCGGATTTTTCCGAGAGACGAAACATTTTGGACCAACGGGAGGGTGACATGTGTCACCCTCACATTGGATGAGGTTGGGCGGCAATGGTGGACGATTTGGCCTTGGCTTTTGTCAAGGATTAGGTAGGATATTTTGGTGGTAGATGGATAAGGTGTACTTAGGTGAATCCTAGCCCTACACTTGCTATACACTTGGATGGATCTTGGCCATTGGTTGGCCATTCCTTGACCTATAAATACCCCCCTAAGCTTGAAGAGTTCTTCATCCAAAAATGTGCCTAAGTCTTGAAATCTCCCTTCCATCTCCTTGTTGTATTCGTCCGCCACACCCTCCCTGGAGAAGGCCCTTGGCGAAAGTATCCCCTCCTAGTAGTGCTGGCGTGGGTACACCCCCAGCCTAGTTGTCTTGTATAAATACCCCCTTTGTGGTATAGAAATACTCTCCAAAGTATTGTTGTAATGTCCAAATACCTTGTAGTATTCCCAGGGTTACACTTATAAAAGCCCAGAAAATACGATTATACTTTCCTTTAGCCACTAAACGAAACCCTAAGGAAATCTTCATTGTTGTTTGAAGTACTTAAGAGAAGTTGGTTAGAACTTCTAAGGTTTGTTTGGAGCGGATTGGAGCACTCGGAGGAGGAGCTAAACCTTGCTCAGGAGCGACATTAAACTCGGATAATTTTTGGGCTTATCGAGGTAAATATCTTGTCCCCCTATTGTAATTGGAAATTACATAAGTGTTGAATATATAGTTGTTGTATACTATATATAAAACTGAACTTAGTATTGTGGCAATGTCTTTTGACTTAAGCCTGAAGAATGAAGAATTGAACAGTAATCACATAGAAGGATAATAAAGAAGAAGAATGTAATTACCTAGGGCTGTATTACAGTAGACTTATGTAGCATTACTGTGTAGTAGAATTGTACGCGTCCGGTTAGACGTGTTAACCCCCCCCTGGTTGGCTTGGTAGCCGACCTCGATAAAGGAGGAGATTTACGCTGTTGCGGGGAGTCTTTGCCAAATTTTACGTAGAAAATGGAGCGATGGGATCTATATGTTAATGCGCCTTGTGGCCTTATAGGTTGTAGTACTACGTGTGGCGCGTTCGACTTGGCTTAGGAGTAGCCGGCGGTTTGAGGTACTCGGGCGTTTTGCTATTAGTCGATAAATCGTCGCGAGGTATGTGAACCTCTTCCTATCTCTTCTAGCATGATATGTGTGAACTACGTGTACGGTGAAGCGTACGTGTGTTAGCGTGTTTGATTGTTCTTAAAACATAAAGTGTTATAACGGCTTTATGGGAAGTTGGTTATAACAGCTTTATGTAGGTAAGAAAATACTTTGTGGTTTTAAAAGGTAACTGATGTGAATTATAACTGGCTAGTTATAATAAAGAACTTGATGTATTTCAAAAGATTTATAAATCGTTTTGAAGGGAGAGTAACACTTGGTTTTAAAGGTTTTAAAAAAGAGTTATACTAGCTTTATGGGGAGTTAGGTATAATGTCTTAAGGGAGGTAAAGAAAATGGTTTACTGATGTTAGAAGTTAAGAGACTTGATCTTATAAGATAAGAGACTTAACTTATTTGTTTTAATGTGAATGTTTGTGTGAAACCTCATTCGTGAGTAATGAGTACTTGGTTTTATTTAAAGGGATAATGTTTTACTGATTTTGGAAATCAGAATGTGTATCGACAGACCACTGCAGCGTTAATAAAGGAAAATGTATTGAATAATGATGTATCGTATTAAAACCAGTAGAGACCTCCATCTGCATAGAAACTAAGATGAGACAAAATGATATTACATTTTCTAGATCATGGCTGCTGTAATAAGGATGTTGTAAACAAGAATAACCTACTCACGTGAAACATATATTACTCAATTGTTCTAAAAGGAATCAAGTGATTAAGTTTATGAACTATGAAACCATTTGAAAATGAGAAGCTTGAGTAATTGAAACTAGGCAAACTGGAACTTAGGAAAAGAATGTTGTTACTTGATTTTGGAAAGGAATGTGGGTTGGTCATTCTAATACTACGAATTGTCGGGTGACTTTTATAAAAGTAATGGATCTCTTTTAAAAGAACTTAACGTATGTAGTACTTTGGGGTTAAAAACCCGGACTTTGGCATAAAATGAAAGTACTTTGAGTTGTGTGAAACTTGCCTATGCTTGTTGTTGTGAAACTTGCCTATGCTTGATTGTTGTGAAACTTGTCTATGCTTGTGATGATAGCCTTTGTTGTGCAAGTGTGGTCTTTCTGTGTTACCGCGTCTCTCGATAGAGGGCCGGTTGACTTGTTGAGAACTTACTTGGACGTGCTGGCAGTGATGGAGAATTCCACGGGTATGTTTCCATTTTGATTTCTGTCTTGTTGTTGATGTCACATGGACATGTCTACACCGATGCAGTATTCCGGGGGCATGCGGCCATGCGGCCGGGTTGATTACCCGATATATGGTTATTAATGCAACATGGACGTGTCTACACCGATGCAGTATTCCGGGGGCATGTGGCCATGCGGCAGGGTTGAACACCCAGTATATTGTTATTGAGGTTACATGGGCATGTCTACACCCGTCGCGATTTCGGGGCATGTGGCGTGCGGCCTTGTTAGTAGTGTTGCATCATGGACATGTCTACACCGATGCAGTATTCCGGGGGCATGCGGCCATGATGCGAACATGATGGATGTTGTGGGCGTGAGACCCATAGTTATATTTGAGTGGTGACTTTGAGGGCGTGTGTCACGACTTGGCGCTTTTATGTTGCGTCTTGTATTTTGGTTATCATACATGTCTCACCTTTTTAGGCTATTATGATTTCATTCTGATGTTGTGATTTCACATACTTGGTACTGTTATCGACCTCCTTCGGTGCGTTCATCTGCGGTAGAAGTACATCGGTCGTGGATCCGCTCTTAGGATCTCATTTGGTAGCGTTGGAAAGCTCCGTTCCTTGAGGCTTATCTTTGGCATGTTTCCACTGAGTTGTAGGTTCTTGTACATTGAGGGTATGGCGGGGCCACGTCCGTCATAGTTGTTGTAAATCTTAAGTGCATGCTTTGTTGTGGCGGGGTTTGTAAAAAGGATAATCGTTCGGGTTTTTATGTATATATACCGAAGGCAAGCTGTTTGGTTGCTTTGTTTATTTATTATGTCTCTCATTTCATGTTTAAAGTTTTTAATTCCGCTGGTTTTCTCTGATGTTGTATCACTAGGGTGCCCGGGGTAAGGCACCAGTCACGGGCCCGGAATTCGGGGTATGACAAAGTGGTATCAGAGCAGTTAGTCCTCGGAAAGTGTCTACAGACCGTGTCTAGTAGAGTCTTGATTATCGGTGTGTTGTGCACCACATCTATAATCAGGAGGCTATAAGACATTTAGGATTGGTTTCTATTCTTCTCATTCTGAGATCGTGCCTTAGAGCTGTGTGATAAGTTGGACCCCTCTGACGTGTTTCATTTTTACCAGTTATGCCTCTGCGAAAGGCAACCAGGGCCCAGAAGGGCAACCGGCGAGGCTGCTAGTGTGATTCGGAGAATGCGAGCGCGAGCAGATCGAGACGAGCAGTGCTTAAACGGCGAGTTTCGCGGCGCCGCGGCACCAGTGAGTTTAGAGCCGCAGCGATGGGCGATGAGACTACTGATGCACGAGCCTCCGGTCCACGATGCGGAAGCGGGAGATGGGTCGCGAGATGGCGATTATTGGCGAGTTGTGGCGAGATATGAGGATAAGTGGGCGCAGCGATTCGATTCAGCGGCTGTGGTGCACCCAGAGCGAATAGTTTGAGGCTACGAGATTTTACGAGTTGTAGCCCGCCAGAGTTCTACGGGTCGAGGCTCGAGGATGATCCGCGAGAGTTCATCCGTCGATTCTGAAGGATCGTCACGGGTGATCAAGGCTTGAGACCGAGTCCGTGACGCCCGGTTCGCGTCGGTGCGTGATCTGCGATCGACTAGTTTGATTCGTGGGAGCTATCCAGGGGAGAGCATGCGCTTCCAGCAGTTTGGGATGAGTTCTCGAGGGCATTCCTTGCACATTTCTTGCCTCCACAGATGAGGACGGCTCGGGCCGACAGATTTTTGACATTGAGGCGGGATGGGCGACGGTTAGAAGTATAATGTGAGTTCGACTCATTAGCTCGATATGTCCCCGCTTTAGTAGCGACCATGGAGGATAGGGTGCATCGCCACGGGCTAGATGATTATATGGCGAATCTTGTGCGGGTGTTTCTCTTCACCGGGCATGGACATTGCCGCATGCGAGCTCATGCGTAGGTGCGAGGCGCGCGAAGATCGACAGGTGGACCGCCGAGAAGAAGGCCAAGACGGCCGGATATTTTAGCGACTTTCGGCGGACCGCCTCGTTAGCGGCGAACTAGTTATGTACCTCCGCCATTGCAGAGTGGTCCTCCGCAGCCGGGACCGCAGGATATTCAGAGCG
Source organism: Przewalskia tangutica (assembly GCA_029844215.1). Lineage (NCBI taxonomy): Eukaryota > Viridiplantae > Streptophyta > Magnoliopsida > Solanales > Solanaceae > Przewalskia > Przewalskia tangutica. The sequence continues at coordinate 25,173,875 of CM056737.1, forward strand.
GTCGGGCTCCCGGGTTTGAATGTTGGCGAGTAGGGGTGTTGGCGGATCGATCACCCTACCGGTGTGGTCGATGTGGTAGACCGCATTTCGAAGTGTCGTAGTACGAGGAGCTTGTTATTCTTGCGGCCAGGCCATATGACGAGATCGCCCGGTGGTAGCGGTAGGATAGCCTGACTCTTAGGCGATTGCGGGCCACGGTAAGTCGCGGTGGAAGTTCGATTTTAGCGGTCCTTGAACCGCCTAGTTTGGTATATCCTTAACCACAGTAGATACTTGTATGTATTGATGTTAATGATATGTTAAGTGTTATGTTCGGATAGCTTTGTGCTATAGTGTGATTTAAAAATCTGGTTAGTGTGAGATGGAAGTGGTAGCCCATGATGTGTCCGTCGGAGGCGGAAGTTGGCGCTCTGATGGGTCGGGTTGGGGCCATGTTGCGGGCCAACCGCGTCCGTTCGAGGAAGGGTCAGCTGGTGGTCCCGCCGGTGGTAGGGTCACGAGGGTGCTAGGCCCAGTTTAGATGACCATCGTATGAGTTCATAGATATGTTCGACGAGAATCGGTTCATGAAGGCGAGAATGGCCTTAGAGGAAATCGAGGGTAGTAAGATGACCAGAGTTTGGAGGTAGTAACTCAGGGTTGGAAAGCGAAGCGTTGTGGAAGTGTAGTACGGATACTAGAAAGAGCTCGAGTGTTCGAGAAAGTGCGGCGAGATAGGGAGAAGTGGGCGTGTGTGATCGTTTCTTTTGTGAAGTGAAGATCACGGCGTGTCCCTTGGACGAGTGAGAATTTGTATTATTTTGCATCGCATAAATGATTCCTCGTTGGCTTGAATTTGGGTTTCGTGCGCGTGTTATGTTTGTGGCCATGTGTGGCATTGGAAACTTGTTTAAGAAGAAGAACTTAATCGTTATCTGTCTTGAGAAGGAACATTCGGGGACGAATGTTTCTAAGGAGGAGAATGTTATACCGTATTTCCAGTATGTCGTGAGGACGTGCGTAGAAATTTGAGCCTTAAGTTAGGCAAGATTCGAAATTTGTACACAACACCCGATTAGAGTCGTTTTTAGACCCAACCTTTGCACACCTTTCGTTGGAAAAAATACGGCGATGTCATTTTTAAATTTTGCGGATTTTTACGAGAGACGGAACAATTTTGACCAAACGGAGGGTGACATGTGTCACCCTCACATTGGATGAGGTTGGGCGGCAATGGTGGACGATTTGGCCTTGGCTTTTGTCAAGGATTAGGTAGGATATTTTGGTGGTAGATGGATAAGGTGTACTTAGGTGAATCCTAGCCCTACACTTGCTATACACTTGGATGGATCTTGGCCATTGGTTGGCCATTCCTTGACCTATAAATACCCCCCTAAGCTTGAAGAGTTCTTCATCCAAAAATGTGCCTAAGTCTTGAAATCTCCTCCCTCTCCTTGTTGTATTCGTCACACCCCTCCCCTGAGAAGGCCCTTGGCGTAAAGTATCCCCCCCTCCTAGTAGTGCTAGCCGTGGGGTACACCCCCCCCCCTAGCCTAGTTGTCTCGTATAAATACCCCCTTTGTGGTATAGAAATACTCTCCAAAGTATTGTTGTAATGTCCAAATACCTTGACCCAAATACCTTGTAGTATTCCCAGGGTTACACTTATAAAAGCCAGAAAATACGATTATACTTTCCTTTAGCCACTAAACGAAACCCTAAGGAAATCTTCATTGTTGTTTGAAGTACTTAAGAGAAGTTGGTTAGAACTTCTAACGGTTGTTTGGAGCGGATTGGAGCACTCGGAGGAGGAGCTAAACCTTGCTCAGGAGCGACATTAAACTCGGATAATTTTTGGGCTTATCGGGGTAAATATCTTGTACCCCTATTGTAATTGGAAATTACATAAGTGTTGAATATATAGTTGTTGTATACTATATATAAAACTGAACTTAGTATTGTGGCAATGTCTTTTGACTTAAGCCTGAAGAATGAAGAATTGAACAGTAATCACATAGAAGGATAATAAAGAGAAGAAGCGACGTAATTACCTAGGGTGTATTACTGATAGACTTATGTAGCATTCTTGTGTAGTAGAAATGTACGCGTCCGGTTAGGCGTGTTAACCCCACTGGTTGGCTTGGTAGCGACCTCGATAAAGGAGGAGATTTCTGTTTGCGGGAGAAGTCTTGCCAAATTTTCTGTAGAAAATGGAACGATGGGATCTAGATGTTAATAAAGCGCCTTGTGGCCTTATAGGTTGAAGTACTACGTGTGGCGCGATCTACTTGGCTTAGGAGTAGCGACGGTTTGAGGTACTCGGGCGTTTTGCTATTAGTCGATAAATCGTCGCGAGGTATGTGAACCTCTTCCTATCTCTTCTAGCATGATATGTGTGAACTACGTGTGCGGTGACGCGTACGTGTGTTAGCGTGTTTGATTGTTCTTAAAACATAAAGTGTTATAACGGCTTTATGGGAAGTTGGTTATAACAGCTTTATGTAGGTAAGAAAATACTTTGTGGTTTTAAAAGGTAACTGATGTGAATTATAACTGGCTAGTTATAATAAAGAACTTGATGTATTTCAAAAGATTTATAAATCGTTTTGAAGGGAGAGTAACACTTGGTTTTAAAGGTTTTAAAAAAGAGTTATACTAGCTTTATGGGGAGTTAGGTATAATGTCTTAAGGGAGGTAAAGAAAATGGTTTACTAATGTTAGAAGTTAAGAGACTTGATCTTATAAGATAAGAGACTTAACTTATTTGTTTTAATGTGAATGTTTGTGTGAAACCTCATTCGTGAGTAATGAGTACTTGGTTTTATTTAAAGGGATAATGTTTTACGGATTTCGGAAATCAGAATGTGTATCGACAGACCACTGCAGCGTTAATAAAGGAAAATGTATTGAATAATGATGTATCGTATTAAAACCAGTAGAAACCTCCATCTGCATAGAAACTAAGATGAGACAAAATGATATTACATTTTCTAGATCATGGCTGCTGTAATAAGGATGTTGTAAACAAGAATAACCTACTCTCACGTGAGACATATATTACTCAATTGTTCTAAAAAGGAATCAAGTGATTAAGTTTATGAACTATGAAACCATTTGAAAATGAGAAGCTTGAGTAATTGAAACTAGGCAAACTGGAACTTAGGAAAAGAATGTTGTTACTTGATTTTGGAAAGGAATGTGGGTTGGTCATTCTAATACTACGGGTATCGGGTGACTTTTATAAAAGTAATGGATCTCTTTTAAAAGAACTTAACGTATGTAGTACTTTGGGGTTAAAAACCCGGACTTTGGCATAAAATGAAAGTACTTTGAGTTGTGTGAAACTTGCCTATGCTTGTTGTTGTGAAACTTGCCTATGCTTGATTGTTGTGAAACTTGTCTATGCTTGTGATGATAGCCTTTGTTGTGCAAGTGTGGTCTTTCACGTATTCGCGTCTCGATAGAGGCGGTTGACTTGTTGAGAACTTACTTGGGCGTCTTTGGCGATGATGGAGAATTCCACGGGTATGTTTCCATTTTGATTTACGTCTTGTTGTTGATGTCACATGGACATGTCTACACCGTCACGAGATTAGGGGCATGCGGCCGTGCGGCGGGTTGATTACCGATATATGGTTATTCTCGCAACATGGGCGTGTCTACACCGTCACGATATTCGGGGCATGTGGCGTGCGGCGAGGTTGACCACCGATATATTGTTATTGAGGTTACATGGGCATGTCTACACCGTCGCGATTCCGGGGCATGTGGCCATGCGGCCTTATTATGTGTTGCATCATGGACATGTCTACACCGATCGATATTAGGGCACGCGGCCATGATGCGAACATGATGGATGTTGTGTGCGTGAGACCCATAGTTATATTTGAGTGGTGACTTTGAGGCGTGAGTCACGACTTGGCTTTTATGTTGCGTCTTGTATTTTGGTTATCATACATGTCTCCGCTTTTTAGGCTATTATGATTTCATTTACTGATGTTGTGATTTCACATACTTGGTACTGTTGTCTCGACCTCCTTGAAGTGCGTTAATCTGCCGCGGTAGAGGTACATCGATCGTGGATCCCCGCTCTTAGGATCTCATTTGGTAGCGTTGAAAGCTCCGTTCCTTGGAGGCTTATCTTTGGTATGTTTCCACGAGTTGTAGGTTCTTGTACATTCGGGGTATGGCGAGGCCTGTCGTCATAGTTATTGTAAATCTTAGAAGTGCATGCTTTGTTGTGGCGGGGTTTGTAAAAAGGATAACTGTTCGGGTTTTTATGTATATATCGAAGGCAAGCTATTTGGTTGCTTTGTTTATTTATTATGTCTCTCATTTCATGTTTAAAGTTTTTAATTCCGCTGGTTTTCTCTGATGTTGTATCACTATGGTGCCCGGGGTAAGGCACCAGTCACGGGCCCGGAATTCGGGGCATGACAAAGATCTAGGCAAGTGTATGGTGAAGATTGGGTCTAAGTGTGTGGGTAATTTGCCAACCAAATGTCCACCACAAAAATGGGACAAGTCGCTTGCCACTTGTCCCCCAAAACGTCAGTGTCCGTGGTCCCCTATTTTTTCGGCCAATGAGCCACATGGGGGTGCCATGTGTCTCCCCCCTACTCGTCCAAAATATTTCATCTTCCGAAAATATCCGTAATGCCAATTAATCCGAAAATAAAGTGGGCCCCACAAACCGTAAATTCCTCCCGTGGGCCCCACGTGACCAATTCCGGAAATAAAATTCCATAATTCTCAAAAATTCCAAAAAGTCCGAATACCAAATATGGGAATCCAATTCCCTTTAACGAACATTTTTCCTTCACAAAATCCGTAATCTTTTCCGTCGAAAAATCACATCTTTCTTCCTTTCCAATTTTTGTGTCGTATTCTCGTACGTACGTCCTCACATACATACCATGGAACTACGGGGTGTAACACTAAAGTTGCTAAGGATCGACTTGTAATCTTGGATCATATTTGGGCTAATTGAGGTAATAATCCTCCTCTTACTTTTGTAATTGAAGATTCCATGTTATGATAAGTTAGAAATGATCATGTGATATGTGTTATGAAGATTGATAAGTGTTATGGAAGTTTAGAAGATCAAATCCGAAAATGACATGTTAAGCCATTTGAAATTGAATTACAATGTGGTCGTTATTTAGAATCGTCGCATGTTATCTACTAGAATATTGTAGTAGCTATAATCGATTGCGGCTTGATTACATGTTATATTAAACCACTTGGATTGAAAAGGGGTTGGAAATGAATTTGTATTGTTGTCCCTATTTTTGCCGAATGGACATTATATGTTGGACTAGTTTGATATTTATTGTGGGGCGGAATTTTACACGTCTTGATTAAGCGTGTAATCCCCTATTGTTAACTACTTTGTTGAGCCTTAAATGTGGCGTGTTTGGTTATTGAATTCGGCCTTCAAAAAGGTGGCAAAGTATGGAGAAACAAAGGAAGTGCTGTCCGATTTTCCGTAGAATTTAGTGACTTTACACTTGGAATATTCTACGTTTGAAGTAAGAAGTTAATAGACGTACTATGGTCATTATAGGTTGACATACTACGTACGGCGTATTGGACTTAGCAAGTGGATTAAACCGAAGAGGTATGTGGAACTTTCTTATCCCTTGAGCATGAATAAGTTGTAAATGTATAGTGCGGTGAGCGTCTGATATTTTGACAATCTAGTCCATTTGATATCCTTATCTTATTTTAAGAATGTCCAAGTTGGTTGAGTTAGGGAATTAACTCACTTGTTTAAATATTAAGGATATCTTGGTTTTCAAAAGTTAAGGACTTTAAGTATATTGAAAGTATTTTTGATACTTGTTTTGTTGGAAAGTTTAAGTCTCTTGGTTATAAAGAAGAATGTAAGTTTCTAAGGTATAAATCTAGTATAACGGCTTTATGGGAAGTTGGTTATAATAGCTTTATGGAAGGTTAAAAAGAGTGATTTACCCTAAGTAATTTAAGTATGATAAATGACTTGAAATAATGAAAGGCAAATTGATTTAAAGGCATCAATTGCTTAAAGTTTTAAAAAAAAGAAGTCACTTGATTTAGAAGCCTATACTTGTATTTCTAAAAAGGTATTGTGACTTGTCTTGAAAAGTAGTTATGACTTGATACTATGGTTATTAGTATCTTGGAAGTTTTGTATGAAAAAGAGTCATTTTAAAAGAGTAGAAGTACATAGTACTTTGGGTTAAATTCCCGGATTTTTATAATGACATGTTAGTGCCTTAAGTAAACTAAAAATGAGAGTGTACATGTATAAGACTAATAAGAAGTTAGGGAATTTCTTAACTTGCTTATATATGGTATGATAAGCCGGTAGTGCTTATGTTATGTATGATAAGTCGGTAGTGCTTATGTTATGTGTGATAAGCCGGTAGTGCTTATGTTATGTGTGATAGCCGGTTTGTGCTAGTGGTATGTTATTCATTACGGGGTCATTCCCCGGGTTTGTGGCATTTGCATATTTCGTGGATTTGCTACCCATGATGCGAGGAATACCTCATGCGGTTCCGTAAGGGCTTATGCGGATGAAATAGTCTCATGCGGGGCGGATCAGTCCTATGCGAGGAATACCTCATGCGGGTCTACACGACCTATGCGGGCGGATACAGCCTATGCGAGGAATAGCTCATGCGGGTCCACACGACCCTTGCGGGTGAAATAGTCCCAGGAGTAGGATTGCTTAATGATATTGCGGGCAGGTGGTCCTGCTTTGATCGTGAGCTTCCTATTTTTATGTTGTAAGTATACTCTTATTTACTCTCATTGTTAGTAAGGCACATTGTACTATTAATTGAGCTATCATATATGTCTCCAGTTTTATTATAGACTTATGATTTCATTACTGAGATTTCGGGCCACATATTTGGTACATGTTGTCGACCTCCTTGGGCTGCGTACATGCCGCAGGTAGAGTATACAGGTTGCTGATCCTCACTCTTAGGATCACTGTTCAGCTGTTGGGAAACTCCATTACTCCGGAGGCTTATCCCTGGTATGGTCGGTTGTTGTACATTCAGGGGTATGGCGGGGCCCTGTCCCGTCACAGTTGTTATTCTTAGAGGTCTGTAGTCACATGTGTGGATTGGGTTGTAAAGAAAAAAATGTGTATTGTTTTATTATGTATATTTTACGAAAGGTGGCCTTATCGGCTAGCCTGTTGTTATTTTATGTTTAAGCATTTTATAAGTTGAGTATGTTCATTGCTATTCTCTCGATGTATCTGAAAGGGTGCCTGGGTAGGGCACGATCGTGAGCTTGGTCGGGTTGTGCGACAGTACAGCGCCCATTATTCTGTTCATCCGGGGTCGACTAAGATGTACCATGACCTCAGATGTATGTATTAGTGGGATGGCCTGAAGAGGGACGTGGCAGGTTTTGTTGCTCAGTGTCCTAATTGTCAGCAGGTCAAGGTTGAGCACCAGAAGCCCAGTGGGCTATTGCAGGCTATTGATATTCCGACATGGAAGTGGGAGGTGATCAACATGGACTTTGTTACAGGGTTACCTCGTACTCGGAGAAAGTATGATTCCATCTGGATTATTGTAGACAGGCTGACGAAATCATCCCACTTTCTTCCAGTCAGGACTACGTATTCGGCTGAGGATTATGCCAGATTGTATATCAGGGAGATTGTGAGACTGCACGGAGTCCCTATATCGATTATATCAGACAGAGGAGCCCAGTTTACGACTAACTTCTGGAGGTCTTTCCAGAAGGGATTAGGGACACAGGTGAGTCTCAGTACTGCGTTTCATCCTCAGACTGACGGGCAGGCAGAGCGTACTATCCAGACACTTGAGGATATGCTGCGAGCCTGTGTTATTGATTTCAGGGGTAGCTGGGAGGATCATTTTCCTCTTGTGGAGTTTGCTTATAACAACAGCTACCATTCTAGTATACAGATGGTGCCATATGAGGCTTTGTATGGGCGGAAATGTAGGTCGCCGATTGGTTGGTTCGACGTGGGCGAGGTGCAGTTAGTTGGCCCAGACTTGATTCAGTAGGTTGTGGATAAGGTGAAGCTTATCCATGAGAGACTGTTAGCAGCTCAGAGTCGGCAGAAGTCTTATGCAGATAATCGGCGTCGATATTTGGAGTTTCAGGTAGACGATTGGGTCTTCTTGAAGGTATCACCCATGAAGGGTGTGATGAGATTCGGAAGGAAGGGGAAACTTAGCCCAAGTTGCATTGGGCCCTACCAGATCATCCGTAGAGTAGACAAGGTTGCCTATGAGTTGGATTTGCCATCAGAGTTAGAGGCGGTACATTCGGTCTTCCATGTTTCTATGTTGCGGAAGTGTATCGGAGATCCATCGAGAGTTTTACCAGCTAGCGAGGTCCAGGTGACAGAGGGGTTATCGTATGAGGAGAGTCCCATAGCGATTCTCGATCGCCAGGTCAGGCGAATGCGGACCAAAGATGTGGCTTCCGTCAATGTCTTGTGGCGAAATAAAAATAGGGAGGAGATGACTTGGGAAGCGGAGGAGGACATGTTGAGAAAGTATCCTCACTTATTCCCTACACCTTCAGGTAATTCATTTTCCCTTACTTTTCAAGTTTTAATTGAAGTATTTTGCTTAAGTGCTATTATGTGACCACGTGTGGCATTATTGGTATGTCGGGGTTGTAAAAAGAGACTATGTAGCTATTTAGAAGTTGACTCCGAAAGAACATTCGGGGACGAATGTTTCTAAGGGGGGAAGAATGTTACACCCCGTAATTCCAGGACATGTTTATAAGAACGTACGTAAGAATCCAAAAAAATGTTAAGATTTGAGACTAGTAAAAATTTATCGGAATTATGGAATTGTCGGAAAACGGAATATTGCGACGAATGGGAGGGCGACACGTGTCACCCCCCACTTATTGGCCTTGGACGATTTGGACATGGGTAAAAGGGTCATTTGACCATAAGTTAGATGACCAAGTCTTGCTAAGTCTTGAAGCTTGATATAATTGACTTGTCAGAGGGCCACTTGGTCTTGATCCTAGTGAAATGTATCTAAACCACACATATGTACTAATCTTGGCCCTCCATTATGCTATATATGTATACTAGTAGCAAGACAAGCTCCACACTTAGCTAAATTTTCAAGAAAATTTGAAGAACACACTAAGGGGCTCCCGGGTTCAAGGTTTCCAAAACAAGAAAAAAAAATTGTTTGTTGTCCAATAATCTCCCCACTTTAAACCAAGGTTCCTAAGTGTATTGTAAGGGTATCTCAATAGAAAAATCCTGGAAAAGTATCATTTTCGTATTAGTCGCAAGGTGAAAACCTAGTTGCTTTCATAGGTTTGGATTGGAAGATTAAGGGAAAGTTGTTTGTGATCTTCCAAGGGCTTCAAGTGGCGGATTGAAGTGTCAAGGAGAGGCTCTAAGTTGCTATGGAGCGACTTCGGATATTGAAGTTGGATAAGGCTAGTTGAGGTAACAATCTTGTTCTCTTAAAGTGTTATAAGATTACATATTGTTGTAGCCTTACATTTTAACTAGCATGAAATATTATGTGTTGAAGATTTATAAGTGATATGGATAGTAGAAGCCTAGAATCCGAAATGACATTCTAGCCATTTGAAATTGAAATACAACTTGGTCGTTAATTAGAATCGTCGCATGTTACTTACTTGAAGATTGTAGTAGTTATAATCGGTTGCGGCTTTGATACCACTTTTGTCACGACCCAACCCCGGGCCCGCGACTGGTGCCCTACCTGGGCACCTCTTTCAGGTATACATCAGAGAATAGCAGCGGAACATACACAACACATATACATGTTTAGACAATAAACATCACAGGCTAGCCGATAAGACCACCTTCCATAAAATATACATAACCAAAAGTAAAACAGTACAACTCTGTTCTTACAACCCAAACCATACTGACCCCCTTTCCTCGGGGGATGCGTTCATGCCGCAGGTAGGGGTAAGCAGGTGGTGGATCCTCATTCTTAGGATCACTGATCAGGTGTCAGAAGCTCCATTTCTCTGGAGGCTTGTCTTTTGGTACGGTTTTCCCTGATGTTGTGGATATTATGTACATTCAGGGGTATGGCGAGGCCCTGTCCCGCCGAAGTTGTTATTCCTAGAGGTCTGTAGTCACATTTGTGGTTTGGGTTGTAAGAAAAGAGTTGTACTGTTTTACTTTTGGTTATGTATATTTTATGGAAGGCGGCCTTATCGGCTAGCCTGTGATGTTTATTGTCTAAACATATATTTGTGTTCTGTATTGTCACGACCCGACCCAGGGCCCGCGACTGATGCCCTACCTGGGCACCCTTACAGGTATACATCAGAGATAATCAGCGGAACATACATGAAACTTATAAAATAAATCAACAAAAATGAAATCAACAGGTTAGCCGATAAGGCTACCTTCCTGGATATATAAATACATAACCGAAGCAGTTGCCTCCTTTCCTTTACAAACTAACCCACAATATGTGACTACAGACCTCTAAGAGTTTTAACATAACAACTGTGGCGGGAAAAGGCCCCGTCGTACCCCTGAATATACCTAGCCATAATGACAAGCTACGGAATATTGGAGCCATCTCAAAATGCTGAACCAGGATCCTAAGCTCGCGGATCCACAACTGTGTACCTAAACCTGCGGACATGAACACAGGCCCCCAAAGGGAGTCAGTACACAGGTACCGAATATGGAACGGAAATAAGGTACGGTAAACAGATCATAACTGTACAAAAGAATGACAGGGGAAAGTATAATAAGTAAATACCAAATCCTACCATGCCATTACAACTCATGAACTTAATCGCACATTATTATCTTTTCTCATTTTTCAATAAGAGTTATAGTCAAATTCTTACGTACATACTTAGGAAAAATCACCAAGTTCATTACCGTATAACTTACTTATCTTGCATAACATAATCCGGCCCTTTATGGAGGGACGCCTATACTGCCCGGCCCAATCTGGGACGCGATAAAGTCACATAAGTCTGCCCATAGAGGTATACTGCCCGGCCCATTCCTGGGACGCGATAATGTCATATGGTCTGCCCATAAAGGTATACTGCCCGGCCTAATCTGGGACGCGATAAAATCACATAAATCTGTCCATAAAGGTATACTGCATAAAAATAGGAAGCTTATGACTAACTTAGGGCCACCTGCCCATAGTATCATTTGGAAATCCTACTCCTGGGACTATTTCACCCGCGTAGGTCTTGTGGACCCGCAATGAGGTCATCCGCCTCGCATGGGACTATTTCACCCGCATAGGTCTTGTGGACCCGCAATGGAGCGATGCGCTCCGCATGAGACTATTTCACCCGCACAGGACTATTTCACCCGCTTAGGCCCGGTAGGCCCGTAATGAGTACAAACGCCGCACTCGCATCATGGGTAGCAAATCCATGGAATTAGTAGTAACCCGAGGCTTTACCCCGTAAGAATAACATATACTAGCACAACCGGCTATCATACATAACATAAGCACTACCGGCTTATCATACATAACATAAGCGCTACCGGCTTATCCACATAACATAAGCGCTACCGACTTATCATACATAACATAAGCACTACCGGATTATCATACATAACATAAGCAAGTTAAGAAATCCCCTAACTTCTTATTAACCTTATTTACATACGCTCTCTTTTTAGTTTACTTAAGGCACTAACATGTCATTATAAAATCCGGGAATTTAACCCAAAGTACTACGTACCTTTATTCTTTTAAAATGACCTTTTTTCCAAATAAAACTTCCAAGATACTAATAACCGTAGTATCAAGTCATATCTACTTTTCAAGACAAGTCACAATACTTTTTAGAAATACATTGATCGGCTTCTAAATCAAGTGACTTCCACTTAAAAATATTTGAGCAATTGATGCCTTTAAATCAAATTGCCCTTCATTATTTCAAGTCATCTATTTGTTTACAATAATGGAAAAAAAAACATTCTTTTAACCTTCCATAAAGTTGTTATAACCAACTTCCCATAAAGCCGTTATAACTCTTTATGTCTTAGGCAAATTCATTCCTTTTATAACCAAGAGACTTATACTTTCAAATCAAGTTACATAACTTTCAAAATACTTCAAGTCTCTTATCTTTAGAAATCAAGTTTCTTACTTAGAAAACAAGTCTCTTATCTTTAGAATGTCAAGAAATCAATTCTTTCCAAATCAAGTATTCTATACTTTTAAATCAAGTCATTTCTTCCTTTACGAATCAATTCCCATAACTTGAAAAATAAAGTCTCTTAACCTTTTAAGAATTTAAGGTTCATAGTCTTAAAACTTCATACGTAAACTTTTTAAATTAAGTAACATATACTTTTATGTGTTGTGAATAGGTTATACTAGTTTATAACGATCTTATTAAAGCAGCCATGATCTAGAAAATGTAATACAATTTTGTCTTATCTTAGCTTCTATGCAGATGGAGAATTCTACTCATTTTAATTTAATTGATTGCCGATACATTTTCTTTTATTAACGCTGCAGTGGCTTATTCGATACTTATTCTCATTCGTGCAGTAACTTAGCAAAGTCAACTTGACTCCAAATACTTCCTAACGACTCTTACCAATATCCCCCATAAGACTTGGTAAGAACTTAGGATAACTTAGACGTATCTTTTACATAGAGTAAATCAACATACATACCTTTTAACTTCTAAGAGTAGAAGGAATCATGAAATAGTACCACATGTATATTTCATACATAGAATCATGTCAAAAGAAGGAAGAGGTTCACATACCTCGCGACGATTATCGACAAGTAGCAAAATGCTCCAAAGTACTATAACCTTGCTAGCTTTTCCACCCTTCAAGTAGAATACTCTACTCGTAGTACTTCAACCTGTAAGGGTCATAATATGTCTATTAACCTCTAGCTTCAAACGTAGAATATTCTAAGTGTAAAGTCAGCAAATTCTACGGAAAATCGGACAGCACTTCCTTTGTTTCTACGTACTTTTCCACCTTTTTCAAGGCCCGAATTCAATAACCAAATGCCACATTTAAGGCTCAGTCAATTCAGCTAACCAAAGGGGATTACACGCCTTAAGCGTGTAAAATTCTGCCCACAATTAATCTGGCTGTCCAAAGATTAAGGCAATTCTTGGCTCAAAAATGTGTTACACATAAAGTTCATTCCAATTCCTATTCAATCCAAATTGTTATTCTAACATGTTATAGAGCCTCACACGATTATAACAACTATAATCCCTTCTTTCTATAACATGGGACGATCGTAACTAACAATTAAATTGAATTACAATCTTAAAGGCTAACATGAACTTTTCGGATTTAGGCTTCCAAAATTCCATAACACTAATCAATCTTCATAATATCTATCACATGATCATTTCTAACTTATCATAACATGAAATCTTCAATCACAATAGTAAGACGGATGTTTATACCTCAATAAGCCCAAATTCAATCCAAGATTCAAAGTCGATCCTTAGCAACCTTAACTCCTCTTCTTATGTTCCAATCCGCTCCAAGCACTCCTTAGAAGCTCATGAAGAACTCCTCTTCAAGTTCCATCTTCAAAGTTGAAGAACACCTTAGGGTTTCGCCTTGCGACTAACGTAAAAACGTCATTTTTCCGGGATATTTCTATTGAGATATCCTTACAATACCCCTAGGAACCTTGGGTGAAAGTCTTGTGAATTATGATCCACAATTGCAAATTTTTTTCTCTCGAAAGACCCTTTGGCCGAGAGCTCCTAAGGACAAGAAAATGTTCTTGAAATTTTTCTAAGTATGGAAATGGTCTTGCACTAGTGTAGATATATACTACAATCAAGGGTTTGGATTAAACCAAATGGATGGCTAGGATTGGTCAATTATCTCAAGCTACACTTTTTAGTTGACTTGGTCCATCTTTTTATTCATCCAACAAGCCCATGTGGAGGGTGACACGTGTCGCCCTCCCATTGGTCTAAAATATTTCGTTTCCCGAAATTTCCATAATTGGTCAAAATACCGGAAACCTCGTGGGCCCCATAAACACATAAAATTCCTCAGGTGGGCCCCACGTATCCAACTCTGAAAATAGAATTCCATAATTCCGATAAATTCCAACAGTCTCAAATAAAACTTTTGAGAACCCAATTCTCATTAACGAACAAAAGTTTCCTTCCCGAGGTTCGAAATCATTTTCCGTAGGAAAAAGCAATCCTTCTTTCGTTTAAAATTTTTAAAGTCGTACATTCTCACGTACATCCTCTTAAACACATGTCCTGGAACTACAGGGTGTAACATGTATGTTTCGCTGCTATTCTCTGATGTATACCTGAAAGGGGTGCCCAGGTAGGGCACCAGTCGCGGGCCCGGGGTTGGGTCGTGACACTATCCTCAAGTGCCTGGATAGTACGCTTTGCCTGTCCGTCGGTCTGAGGGTGAAATGCAACACTGAGACTCACCTGTGTCCCTAATCCCTTTTGGAAAACCTCCAGTGTTATCCGTAAACTGAGCTCATCCCTCTAACATCATAAATATAGGAACCCCGTGCAGTCTCACAATATCTCTGCTATATAATCTAGCATAATCCTCAGCCGAGTAAGTGGTCCTGACCGGAAGAACATGGGCTGATTTCGTCAGCCTGTTTACTATGACCCTCAGAGAGTCGCACTTTCTCTGAGTACGATGCAACCCTGTAACAAAATCCATATTAATCACCTCCCATTTCTAAGTCGGGATCTCAATCGCCTGTAATAGCCCGCTGGGATTCTGGTGCTCACCCTTGACCTGCCAATTTGGACACTGAGCAAAACTCTGCTACGTCCCTCTCCAGGCCATTTTACCAATACAACATCTGAGGTCATGATACATCTTAGTCGACCCCGAATAAATAGAGTAATGAGCACTGCGTGCCTCCCCTAAAACCTGAGACAAGTCCTGCAGCATCGGACACACACAATCTATCCTCATATCACAGCACCTTATACGTTGCTATCCAAACAGGTTTTTCTCCTTTTGGAGGGCCGTATCTCAAATTCACCCTAGAACTGGATCTTTATACTGTCGCCTCTTCACCTCCTCAATGAGGGAAGACTCGGTAACCTCTTGAATATGAGCTCCACTATCATGCTCATGTAGCTGCTGGGAAATATAGGTTGTTACCTTATCGTGTTGCATCTGTACACAACCCAGCCAAACACTCGAAGTGTTACAATAATAACATAACCCTCTAGTCCCTTAGGATGGGTTAGAACTGTAGTCATAGTCAACTTATCTTCCAATAATTGGAAGCCTTTCTCATACTTCCGAAATAGTCGGGGATATAATCTCAATTATGATTCATGTTTCCATTTCTCTGTTGCAACCAAACTTGGTTACTATACTTAAATTCGATTCCTTTGCTTGTCTCATGGCTAAGACTTCCTGCCAATCACAATTTAGTGGGAGACTTCCTTGATGTCACGACCCAACCCCGGGCCCGCGACTGGTGCCCTACCTGGGAACCCTGTTCAGGTATACATCAGAGAATAGCAGCGGAACATACATGAAACTTATAAAATAAAATATCGAGAAACTAAACCACAAGTTAGCCGATAAGGCTACCTTCATGGACACATATACATATACATAACAACAGCATGCACTTCCCTTTCCTTTTACAAACCGACCCACAATATGTAACTACAGACCTCTAAGAATTACAATCACAAGTGACGGGGCTCGTCATACCCCTGAATGTACATAAGTCTACCACATCAGGGAAACCGTACCAAAAGATAAGCCTCCGGAGTAAAAGGGGCTCCTTTCCAAAAACTGAACAGAGATCCTAAGAGAAAGGATCACCAACCTGTGTACCTATCACCTGCGGGCATGACGCGAAGAAGTCGATTACAACAGTCTTTAGTATGGAACAGAAATAAAATACAATAACCAAATCATATCTGTATAAAAGAATGTCATTTTAACTCCTGAAATCAATCATATATTAACCGTTCCTTTCCTTCTTTCAATAAAATTTAACAACATATTCTTACATACATACTTAAGAGTTTAATCCAGTCTTTTTCACATAACTTGCATATCTTACATAACATAATCCGGCCCATTTGTGGGACACGGTGTACTGATGAATCATGTGACATAATCCGGCCCGCCTGTGGGGCTCGGTGTACTGTGGAATCATGTAGCATAATCCGGCCCGCCTGTGGGGCTCGGTGTAAGATGACGTAACCCGGCCTATGTGTAGGCTCGGGGTAATATGGCGTAATCCGGCCTATGTGTAGGCTCGGTGTCTCTCATAACGTGATCCGGCCTATTTGTAGGCTCTGTATTTCATAACATAATCCGCCTATTTGTAGGCTCGGTGTGATTTTCCTTACATAACATTTTAAAACCATCTTTTCACTTCTTATTAAGTCGTCATAACAACTTCCCATAAAGCTATTATAACAACCTTTCATTTTAGAGAACTTATGACACTTTTATTCTTACAACATTAGGGAAACTAGGCCCAAAATACTACGTACATACATACTTAAAAAGAATCGTAAAACTCCTTCTCTTTAAATCAATAAACATATACTTTTAAAACTCAAGTCACATACTCTTTCGAAATCAAGCCTCTTAACTTTAGAAGTAAATCAAGTAACCCATATCTTGAAAAATAACGTCTCCTAACTTGTAAAATAAAGTCTCATAATCCTTTAAAGAAAATCAAAGTTCATAGTCTTAAAACTTCATAACATACATTCTTTAAAGTCCATTTACTTACACTTATAAAATCATGTCATCTACACTTTAGAAATCAAGTCCCATAATCTTGAAAAATAAAGTTTCATACACTTCCAAAACCAAGTAGCTTATTCTCTTTAAAATCATATAACTTCCACTTTTTAAAATCAACCTTCTTTTCACAAATAAATTCAACTTACTTACTTACTTATAAAACAAGGCACAAAGCTTTAAATCCAATCTCAAAATTTCCTAACCATTCTTACCAACGTCTCCCATAAGACCTAGTAAGGACTTAGGACAATTTAAACGTACTCTTAATTTAGAATCAACAATGGAAATACTTCTTAACTTCTAAGAGTAGAAGGAATCTTGAAATATTATCACATGGATATTTCATACGTAGGATCATGCCAAAGAAAGAAGAGGTTCACATACCTCGCGACGACTAGCGACAAGTTGCAAAAAGGCTCCAAAGTACTTCAACCTAAAATGGTCACAAAACGTCCATTAACCTCTTACTTCATACGTAGAATATTCTAGGTGCTAAGTCGCTAAATTCTACGGAAAATCGGACAGCACCTCCTTTGTTATTACTAACTTTGCCACCTTTTTCAAGGCCGAATACAATAACCAAACAGCCCCAATTGGCTCACCACAATCTATAAGGTAGTCCAATACAAATAATTAATCATACAGCCCCAATTGGCTCACCACAATCTATAAGGTAGTCCAATACAAATAATTAACAAACTATTACAAACTATAAGTACAAATTCGGCCACTTTGAGTTCAACAATACCAATTCTTATCCAATTTCCATTTCCATCCAAATTGGTAGCATAACATGATATCAAGTCGCATTTGATTATAACAACCATAATCTTTAAGTAAGTAACATGCGACGATTTCTAATAACGATCAAATTGTATTCCAACTTAACGTGACTTACACTACATTTCGAACTTCCAAGGCTACAATCGATCTAAAATCCTTATAAACTTTAACCCATATACTTCATGCTAGCAACAAGTAAAGCTAATCAACAATATAAATAATCTTGTAACACTTTCAAAGAACAAGATTATACCTCAACGAATTGTAATCCAATCTTCAAAAACCGAAGTTGCTCCTTAGCAACCTAGAGCCTCTTCAAGACACCTCAATCCGCTCCTTGAAACCCTTATAACAACACCAACAATTTCCTTCAAACCTCCAATCCAAAACCTAGAAAGTCACTAGGTTTTCACTTTGCGACTAATACGAAAACTCTCTTTTTCCGGGAT